>JAGQDI010000015.1:0-687516 GCA_020615335.1 Fusarium pilosicola | reverse complement strand
TTCTTAAGATACTGTTACTTCTATCTGGTAACTTCGTGCGTTGTGTCATGTCATAGAGTCTTGGAATGCTGCGTAAAATGCGATAAAGAAGTCCTCCTTCCTGATATGGCTTGTACCCGCCCTCATCTTCTTCTAGATTTGTCGACTGTAGGCTTGCTTGAGCGGGCCAAAACATCCAGCATCGAGAGGCTGAAGTATGTAGCATGAGTTATGAGGCATGTAGAGAGTTATCATCTTGTTTCCCTTGCAGTACACCTCAAAGCCTGCCGAGTGGTGATTTCCATGACTATCTAGGATGCGGAGGCGATAATAACCTGTAGTTCGCGAACCAGCCTTGAATAATCTCTGGATCTTCGCTTTTGGCCCTTTTGTAGTCATATCTGCTAAAACGACACGTCTTTAGTTCTAGTTGTCACTTGATAAAGTTAGAAGCCCAGCGCTTGCCGACTGGCGACGCGTTGCGGTCAGCGAGCAGTTTATTAGCCATGTCTTTCACATCACGAAGGCGGGGAGGATATAATCGTGATACCAGCTTGACTGCGCTTATATATCAGGTCCTGTAGTTATTTTTGGTTTGTACGAAGGGTGATTGAGTCGGCGGTGACTAACCTGTAGACTTTGCGCTGGAACCGTCGACATGTTCGTGATTTCGAGAACTAATGCAGGGACGGGTCCAGTTCTATCACCGGTCTCAAAAACGCTCTTGCGGCATGCTGATGACAGTGAGTTGTCCCCGTCAAGAACACCAAGTCGTAGGATGCGGTCGAGGTTGCGACTCAGGATCGGGCTCGAAACATTATGTCCGCTGCATTTATGAAAGCATGTAAGTCTATTGGCTGTGACTATACAGACGGTTAGCATATCCTAACTTATAAAAGTGAGACATACTGGATGTTGAGGTTTGTCCTTGACGAAAGAAGTTTATAAAATCTCTGCCGACCCTGCGCCTACACATTCACTTCAGGTCCCAGGGAAGTGTGTCAATCACTGCATCAACGCTTGTTGGAAGCGACACTTCTTTGCTCAGCGCTCCTCTCCTCTTCGGCTTCCCATATTCGCAGTTATTGCTATGAGAAGAAAATGCGTTTATTAATTGAATAGAGAAGTACATGACCTTCCATCTGGAGGCTCTGATGTTGAGTCGCCTGAGTGCAGGGTAGTCTGACTACCAGCTGGTTCAGCCAGCAAAAGTACATTGCAGTACTAATGGCAACACATAACCATAACACATCACATCAGAATCACTACCTCAGACGGGCGTTCGCATTACCGAACCACGCCCAAACCTCAAAAGGAAACTGAATATTCAAGCCAGATATTTCCTTATCATTTGCAAAAATGGAATCGGCAAAAACATACAATAGCGGGGATTTGCTGACCTTGTGTATACCCATGAAGTCTGGAGTCGTACTTAATGCGGCAAAGTCATAGCCAGACTAGATATCACACATTTACATGTGTAAAACAGCCAGGATATTCTTGGCTGCAAGAGGTTTTTTAAATTCAAGAGTAAACCCAGGGCTTTTCATGTTAGATTGTTTAAAAATTGTGTCTATGTATAGAGTAAGCTATAAATCTAAGCTAGCCTAAATCTAGAAAATAAATCTTCGCGGAGATTTAAACTGCGGTGATTTGACTTCCTGCTTGAACTCCACACATTCATTACAGTCAAGACAAGGTCTACCATCTCTAGGCGCACCACAAACCTTAACCAAGATCTCAGGCCCAAAATTCCAAGTCGGATTATCAACGCCCTCCCAGACAAAAACATGATTTGCACCCCTAAGGATAATATCCTGTACTAGCTTGCCAGCTCGTAATCGTTGCGCTAGTGGCTCACCCAGTCCCCGCAGGAGCCTCCGCATTTCCTTCTCATTTTCTCCTGTAAGTTCTCTCCAGTCTTTGACCTGTACCCCAAAAGGCCCTCTTGTGCCGGTGAAGATGAATGGCATTAGCCCATGGAACTCGCGGCAAACTTTGTTCCATTGGCTACCCATGTTGCGATGCGATTCCATCTCGTGGAACTTTTGGACGGATATGCCGAGGTTTTGAGCAACTTGTTCGATGTTTGTTGGAGTTACTCGGCGTCGACCTTCCCTCTCTAGAACCTCGAAGACACCTTGATCCAGGCATGATTGTGCATATGCGGTTTGGAAAAGATTCAGATTGGTCCCTTTCTCAAGCTCTTCGAAGTACTTGAGATACTGATGCACATAGTTCTTTTCAGACATATGGGACTTGTCGGGGATGAAGGTAGGCCCTCTTCGAAAGCTGTGCATGAGCGAGACGATTCGGTCTATGGCATTGTCGCTCAATACCCAGACTATCATCCTGTTAAGATGAAGGTGATCTTCATTGGAGCCCAGAGTCGGTGAGATCTTGAAGTCTGGAGCTGCGACTTTGAAGAAATCTTTGATAGCCTCGGCGTTTAATTGCTGCTTTTAGATTCCTTGCTCGTTCGTGTCGTCTTTACGCCCTTTACTTCATCGCCTTTATTGTCGTGGATCGACTTTCGTTTCTGTCCCTGCTGGACTTCGTTCATCACAATCACGACGTAAAAACCTTCTATCTCGGAAAAGGAAGCAAGTCCGCATTGGTCGCGACAGCAGAGGAGAGGGTTTCCTTTATCAAGGAACCTAGGTGTTTCTAATTCACCGATGTAGTTGATCGAGAGAGCTAGCGAATCTTGGAGATTGACAACTTGATGATACTGATTCTGTTTCGTGAAGATAAGATCTCCTGGTCGTTGAATGAGTATTGTGAACCGGACATCTGCAATTTCGAGTTGCTCAGGTGTAAAGAAGATGTTCAGATGGCGCACCCATTGATCGCAGCGCTTTTGCCCTCTTCCAGGAGCGTCAGGAAGTGTATCGCGGACCCAATCTTCAAATCTCTTTGTGTCTCTCGTGTCAACGAGAAGAAACGCTTTCGTCCCAGCAAATCCCACATTGACAGATCCAAATTTGTCGTCTTCTTTATGTATTGCTGTCCCCGAACCCTTCGCTCCGCAATGCGTATAAGGCTCGTTGGCCTTTTGAGCTGCTTGATTCCAGCAAGTTTGCCTGCATGGAGAGAGAGAAGATCCCACAAGGAAGATTCCATGACGCCAGCGTAGTGTGGCACAGTGCACCGGGGCTTGTCGACGAAGGATGCGAATCCATTGCCTGCTTCTCTTGTCGTCATGCGGTGGTGGATATCCTTGAATCCAGGGCGTTCGAACTGCGGTTTCTTGCCGCCATTTCTAATTCTGATGTAATTATCTTCATCAACTTTGGCTATGTTGATGTAGACGTCTCCATCATCTCTTGGTTTGAGGTTCCATGCCTCTTTTGGACGGTGTTTCATTGCTTCTGTGAGTCCTGATATCTGAGCTTTCTGGATTTGATCAGGTGTAGAGGCAAGTGCGTCTATTGTGGCGGCAAGTTTCTCGCCCAGTTGATCTGGCTCAAGAGTTGGCGTGTCATGGCGGTCATCAATGTGTTTCTCATAGCGGCTGGGTTCCGTTTCTTGTTGAATCACTCGCCTTAGTCTAGCGCTGCGGCGAGTATTAAGTTGTCGTTCGTGCGCTGTTGCTGTCGCCGAATCCGAGATTACTTGTGCCGCATCGCTTTCTGGGGGTTCTAACGGCGCATTCTCAGCCTGGGTTGCCGGTGATGCTACTGGTGTTACTGGTGTTACTGGTGTTACTGGTGTTGCCGGTGTTGCTGAAGGTGTTACCACGTATGTAGAGGGGGTATTGGTGCGGTGAGGCCCAGAACCGACGTCCGGTTGGCTTGGATCTAGCTGTCCTTGGTTCTCGGAAGTGATTGATTGATCTAAAATTTGTTGAGTCGAATCGTGCGGCACTTCCTGTAGCGCCTCCGACCCTTCAACTGCGGAACCAGAGTCCCGAGCAGAGTTTAGGCCCAAGAGTGCACCAGCAGTATCAACCCGTTCCACAGCCGAATCTAGCTGGCGGAGACTTGCATTGAGAAGCGTGTGGATATTCTCTACGTCTTGTAGTAGTTCAGCTGGCGATGGATTGTCTTTGTGCTTGAGTTGACCAAGTTTGTGGACCGCGGTCCTGGCTGCTGTGACGACGGCATCGACGGTTGCCATGATGTCTTGGTACGCGATGGTGAGGACTAATGTACCTTGATAAAGGTTTGCCATTACATATATAGAAATTCTCAACGCTGGTTTGATATGTATGCATGCATGCATATTAGTAAGAATGCCTTTGTCTTTATCTTCTCCGCACCATGTGATGGGTTCAATGCTATGCTCGGCAAGCCAATCAGAACCGTGAGTTTTAGTCTTGTTAACTCAGTTCTTTTCTCATCTCTCAGTCGATACAGTGCGGCTGAATGTGCTTGCTTTTTCTTTGTTTCAGCCCCAGACATACGGGCATTCAGGGATGCCAATTTCTTTACAGGCTGCTATCCTCTGGTTGAACATTTCATAGGGCGTGTTGAATGTCGTTTTGAACGCTGAAACCAGGCCCTTTCTAGAAAAATCCGTCCTGTCGACTTTCCCCTAACACCAGCAGTAAAGAGGAATTCGCCATCTCTACGGCCTCGAGATGGCAACCTTGTGTTTGGGGTTGCACAAGGCTCCACCAGCAGCCACACTATTTACGCCCGCGTAATTCCGGCCCCATACTGCTCACCGCCTTGGCGTGGGACTTATTTCACCGGGCAATGTCAAACAGTCAGATCCAGAGGAGAAGCTAGCCTGTTTTCCAAACAACCTCCAACCATTCACTCCGTAGAATAGCTCATGTCTCAGCCGGCGCTTTATTTGCTCAGAGGCGACAATGCGCGAGCAGGCTGTTGGCATACTCCCCCGTCCATGCATCCCGTGCTGAGATGGCCTGTTTCAGCATGGCACGACATCTCCGCTTCCCCATGTCTATGGGGGTTACATGTATCTCATCATTGGCAACTGCTGAAACAGCTTCCCGTATTACGCGTACTGCGCTGGCTGTGAGTGGAAAATAGCTGAGGATGTGGTGTAGCTGCCGGCGCTAATCGGCGCTAATCGGCCATTGCGAGATTGTCCATCGTAGCCAACCCGATCCAAACTTTCCCCTTCCTATTAAAGTTAGCCTCTTGGGTAATACGGGCTACGCCGAGAAAACAACGTTGAATTCAGGCTTACCACCCTTACATACTGCTTCTAGCGTTTTGATTGGTCAACAGCCTGCTTCGAGCCAATGGGTGCATTTAAATTTTCGCGAAGAATTAATTCTAGCTGCAGGTGCAGAACGCGCTGGTTGTAATGAGACAGAATCTCTTCAAGATTTCACCTGGCATTTACTAAACAGATCCGTCGGAGCCAAGGAGGGAAGTTGATACGTACCTGCAATATCTGCGCAACGTGACCAGGTAATTAAGCGCATAATCCGTTGTTGGGCCACGGGGTATTCTGGCGTGGAATGGAAGAAGCCATGATACTACGCTTGGATATCTCCAGTGATACAAAGGGGCGACAAATCCGGGGTTTACATTTGAGCATTGAAATCTTGCCTTCATACGGGCGTGTTTTTTTCACTCTTGGCACCCGCTCCAACGGCTTTCCAAATTACGTTTCGTTGCGAACTGGGACCAGCAGAGTATCGGCCTGCTCCACCGAAGTACAATGTCGCGCCATGTGCATGCGCAGTACATCTGACATATTTGCTTGAGTGGCTGCTACCGTTTAGGTTCTAACCATGTATCGTGATCAAGGTAACTTACGGCCCAGTACGCTGAGCTACCTAGACGTTGTAGTATAGATGAAGATGGTTGACCGATGGACTAAGTAAAATCGGGTCCTATCGCTCGGCGCCTGATCTCTATCTTTGTTCTCCCTCTTCCTCTCACTGAAGATTCGTCTTAGGGCACTTTCGGCGTCATGGGGCTCGAGTTGAGGTAGGATCGGCAGGTAGTATTGGAGGTAAGGACTGGAGTTGGTCATACTGAGGCGATATGGCGTACGGTCAGTAACCCTGGGCACAAGGCACAAGCTCTCCGTTGAGAACTTGGACAGCCATACAGTCCTTTGCTCAGTCCTCTTCTCCCTAGCCAAGGCCGTCACGATCGTCCTATCTTCGAGGCTCGAGACTGAATATTGTCCGTGAGAAGACAAACGAGGACCAAATATAAGCAGAGCGATTCGGGAATGAATCTGGGTGCTTCTCCATCTGGCTCAACAACTGCACTCGCCAGAGCCTCTCAACTTCGTTCGATCGTCCATTGGTTCCCGCGCAATTGCCCTCTTGACCCGAAACCCCAGCCTGTTAAGGAGCAGGCCAGGCAAGCAAGCATGCCTCCACCCGTAGGCAGTGTCTGGACTGTCGCTACTTCGGTTGTAACGGAGATATTGAATAGCGTTCGGTCGGTCCGTTCGTGAGGATCGACGAGGCAGAACCAGAGACGCGATGGACAGAGTAGATTACGGTTCTGGGCGTCATAGATGGGGCAAGATTCGAGGAATTGGGTCGAAAGGCTCTGAAGCTGCTGTATCGTTGGCTCGCACGCGCTCGGTTCTTTTGGGCTGGTGTGTTTGCACTGGGCGTGGGGCTTGTTATATGAAAGATCAGAAAGACAGAGAGCATGGATGGATCGAGACGGGGAAGTGCAGCAGTAAAATAGATTCTGCCGCCTGGTCCTACTGGTTTGGGTGATAGTGGTCTTGTTGTCCCCTTATCTCGAATGTTGAATATTGCAGCACCGCTAGTTCAGAAGACGAGGCGCGCGACGCGCAACGTGACAGCGCGTCGGTTCAGATGATCACGTGCGTACATATTAATCTTTAAAAAACAGTTTCCCATAAACGTTAAGGTAATCAAGGTGCCGACTAATGCTTGAGGAGGATCATGGTCTGAGGGACAAACCACTTGAAGGCCGATCAATACTATCTCCAAGCGTTCAGCATCCTACCTCTACCTACTGTTAGTGGGGTATAAGTTTAAAGAATTCAAATGTAAGTCTAGAAGATAGGAACACCATATTCAGCAGCTAAAGCGTGGTCTGTCAATTTGAGGCTGTATGTTGTTGGTAATTAGCCGTGGTGTATATATCTAGTAAGCCTCTGTTTTCCTCTTCTCGAGCTCCTTCCTAGCTCAATCTTCCTGTCGCCATCGTAAATTTGACTGTTGCTCGACGTCAGGGTTGAGGTTACAACGGTACTGGCCGATGCGCGGGGGGGAATGGTCCCACAAATCATAGAGAGGGCTAGGTTCTCGGAAAGAAGTCTATCCGTAATATGACGACACTTAATCGAGGGGTAACAATGTCTCGAAAATATGTCTTAGAAATGAGACCTGCCATTCCTTTGGGGGCGCTAGATTACACCTCCTGTGTATTTTTAGAGGCTGTATCCAATTAGATGATTCATACTAACGATCATTGTCCTCTGGTTGAGGCTAGGTGAAGGTCTAAATAGCGGTGATACTGCGGTCTGCAGATCGTAACCATCTCGGTCATTGCTGTTCCCCCTTAAGGCTGATATTTGTGGTGTGTCGATAAGCGACCAATCGATGAATTGGCTTAGGCCCGCATAAATATCTGCAATCCAAGGATGAGTTACCCTGCACAACCTTAGCTATGATACCGGGAATGATGCTCCTTTAGCAGATGGACAGTCATTACGTGCTCTTGGGAAAAAGGAATATCAGATATCAGATCTGAAGAAGAGATTTGCCGTGCGATCTACGCTCTGCATCTTGATATTGGATAGTAATCATTCTTGCAGCTCCCCTTGTCAGGATTGATGTTTCACTGATGAGGAGCTCAGGGGAGGGCCGACTCAGCGTCAGTCAGATAGATCATACTGGGATACAACCTGTGATCTACGTTCCAAGTATTCATTAGAGAATCATTTTATACCTACATCAGCTTCATTTTGCATACTAAATTAAACCCAGTCGTCGGCATTGCTCATTAGGATTAAGAGCTGTGATGGATCAGTACACAGCCCCAAGTTTCTGGTGTGGCATCGTATCATTTAGTCACTGCTTCGTTGAATGGTGAAATGCAAAAAGCCTCTGTAGTCTTTTGATACGTAGGGTCAAGCGGGGCATGTGACCTGTTCGAGGCTTGTGCCGTACAAAGAGATAAGCTGTTTGATGGGTCGTCAATACACCGACTGCATGCAAAAGTCCTACACTGCATGCCTTACGCTATGTGGCTACAGGATTTGGCATGACTCTGCTACGATCACCATGTCTTATTAGTGTGCCACCTTGGCGCGTGGTTGTTTTCTTCTTACCGGGGACAGCGAACTCCGAGACTCATCTCAGACACACATGGAGTATCCTTGCGAAAGGTGGCGATGAATAAAAGGCTCCATGATTATGCATTGGAGTATGGCCATCGGGGCTATCTTTGATGCCGGGATGAAGCACATGGCTGATCCGTGCTTTACGTCGTTCTTTGTCTTGGTGCCGCGAAGGAGCACGCCGCTGGGTGAGATTTTGCCGCGTATCTAGTGAGAACCGCCTTCTCCTCTATCTGGTAGCCCTTTCAGTTCCACAGTCATAACAAGGAAGAAAGGTGAGAACTGATTTTGCTACGAGGATTCGAAAGGAAAAAGGAAAAACAAAGACAGATTACACTACATTGGAAATATGGAAAATCTCTCTTGTATGTATCCCTTGTCTGGGACACACCAACACCGGTTTAGCGGTTGGAGCAAGTGGGAAACACAGCTACCTGTTTCTCGAGGAGCAGGTACAAATGCATATGGCCATATCTTGCTGGCCGCCGTTGCGAGACCGCAAGTGGACCCTGATGCTAGGTTATGAAAGGAAGAAGTATCCTCATTACGCCCAACTCCCTGATTTATTGTCACTTGAACTCTCATCCACAAGTCAGCAACAACCTGACCTGGCCGGGCCACCAAATGACTGAGCCATTCCTTACGTCTCTTATAAGGCGGAACATAAGTGGCTATTTACCAGCTTCTTATTACACGATCACAGTTTAACATATAAGTCCGGCAAACCGTCGCAATAAGGTAAACCCAAGGAGAACCATGCTACCACAGAGCAACCTTCCCTTCTCACCTTTTGAAGATCAGTATCATACTCTGTCGAGATTTGGTACTCATGGCCTCCAGCTATCAGAAGATGTAAATGACGTTAGGGCAACTGGGTCAATTTTGCCAACAGCAACCCTCTCGCCATATCCAAGGCACGAGAACGCACAGCGTGGACCGGGGCTGGATGAGTCAAATCAAGGCGTTAAACTAAGATATCGACGTGTTTCAACAGCATGCAGTAAGTCAATATGTATCCAGGTTCTCATATACAAAAGCGGCCGTCTAATATATACTCTCAAGGTAGCTGCAGGCGCCGAAAATCCAGATGCATCCCATCGCTCCCAAGTGCGCCAGCTCCTTGCGTTAACTGCATCCGACTACTAAGACGCTGTAGTTTTATACTAGCGGCTGACGAAATTTCCAGTGACTCTCTGGAGAAACGAGCGGGGAGTTCATCGACTATGACAAAAGCAACTTTGGCATCCTCAAACCCAATACGGCTACCCGAAAGACTACACCTTTCTCCTCTCCAAGCAAACATGGAAGCGGCGAATGCATCTTCCACCACTGGTGTCAATGCAATGGGTACTGAAGGCTTTTATTATGGGATACAAAGGCATTTTGACGTAACTCAAGAACGTTTGGACCTGGTGACTCAGAATACCGATCAAAACCTGGTTTCATATATAGGAGAACATGACCAAACCCAGCACATGCATCGTATGGGGATGAACATGAGTTCCCAATTCTCGCCAATTGGGTTAACCACATCGCCATCATCCATGTCAACGGCTGGAGTTTGGAGTACTGGATACACCCACGACGAACACTCTGCCTGGGGGGTTCATATGAACATTTTCCGGACTTTATGTCATATAATAAGTGAGTCTCAGTCACGCACGGCGTCCAAATACATAAACTCACGGCCTCCAGTCGAACACATAATCATAGATCCTTCGATCCATTAACAATCCAAGCTATAGCAGTTGGCAGTGGAATTCCAGATACAGCCGCAGATACGGCTTTTATTATGAGCCAAATCTACCCTACCCCAGTCCAAGCACAGTTCCAGGCAGCCTGTATGGAACAGAGCCAATCACACCCAGACCACAACTCATGGAGAGATCAAGGCGCTTACTGTAGCGACTGGCCAGAGTCACTTTTCTCCTATGCTCCTCACCAGTAAGCTATCAATCCGGTGTGCCTGCCGTGGTCTAATGAACATGATTCTCTGGCTGTCTGTTGCTACAGTCAACAAGTCCGTTTACGAAGGTGATATAAGTCGCCTTATCCGTACTTGCCACGATCGTTTCTGATACATTCATTAATATCAAGACATTTACTACGACAGAGGGAAGGGGTGATTGCAATAGAGATACGATTGCGGCTAATTGCTGATATGTATGTTGATGCCATGCTTACCTATGGCTAAAATCGAGAAGTGGCGGCCCAGGAAGGCCAGCGCGACTACGTAGTCGGCGCTACGGCATATGTGTTAAGGTCGGTCGTAATGGGAGAACCTGTCAAGTAGTGATTTGGACGACTGAGGAAGAATGCAGCGAGTAGTTTCAATGAATAATCGTACAAGCTAAGTAAATTCATATGAGCCTGTGGATACAGATAAAGAACTCTTATCGAATTAGATACTCCTTAGTCCAATTCTCTATAGTATATATAGTAAGAGAAAATATGCTTATACTCCCCATTTAGGCTAGGCTTGTATTAAAAGTATCTATAAGTAACTACGTGAAAGAAGAAACAAGGCTTTAATAATTGTTATTTGGCACTTTTTCTAAAGTAGAAATACCTACGTACTAAAACAATAAAGAGATATATAAAATACCTCTTTCACTGGGTATCACGCTAGCAATCACTTACAGGGCGTGACCTGTAGCTCAAGGGTCAAGAAAGTGCATCGCTCACTTATCTGTGACATCATCATCAGCATGAAAGGGCTGCGCCAAGACGGCACACTACGGCACGATAAGCGTAAGGGCTTCACACCGATGCCATCCCAATGATATATTGCAAGGATAAAAGCACCCAAGAAGGCAAAGTAAGACATAATAAGCATTAAAGAGCTGCACCAAAGACGGCACGCTACGGCCCGATAAGCGTTGAACACCGCCGTCACATCAGGCCGTGGTGTCTTATAACATAGATCTACGGCTTGCACTTTTTCAATCATTTCCCCCAGCACTTTTTTTTTTTTTAAAAAATTAAAAAAATCCCCCCCCCCGCATAGGCTTGGCTTGTCTATCCCATTGCACTTAACCCTAACCGACTCCCAAACGCGAACCCTATGTATGGAACGATACGATTTGATCAAGATAACTCTAAAAACGAGTTGTCGATACAGAAGCCAGTAAACCCAGCAAATGCGCGCCCAACAGTTCAGCAAGCGTGCCAATCATGCCGCCATAAGAAGGTACGGACCATGATCACTAACGAAAATGCTCGCCTTCGTCTTCCTCGTGTCATTTCATCGGGCTAATTCTTGCATTAGGTGAAATGTTCCGGTGAACGATTGGGTTGCGATCGTTGCCAAGCTTTGTCTAAGCCATGCATCTATACTTCACGTCCTCAAAGGGAGTTAAAGACAAGGAAGATCGATGAGGAACCGGAGGCCTCAACGCAGCACAGACAAGCAGGGCAGTTTACTTGCCCCAAAAGTCAGCAAGACTACAATTCCCCAGCTATGGGCGGCCAGATCTTTTGCAGTTCCTTGCCCACAGATTTGAATATAGAAAGTCTGATAGAATGGCCAAGCTATGACTTGATGGAAAGCCATGCAGAATCCAGCTCTGCGTCACTACTGGACAAGCTGGAATTTAGCACCTCGTCGAGCCTGTTCCATACCCCTAAAACTACGTCTACCGCAAACGTTGCAGGCGTTGAAACACCAATAGACTATTGGCTTAGAAATATCGATAAAACTTGGGCCGCGTCATCACCGGGAGAATCACACGCGGACGCCGGCACTTCAGCGGCGCCCGACTTACCTGGGCCCAAAACAGCAGCTGGGATATTTGTGTCGAGCTTAGTGTCGCCGCCGCTTACACAACCCTGCTCATGTCTGCAGCGCATAGCTTCTCTCTTGCACGAGCTCGAGACAACAGAAAGCGAGAGTTTGGACGGCCAACTAGCGTCGCATAAGGAGGCTGTCGGTTATGGGCAGAATATATTATCGTGCCCCTCTTGCTCACGACGGCCTGAAAACTTGATGTTTGTTACTTTCCTATCAGATAGGCTATTGCAGCTAAGCGAAACGATGGTGAAACGCTTGATAGATCCGCAGGCTGGTGGCAAAGAACATCCCGTGTTGATGTTTGGGCACCTGAAAATCGACTCTTCCCCCGAGCGGGAGTTATTGGTGTCGAGCCTGATAGCACTTTACCTCGGTACGTTACGCCGATTTATGGACCAACTATCGTATAGTGCTGAGATAGTATGTGCACGTATGGCACAAAGAAGAGCCGCTGTGACGGAGGAGCGTGTTGGCCAACTGATACAAGCATTATGCAGGATGCCTAGGGCCATTGTAGATATCAGAGAGCCTTGAAATTAGATCAGCCTGACTTGGTATAGGATGCAAGTACCACTTCGTCTCTACTTCATGTTGTATGGTCTGAATCGGTGGGCAGCGTGCTGGACGCTCACCCTGTTCACGGAAACACACAACCAGGCACGAGGACAAGGATGATGTAAATCTCTTGTTGCCTCATATAGCACGCTGGAGGAAGTATCAGTATTTGTCTAGTCTTTGACTACCGGGTAGTATTAAGCTGTAGAAGGATGTAATTATGGCTGGAGGAAGTCAAATAGTTCAAAGTGAGGATCAGCAGGGTGCTGGGGAGCTGGCACACATGTCAACCCTCAGTCTTGTTTATGACATAGGATAATAATTACTGTTGAGATTACACTGGATTGATTTACTGTAATCTATGAGGGAAGAGATTCTGTTCCACAAAACTGCCATAGCCTTGTACCATATCCTCTTAGTATTTCATTATCCTAGCTCAGGATTTTCCAATAAAGCTTCTTTACAGTAATAAGCTTTAAATACATTAGATTTGATTGAGAGAAACAATATATCTTTGCTATACCTAAGTTTGTATTTTATAAATTTGTTACTATAAACATAGAACAAACTAGTTCACCTCATAGGAAACTTAATTAGTATAGTGTTAGGGTATAATATACCTTAAAATAAGGTTAGTCTAGTAGTTACATAATATATAGAGGTTATATACCAAATGTTGTTGTACTGTGTTATCATTATGATGTGTTAATCTCATGGAGATGTCTTGCAACTTGATCAGATGTAGTAGTTATTTACGGAGCCAGTCTTGGTTCACTGAGCTTCGCTGTGTTTTCCACCAAACACCAGAACCTTCTTTTTTTCATATTTGCCGACCATTTGTGAGACAATTTAGCCTGCCTGGCGATGGAGAAAATACCTATTTCTCGCTCGTGGATTGAAGCAACTTAAGGTCAGGGCAGCAGCGATATTATCTGTAGAGACTTTAAGTTCTTATGTGTTTTGGTAGCGTGTGGTATCACGCCCTACACTGGGTTGAAAGCTCTTTTACTGTGTTACCTTTACTGTGCAACGCCAGCGCCACTATTTGTGTCATGGTGTACTGTGGCTTCCACGATGAGTAACGTGCCCTGACTTTTAATAAATTATTATTGAAGAGTTTAGAAAGCTCCGTAGCTCAAAAACGGACAGGAGATCTTGGGAATTGTGATAAGAGTTTTCGTTACTTTAATCAAAGGTTCCTTAAGGGCACCTTTCACCTTGCTATGTTTGCCTAGGTGCTATCCCTTCAATTGTGGGGAGCTCCGATCAGGTCATGAAAGAGTAGTGCAACCGATTGAAATGAGCCAAATCATAGAAACCTAGCCTCGTACCTATTTTAGCCCATGATAGAAGTACCAGCAATCCCTCTAGTGACAAATCGCTACATGACACTGCTGACACCTCCAAACAGTCTGGCACCTCCTTTTATTGCGACTGACCGGCTACAACGGCCTTCTTGAGCTTCTTGACCTTGGCCCCCTAATTGAAGTCCCTGACAAGCGCGGCAGTTTGACGTTTCTCCTCTTCGGGCATGTTTGTGTTGTGTAGCAGGCGTGAGTTCGTCTCCAGCTCGAAAAAGCTGCCTTGATTGGCTTTCCGAGTGGAAGGCTTTGAAGACCTCGTTGTAGAAGCATTCCCTCCACTTCCTCTGGTCCGTGTAAGGGTTTCAGGCCGGCTGGCCACATAGCTGTAAGGGGAATCTGTTCACTATCACTACAACAAGTAAGAAAGTCCAAGCAATAGCTTGCCAGGTGCCTCAATGCATATGATGCTCGTAGCCAAGATATGACTGTCTTTGGTCGCCTCGGTCAACATGATTCATCTCGTCGTTGAAAGAAGCAGCTATGGTAGGGATCGATATTAACTTGACTGGCTCACTGCTAAAAAAAAAAAAAAAAAAAAAAAAAAGCCGTATCGGTCGTGCCGTCGGAGTCTTCGTTGAGGGTCTCCGCCTCTAATGTTTAGTCCTCTCATCGCCGGCGAAGACGGTTGAGAGGAACAATACGAGTGCATTATCCTTCTATGCGACTTAGTCGACTTATAGTAGGTATGAAGCAAGACCAGTCAGTAGATACGTCAGAGGAAGCTCAAGCCATGTTGCCTGATTATCAGCCGTTGGGATGGCCTTGATCTCATTGATCTCATTGATCTCATTGATCTGCAAGCCCGACTTTCCTGCCTTGTTGGCCTTTTTGGCCTCTACAAGGCCATTGTAGATGCCACAGTTTGACCGAGCTGTGCCCATTGCGCCGCGGCCGTGCTGACGAAGGGAGTAAAAGAGGTCCGGCGATGAGAAGAGGTTGTCGACAAAAACGTGAAATGTCGATATCGGCAGCAGACTAATAAGGGTGGCAACGTTGCTTTGAGTCGAGTTAGGAGCCAATATCTTAGCTTCAGCTACCGGGGCCACGTGAATAACATCCTATACCTTATCAGTCTTGCTAGAAGCCTTGTCTTTTCCCTTGGGTTCCTTCTTTCGCGATGCCGGCTTCTTCTGGATACCAACAGTACCGTATTTTGCACTGGGCTGGTACCATATCCACCTCATGAAGATGCCTAGCCTAGCGGCTACCTCCACCTTGAAACCTGTATCAACAGGCTTGTTGGGGACGCGTGTGACTTGGTTGTTCCTTCTGGTATATTAGATCATAGCCTCGTCGACAGTAAGATGGGAGCTTGCCTCGTAGAGCTCTATCGTGGCGTGTTGGAGGTGCTGAGATCATGACTCAACACATTGAAAGACGATAGGGAGGTCTTCATCACCATTAGCGAATTCGGTGTAGTCAAAAACATGGACATGACGATAAAGAATCTGGAATGGATCGCGAGTCATGAATTTAATCATCGAGTGGTTCAGGCCGTCGATCCTCTAGCTGAGATGTTTTCCAATAATCTTCAACTGTTATCTCATTATGGGACCCCATATAGATAAAGATCCCAAGCCAAATGTACATCTATGCAATCATGGTAGGCTTCCAGGCATTGAGGCGTGACTTTTATGTCATTTCGTGTTCTTGACCGTCGACAATGCCACGTTGTATGAGGCTAGTAACCAATCATTGGTGTATTTAAGCCGTTCTTTGACTATAGAAATTGGTATGAAGTGTTAGAAAAGTGACAATGGGCTCTGGAGCGGCTCCATGACGAGGAGTTCCCGTCGCGGCACCTCGAAGGGATGAAAATTGAAGCCTCGGCCATTGACAGCTGGAAAATCTGATCTCCGAATGCTATCACTCTCGTGCTCTTGACGGCTGTCATCTCCATTGATCGAACTACTATCATCATACGCGTCAAGTGCCTCAATAGGTGGTGATGATGGTGCCGATTGGGAAGTCATTGCCTGATTGAGATTGGCTTGTATTGGAGGTTGAATGGTCCATCATTATTTGTAACTGGTTCAGGCTCTTAAAGAATATAACCGCTAAATAAGGTATCCGATTAGATGATATCTATAGTTTTGATGAGACTGGCTTTATAATGAGTATTGTTATAATCGCAATGGTTGCTATAGGTACAGAAAGGCGTGGATGGCTACAATTAGTGCCGCCTGAGGGCCGGGAATGGATTGCTCTCATCCAAGCGCCCAATGCGGAAGGTCAAGTGACCCCCTTGTTTACCATAGGTGTCGGCCAGTATCACCTTGCTAACTGGTACCGAGAAAGTAATCTGCCGGGCGATTGGACTATTGCGATAAGCTAGAATGGCTGGCCTGGTAATGAGATAGGCCTTGAGTGGCTGAAGCACTTTGACTGGTGTATAGCTAAGTGATGTGATAGTCGCTACTGTTTACTGATCCTTGATGGTCACGACAGTCACTATTCAGTTGACTTTCAGAGACATTGCAAGGAGAATAAAGTCTTCAGGCTTTGAATGCTGTTTCATTTGTCTTACTTACTTCAGCTCCTTGACGTCGGGTGCTTTTCCCTGATTGAGCAGAGCAGGCGCATGAGCGAGAAATAGAGTATGCGATCTGATGCTCTATAACACATGTTTCTAAGACTGAGTTCTTTCTTGATTTTTATGCTGTGTTTCGGGCCACTATAACAGGGAAAAAAATATCTAGGCAGTGTTAAGACGAGCCGGGATCGTTCTATTTGACCCGGTATGTGCACTCTTGAAGCTTGATGTGTAGCTACAGACTCTAATGCTGGTTAAGGAGGTGAGTGGCCTCTCTGCTCCATGAGTTTTAAAGACGCCAGAGACGGTACTTGAAGCTGGATTACGGTCTGAGGACTTCGAAATAAGGGTTCGAAGACATTAAAGCAGCTCTTCTGAGTTTACCCTAGGAGCACTAAAGTCTCTGTATAAGGGAATACAGGCAGTAATGCATGGGAATGCCTTATTGAGAGCTGGAAATCGCGACTTTCAGCAGGTGAATGAGATACTAAGCCGGCGGCGAAGGGCAAAAAGAATTCGACTACAGCAAGAGGGGTAGTAACAATAGATGAAGGAAGGTAAGACATTCTTGAGATCAATGTAAATGGGCAGGTAGACGGCAAATCATCGAGAAGTGGTGGTCATGGAAGGCCGACACAAACGAAGGAAAGGCGTTGTGGATAGTGTGGCAAGACCGGGCATAACGCGAGAACACGTTAGATAGTTGTTGCGGTATCTATGGAAGAAAATAATGATTAATTTTAATCAATTTAGTCATTTTTTGCCTTCTTATAGTCATTCTATCTTGAAGGTTGAGATTTTGTGGGACACATGCTTGTCTGGGCCATAAGCTTATCATGCACATTAGCTATTTTCTTATTCTTCTTTTATTTGTTCCTGAGATGTCTCGCTTAGAAAAATTTCCTCTCCTATTGAACTTTCTTTTTCTACTGCTTGATGCTCTTTCTTGCCCATCACCACTTCGTCTCTTTCAATACAATCCTCTTTCACTTGAATCTTCGTTCAGCCTTCTCGAGGCTATGTCGCTTATCTCCCATAGTATGCTGCCTTATGAAACAAGAAAGGGATTCCCCAAGAAGACTGGCGATGCTTATACTTCACCACTGCTGCCGGTACTTCCCTCAGCCCCACGAGGGCCTCCTCTTCCACTAAAAATGGGACTGACCATAGGGATGTAGGCCTCTTTTGAATAGATCCATAGGTACAAAGTACCTGTATTGTATTTTAATACTTATATTCTGTCAAAGCCACTCCGTCAAAGCCACTCCGTCAAAGCCACTCCGTCAAAGCCACTCCGTCAAAGCCACTCCGTCAAAGCCACTCCGTCAAAGCCACTCCGTCAAAGCCACTCCGTCAAAGCCACTCCGTCAATACTATCCTATCACTTATACCTTAGTCCATTTAACTAAGCGTATTTTGTCTCCTTACGTTATTGATTATAGAAGTCAACATAATACCTGATCCTTCTGACGCATTGGGTATCAGCAAATTGACTATAAGTGCTGTCAAAAAGAATAGATAAACTCTGCCTTCAGACGAGCACCCAGATAACTGTTCTGTTGAGACTCAAAGCCGATTTACCCAGACCCGACATATCAAGGAGGTAAAGGAATACCTTGAACAGAAACTAGCTTGCCGAGATCTGAATACCGTCAATGAAGTCAAGGCTCTTTTCACTACCCGTTCCTAAGACGACAACGAGGATTTCTTTCATCATAACCCCCACCCCCACTACTTCTCGTTGCTTGCCGCGAAACCGGACTTGTTCTCCGTATAGACTACAAAGCCCCGGGTCAATGTTGATTCTCAGGAGAGCTTCCATCGCCTCAGCTGTAGACTTCTCATTGCTCCATAAGGCAGTGATTGCGCCTTCCACTTGCCACCTGGTGTAAGAAGTTCTCCAAACCCATTAAGGACAGATGGGAAACCCAGCAAGCGGTGCCATTCCTCACTGATGATCCGAAAGTTGACGTGTCGTTCATCCATCTCAAAGTGCCCTTCCGTGATTAGCCTTCCATACACCAATCCTGCAGTCAAGGAGCTGTGACAAGATTGTGCCTCCTAGACACTATCCTCTTCCGTCTCACCGTCACTGCCAGTTCCATACTCATTTCTCCTATTATCGTCATTTAAATCATCGGGGGTTCCTGCAGTGCCCAGAAGTTGGAAGACAATTCGGGTTTGTCCCAGGCGTTTGCTTGTACATCTTCTTAGATTAGCAGCACGGGCCATAGGTAACTAATGACCAAGGCACCAACTTCGTGCGGCAGGAAGCGGCCATCTAGCCAAACCAGCGGTCTTGTTTTGTGTCTCCAGAAAAGGCCACCAGTATAGAACCAAACCTGGTACATCGGCGCCTCATTGTCCCAAACTATGAAATGCCTATCTGTAGGGCGAGCTCCCGGCAGGCTCTGCTTGCTGCGTTTGCACGGTGCATCGAAGGACATGAGTCTTTGTCCCGAGCAGGCTTGCTTCACAGAGACATCTCGATCAACAATCTCATGATTAACGAGAATGATGACAATCCGTCGTGGCCCGCTTTTGTGATTGATCGTGACCTAGCCACCAAAGAGTCACCCAAGGCCGTGTGAGGAGCAAGGGGAAAACGTGAACACAGGCTTTCATGGCAATCGGGGCGCTACTGGGCGAGTAGCATTCCTTTATGCACGATCGCGAGTCATTCTTCTGGGTGCTATTCTGGGTATGCATCCATTACGACGGCCAGGAAGAAACGACTGGACCAACTAAATTTGAAAGCTTGAATTATGGCAGTGACAACAAGCTGGTTCAACCAAGGATTGGCACTATAGGCGATTAAAATATCTTTCTCCAGATTTTAGAGGATAGTTTCAGTATGACCTATCAGCTATTGATCCTATTTGTCAATAGACTGAGAAGGAAAGTATTTCCCAACAGTGAGAGGTGAAAGACTGAAGATTTGGACCTGTATCTTAGAACGAAGCTGGTATTGCAGGGAGCACGGGAGACAGACTGACCAGCATGGTGACTGGTTCCCATCCACTGAGCAATCGAATGAATGTCCATTGTTGACGCAAATTTAGGGTACGCCTCCGTATCCTCCATCACCTATTTTTCTAAAATTGCCCAAACTGTTCGTCTCCGACGCCGATTGGACCCGCGTTTGCTTCTGCACCAGACATCCGTTCACTGGTATCGCTCAAGCTGCACTATTTTAGTGGATGAACCAAATTTGTGGAGAAGGTAACTGAGTCAAATATCGCGCTGAAGCTGAAAACGTTCGAAATTTGCGACTTCGACGAGTTCAACGACCAATACGAAGAGCAGAAGGTCATCATGGACTTCTTGGGGTCTTTCGGAAGATCAGAGAAGCTCCACATATTCTTTTGGTCCCCTAGGGCTTACATCATAGATTCCCGCCCGGGATTTCTGGGCAAGCGTTCTGAGACACCATGCTACCTCGTAGAGCTGCATTCTAGATCCGCTCTGGGGCGATAGAACAGAACAAATACGGTCTGTTTTCGGAGAGCGACAAGGTTCAGTTCGTCAGTGAGGGGCCTTGTCCCTGCAACGACAGAATATTGTCCTTCAGCAGTTATTGAGTTATTATGGGATGAAACCTGGGGCTAACTTCCTGAATCTGTTGGATGAGTGTCTTGGTCTGGTTAATGAACCGACATGTCTTGTAAGTCTTGAGCATCTTCTGCGGCACCGCCGTCAGTTATCACGCCCTGGATGTTACTCGTTGACTCCTATATAGAGACGTACACTTCTTCCTTTCGTTGAAAAAGACTGCTTGAGGAGAGGTGGTATGGGCAGCTCCTGAGAATGGAACTGGGTCTGAAAAGATTTCGTAAAATCTGAGGGCAGGATGAAAAGGTGGAGCGGGGGTTATAGTGGCGCTAACCAGGTAAACCGGCGGCCATTAATGGGCAATAGTCAGAAGTCCCTGGCAGTTCTCTTCTTACCACTAACTTGTATAAGTACACGTGTATTCCACGCTACACTGAGGACCATAGCAACTCAGTGCGGTCAAAGATTAATCGTACCCTGCCTGGTATTACAGTTCTAACTTTGGCCCTTCTTTCCTCTGTTACATATGCGTCTTATCTTTGTATTAGTCGTTCTGCTAAGGATCTCAGTCGAAACTGCTCTATCCTCTCATAAACGCCTCTTCACGCCAGAAGGGTTCATCGAGGTGGACCCAGGAGGGCTCGAGGGCATTGAAGTCACCACCGACAAGCTGCTCTCTGAAAGGCTCTCCAAGACTACGGGCCCTAGTCTAACAGGCTGTGGCTTAGACTCGCGTGCTTTCTCGATGCGGCTCGTTGATAACTTTGATGGAACTAGTGTAAAAGCCTACATAACCGGCTTTGACCTCAGCGGCAAGGCCTTTTTACCCTCTATAATGGACAGCTTATATATCCTGACGCTAGAAGGTCTCGTATACCTGTCGAGGCAACAAAGGAGGTTGCCATATCACTACCTGCGAATGGTGAGTTACTGAGTATTATGCTTCCTTCGTTTGTTCGTTCTGGTCCGATCTACTTTTCGAAAGATGCCCTGCATTTCTTTCGTCGTCGATAGAGATGGCGGTAACAGCTTAGTTCAGCCTTCGATCACAATCCTTCCAGATCCTAAGGCAAACGTGAGCTGGGATTTCATAGAGTTTACTTGTATCAGGAATCTTCTTTACGCTAACATAAGCTATATGGATTTTGTCGGTTTAGTTTCTGGTATGAGGCTTGTTGCAAAAGATGCGAGTACCCAAACCACAGCGGGACTTGAAATAGATATCAAGGTCTGTGGCGATCTAATTAGGCAGAGAAAGCTATACAATCGTAAGTGTACCTCGCTATGTATTGCTGACACGGCTGAAAGCCGATTCGAGTGTTATCTCCTGGTAATCCGCATGATGTCGATTCCGGGATATTTGGAAGTCATGGGAAGCCCTATGGACCGTGTTTGGGGGAGATACATCGATCGGGATCTCATAATAGATACGGAATCTAAAGAGTTCATAATAAAATGCGGGATTCTACATGACAAACTGAAATGTGACAGCAATCAGGTCAAACCTCCATCTGTCAAATCTATGAGCACATCGAGCGACTGAGAAAGGGAACCAACAGAGTCAAGATGATCTGGGTTCCATACAGAGACGTTGAACTCAACATGAGCCATGAAGCAAAGAGACAAGCCAATAAGGCCGCCAGAGAAGAATGTACGCCGAAATCGCTGCAGTACCAGGCCCGCTCTACGTGGCTCAGGCTGGCTGTGCCGCAGCTGCATCAGCGACGGAGACTGCCCGACTGAGTAGGCAGCTAGTCGAAACGGGTAGATAGAGCGCTACCAGGCAAATATACGCAAGCACTATACAACATTTGCAAGAGTCGAGAAGCCAGCGTGCTCTCGCAGCTCCGCACGGGAATGGCGAGGATCAATAGCTACCGTGCCATCAGGTATCTATTATACGTATGGATAGAGCCCTTACAGATGCACCTATTATCCTAAGTGCTCTATAGTGCCTGTAATGGTACGAGGCTCCATCGCGATCACGAGATTGCCAGGAATGAACAGAGGGAATTATGGTGAGACTTTGAGTCAAAATGCTCAATCAGATTTCATATTTATCATGGCAGGATTGATGCGGCATAGTACCGAATGAGACATTCGGTCGATATTGCAAACAATTATATTGCAACTCGAACATCTACTGTTCGAAATGAACCGATGTGAATATGATAATCAATCTGTGCAATGTGAGGATATACGGAATTCAAATCCAGCTGCTGTGGACGGTTCCCGTAGCGAGACTCTGCAACTATGATCTAGTTACTAAACGCCGGATCATACTGGCGGACATCTACAACCTGTAAACTCGCCTCTCTCAGTACAAGATGCCAATCTGAGTTGGTCCTCACGTGGGCACCAAGAGTGCTCATCATCAGGAAGTCCAACTTTACCCGGATACGATGCCTCCCAGGCGGCTGGGTCACAACCTCATCAAATGAGGAAACGTAAGTTACCGTCCATATTATCGACGACCTGCTTGAGGATGGTCAAGCTGTCTTTGTCGGAGACATTATGGGGGCGTTGTCGAAGGTAATAATAATTTGCACCCTTAATCGGTTGCTCATCCCGGTAATCGTGTACCATGACCTCAATTCCGTCTCGTTTCGGCGCCTGTACGATCATCTTAGGAATAACCCGCAAGACCAAACGACCATCGAACTTAGGATAATGTTTCTGGAGCATAACGCACATGTAACTAGTGCTACCACCAATATCCAATAAGGTCGATCTAGAGTCTAGACTAGGTAGATAGATATCTAGAAAGTTCGGGCGATTTGATGTCAGAAAGCCCATAAAGCTGTTGAGACTTTTGAGTAGCCGCTCATCATATTGGATGTCCAGACACAGATCCTTTGAGCTGATGAGACGCCAAGGGCAGTCTCGAGGGCCGTCGGCCCCCTATACGCTGCAGTTGCTACGCCCACCATGTATCTCCAGATCCGTGTTGTAAAACAGCCATTAGTCCCAAGAACTCAAGTACAGTTAATAAGGTACAGCAACTCACCCGCTAGTGGTAGATCGAGCCCGTACGTTTAGCGATTTCGTCGATACCGACAGGTACCCGATCAAGAATGCGATTTAAGCCGGTCTCCATGGTGATATCTGCTATAATTGGTTCGGGAACCTAGGTGACATGGACATGACTTGTAATTATAAATATTCCGAAGTGTTCGTCAAAGACGTTCCGACGGCCATATTCATCGAGACTTTTCATCAAACTCCTCTAGATGCCTTCGATCCATGGTTTTGACGTTGGCAAGGCGTTTGGTCAGGAGCAGGAGTGAGTAGCTTTTCAGGTGCGTGCATCAGAATACTTTTCGAAAGGAGTCGATGAGGACGGGAATGCCTCTTTACATGGCAAAGGGGACATCCTTTCCAACATGTCAGAAGATGCGTTCCCTACCTTAAAGATGTGACAGAGTTTTCAAGTTTTATTTTCAACTCCGAGGCCGGCTCTTCAAACAAACCTCCCGTGGCGATTAATGTGTGAGAGGGTGCATTGTAACCAATAAGTCATGGCAGTGTTACACTCTATGGATATTCCAGGCTGTATTGTTCTCGCATTGGCATCAATAGACAACATCTTTGCCATTGTGGGTGTGCTGCTGATGTGAGTGCCTCGGGACCGATTTTTCGTGCCCGAATGTTTGCGAGGGCTCCGTCCTGGATCGCCACTCCTTGAAGTGACGGATTCTCGTATGGCGCCAACCTTAATTTACGCGTCGTAGTGAGGGGCCGTGCCACGCTTATCGAGTCTCACGACACACAATTGAGCGCTTTCAGTCGTTAGTGTTCACTTCAGGGACAATCGCGGACTTTAATGCATAACAGGGGGTTAGTGTTCACTTCAGGGTGACTGTATGATCCCCTAAGCTGCTGAGACACAAAAGCGAAGGGAACCGATTTCGATCTTTACTGTACCGATTTGGATCAGAAGAATCATCGTTGTTTGGGAGAAAATTCGTGGTGGAGACTGCCCGTCATGGCGGACCCAATAGGGGCCGAGATCGTAGTGGAGCAGGATGACGCCCCCTTTCGACGCCAAAGAGACCGAGTCGAATGGTGAGGCCAACGAGCAAGGTCCGAGACACGGCGCGACAATTGGAAGACACTGCCAAAGAAACGCGAAAAACTACCCGGCAGACGACGCGAAATGTTCCGACCGAAGAACAGATCGACCGACCGACCGAAGCCCGAAAGAGGAGCGGCAGCGGCAGCAGCAGCGATGGAAGGGCAATGCTGCAGAAGGCGCTGGATCTCCTGGCGGAGTCGCGTAGGGAGACCAAGAGGCTGCAGGAAGCGCTGAAGGAACAGATGGAAACGACCAGGGAACTTAGGGAAGCTGTTGCAAAGCAGGAAAAGACAGTGCACGAGATGGGCAAGCAGATGGTAGAGATGAAGGAACAGATGACCGAGGAACTACAGCGCGTCCGCGAGCAGCTCGAAACTATCACCACAAATGCAATGGACGGACCCCAACGATCATATGCTGACGTCACACGACTGACACCGTTCTTACCCCACAACGATTCGAAGACCTTAGCTGCTCCTCCAAACCCCACAGACGTGCTCTACTGCACGATTGACGTTTCAAGACTAGGAGAAGATGAAGCTAGGCTCTCAGCCGGGACGATCCGAGCGACAGTGGAGAATGAGGTCCGCTCCGAACTGGATAATCCCACGTGGAGATGCCGAGCGGTGACTAAGGATCCAAAGAATCCCCACCGCGTCAGGATCACCTGCAGGGACGAGAACGAGCATGAGATTGTGAAACGCGCAGCGGAAACAAAACTGGCCCCAGGAGCCCGGATCCTACGAGATGACCTGTACCCTATCAGAGTCGATAACGTTAGCCGTATTGCGGTATTGGATGAGAGAAATGAAGTTCGAGCAGAGGCCACTCAGACCTTGGGTCGAGAGAACGACACCGAAGTCGCGAAGATAGCGTGGCTCAGTAGGAGAGACGTCCCCAAGGCGTACGGCTCGATGGTTGTATACCTTAAGAAGCGCTCCGAAGCCAGGCGACTCATTAGCGAAGGGTTTTTCGTGGCTGGAGGAGAGTCTGGCACCACAAAAGTGTTTGAGCGTCGTGACCGACCAAAACAGTGCTACAATTGCCAGCAGATCACGAACCATAAAGCCTACCAGTGCGACCGACCGCAAGTTTGCGGCAAGTGTGCACGAGAAGGCCATCACCATAGCAGATGCGCAGAAGCGATCCTAAGATGCGTCCCGTGTGGGGGCCCTCATGAGTCGTTCAGCAGAAACTGTCAGAAGCTCTATCCATCACAGCATGAATAACGTATTTCGACTGTTGCAACTGAACGTTGGGAAGCAAGGGCCAGTACATGAGAGCTTAATAAACGACAAAGACATTCAAGGCGCAACCGTGCTGGCCATCCAAGAACCCCACGCGCGACGGATCGAGGGAAAACTATTGATCATGCCGATGGGGCATCACAGATGGGTCAAGATGGTACCGACGGCCGAAAGAGAAGGTAGATGGGTGATTCGGAGTATGCTTTGGGTGAGCACAGAGGTGGAAGCGGAGCAGGTGTCAATAGAGTCCCCAGATGTGACGGCAGCGGTCATCCGACTGCCAGATCGTCTGGTCTTCATGGCGTCTGTTTACGTACCGGGGGGAGATGCCCAAGCTCTACAGGACACGTGCGGTAAGCTTGGCAGGGCCATCATGGAGGTGAGGCGGAGGTCGGGGAGAACGGTGGATGTGGTGATTACCGGCGACTTCAACCGGCACGACCAGATGTGGGGAGGGGACGATATTTCGGTGGCAAGACAAGGCGAGGCCGATCCGATCATTGACCTTATGAACGACTTTATGCTTAGGAGCCTCCTCCGCAGGGGCACGAAGACATGGCAAGGCAGAGATTACGAAACAACCATTGACTTGGTTCTGGCTTCCGAAGAGCTTGCAGACGCAACCATCAAATGCGCGGTACATGGCACAGAGCACGGATCAGATCATTGCACGATAGAGACGGTGTTCGACATTTCAGTCTCGGCGCCGAAACAGGAAGAAAGACTTCTATTCAAAATGCACCCTGGAAGGAGATCAATAGCAGAATTGTGAACACGCTGAGAGATAGGCCAGCAGAAAACACGGTGCAGCAGAAAACGGACAGGTTGATGTCGGCCGTGCTGGAAGCAGTCCAAGCACTGACACCCAGAGCCAAACCATCGCCATATGCAAAGCGGTGGTGGACCCATGACCTCACACAGCTGCGGCATATATACACATACTGGAGAAATCGAGCCCGAGCCTCAAGGCGGGCGGGACAGAATGCTAAAGATCTGGATAACACGGCAAAGGCTGCGGCGAAGCAGTACCACGATGCCATCCGACAACGCAAGAATAGCCACTGGAAGGAGTTTCTAGCGGATAACGACAACATCTGGAAAGCAGCCAAGTACATGAAGTATGGGGACGATGCGGCTTTTGGGAAGGTACCCCAACTCGGTAGAGCGGATGGAACGAAAACGGCAAATCATCGAGAGCAAGCTGAAGAGCTTCTTACCAAGTTCTTCCCGCCACTACCAGACAACATCGAAGATGAAGGGCTGCAGCATCGGAGAGCTCCTGTAACGATGCCGGACCTGACTTTGGAGGAAGTGGAGCGTCAGCTATGGGCGACAAAGTCATGGAAGGCGCCAGGGGAAGACGGACTACCAGCGATCGTCTGGAAGCAGATCTGGCCATCGGTCAAACACGACGTCCTCGCCATCTTTCAAGCATCACTAAAAGAAGGCGTTATACCAAGACAGTGGAGACATGCTCGAATCATCCCTCTCAAGAAGCCAGGCAAAGATGATTATACGACCGCGAAAGCCTGGAGACCGATCTCGCTTCTCGCTACGCTGGGCAAGGTGTTGGAGTCGGTTGTTGCCGAGAGGATCTCCCATGCGGTCGAGACTCACGGGCTTCTTCCGACCAACCATTTCGGTGCGCGCAAGCAGCGGTCGGCAGAGCAGGCCCTCATACTTTTACAAGAGCACATATTCTCAACTTGGCGCTCACGTCACGTTGTGAGCCTCATCAGCTTCGACGTGAAGGGCGCATACAATGGTGTATGTAAGGAGAGATTGTTGCAGCGGATGAAAGCAAGAGGGATCCCTGAAGAGATTTTACGCTGGGTGGATGCATTTTGCTCCGAGCGAACCGCAACCATCATGATTAATGGACAAAGTTCCGAGAACAGGCCTCTTCCACAAGCAGGACTCCCGCAAGGATCGCCCTTATCACCGATGCTGTTCCTATTCTTCAATGCGGATCTAGTGCAGACCCAAATCGACAGGAATGGCGGAGCCATCGCATTTGTTGACGACTACACGGCGTGGGTGTCTGGGCCTACAGCCCAGAGCAACCGAAGAGGAATACAAGCAATAATCGACAAAGCTCTGGACTGGGAGAAGCGCAGCGGCGCAACTTTTGAAGCGGAAAAGACGGCGATCATACATTTTACTAGATACACAGGCAGAGTAGACTCGGAACCGTTCACCATCAAGGGCGAGAAAGTCTCTCCCAAAGACCAAGTCAAGGTCCTTGGGGTCGTTATGGACTCGCGCCTGCACTACAAACAGCACATGGCCAGGGCAGCGACTAGGGGCCTAGAAGCTGCAATGGAACTGAAACGCCTGAAGGGGATGGCTCCCTCGACAACGAGACAGCTCTTTACAGCCATGGTAGCTCCCGTGGTAGACTATGCCTCCAACGTCTGGATGCACGCGTGCAAGACAGCGTCGGCATATGCCATCCATCGTGTACACAGAATAGGAGCACAGGCAGTCATAGGATCATTTACAAGCGTGGCTACAGGGGTAGCTGAAGCGGAAGCTCACATAGCGACCATTCATGAACGGTTCTGGAGGAGAGCAAGCAAGCTTTGGGTAGACATTCATACGCTGCCGCGAACTAACCCAGTCAGAAACCTCTTACGAGGGATCAAAGCTTTTCGGCGCTTTATATCTCCTCTGAGACGCATTGCAGACGTATGCAGAGAGCTACCAAGAAATACCATGGAAGTCATTCAGCCGTTCGCCCTCGCACCGTGGGAGTCACGTTTGCAAGCCGTGCTGAGCGGACAGGAAGGGGAAGACGAAGACCAGATCAAAGAACTAACCAAAGCAGGATGGGCGATCAGAATAGCAACAAGCAGCTCTGCGAGGAACGATCTCGTTGGCATGGGAGGAACCATTCGGATTCTCGTATCTGTGGCGAGGGCCGGCAAGATCATTGAGAACTTTTCGGTCACGCTGGGTACGGGAGAAGAACACAACCCCTACGCCGCCGAATTGGCAGGTATCGCCCATGGGCTTAACTGTCTGCCGGAGATGAAGCATCAAGTCGTTGTGATCTTGACGAGTAACAGATCGGCGGCACAAGCTATAGAAAATCCTCGCCAACAATCAGGTCAAAGCCATATTCGGAGGATATATGATGCCGTAGGGAAGCTCCGAGAAGACGGAAACAGAGTCAATCTCATCTGGCTACCATCTGGTGGTCAACTCAAAATCCAGAAGATAGCCAAAATGTCAGCCCGTCATGCGACCGAGCCATACGTCACGCCGCGAAAAGGGGCGATCAAAGCAAAGACTACAATTCTCAGTGGAATAAGGACAAGCCTGCGGAATGAGAGAAAGCTACCAGATGGAGTTGGCAGGCATTCAAAGAAGGTCGACCTAGCTCTACCCGGAAAACACACCCGTCTACTCTACAATCAGCTATCGTGGAAAGAAGCCAGCGTGTTAGCACAGCTCAGAACCGGAATGGCGCGACTAAACGGGTATCTCTACCAGATAAGAGCAGCACCAACAGATAAATGTCTATGCGGGCAGGCAAAGGAAACAGTAGAACACTTTCTCTTTCGATGCGTAAAATGGACCGCACAGCGCAAGGAGATGATGGCCCAATGTGTAGAAGAAAGGCGTGGCAATCTATCCTTTCACCTGGGAGGCAAGGCAATGTCGGATGGACAGAAATGGGCACCGAATATGGAAGCGGTGCGAGCCACAATCAGATTTGCAATCGCTACAGGTCGCTTAGAGCAAAGATGACAACAAGGCCAAAGCGCTTTCGATTAAGAAAACACTCTACTAACAACAGCTACCCGTCGTACAACCAAAAGCAGGCACCGCTTCAGCCGCCGAAGATAGGAAACTGAACACTTGGAGGAATTGGGCTTCAAGTTGATTTGCTACCACTAACCAATACGGGGATCTAGAAGGAGAACAATGAAGAGACAGAGAAGAGCAAGGCGGGAAACATAGGGGCTCTGCGAGATCAAGACATTAATTGGCGAAATGTATGTATTTTTAGTTTTTAGAGCCCTATGGGCGATGGCCTACCGGGCGTAATAGATCTGTCTGTCTGACTACTAGGCTTACGGGTGATATGTATTTTGATTAACTACCCGAGCATGGCAGGCTGGCAGGATCACAACCCTGATTTATGTGCAGGGCGCAGTAAGCTACTGTCAGCACTTACTTCTTCGAGACATAGCCTGTTCCAAATTCCGAACCAACCAATCAGAATAATCATATGCATACCCCCTTGCGAAAAGTAGGGTAAATCGAATCAATTGTATAACAATTGATTTCAGACTATAGGACATGGCTCCTACTAAAAGAAGGCAAGGTTCATTCTGATGCATAAGATGGCGGTAGCGAGAACCGCTATGGTAGGTTATAACTTAAGGACAAGAGGTATTTGTCATAGCTATATTAGGTACAGAAATGATCGACATCCGTAACAAGGATATCTACGGCAATCCAGCGCACTTCAAGGTTACATTCAACAAATTCGAATCTACCACTTGCGAACCAGGGCAGAGAATTCATTTCCACTACAATCGACTTTGTTATTAACTTTACAGTTGACTCCGAACCTTGAGTCCATCGCCGTCTGTATGCTGATAGGTCTATTCGGATAGCTAGCCACTTGTATGACTCCATGTCCCGCCCGTCAGCCCGTAGCGCGTCAAGACTGATATGTAATTAATATGAAGCTCCTTGGAAAGGCGTTTGCATGGGTCATCTACCGTAAGCAAATCCGTGCGAGGTATAAGTCGCTAGTGCAGTGGGCCTGCGGGATTCTGTATGCTAATAGGCTCAGTCGGATGAACAGCCACTTATATATTAGTTCTCACTAGGCGGCAATTCCTAGTGCAAAGTCTGCGGTCGCATATACGAGACACATTTGTGGTACAGTAACATTGTGATATTTCTATCGGGGAAGAGATTAGTGCGGGTTATGAGAAGTAAAAAAAGGTGGGGAAAAATACAAAAACAAAGACCTAAATATTCGAGACAATTACGTGTAGTTCACGCTTTTGAATATACTAGATACCCGTTTTTCAACCATCTGATGATAGCTCAAAGCTATGTCCTGAAATGGTTGACTCTTAACTTAGTAAAATTAAGTCATCAGTCTTCCTCGACACTCAGATTTAACAAAGACATTCACAATCCTGCTAACTCTATCTCTGTTTATATCTTCGATCTCGGAAGAAACTGAACGTTATTGTCGAAGTGGACGGCACTAAGACAAGTGGTCGGCTAGGTGACGAGCTACGTCACTGCTATTGATCCTGTTACATAGGCCAAATCTGAGCTGAAACATGATTTCTCTAATATTCACTACTGCTATCTACTAGTTAGATATAAAATCTTTTGCCTCATTAGAAACGACCTGGGTGTGCGATAACTGCCTAAGAATGCCAATCTGCCTTTGAACAAGATACAATCCACCAAGAGAAAAGTACGATTTATACTAAACTCGGCGCAGTGATGATAACTGTCAATCCGAGTCAGTTGTGTGATGAGTCAACACAGATAGTGTGTAATTAACTAGAAGATCTTTAAGCAACAATTTCATTTGAGATTTAGAAAAAGAACTTACCAGTTTTTTCCATCGTTAGGATCAAGATAGAGCCACCAGTCATCATGGTTTTGTTCGCTGCCATGTTCGCAACCGTGCATCTCGATCTGGACATAGTTCCTACAGTCGTTTATGTCGAATATCTTATTCAGTTGTTTCCCATTGTAGCGCACCTTCCAGTTGACATGACGACTGTAAGATCCCGGCAAACAACCTGACCTCTCATTTCCTGGATTGAAAAACTGTCTTGTCATCTCTCCACAGATAGCCGAGGCAGTGTTGTAATAGCCTCCGTGGTCCTCTAACTCTGTGATTTGCCACCATGTTGGGCCAGCGCTATAACATCCTAGTGCAAGTACTGCCGGTAGGGAGGTTAAAGCCACGAGCGATAGCTGCACGACTTTGTTTGAAGAAGGATGCATAACGATACTCTTGAGAGAGACAAATGTAGCTGCTGAGATGGGTGCTTGAGGTTGGAGTGATGAGGGAATGCTGGCACAGTTCATTGAAGGGATCCAAAGCGGCTTTTATATACGGAAACTCGGAAAACCTGTTCCGGTTTTACGTGGACCACAAAGGGTGTCCAGCCTTTGGAATCAGTGCGGATGTCTTTCTACTGAGATAAGATGAGGTCGACCTAACATTCTTGATAGGTCCGTATACGAACCAATGTTTCACTAATTACTTATACAGTATTGAGCACTTGCACCTTCCGCTCCAAAATATGTTATGTTATGTTATGTATATTTTTCGTCCGGGGGCCGTAGGCCCCAAAAAGTCTCCTACTGGAGCACAGGACGTGCTGAGCTAGAGGAATTACAGTCTATCTATACGCTAATTACAGAGATATTTGGCCCTAACGAGGATTAGTCATCCGCTACGCGAAATTAGTCTTCCCCTCAGAGTCCAATTTCTGCGAACGCGTCAACAAACTGCGCTCTATCCAGCATATCAACAGCACAAATGGCGCATCTTATCAAGCTTGCTACCCGTCAGCGGGATGATCAAGCGCGGCTGATGAATGACAGCCGCAAGGTAAGCCTGTTTTTAGGCGATCGTGAGCCTCTCAACGCGGTTGTCGCGGGGCTGCCTCCGAGTGATCGCAGTCGGATGGAGGGCGTATCAGCGCCTTCCATTTATCTGCAAGCATATAAGAAAGAGGAAAGGTAACAAAAGAAACGTATTGAAAATAAAAAGAGAAAAAGAGAGAAAGAGAGAAAGAGAGACGCGAGTGCTTCCCGAGTCGTGTTCGCCTAGTAGAGAGGGTAGATGTTTCCAAAGAACGCGCTGGCCTTGGATAGGTCGATATATTTGGTAAAGTCTTTTCCTATTGCTAGATTGACCGCTGCATTCGGTGAGGGTGCAAGCCTCATCCGGTGACGCGGCGGTATCTTTCTGCAGTAGAAGATGTGATCCGGTGCTTTGCGTCGGCCACATGAGCAGACTAGGCGTGCGTCGACATGGTCGAATCTCTCGTGATACGCGGCGAAGTCCCCGTGAAGGGATCTCGCTGCCAACAGATGGTGCAAGGCTGCGCGCGGGAGCGAAAGCTCCGGCGGGCAGCCTGTAGTCGCCTTGAGATTGAGCCTCTTATACTGCTCAGGGGCAGAGGTCGACCACCACGTCTCGAATGCTTCTTTCGGTTTCTGTCTTGCGATCCTTCGCAAGTATGCTAGTGTTGGCTGAGCCTGCCCAGGCTCGGGGGCTGATGATGCTGCTTTGGCCAGTTTATCGGCCTGTTCGTTGCCGGGGATGTCGGTGTGTCCTGGCACCCAGCGTACCTGTGTGGCTCCATGCAAAGCCGCTAGTGCCTGAAACTCGAGAAAGACGTCCTGTGAGGAGTCGGAAGGTGTGCCTCGCAGGCATGTAGCAGCTGCAAGATTGTCTAGGCAGATTATGATGTTTCGTGAAACTGATTCTTGTAGGTTTAGAGCGGCCTTCAAGCCCTGGAGCGCCCCTGTAGCTTCGGCATCGAAAACCTCTGCAGGTCCAAGGCGACCTGACCCGTCGAGGACGGGGAAGTTGCCCTGGTGAATAGTAAAGCCGTAGCTGGCAGCTCCCTGAGAGGAGAGAGAGCCATCTGAGTATATTACTAGGGTTAGCGGATCGAGTGACTGCACCCAACGGAGGAAAGCGTCGGCCGTTTCCTTCTTCGACGCTGTCTGCAGCGGTGGCATTTGTTCTTGGTTGAAGCATCGCTGGATGAGCTTCGGTCGCGCGCACGGCGCAAGGAGCTCATCTGTGCGTCGAAGACGTGTTCGGAAGCTACTTTCCGTCTGTGTTTGATATCTTCGTTTTATGAGGTCGTGGTAAGCAGGTTGGCTGGGCGGACGCGTTCGCCTCGCCAGAGGGTGAGCCTCATCAAGCGATTTGAGCCGTGCAGAGAATCGGAGTCGTCGTGATTCAAGGAGTTGCGCGACTGGCGGTATCCCACTTTCTCGGTGGAGAGCAGCAATAGGTGTTGTCTTCCAGACGGGAAGTATAGCTCTCATGGCCTGGTTCATGGCTTTGGTCATTCTCTGTATGAGATGTTGGTTGCTTGAAGGTAAGTCTTTACTGGGTTGATTCCATCGCGGCCTGGATGTGCCCGGGTACCAGGCCTCGGAGCCGTGGAGCAGCACGGGCTCGATACATGCCCCAACGGCACTTCGTACGGCAGCCGGCAGCGGGCCGTGTTTCGTGTTGGTGAGTCCTCGCAGATGGTAGGCCACGGCTTGCGCTTTCGCCGCCCACTTCTCTACATGGATTCGGAACGATAGCCTGCTGTCAAGCCAGATGCCCAGCCAGCGTAGGGCTGACTCGGGATGTTTCTCGATGTCGCCGTGACGTACTGCCGGGGCGGTCCTGAGTTTGTTGCGAGAGAAGTGCATGACTTCAGTCTTCTTCGAGTCGAAGGAGACACCGTTCGTCGCTCCCCAGCGCACCATCTCGTCGATGGCCCCGGAAGTCATAGCCGTAGTTTCGTCTACTGTGTCGCCTATGGACAGGATGGCCGTGTCATCAGCATAACCGAAGCGACCCTGAGGGTTTCCTAGTCGGTAGATTGGCTCAGTATAGAGTAGAAAGAGAATTGGCGATACCGGCGACCCCTGAGGGAGGCCGCACTGAAGGGGAGAAGAGGCCGTGACGGTGTCTTGGTACCTGACACGCGCAGACCGACCGCCCATGAAGGAGCCAGCCCAACGAGCCAGATAGTCAGGCCAGCCTTGTTCGCGTAGACGCAGAACTAGCCTGTTGCACATGACGGTGTCGAAAGCACCTTGGACGTCCATTGTGACTAGAGTCGCCACCTTCTTGCGTGCAAACGCTTCTTCGATATCGTGGATCAGAGCTGTCACCAGGTCTGTCGCAGACCTTTGGGGAGCGCTTCAGCTTGCTGTGGGTGCAAGACGTTGTAATTCACCGCTGCCCAGGCTAGGCGGCGTGCGATCAGTCGTTCCAGTCCCTTGCCAAGACAGGAGAGTAGTGAGATAGGTCGCCACGCTCGTGGCTCTGTGAGGTCTCTGCGTCCCGGTTTCGCGATCATGACCACCTCCGCCTCCTTGAATGGTTTTGGATGATGGCCTGTGGTAAGGCATCTTTCGAAGAGACGACGGACGTGTGTACCGATAATATGCCATACTGCTTCAAGAAGTTTGACTGTGATGTTGTCTGACCCTGGGGATGTATTGCCTGTGTAACAAGTCGCATATTGCGCCTCCTCCAGAGAGATTTCGGGAGAGAATGGGATCGATCTAGGTGGGAATACTGGCGTCCATGCGTTTGCGATGTCGTCCTCCGCAGTTCTTCGTTCAAGCGTGGCCTGTCGGAGTGCGTTGGCTTTATCCATCTGGCTTTCATACACGACGTTATCGACCTGTAGAGGTGGCGGCTGGAAGGCTCCTGGGGACTTTAGCCACCGGACAGCTTTGAAAACATCGCTACTGCTGGAGAAGCCATCGATGAGGTTACGCCAATAGCGCCTCTTGGCCTGACGGACCACACGATGAAAGCCTCTTTTGGCGATCTGAACATCCTGGTTGAAGCCGAGCAGGTAGCTTCTTCTGATGGCTCGAAAAGCAGCCGCGGCGTCGGCGCACTCCTCCGTCCACCAGGGAGCCGGACGTCCGCCTTTCCGTGCGGGCCTCCCAGACGCTTTTGCTGCTGATGTTAGTAGACTCACAAGTGAAGAGGCAAGCTCGTCCAGCTCCTCGGGGGTCGAATCTGTCAGGGGTATTCCTGTAGCGCCAAGCTCTACGATCTCGACGAATCGTTTAAGCTCGTCTTCTGTCTTGACTCGGATCTTGGCCGGTTGTGCCGGAGTCGATCTGATGTCAAGGAAGGTCAAGCTGAGCGTGAAGTGGTCGGAGCTAGTGGCGAGATGGTCCTCGACGGTAGCTTCGGCCAGTGGCATATTGGTGAAGGCCAGGTCAATCGTGTTGCCGTGTGGATTTGTCGGGATATCTAGAGTGTTGAGAAGATTGAGGTCATTCTCTGACGCCCATCCCGCTACCTCGTGGCCGCGGTTCGTCGCTTGGCCCGTCTGCCAACTACGATGCCTGGCATTGAAATCGCCAGCAACGAGGCAGCGCTCCGGAACAGGCCAGCGAAGCAGCGTGTTTAGGGCATCCCTCTCGTCGTTCTGGCGATAAAAGTTGACTATCGTCATGCCGTTGACTGTGATCCAAAGGATGTCACGTGTCTCAAAGGGGCGAATCTGGTCAGCCAGAAGTCTTGGGTCTCGTCGGACATATGTCATCACTCTAGGTCGAGTATCGTTACTGTCCCAGGACTCTACTGGCGTGAACGTGTCGTAAGCAGGATGGGTCTTCGTCAGGCAGCGCGTTTTCGTATGGGCTGTCCACGGCTCCTGCAGGAGCACGACGTCATATCGTTCCGAGTCAGCCAGTGCCAGAGCGCAGTCGTGAGCCGGAGGGATCTTGCCGACATTGGCCTGGAAGACCTTGAGCGGCTTCCTGTCGTTCTTTCGTGTCTGCGAATATCTATTCCTGGTCATGAGGACGAGTAATGAGTACAATTCGACGCTTTCGTGGCGAGCCTGGTCTAGGATGCTCGGGCTCCTCCATTTCATAACCCGCCCTGGGGGCGGTGGCCACCAAGATGCACGAAGGTGCTCGTGACGCGGCCGGGCTCGAGTCTCGAGCGTCTGGACGTTCGTCTGCTGGGGTATCGTCCCTCAGCAGCTCGGTCGTGTCTTGTCGGATTTCTATGTGGGATTCTGGTTGTGAATCCAAGTGACGTTGTCGGTACGTCTCAGCGCCCACTATTCTGATGTGTTCCCGTTGTTCTTTGCTGAGCCGGCGGAGGACGCCACGCACTTTCTTCGGCCGGGCTGGACACGTACGAAGGCTGGCATCGTGAGGGCCTAAGCAATTGACGCACTGCTCCCATGCAGCGCAGTCGTCTCAGAGTGGCCAGTCTTGCCACAGCGTTGGCAGACTGGCTGTCTATGGCACTTGCGGGTAAAGTGGTAGCCCCAGCACGTTTCGCACTGCTTGGGTACGTCGCTTTTGTCTACGAGTCTGGCCGCCCGGCTCCCGAAGAGGGACCAGAACCTCTTCTTGGTGGGCTTCAGGAAGGAGACAAGGAGAGTCTTGGTCAAAGGGTTATCCGAGAATTGTCTTCCAGGACGTATATCAACGGGCTTGAGCCCTGTCTGGATTTCTATCTCATCACTGACAACGCTGTCACTATCCACCTCGTTGCCGCGAAAGTCGGTCAGTCTTCTGGGAAAGTCTGAGACCACGTAAGTATGCCATTCCTTGTTTGTTTCTACCGCCGTAGCTCCCAGCTCAGCCGCCCACTCGGCCTGCTTCTCTACGAGAAAATCGCGTGTTTCATGGTCGGCAGTCAGGACTGCCCATCCCGACCTGACCTGGAATACCTGTCGGACCTTGTCCGAGACGGTGCCGAGTTTTTCCCTGATCAGGGTCCGGATGGCATAGCCGCTATGGTCCCTAGCCGGAGCTCCGGCTTCTAGACGGACGAAGACGCGGAGGTCCTGTCGGGGTGGGGCGGCGATGGTGGCTTGTTGCCCTTGGCGATGAGGTGGGCCCGATTGTCGGTGCTGTTGTTGTTGTTGATGATGATGATGCTGGTGGGCTGTGCGGGCGCGGTCAGCGGGGAGCGAGGCGGCGGCGACACTGCTGTAGGTAGGTTTAGAAGCTGGTACATCGCTAGAAAGCTCTCGTTTCCAGGCGTCAAGGACGCTGTCGACAAACTTCTGAGCGAAACGTCGCTGCGGTCCGGAGGTGAATTGCTTGTTGGCTTCTTCAAGCTTGGCGCAGAAGGCCTGGAAGACCATTAGTTTGGCGTCGTACTCTTCCGCGTGTTTACGCGCGAGATCATTGGCCGATTCGATAATAGAGATTGGTTGCTGTTCAGGGGTCGATGCGGGATTGGCACGCTCAGCTCCTTCCGTAGCTGCAGCAGTGGTGGCGGCGTTGAGTGGCGAGGACGGTGTCTGGGCCGTCCGCCCAGGTCTGGGTGAAACACCAATGGGGCTGTTCACGACCGCGGGGCTGTTCTGCAAGAGGGCTGCACGAGCTCTTCGGTTCAGATTAGCGGGAGTGTGGACCCCTAGATCGAAGGGGTTCGGGGCGATAGGCGGGATCGTCGGAGACGAAGCCATCGCCGCGACTTGCGACTGCGCAAAGCGCAGATTGAAATGTTTGTTGTGCACTTGTTAAGGATTTTGGTGTAGACAGGGCCACTTTCTTAACACTTGTATGCCAAGAAAGTGTGATGACGAAGGAAGGTGTTTGGGGCGGATCATAAGGATGATCCGACGGTTCTAGGGTAGTCACCATCTTTTCTACAGATATCAGATATATCAGATGCATAGATGCTTGTGTCTGAATTGATTGATCTGTTAGAATACCGTATTTGATCTGAATTGATTGAATTGATTGATATATCTGATTGTTAATCTGATCTGACGGCAGCCCTGCTCCGTGATGGCGCTGGATGCCATGGCTGAACTCTGCCCCGTTCCTGTTTGAGTAGGTTAGGATAGGTTAAGGTAGCCTCGCAAGAGGGCACCAACGTACGACCAGACATCCACGCCCCAATGTTATGATCAACTCACGTTGCGTGGCGGGTGGGAAGCATCCATCATCGTGATTGGTGTAAGATATCTGTAGCATGAAACCTTGCACTACTAGCAAGGCTGTGCCGTGCCGTGCCGTGCCGTGCCAAGATCGGTTCAGCTGCTTACTATCCACCACCATCTTTTCGCCAGCCCCACCCTATCCGATGCACAAGATGGGAAGTAGAGCGTGCGGCCATGCGTCGAGTGGGACATAACATGATGGGCAACCTTTCCGATGCTGACTAGTGGCGCAGTGGTGAGATACGCAAGGCGACGGCAACTTGGCAGTGGAAAAGGACAACGCTGTTACGCTGCCTGGGCGGAGGTAATCTGATTATAAGACTCGAAAGCCTGAGTTGGGGCCCATGTCCCGATTCATCTAATCTGCTGCCTCAGTACAGTCTCGACTCAGCCAAACTGCACTGGCTCCCCAATCCCAAAGCCTTTGCAAAATCCCATGATTCTCACCAAGGACAACACGCACACACGCTTCTCTCTACTGCCCAGTCACAAGTTCGACCTTGTCTACTCGTCCCCCAGACCAAATAAACACCATGCCTCTGTATAACTTCCCCTCCGTGCGAGCTTCATGTGATCGCTGCCGATTCCACAAGCTCAAATGCATCGCCAGTGCAGACGACAAATCCACCCAGCAAAAGTGTGCCCGCTGTATCAGGGCCAAAGTTGAATGCGTGTATAGCCAACGAGCCCGCCCCAAGCGCCAGAAGAACCTCGAGTCAGAGGGCAGTTCTGGCACGGGAGAAATGGGGCATCTGACTCCACCGACTGGCTCTGGCGAAGAAGTGAGCTTTGATAGCTTCGATTCGTCTTACACAGGCTCACCAGATATCTGGGCCATGCTAAACACTTCGGACTTTGAAGTGCGACTGGATGAGTCGAATTTGACATTTGGCAGCCTCGCACAGAATCCGTTAGGCGCCGCATCTGCGAGCGCGTGGCTACATGTTGATTCCATGCTCGACATAGCATCGAACGAGATTCTTGGTAATGGACTTGTCACGGAGCCCACTACACCCAAATTCGAGCAAAACGTCGCGTTAGATTCATCTGCGAGAATAACGCCCTTGATGCATGATTGCGTGCAGTCCCAGACCAACGGGAGCATCGACATTGATGGGGCTTCGCCAATCGATCGTTTGTCAAATCTCATGGCTGATATTTACCGGACGCTGGCTATTCTCACGGGCAGTTCACATGCCAGCAAATATCCCAGCTTCAACTTTTGCGAGTATCCTATTGGCACCGTCTTGCATCTTGCTCGGACTCTGGTCGAGATCATTCCTCAAGTCACAAGCTCATTTCACACCGCCTCAGCACTCACCCAAGACATGACTGGAATGTCGAGACGCAACTCAATATCCCCAGTTTCTCCCTTCAACAGCCACAGCTACAACGCAGGCCTCCAATCTATCACACACCCATCGTCCACAGCATTCCACAGCCTCAAAGACTCCATGGACGCACCTACAAAAATGCTCGCAATGAGCTGCTACTCTTCCCTGCGCCGCCTATACTGCCTAGTCCTGACACATTTCGAGATCTACTTGCGAATGACACTCCCTGCCTTCGCCAGCGGACTTCTGTCGCACAATGCAGCGGGGGTCAAGACTCTGCAGCTTGGTGAGCTGCCTCTTCCGGACGAGGTATGCAGTAGGATTGGCATGGCGGTCGAGTTGATGCTGGATGCTCTCCACTCCGCGAAGGATATGCTCGGCCTTTCTAATTATGCGAGCACTACGCAAAAATGCCGGAAAGCGGATCCATGCGGGTGTCCGTTCTCGGCAGGGTCGACGGGGAGGGGTCAGGATGTAACGCCGTTGGCGTATGAGGAGCTCTCAGAGATATTTAAAGACAGTGCCATGATTGGGTATGAGGGTGCGCACATGGATAATTTAGCGAGCAAAGTTAAGTCTGTTAAGACAACGTTGATGGATAGAATAGACCTCCGCATCTGAGTTCTTTAGACTTTATACATAGGTAGATCACCTGATTTTATTTCACCCTATCCCACTGTACGCAGTCGTGGTAGTAATTCGGTGAATTACACAGAATCTGGCCCGTGCATGTTGCTGGGTTTTCCGTGCACGCGTCATGTCCGCGTATTTCGTTAAATTACCAAAATAAACTATTGGAAAAAAACTGTACATCTCCGGATATCTGGGCTGCAGACCGGGGAAGACTTCACTGCATTTTTAACTACATGCGAAAAGGATCAGAAGAATCATGGTTGGTTGGGAGAAAATTCGTGTTGGAGGCTGCCAGTCATGGCGGACCCAATAGGGGCTGAGATCGTGGTGGAGCAGGATGACACCCCCTTTTCGACGCCAAAGAGACCAAGTCGAATGGTAAGGCCCACGAGCAAGGTCCGAGACACCGCCCGACAATTGAAAGACACCGCTAAAGAAACGCGAAAAACTACCCGGCAGACGACGCGAAGTGTACCGGCCGAAACCCGAAAAAGTAGCGGCAGCGGAAGTAGCGATGGAAGGGCAATGCTGCAGAAGGCGCTGGATCTCCTGGCGGAGTCGTGTAGAGAGACCGAGAGGCTGCAGGAAGCGCTAAAGGAACAGGTGGAAACGACCAGGGAACTTAGGGAAGCTGTTACAAAGCAGGAAAAGACAGTGCACGAGATGGGCAAGCAGATGGTAGAGATGAAGGAACAGAGGACAGAGGGACTGCAGCGCGTCCGAGAGCAGCTCGAAACTATCACCACAAATGCAATGGACGGACCCCAACGATCATATGCTGACGTCACACGACTGACACCGTTCTTATCCCACAACGATTCAAGAACCTTAGCCGCTCCTCCGAACTCCACAAACGTGCTCAAGGTAGGCCCGGAAAGGAAAGGTTGATCCACCTCTTTTTTTTCTTTTTTTTTTTTTTTGATTGGGTGAGGTTGTACGTACTCGGAAGCGTATCCCATCTCTTCAGGCCAGCTTCGGAACGGGTCCCCAAGGGGAAGAATTACACCAGTCTCGTGTTTGCTTTCCACCGCCAAGCGGTCATTTCGTCAAACAGACCCGATAAGATGCTTCATCATCTGAGTCATGTTAAACACATCTGTATACGATGACGTAAGTCTGGAAGGAAATGCGGATGACGGGTTGTGTGCAGACTCCAGGTGTTTAACGGACCCACTGTTATTCCAATATCAGCCGAAGGTCTATTTGGCCAGACATACATCTGTATCTGTTATTATCTTATGAGCAGGAAATCTGCCACTCCTACAAAATTTTGGTGTTAAAGTATTCTTCTTGCTTCTAACTATAAATGGCTTAGATCCTCGTTAGTACAGTAACTTAGACTGGTCAAGAGATGTGCCCTACCGATCGGACTAATGGTAGAATTACCGATATTTATCCGAACCGCGTATACATAGAGCCGAGTTAACTTGCGCGTCAACGTAATTCCCAGACAACTTAAACTTTGCAGACAACGACGGACCACGATAACGAGATCCAAAGACTCCGGCGTGAGCTGAAGGAGACGAAAGCACGAGAAAGGGCAGCCAGAGAACAAGAAGAATTGGCAAGGGCACGAGAGGAGAATCTTAGACGAGATAACGAGACACCTCATATGACGAATACTTGCGACTCTGTCACGAAGACGTCTTCACGGCCCTCAAGGTGCAGGACAAGTCGAAGTCGTCCGGCGGCGGCACAACGGATGTAACGAGTAAGCACTATCCTTTATGGTTGCGACCTTGGGATGGATTTCTCGACGAGCAGAAATCGTGCCACGGCATCATTAAGGAAATACTTCAAGGCCTCCTGCCCTCACGAATAGCTGTCCGCGCGATAGCGCAAGGTGCACACAAAAGGCCCGTGGCCAGCGAGGACGACCTCAGGACTTTTGAGCACCTAACTGTAGAAGATCCTGTGGAGAACATTTTTGCCGCGCTTGGTTCTCGATCCCACAACCACCCGATCGGGCGCGAACTCGATTGCAAAGCGATCACATTCGAGAACCACCCTCTGAGCCTGACGGAGACCGACGAGATCGATCGAAACGATGACGAGGTATTCTTCGAGACTGTACAAGGGCAATCCGGGTCAAAGAAAAGAGTGGCACGGCAACGCAGAGCCTCAAGAAGAAAAGGGCCGGATAGATGGTGTATTCGAGCCAGGAATTCGGGGGAAAAGAATACCGCATTTCCCAGCGAGTATAAAGCAGCACATAGAATCCCGGCCGAAAGTTTTCAGAAGACCATGCATAGAGAGGACCTATTTATCCGCGTCATCTCAAGAATTTCCAGCGGGAAAGCTGGCACGGACGGAGAGTCATATACAAGAACAAATATAGGAAACGGTTGCCAAAGCATTGGCACAGACATTCCAATACATGATTCGACTCGGCAGTAGCTATGGATACCTGACCGCTGGAAAGTCGTTGATCTTCCTGCATATCGGAGACGATCCGACAGTGCTGTATTACCATATGGCCCAGTCAGAGAATGACGCCGAGCATGAGGACGGAACGGTCGATCCCTTCTCCACCGCCGTTGCACAACTCGCCGCATTCTGCTTGCAGACCTGCCGGTGCTCTGGGAAGTCTGATCAGTGGAGAGAGACGGCAATCTCATCGCTGAACGAATGGCCAGAACCATGTGCTGAGATGTGCGTTGGAACAACGGAGGAGGAAGCATCGCCAGAGTCAACACGCTCTGTCTCGTCGTATGCTGGGTCTATAGTTGCTGCTCAGAAACTCACAGTAAAGCTGCGACGAACAACAAGGGCATCATGCAAAAACTCTAAACCTTTGCCGAAAATTGATGCCAGCAATACCAGTAGTGGATGACGAGCCACTGATTGACGAAAGTGGACGGGCTCAAGGTGCGCGGCCATCGCTAGAAGTGTCAGCTCGTGGCTCAAAGAAGCGAAAAGACATGGCACCGGGAAACGACAGTTCTACAGGCAGCGAAGTGTCAGAACTCGAGGCTCGACCGTATTACACGCAAAGTTGTCTGCTGGGCCTCAAAAGAGGTGGGCTTCTTGATGAGAAATGTCCGAATGTGGCTCTACATCGCCGTGCCAAAAGCGGCCTGTCGCATCCAATCAGTGCCACTCGTCTCAGAGAACTATTATGCAAGGAACTAGCTCGCCCCGTCTACCGCCTTTGCTATATGAAACCCCTAGACAGCGATGGCAAATACGGTGATACAGGGGCACTCTTCCAGCTGGCACTGGGATGTTACGGGTACACATTTGTTGGGAAAGGAACATTCGCCGAGGCTGTCACAAGGTTGCAACACGAAGCGAGTGTCTACTCGCGTCTAGAACCACTGCAGGGCCACTTTGTCCCCGTTTGCTTGGGCAGCATCGACTTGGAGACGCCCTACCCGTTGGTATTGGCTGACATCGTTCACATGTTGCTGATGTCATGGGTAGGAGATACGATGGTGACGAACGACAGTATACTAGAAGAGGAGACGCTGCTACGGGAGCTGCTTCGCAAGCAAGGCGTTGTGCACAACGACATGCGGCAGGCGAACTTCCTCTGGAATGACGAGCGTGACCGCATCATGCTTATCGATTTCGACTTGGCGAACCTGTTGCGACCGGCGCGACATAAGCAGGTATCGAAGTTAACTGGTAAGAGAAAGAGGCATGGGCGCAACTCTGAGACCTATCATTATGGTAGATCACGGCACTCGGAGGGGTTTGAAGGCCATGATCGGCCTGGCTGTACGGTTTCATTGTAGATATCGATTTGAACCCCAACTCCCCACAGCTATGTAAGCGTACAGGGGTACACAACATATCCCCCAAATATCTGAGCGGGCTCTTTCACCCGCTTCCGTGGCCGATCTTGCAGCTCGCAATTGGATCCGGACACTCAAGCACTGAAGCCTGCTCAAGGGCGTGAATACGCATGACGAGCCAGTCACCCCTGAGTAATGGACACAGTGCTACCATTTGCCAACATTGGGAGACTCGCGTGCCAATTCGAGTCGCTTCCTGGGAAGCCAAAGTATGATTGCCAAGGAACTGTGCTCAATCAATTGATGTGGTTCTACATAATCCCATATTTTATCCGGAAGATCACGCGGGTTAAACAGGAGATGTGATGCAATCCAGTCACACTGCATTGACCGTCCGGGACTGTCAATCAACCATACAGATTGGGGTGACCTGAGCAAGGGGAATAATTATAGCAGTCAGGAAATAACAGTTAACCTCAAGTACCATTGCGAATTCAGAGTTAAGCCATAGCCATTAATATAAAACTTGTCAAGAAGTAATAAGTTAATACCAAACTAAATGTAATATAGCTAGTATGGTACTAATGAGCATTATTATTGAGCAGAATCTAAATGATTTTCTCGTGGCGGTGTAATGATGCTAGCTTTAGGGCTGTTGGGCGCCCTCTTGCTGGTGCATTAGCATCGGCGCCTTCATCGAGAAGAAGTTGGTCAATAAGTGTATGCCCCCTGATGATGCTAGGCAAAGGGCCTTGTTTAGTGTCGATTGAATCGTGCATTCGGACTCTATATCGTGGGAAATACATTACAACTTGTGAGCGCCGACGGCTTTCCTGACTGTATTTAGTCTTCCTTTCTTTATAGCCCAGAGTAAGGCAGCCTGGCTGTCGCTTTTCGCATCGCGGTAATATAAGATGTCGTCAATGATGAGGTAGATTTGCTTGCTAGTACGAAGCAAAGTGACAAGTTCGTTTGGCTCGAGGAAAGTAGCAATTATGAAGTAAAGTTCCGGCGGTAAGGTAAGAAGTACCATTTCGTTTCTTGGAAGTTGTTGCCAGCTATAGCGGGGACAGGGCCACGGGGAAAGGGTTAAGACAGAAATGTGGCATAACTCAGTGAACATAATCTAGACGAGGCATGACAGGCAGAAATGGTAATAAATCAGATTAACTACCAGCTTGCTAGGTGGGAGTTTGGGGCCGGTTAGACTTCTCTGGGCAAATTCGCATGGTACGCAACAAGCCCCTGCTTTGTGTCCGGAATGGGACCTTGTAAGCTACGTACCCTAGGCATTATTTGTAGGTGTTCTATAACATAGCTATTTCAGTCTATCCCTCTCCTACGAAGGGTCCATCTAAAACGTTCTACAGCCGGAGTACCTGTGAAGCAGAACTCATCGAAGAAGAAAAAAAAAGAAGGAAGGCTAGAAAAAAAAAAAAATATTGGGAACTGAGGGTTTAACCTACAACAAGAGAAATACTTCCCTCAGTCTAGCCGATCCCAATACGGAATCATCTCAGCCACAACAAGCCAGGGTAGCATCAATTTAATGCTTCAGTACTCCGTGTATTCATCATCCAACGAGGACTTCTAAGTCCATTTTACTCCCCTAGTTTTAAAACGTACTACTAGTGATCTTTAACGCGTAATACGCCTCTGAGCTGGCTGTGTAGATATCAATATCTTGTCATGCCATCTCTTTGATTCCCAAAGGCCCAGTACTGCAATAAACACTGCTGACTACTCATCCTTGCAATTCTCTCCTTCTTTCAAGTGTGCAGTCAAGCTCTCAAAATATATCCGGAGATGCTTTCCATTTAACTTGACTCTCCTGGTGCTTAGCTTTTACCTGAGGAAAGCTTTAGAATCACAGACTGGCGTTTTAACTATGGTTTAGCTATGGCCGGGCAATTACAATACACCCATATGTAACACTACAAATGTATGCAACAACAGAATATCCTGAACAGTTCCTCGTAGCATCGTCGGCCACGCCAAATGCAACATTTTGTGCTTGACAATGCAAAATTCAACTGCACTGCAAGCATTAACCCCGAAGAGTCACCGTGGACTGATTGTTCTAGTCTATTTCGTAGTCTTGTATCCCCAGAGCCTTTTACGTTCTGAAGCCCACCACTGAGCCACAGCATCAGCTTGGACAAACCATTACGACGCTTCTTCGCCATAGATGTTTCTCGCATCACCAACTAACTGTTCTGTTGACCATCTCTCAAGAGGCTCAAGCTCGAGCGGGCAGATTTTCAAGTCGGTGAATCTCCACTGAGATGCACGGCCAAGAGGTATGACAAGCCTCCGGGGCGTATCTACGGACGTTACTGAGAGCATACTCGCGCCGCTGTTGATGACGCCAAAGATCCATGCACAACGGCCGTTCCAAGAGCTTTTATATGGCCGGATGAGCAATTGTCCTTCATAATCGTGAAGGAGGTCAGATGCTACGGCCATGTCCTTGCGATTAAGCGAGCTGGTGCGTTGCGGGCGGCGATCTTGCTGGCGAACTCTCTGACTTGCTGATGCGATACAGGGCATCTTAGATCAGCTTGGATAATAATCCAGTCTTGAAGACGCTTTTCCTGAGTATCGGAGAGCTTTTGGCGAGGGTTTTGGGCTTCTTTTGGTTGTGTACTTCCTTTGATCCGACCTTGAGCGTGGAACGGTTGATGCCACAAGCTTCGGCTACTTTGTTTACTGACATACCATCCGCAACCATCTGAAGTGCGGCGTTTATATCATTTTCAGTAGAAAAAGGCCTTTTAAATTGATTTACGTTGGTTTGAAATTAATGGGAATTAAACTGGTGGAGTTATGACTGTTTGAACTATACACAAATTGGGTGGCTGGGTTAAAAATGAGGTGGCCAGTCTTTGGGTGACGGACGTTGGATGCAAGTTTTACAGCTACAGCCATGTCGCGATTCCAACTAATGAATTATACAACTATTGCTATCCATCCGAGCAATGCTCAATGGGTTCTCAACGACCCATCCAGAGTGCAAAGTTTTGACTGCTTCTAAACTCTTTCCTTTTAACCAATGTGTGCGACGGAAATAACTTTCAATGGCGTTTACTGGCCTGATCACCGTCTTGCAGGTCAAACAAACAAGAACGCAATGATCCGGTTAGATAGTGGCAATGCCACAAATACGGGGAGCCTGAGCGAATCGGGGCAGTCAGTAAACAATCATTAGCGGTTTCAAACCTCAAAAGGAATTCCTAGCAAGTGCTACCGTACGGATTTGACTTAAAAAAATTGTATGACGTTTTGCTGGTGAGGACGGTTTGTTGCTTGGCTAGTCACATTGACAAAGGAAGACGATCAGAAAAGATATGGCATCAGTTCATCCGTTAAATTATTAGCTACTAGTAAAATATGTAGTCAACAAACAGAGATTATACTTGAAGTCGAGCTAGCTAATTGTTTTAACTGCCTAAGATTTTTTTCTTGCTTACAGGTAATAAAGTCTGCATGGATGGCATGTATCGCCGGTCTATAAAACGGGTTCCATTTGGCGATGTGACAAACATGGCCTGAACAGGAACAAGCCCCGTTACCTGAGTAGAATCATGCTGGAGATCTCATCCTCATTTACTACTGAATTTTCATAGCTCGTTCAACCCTGCCCTTGCTTATAACACTGGTTTTACTTCTCTTCTCCTGCTTCACAAAATCCCCTCATCAAGCCTGCTAAGAATAATTAACACCCGACTGCCGTGCAAACCCGATCTTTGGTGCACTTCTGTTTGTTTGATCGAAGACTACAAACTGGGATTTCATGAAAATTAAGCCGTAGACAGAGAAGCCTATACCTGTATTCTCTTGTATGCCACCATAGCAGTTATTTTGCTGATCAATACCTCCATAGATGACGTAAGATCCGGGCATAGTGGCAAGACTTCCTCCAATGATGGAGGAGAATGCGGGCGGTGCTGAGGTGCAAGGAAGAATCCAAGCTCCGAAATAGCTGCTGTAATAAGCTCCTGCAATTTTGGAATAATAGGCCGACACAACATCAGAGGGCAAGAAAAACAGAGTAGTTCCAGAATCCAACATCGCTGGAATATTCTTTTGTACCATTTCACCATTACCCACTGAGTAGCCGGTTGCATTGAAACTCCAAAATCCCGGTTTGAGTGTAGAGAGGACGTTTGTATAGGCAATAGAACCGGTGTAGGATGAGGCGTTAATGAAGCCAAAATCGTACTTTCCAGCGGCATTCTTTCGCAAAAAAGCAGTAAAGAGAGGCTTCTGAAGCGAACTCTTAACTGAGTCGAAAAAGGTGCTCTGGGGAGTCGGTCTAACTGTGTTAACATCACTAAAGGCAAGACCCATTATACCATCAGAGTTTGTATCCTGAACAAACAGAGCACTGGCACTTGTAGCTGCCTCAACACCTTGTCGAGTGGCAGTAACTTCTCCGACAATAACTCTGTCATTATAGACAATGCCGGAAGCACCACTACCGTCTCCGTAGGTCACCGCCCATGACTTCCGTGGTAAAAGTACACCCGACCTCGATGGGTTGTATAGTGTATGACCCGTTGTCGAGCCTGGGGCCATAAGTGTAGAGAAAGCCCACCTAAAATTAAGTAGTTAGTTTTGTATAAGGACGGAGTATAAACATTCATACAGATCAGCACTCCCTGTGTCAAGATATAACTGTAATGTATCTGAACCCAAAGTCACAGGGGATAGGTAGAGTGAATCAAAACTATCCGAAGGGTTCGTCATAACCGATCTCTCAGAAGTAGCATTAGAGCCATTTGTCCCAGAGGGAAGGGAGGCCACTTCTGCGATGGCTTCAAATAGATTCTCTGGAATCTTAATGCCGTATTTATGGAAAGCATTGGCCATAGCCATTGGCCCATTCTTAGGTACTTTCGTCTTCAGAACCTGGTCAACGGTGAAAGCCTTTCCGGTGCTTCGAGGATTGATAAGAGCAACGGCTGCCGAAAATGCAGGCAATATAATAGAGATAATTTGAGAACGCATGGCCAAAAAGTAATAGGAAATGGATTTTGAAGGTGACACCGGGCGCTGTTGTCTGTATAGTGCCAGCTAGGTCGGCTTTATTTATAAACGTGGGTAACAGCTATTTTATAGCATATGTAACAAGGTATATTAAAGTTTCGCATACGATATTTTCGGAAGTGGCATGTCAGGAAACCTGATCTGGACGTATGAGGCTGATCGCTGAACCATCGGCACAGCGAGACACGGCACAGCGAGACACAGCACAGCGAGACACGGTATAATGAGACACGGCACAGAGAGAAACGGCACAACAGGGCTGCCGTCAGATCAATCAAATCAGATTGGGACCCAAATCCGATCTGAACTGATAGTTCACCACTCGAATCTGATCTGATCTGATTGATTGATCGATATCTGATATATCGTAGCTCACGTGAAGCCTCCCTCGGCCTCATGACCCTACCGTCGGATTCTAATTGGCCTGGTTCCCCGAGTACAGGCCTCGAGAGTAACACATCCTCCCCTAACCCAGTTCTTCAGTAGCTGGATCGACTCAATGCTCGATCCAAGTAGAGAATGTCGCTGTGAGCTGGCATTAAGCTTCGAAGGACTGAATGCCCTCTCGCAGTCGGTTGGCATGTCTGGAATAGCAAGAATAAACACTTTATAAATATGCTACGAATGTTTGCAATACGTTGCACCGTAAGCAAGCAAACATGTAATCCTTTATTGTAATATTTATAGCTTACCTTTATTTACGCTTAATACAGCAGTATGAAGAGTATAGCTATGTAACGGTTGCACAAGCCGTTAAACCACAGGGCAAAAGATTGGGCCATAATCGCTATGCAAGCAATTACAGGTGTGCTACAGCTGCCTTATAGAGCCTTACAGCGCTGTTACGGGCACGAATCGTAACAAGCTATTCCTCGGCCAGGGCTAGAATAATAGTAAAAAATACGCTTACTCGCTACAATGAGATAAGGCCCACTATATATTCCAGGATATCATAGTGCAGGTTAGTATAGATATCTATAAAAAAAGGCTATAGTCCCATTAATAAATATATTTATATTTATTACAAATTAATCCTTGCTTTTAGTCTTTAAGAGACTTCGTCTCCTAAAAGCTAAGAGCTATAAATCAAGGCGGGCTACGGAATAGAGTTCCTCTTATCGAGGGGTGCTAGAACGAAGTCGGACTATAAAATTAAAAAAATCTTTTAAGCTCGAACGAAGCACCTATAAAGGTGGGCAGTAGGCGAAGCCTCCCCCTCGTATTTTTTTTCAACTTCTAGCTTACTATTGTGATAGAATTTACTACGTCATCTACTACCTGAACAAAAGTAAAAACATATAAAGTAGAAGAAAATTTCCATTAAAATATAAAGAGCGTAATTAGTTACGACTCCATTACTTAAGCTAGAAATTATTTTACTAGCTTTAGATAAAATAACACCAAATCCATAAGGACCTGTTGATTCAGTATTACCTTTATTTGTGACGATTCGTGCCCGTAACAGCGCTGTAAGGCTCTATAAGGCAGCTGTAGCACACCTGTAATTGCTTGCATAGCGATTATGGCCCAATCTTTTGCCCTGTGGTTTAACGGCTTGTGCAACCGTTACATTATTCAAAACTTTTATAGTTGAACCTCCTATCTCTGAGACTGAGTTAATAATATATTTATTATATAATGATTCAATTAAGAAACGTTAATTAAAGAAATTATAAGTATAATATCTTAAACTAGATGATTTAAAGTTAGATATTATATTCAGTATAGATTCTGAATATATTATAGCTAATACTAAGCAAGAACTAGTAAGGATGAATGAAATTAAATTAAATATAGCAAGTATACCAAATTCAATGTTAATTATTATTCCATAAACAGGTGTGACGGTTGGGTCCAACTGTGTTAAACTAAGCCGTGCTTGGGTTTATTGTTGGCAGAGTACGTAGGGCGTATGCTGAGCGTTGTTGAAGTGTCACGTCTCTTAATGGTAGATTCAATGCGTGTTAGGCTTGATCAATTTAAAGAAGTGTCATTGATAGCTGGTGAGCTAAGTTCTATCAAATGCTAAATGAATGTGTATATATACTTGAATGTGGTCACTGGATAAGAGTGCGGTTACCGAGTGATTCAGCTAGGTCAGAGTACCTATTGCTGAGTTTGAGAAATAGGATGCACAGTTCAGAGTCTACAAGAAAGATAGAAGCTTTGCTCACTGATAAGGGACCTTGATGACAAGTGAAAAGAATGCTTAGGTAGATTTAAGATAATTTGGTTCAACTTATAAGGATTTTTCGTTTATTTGGCCTCCTGATTCAAGGACGTCTAACCAATGGTATCCTCCCCAACTGTCGAATGCACATAATTCCTGCCTTTTAGCATTGGATCTTGCGTCCATAATTAACATATAGCTTCCCTTTGCCGTTTGTGTACTTTTACTCTCATCATCCTCATGCCACCTTCTATTCGACGGCGCAACAGCGGACAGATGTATCCCCTCCAGAACCGCTACCGCCGTATTGGTGTTGTGCAAAGGTTAGGCGTTCGCGGAGACCAGGCCTGGAGAGGGGTAAGTTTTTTGTGGTGGAGGAGATTGAGTGAGGCTCAATTGGAGTTGACTTACCAGATGAAGAACTCAAGGCTGTATGAGTGCGATAGCGCTTGCGATGGTCTGTAAGTAACATGTTAGTATTTGTTGTGTATCACCAAAATGTAAGCTCTCGCACCTATTCCAGTACCATCGCGGCAAAGTCATGCGCAGTTCTATCGTAGGATTGCCGTGATACGTAAGGAGGAGATGGAATATCCTCAAGACAGCCAAGCGTTCTGTGTTACGACAATTGGCGAAACAGATCTCATCAGTCTTATGTAGCTTACGTCGCGTCGGGGTCTTTTTTCCGCCCGTTTAATGCTATCCCATACTTCAACTATTGCACGCACGGGAATGTCCTCCGAATTTTAACTCTCGGTCGCCAGCTCTTCAGCGGATGGCCTTGTCAGCTTGACCAACGTTTCGTTGATCGCACGCCAGAATTGGGCTTGATGTCGTGGGAGTTTGACGTGCAGTTCGAAGGGCCGGAGCAGTGGCAGAGGGCTGGGGGGTTGGGAACGATGACGTCAACTTCTTCGGGTGTAGGAGGGACTATGCGTCGAGGTTGGGGAGGGGGTGTATGAATCCGTTTTCAGAGGGTGGCAGGGTTGAGTTCTCGAAGGCCATTGTTGTAGGGTATTGCCCGTTACCCACTCCGTAGTTGCAGCTGTCGTAGGAGAAGGGGTTATGCGATCGAGGATTGACGGGGAGTTCAAGCATTGTATAGTCGCTTGCTTCTGAATTAGATCTTAGCGGCATAACCGGGACTGATGGTTCGTTTTGTGATGAATGTGATTGCGAATGTATGTGAGTCGGCGACTCAGAATTGGTTTCTGATAACGGCTCGCTCAAGGTAGTTGGTGAGCTGTTGTCGCCAATATGTCGATAAATGGTCGAGCTCAAGGAATCGAGAACCCGTAGTAGATTGTCCCTCTCCTTGGTGACCCTGTTTAATTGGTCCATCAAGTCAGCTATTTGTGCATTAGAGCCGCCTTGCCGCAGGTTGTCAACCATGCCCTCTAATTGAACAATACGACTTTTGGTTCTCTCTCGTGCCAGGCGCTGGGCCTTACGATTGAGTTCCCGTTTCTTGAGCCGACGGGCTTCCGCTGTGCGGGTCTGGGTATCGTTATACATGACGACGACCTTCAAGGATGAGAAGAACGGAAAAAGTAGTGCGGTCAAAAGGGCCTGGACTAATGGGCAGACCTATATCCGTTGATTTAACCCCAGAAGGAGGAGTAGGAGATAGAGAGGGATTCATAGGAAGTGTATCTGGGAAGCGAATCACGGGCTTTTGATGGATTTACGCTACCTGGCAAACGCATTTACCTGGTCTAGCAATCAAGCTAATTACTGTGATAGACAGCAGATACCCTACCACTGAACCGCTCCAGGAAGTGATGGGCGCTTTTTTGGGCTATGCTTCAAGTCTCATGCCAGGGAAAGCAAGCTTCCGCGCTAGAGGCAGCTGGAAGGGGTAACACCTAAATTTAGTACGTGATGTAACCAATAACAAGCAGAACGATCGGCCACAAATGACCAACGCTGGGGCTGTGTGCTCATTTGTGGCGTTGCTCGCTCAGCTCTAGTCTCTACCTGCCACGAGTTTCCGTGTATATAATCGCTCCGATTTGCTGTTTTTAAGCAGGCCATCTCCACGGGGCATTGCCGGCGCTTTTCTCATATGCATGTCTCGCAAGCCAGTCCCGATTCCAATAGTCAAGCAACACTGTTTCTTCATGATCATGGTTTGGATCTTGCTGGAACGTATCAATCGTGCATGCAAGAGATATAAGCTGGTTTTGAGGCTGTGACAGATACTACTGCACACACAAAACACGACGGTTATCGATCCTATTGTTTGATGTGCAGCAGGGACATCACATCTAGAGGAGCCTTAGAGTTAGAATGACTCCTTCCTGTTCTTGCCGATTCTTTCGTTCAGTTATTGTAGATGGAAAGTCAGTGACAGAAAAGGTATGGAATTTTAAGAATCGGGAAATGCAAGTCGTAATGGCATCCTACCCCCAATCGAGCGGCATAATTGATCGTCAAACACGGAAATGCATCCAGCTATCCCAGTAAAATGTCTTAACAATGTCCCGCGAATTATGTTCATTCGCACCGAACTGATGGCTATGCCATACCTATCGCCACCCACCCGAAATACAAAGTTATCGTCTTCTGGACTGAGCCCCCAAAGCCACCACCACAAGCTACTGAAAAGCCTTCCAAAAGCCGTAAGATCATTCCCCTACATGACCTTGTGCTGAAGTCACAGCAATCGGTCTACCGTGCCCTAGGCCCTCCTTTGAGTCAGACTGAGAGCCGTAGCGGGTCCGTCTTGGTACCTGAAAGAAGGCAATCGGATGGGGACTATCTCAATGGAAATGGCTAGCGGCCGAAGCACCCCGAGTATCGGCCTAAAACATTGGCGGAACCCCTATTCAGAATACCTTTCCAGCCAAAGAATAGGGTGAACCAATACTTACCGAATTGCGCTTCTGTATTGCAGAGCTTTGAGTTTCTAGTATGCTTGCTGATTATTCCGAAGTAGATAGGAAGGAGACTGTTCAGGCAAATTCAGTTTGAATATTTAGGCTCGTTGTACAGTGGTTTATTTTTCATAGCCAGAAGCACTAATGACAGGCTAAGCAGCCGCAAAGTCCATACACACGGTGGCACTATATCTCGGGATTAGTTTTATGAATGAAAAATGAACTGTGAGTTTTCATGCACTCGCATTAAATCATTTCTGGCATCTCCTCCTGGCGGTAAAGTGTTCTCTAGCTTGTTACGAACAGCCGTGTTTCGGTTGTAAATGACTGACCAATTTCGTGCTAAATGCCAAATCGGGCAGAAACACTCGCACCAAGTACTGCAACTGCAACTTCTTGGTCTGAATTCGCAGCGCGATCTAATCAGCGGTTAATATAGCTAGTATGGCGAGGTAGTGATCAACTTTTTGGATCTTTTTGGACAAATAGGCAAGGAAGCTCAAGTACGGTTTCGATAAGAAATGTGATCAAAGTCAGAAGCAGAATATAGTTGATAAGCCTAGGGGTAGTGGGTAAGGTAGAGGTGAAGATGCATTTACATGATTAAATAAGCGGATCAAGGCTTAAGCAGGATAGAGCTTGACTGCCTCGCGAGTAGGTCAAGCGAGAGACTGGGTCTGTATTGTAAAGTCACAAGTAGGAAGAATTCTTATGTAGTTCCGGGCGCTGCACCTCTATCTACTTTTATAACTCCTCCAGCCTTCGTTCGTAAAATCCCGGATTCGCCTCCAGGTCAACAACATCATCGAGGCATTGAAATGTTAAGGGTTTTCGGATGCCGCACCTCTTGTCCTATTCAAAATATTGGCTCATATTTGTGACCTGATAATCTTATTCACGTACTATAATGTACAATTCAGTCTTCCGCAGTTTTGTATCAGACCCTTTTAGTTGTGACTCATTGCTTATGGAGCTAGATTACTACCGTCTATATATCCCAAGGTTTTCCATCTACCAGGCCGACTCATGAGTCCTCCAGGTAAGGTGGAGGCTGATCCAAAGGGGCCTCAAAGGTATCAACATTAGGTCTATGACGTGATTGTGACTCTCGCATCTGTAGAATCATCGAAATCAAGTTTTCCATCATTCCAGTCAATTGCTTTATGTTATCCTCCAACGAATCGACCATTACAGTCAATCGATACACATTATCCTCTGAATCGGCAAGCCTCTCTACCAGGCCCCCGACTCTCTCCTCATGAGCAACCCTGTCGCAGAGCAACGTTTGAATCTGCTCCTGAAGAGTTTGTTTGCTGGTAGGAAGGTACTTGCGGCAAGCTTCAACCTGTATATGCTCGTCCGGTGGCTCGTCTGTAGTTAGTATTTCAAGCGATCTCTGATTCAAAGAGTGAAACTTACTTTGAAAAGACACATAGCATTATGTTTCCACTTCTTTGCTAAATCTAGGATTGCTACGATCGCGTTTTTGACCGTTTCGTCGACATCGGAAGTCTAATTTTAGATTAGTATTGTGATAAATATAGGCTGTTGGGAAAGTCTACAGGATTCACAGTATGCGTATGTTGTTCTCGGTGGCTATCGCAATCCATCTTACGCTGGCTGCGTTGTAGACAATGCCTGGAGCCCTTTGGATCACCTATAGCATAGTATATTAGCATCAACTGACCATGATCAGAGCAAGATAGGCTACTGAGGTTTTCGGTGTGAAGCACGCACGAACCTCAGTATTCTCTCCAATGCAGCGGATACAGGGAGTCTCACGATAAGTCTGCCTGCCCTGCTTATACGTTACAATATAGTTGAATATGGCTAAAGACGGTAGGCTGGTACTGTGTTGGGTAGCTTCCTCCGCCGAACTTTCCGTGCTTGCTTCCTTGGCAGTTTATTGGTAGCAGTCTGCTTTTAGATCTAGTCGCGACAGAAGGGGCCTCGGTTGGCAGTACGTAATGAGACATGCTTAGTGGGCAAAGCTAAATACACAAAATCTCGATATCTGTCATAGTAAGGATAGATTCAAAAGAATACAGAAGAAAAATCGGAGTGTGCTAACCATTCCTCCTACTGATCGACAAGAAATCAAGTAGATAAAATTAAAACAGAGAAAGTTTGTCTCAAGTCCTCGGCCCTTTTCGGACCTATCAGCAACCTGGGAACTTCCCTTCCTGGCCAACTCCGCGCCTAAGTAGGTAACTACCGCTTTGTTAGCAAGCATTTGTGGTATTTGAGGTGTTTTGTCCTTGCTAACCGTAGACTTTATTGAATTTCATGACAGTACATCACCCGCATGTGCCGGGACGGTGACCCAAAGAGCTGACTAACTGGCTTGGCTGTATCCACGCATTAGCTGCCTTACCCTAATGCTGCATTTACTGTTCCGATGCAAAAGATGGGAAACAGAACGTTAAGTCATGCCACAGTTTAGACAAGATGTGATAGGCAACCTTTCCTTCTTTCTAGGTGGAAAGTCGGCGACGGACGGAGCAAAGTGGAGAACGAAAAGCGGTGGACCCGTAAACAGATTAGCGTAGCGACAGGCCCTATGAGATCCGTTCTCCCGGACGTAATAAACACCACTACATCATAATAAATGTGGGGATCGGGTCTTGATTGGTAAAAATCAGTGAGAGTACACGTGATGTGATGATGGTAGGGGTCGTAACATCTCCCTTAGCCATCTTAATAGAACGTTCTTGAATCTGCAAATATTCCCGTACTATCCACTAAGCCAGATGATCCCCCACATATCGCGATGGGCTACATGAAGACCTCATATGACTTCTTCGACTTCTCGGTTCCTTTCAGGCCTCTTCCACAGTACGGCCACTTATCTAAGAAGGTTCCAGAATATGAGCAACTTGAATCAGTGATTCGCAAGGAGTTTTCAGCTCACCGTGACCTCCCCGACTTTACAGCTGTCCGTGCAGCTCTTGGTGACCGCGACGCTATCATGCCGCCAGGTGGACCTGACCGATATAATGATATTGTCACGGAACTGATCAATTTTTCGACACGTGATGGCACTGAGGTTGAACTCAAGGTGTACAAGTCGCCGAGTGTTAGTCACAATGCTGTAATGATGTATCGGATACACGGTGGTGGTGTGTATAAAGCTCGCCTGAAGTGTTCGTTATACTGACCGTTGACAGGCTGGTGTATTGGACGTCATGAAGTTGATGGCGTGGACAACGTTTACGCTGCGACGAACCCTAATATTGTGGTTGTGAGCGTCGACTACCGCAGGTGAGTTGCAATGCTTCATGTACCAGGTGGCCACGCTGATAGAAACAGGGCGCCTGAGCATCCCTTCCCGACACCAATTAATGATTGCTACGATGGGCTTATCTGGGTGGGTATCAAAGTATTCCGACCGAACGCAAGTTGACCAATTTTAGTGTAAAAAGAACGCGAGCAAACTAGGAATTGACCCTGAGAGAATTATCCTCAGCGGCGGTTCCGCTGGTGCACAGGGTGTGAGTAACAGGTGGCAACTTGTCTGTTTTAATTGCTCTGACGAACCCTTAGGCGGCTTCCCTCGCACTAGACTGTCTAAGAGATGGTATCACGGGTGTTATCGCTCAGGTCCTGCATTTCCCACCGACATGTCACCCCAAGTTCTTCCCCAAAGAAAAGTACGAGTATGGAAGCTACATACAAAACTATGATGATGCTGTCCTTAGTACAATAAGTGCGGAGACCTTCTATGATGCTTGGACTCCTGATGCAAAGCCGGATTATAGACACTCGCCGCTCCTTGCGCAATCATTTAAGGGCCTTCCGCCAACACGTAAGTCGGATCTGATACGCATTTAAGAGGGAGAATACTAACATGGGCCAGTCATTCAATGTGGCGGTACTGATCCGGTACGGGATGATGCCTTTGCCTACGCCGAAGCCCTCAAGGGTGATGGTGTCAATGTCGAAATTTACTGTTATGCTGGTCTACCACATTATTTTGCTGCTATTCTTCCTCATACCTTACAAAGTGCTCAGTTCTACGAGCGGTATAATGGTTTCTTGGCAAGGCATACCGGAAAGTCGGATGATGAAGAATTCAAAGTGAATTCCCTCGAGTATCCGAGTCTTAGAGAAGGCTAGGTTAAGACGAAATGGGAGCTAGAGTTCACGCTAAGTTACTGGTGCAATCTAAGATTCAGTGACCTGTGATTGGCGCTCGTCGCGAGTATCTACAAGTCTGCGGCATATCGGTCGTTGTCCTAAAGGAGTGTAGTTGCAGAGCTACTAATCCAGAATACAGCGGACATGTTAGAGATAGGGGATCCCGCTAGGCCGTAAAAAATGCGGTGGGAAGCAGAGATAGTATTACTGTTGAATAGCGGGGTGACACAATAACGGTCAAGACCCTGTCAGCCGCATAGTCAAGGTACAACAACAATATTTCCAAGTGTTCAGCATCCAATCTCAGCAGCTGAAGCATTTTCTGCCAACTTGAGGCTGTTGTTATTGGTGCTCAGTTGTCATGTTTATGTTTAACAATATTTCGGTTTCCCCCTTCTTAGATTCCTCCCTGGCTCAATCTTCCTGTCGCCATCGAAAATTCGACTGTCGCTCGTACCGCCTCTTTGGTAGGTGCCCACTTTACTCTATCCGAGGCCAAATTTCCTCCCAGGAAGAAGAAAAGGTTGCCTATACTGTCACGTTGTCTTCGTTGCCGCAGCTGCATTGCCAACGTCCTGAGCCACGCAGAGAGGGCTTAAGGCGGTGGTGACGGCGGAGTGCATTCCGCTCTGGTAGCTTTCTGGTAGCTTTTTGGATTGCCTGTTTATTTTATGGGCTACGCTGAGGTCGTCGTCTCTGTAAAGTACGCAGACCATCTCGGCTCTGTTGTTTCCCTTTCCCAGTCGCTCGATGTGTTCGTAGACTTGTCGAACAGCGGCCTGACCGGATTGTCTTCGAGGTCGTATGATCCCTTTGAGTGACTGGGGCTGTAATGGGGTGTGGTATTCGCTTGTCTGTGGTACCCGCTCACCAAATACCGGACTTGGAGGTCGAATGAGACTTTTGATATAATTGCTCAAAATGGCAGTTGTCAACTGACAAAATTTGAGTTGAAAAGTTAAGAAATTGTTCAAGTCACAAATGGCTCGCTCGACAGATTAAGAACGTATTTATGCACCATATATCTTTAGCTAACTTTTTGAATATGGTGGGAGATGTCAGAGGTAGTGTTACCGGTGTCAACAAATCAGCCAAATATGCCACCGTCAGATTGTGCCTTTCCTTACTCGTAAGGCACCAACGTGTCAGATGCCGTGCTCCAAATGCTCAAAGCCTCGTCACAAAAGCTTCTTGATAGGGTGGACCTATTTAGGCCGCCGTTGGTACCCAGGCTACGTAGTAACGCTCAACCTGAGGGAATATTCAACAACACGTCATCCATGGAGTCGTGATGCTCTTCCTCTCCAAAACGGAACTTGTCCGACTGCTTGGCGGGTCTCAGGGTTTCTGGCCGAGAGGAAAGGGACATTAGCGGAGTCTGAGAGTGCTTCACAACAGTCTCTTCTGGCTTTGGGCTATCCACACGGTACTTTAGGGCAGTGTAAGGTAGTATCGCGATTGTCTTTCTTTCGACTGATGGCTGTGGCTCCAAAGTCTTGTGCTGGAAGATAGGCCTCTTTATCGTCTTCGTTCGTTTCACCATGACCTCGTCATCGGAGTCACTATCAGAACCGAGATGTTCATCCGCCGTGTCCTCGTCGTCTTCACCCTCGACCTCGACAGCGATGCACTGCTTGACTTGCTCATTAAACTGAATGTGTCTCTGTTCAAAGCGAGGAGGGAGATACCGAAATTCATCCGGTAAGGTAGCAGCCCCATTCCTGTCTTCGCTCAATGGGAGTGAGGAGGCTGTCGATAGTGATTGCTTCAGCATGGCCTGGGGAAATATTCTCTTCTTCAATATGGGCTTCTGTTTCATGTCAAACGGTGAACCAGTCTTGGGCATTGAAACACATGGCGACTTCGTGAGGACATGGGGGATGTCCTCAGACCTTGGCTGGAGGGGCCCGAAAAGCCAGGTGACATCGCCGTCCTTGAGCCTCGAAGATGTAAGTATACCAACATAACTAAGAGGCACAATTCAGGGTGACAGACCAGTTGAGAGACCCAGGAGAAATGGTCTTGAGGTTATTCTTGACCTTCATCCAAGCTCTCCAGGAAGCATTTTCTAAACGAGCGTGGTTAGGAAACTTGGCGTGTCGAGTGACAATGTATCGCCAAGAGGACCAGATATCCTCTTCTATCCATCCATGAGATAAGTAGTCGACTTGGCGCGAAGGATGAATGGAGACAGCATGATCATCCTCGGCGTGGCTAGAGTGGCTATACTTAGACAGCTCGTGATCAGATTCTGATGTTTCCGTTCTTGAAATATCACTAGAAGCCTCGTTAGAGTTCTCGTACTCGGCGTGGGAAACAGCGTGAGAATCTTCTGATTGGTAACTAGAGAATGGCCCATGGTTGCCATCTTCATGGAACCCGGGGCAGATCTCAGGATAAACGCGAAATTCCCCCGCGCAAATGATGGAAACATAACGTCGTCTTTTGGTAGTGTTGCGGGGCTAATGGTACTCATGGCATCTGGAGCAGGGTAAGTTGGCGGCAGGAACTGATGCGTAAGAGAGATTAACTAAATCGGCATGAACGGGGCGGTGAGAAAAGAGGAATGTATGTGATGAGTCGAAACCGGCATAAGACCAGGCAACAAGTCTGTAATGACCGTTCAGGCAAGACCATGTGGAAAACAGTGAACTCTAAGTGATGCAATTATCATGGAAACTGGCAAATTTCACGTGCGAAAGCGTTACGGCACCCAGAAATCTAACAAGATAGGCCAAAAGGCAGTCCAAGAGTGACTCCTGGCCCCAGGCCGTATCCTGACTCGGACGATAGGTCACAGACTTGTCGCCAGATTCGTGACGTTGAGTTTAACAAGACACCAAGGACGTGGAGGCGTTGCAACGCAATAGCCAAAGGCTTTGAGGTCCAACAGCAGACAGTGGTGGGGAATACACAGAGGATTACTAGTCTAGAGGAAGAATTGGCCCGGCTGAAGAGAGGGAGGAAGAGGAAGGCGGAACCGAATCCTAACAGCCGAATTATGACTGTCTGAGAGACTTTAGCTATTGGAGAAGCCATACCAGAAGAGCAGACTCAAAAACGAGTGTGCTGTGCTGGAGTCGGTCTCTTCAGACGAGCAAGAGTCAGGATCAGAAGCTAGCTCGGTCATTGAAGTCAGACAGGAAACCGTACCCCACCAACGGATCAGGCGGCTGAGACGGCTTGTCAAAAGACCTATATTCTAATTGGCATGACTGTTTTCTATTGTAAGATAAGATATTTTCTAACTGTCTCTTATTTTGGATGATTTGTCTGTGATCGAAGCTGTCCATTTTTGGAGGTTCTCCTGTTTCTTTTCTTTTCTTTTCTTTTTTTTTTTTTTTTTTTTTTTTTCTTGACGAAAGGGTGTAGCTGTCGAAAGGGGTTGCGTATAGTAACCTACAGATCAAACAGCCTTGCACGGCACAGCACGGCACACAGATAGGATACAGCATATGGGACTCTGCATAATGCCAGGTGTGTCCATGCGTTGAGAGGAACGTCATCGAAATTGCTTGCTACCACGAGATTCTAGAAAGCCAATTTTTGCAATTGTTAAATCTACATTGAACAGGGAGGCTAGCCGCTAAATTCTGTGAAAAGTGGATAAGGACGGGCTGTAGAATGATTACTACGCCTTTCGAATCAACTTCCAGGATGTTGACCAGGGCCACGACTAAAGTATATATGTTTCCAGCTCCTACACCGCAGGCAACACGGACGACGTAATGCACGAGACTGCGTCCCATACTGGAGCAGGACCCTCAACGTCCGCAAACCCTCTCGACATCACAACCAATGACGACCTTTTGTCGCCAGCCTAAGCAGCCAATCTCGATCTGGGACGGCTCCGGAATGACAAGTCCGACAGAAAGTCTACGCTATGAAAGACCTATATCCCGTGCGGCTCAGCGGCGGAATGTAATCAAGGAGCTCGTTGACACCGAGACAGCTTTTGTAAGAGATATGAGGATTGTGCTGCTGGTGTACAACGCAACTGTAAGCGATTGTCGCGTCTTAGACGATCAGGAGATCTATTTAATCTTCCGCGACATTGATGATATTGTTTCGGTACACACTGCTTTCTTATCGCACCTCAAAAAGTGCGTGGCCAATAGCTACAGCCCTGGCTCAACTCAGCCACCAATACTCGCTAGCGATATCCTTATAATCGATTTTGATCGGGAGTCTTCTACAGGGCCCAGGGAAGCCGTCTATAGAGCAGCCAAGGAGCTCCTGGACGCATTTTTGCTCCGGATCAACACCAAAAAAGAAACCGCCCAAACGAACCTAGTGATTACAATCGAGGAACACAAAACATCCGACCCCAAATCTAGCGCAAGCAGCTTTGGGAAATCAATGAGTCACATGCGAGCATGGAGTCATCGCCTGACTGGAAACGTGCTCCAAATAAAACAACAAAGAGACTCTAGCAGTCCATTGGACGACCACAGCGACACATCAAACGAATTGGCACCAAGAAATGCACCTGCGACCACTCCCACCAACTTATTTAGCCCGCCACTAGGCGTCCATAAGTTCTTTCTTAGACCCCAGTAGTCTCTATCAGTTCCTAATTTGCTCAAGGGGCCACAATCATCGAGAATGTCATCGAGAACATACGTTTCCAGCGCTGCTGTAGATCGAGGCGGCTGGCTACCGAGAAGCTCGGAGTAATGTCCTGAGTTCTATAGACCCAATAGTTCTACTCTTTGGCTTTCAATGCGTCGGTGAGCCGATGCGACGAGCCGAGGATACTGGATAAACATTGGTGGGAAGACCTTCTGTAGAGTTGTTCTCATTTATCAAGATGTTCAAGGCTAGTCTTGTGTTGATGAGGTATGATTTTGCTGCCCGCGCACAATCCCAACTAATCGTGTTTCGGGTCATAGGCGTCTACTGTTACATGATTAACCTCCTACAGCATACTTACAACCACTGCGTGACTTGCAAAGTTTTCCTCAGCAAGCGCAGGATCCATCTGAGCACCCGGATTGACGATAACGTACGTGATAAGCGAGTGCAACAGGCAAGCGACTGCAACACAACATCCCAACATCTCAAATAGAAATAGCCATAAAAACACAACAGACTGTTAATTAAGTAAAATTAATCGCTATATCCTGCCAGATTTATGGCGGCAACTATCTGGCAGGTCCTTGCGCTATGTCCCGTCTTGCCGCACACTCTACAGCGCCTTTCCTTCCTTCGTGCAGGCCCTCCTTGACCACCACTTCTCGATGGTCCAGCCACCACCTGCGCATCAACATCCGTTTGGTCAATTACTTGCCTTCCTTCCACTACTGCCATCACACCTCCTTTCTGCGACCGGGTTCTTTTTGCCCTACGCCACCGGCTTAGTATCTCATTTGCCAGTTCAAGATCTTGGACCCTGGCCTCTAACAAGGGAACCTTATGCACAACTATGTTTGTTCCCTTGGAAGAAGACCTCAATGCTTCTAGAATCGACTCTGGAGAGCTGATTTTATGGCCTTTGATTCTCCTTTCAAGGTATGCAAGCTGAGAGTCGGCCTCAAGGATAGCCTTTGGGGTCTTTGAGACCCAAGGGGTCGAGGGCTAACTACTCCTCCTCAGGCGTCGGAGTCCGCAGCTGCACATAGAGCTTCTAGATTACATTTTCTGGGTCGAGAGGAGCAAGTCTGGCTCTTCTAAAGGCTTCTTTAATATTTCTCTTTGTCATTGTGGCCTGGTAGGCGGTGTAACAAGCCGGGAAGAACTCCGTTTGGGAAATGTGGGTTACAGAGCATCTGATCAAATGCTCGAGTTCTCGCCCGTAAGCTTTCTTAAGCAGGCCAAAGCACTCGACATCAAGGGGCTGCAGCAGATGAGACGAATGAGGCGGTATTCAAAGCGTGATGATTTTGTTTGCCTTGCAATATCTCTCAAACCCGACCGAGTGGTGACTTTCGTGTTCGTCGAGGAACAGGAGACGATAGCAATTCTTTGATTGCTTAGTAGTACACCGTTCGAAGTGCTTTGGCCACTCGAGGTCTATCTCGTTATCTGTCCAGCCATGAGGACTCGTCGCAATAGCCCAATCCTGGAGGCTGCTTTCTCGGTACCAGTTGCCGACGTGATATTGGCCCGCACCTATGATGAACGGCGGGATCGCTTGGCCCTCGGCATTGGTCGCTTGAATGACTGTAATCCGTTTCCGGTTCCCAGGCTGCACTGGTCTTGGTCTTCCACGCCTTTCAGCACCTGTGACGACCATTTCGCTCACAATGACGCCCATCATAAAGCCAGTCTCGTGAAAGTTATAGATTTCATTTGGTCGGATGCCATACTTGGCGATTACATTTGCTACGAGCCTAGAAAAGTTGCGAGTAATGGTCTGATCTTTACGCTTGGCTCTCTGGTAGTCATATTTACGAACAAAAGCGTCTTAAGGTCTTTGTGTCGCTTGACGAAGTAAGAGGCCCAGCGCTTGCCGACAGGCGGCATCTCGCGGTCGGCCAGCAATCGGTTAGCCATCTCCTCAACACAACGCAGTCGTGGGGGTAATCCTCGCGAATCCAGATCAATAAGGAACTGAACTATGATATGTTCCTCTACATCAGATAGTTTGCGTGATTTTGGGATAGAATCACGCGTAGAAAGGATACCCTTCTGTCGGCTATGTAAAGTCCAATAACGGACCTGGCAAATGCCTGCGGCTCGTTAGAGACTTAATTTTGGGTTCTTTTGAATGGCACGAAGTGCAAGAAGAATCCTAGCCTCAATGTTTAGGTCTGACATATTTGGTGGTTGAAAATTAATTGATTAAGTTGAGAATACGTAAATTGTGGAATTTTTGGTTGCACTCGCTTGTCTGCTGCACCCGCTTATCATGTACGTCAGCTAGTTTTACTATAATACATTTTTATAGATTTTCAACCATTATATATTATATATAAAACTCTCAGTACACAGTGTAAATAGATTTTGCTATGTACTAGCTATGTGTCAAACATTACGTGTATTCGGTTCATTGATGTGAATTCTTTTGTGTATTGATCTTGTGTTCTGTTGAAATCTACCCCTTAGAGGTTCTACCATCTCGACTGTAATCTTAAAGTATCCCTGCTTGCACATGAGGCCCCAGCACCTGTTTAACACTATGTGGGTTTTTTTTTAAAAAAAATCTAAGAAAATTAATAAGTTGTAACTAGCTTAACTTAACACTATATATATCATATAAGCTATTCAGATTATAGCCATTCTGGGCTTAGTTTGAATTTTTAATGAAATTTTTAAAACCCGGATTTAAGCTAGAAAAATAAGATTGCTGCATTTGCTTGGGTGATGCACTTGCTTATCAACTAACTACATTAATGCAACATCCCTTTGGAAGTTTATCCCGGCATATGTGGGCAATCCTACCCCGCATGTCCTTCTTCTAGCAAGCTAAGCTATGATCAGATGTCTGCAGGTACCAACACGGTACCTTGATCAGCAATGATCTACAGTGTTGCACCCTCCTACAAGAGAACTCAGCTTACCAGCTGTCAATAAAGCATCTTCGCCCAAGTAAGCCTAACCCGCCCTATTCACTATCGAAAACGTGACACTTCGCTTTGCTCAGCACTACGCCATACGACTCTCCAAACATAAACCTAGCAAGGCTTAGTTTATCGCTTGCAAATCCTAACCGTCACATTTCCTCAATACGTTAGCCTAAACTTTTCCGTCTAACGTATTGATAGGGTAAACTTGTGATATCACGACTGGTTACCTTAACAGCGCTATGAGGGTCTATAAACAACTATAAGCACCACTAGAATTGCTACAATAGCAGTTATGGCCCAATCCTTTTCTCTATGGCTTAATGGTTACGTACAGTGGACACTTATAGCGCTGTCACTGTAACCAACTGTAACGCGTTGCTTGTAAAGAGTATTATAACTTGTAGCTTATAAACTAATAAACAAAAACTTAAGTAAGTTCAAAAAAAGTCCCTAGCCCCGCCTTAAATCCGCCTGTTGATAACTTGACCCTAGAAGCCCTCAGTAGCTACTACAGGATATATAGCTTTCGCAGCTCCTGGGATAACGCCGCCTAGGCCAACCTCAATAATTTCACTCTTCTCAACACCAGTATTGCTCTGTCCAAGCGAAATCTCATCTCGTTCGAGATTATATACCACATAGGCGCTTCGAAGGAAAGTATCACCAAGGATAACTGAGCTTTCAGGTGGTGTTGGTAGGATGCCGAATTCGCACATTTGTGTTTTCTCCGAACCAATCTCCATTATCTGTGGCTCTTCCATGGTGAGCACCAACTCTCTGTAAGGGACGTTAATAGCGGCAGGCTGCGAAAATAAGAAGGTCAGGCTGCGCTGTTGTTTGTCCAGACTACAAGGCACATAAAGAGTGTCCTCCTCCTCCTTGTATTCAGTACCCAACTCTTCGAGTATATGATTCACCCATTTTTTAGGCAAATATGTCACTGTGGTGCCCGAGTCCAATAATGCCGCAACGGCTTTGTTTTGGACAAGCGGTTGTTTAGTCGAAGTATCGCGAATGCCGGTTAATGTAACCGAGAATTCGGATATTTGGCCACCTGGGAAGGTGGGTTGGATGGGAACTGTAATGAGATCTCCAGTGTACTTCTGACGGTCGACACCTCCGAACAGAATGTTGCCCTTCTTCTCTTCAATGCCATCGAGCCATAGGCTGAAGACTGCCGAATTAATATGCCCCTCCAGCTTCATCCTCCACGGCAGGTTATAGTAAAAAGATCGAGAACGGGACCGGACTGCCTCGATTCGCGGGTAGCCAATGCCCAATATATTGGGTAACATTGAGCTGTTCAGAGCTGCGCCAAATCTAAAGTCCGGAATACTCAAGCTTCTAATTCGAAGTATGTCTGTTCCATAAGCTCCAGAGCTGCCATCCCCATCCTCGAAGGTGGCGTTGAAAACCGAACCGTCGGAGTGCCACGTCGATGAAGAACTAATATCGTACGTGCCGCCGCCATCCATACCTGCGGCGTCACAAGGCCTTTCTTTCTTCGTACAAAATGTCGAATTGCGCAGATTCACCAGAAGATCGCCGCTTCCTGTGTCAATCTGTACCTCAAGCATCTGAGGAGGGCTTCCTAGAGCAATATCGACAACATAGCCGCTTTTCTAGAACGCATTAACTCAGATATTCCTTTAAAGGGAACAACAGATTGTACCTGATTAGACAGGGGGTAAGATGTGTTTGCGTCCCGGCGAGACATTTTCCCGTTAGGAGAGCCCGGTTGTATCGCGTTCTTCTTCAAACTGAGGTGAACAATGCGTGGTTCATCATTTTGTCTCGCGATTAGGCTAGTAGCTACCACACCTAAAATTGGAATATATAAGACAACACTGAGCCCTGAGATAAGCATCTTGCAGAGGATTTGTAAGGCGTTGGTTATATGATGTAAAGTGTATAGACTTATAAAAGGAATGATTTTTATAGTTTGAAAAGAAGAAACTCGACAGGTTTTATAGCCGCAACATTTAGGGTTTTATATTACATAAGGACAATAGCTAATCTTTACTACCTTCTAATTAGTTATGGTTGAAGCAGACTAGTCTCTATTCGTTTCTTTTTCTCCTTAAACTTTGCGGTTGTCTTGTGACTGTAACGATTACGGCTGTGTTAGTGATAGGTAGCTTTCCGCACAGGGTAAAGCACCAAACCTATACCAAAGTCATCCCGAAACAGCCCCGTGAACTAGTTACGGATCCAGATTTAAGGAATAATGGAGAGGGTGATAGTCGCCCAGAGATTTCCAGCAACTTCCTAACAATCTCTCCGCACACTAATAGAGCTGCTGCGTTTCCTTGCATCTCAGCTGATGGCCCTGGGTGTCTTGAACCTTGTTGAACGCCGGGTGTCTAATTGCATCTTTGGCGGATTTGTCTCAATACAGGGAGTAGATTTGATCTTTGTGAGCCAATTAAAGCACTTCTCGCGTAAAACCGTAGCCTCCGGTTCCACTTCTATATCCTCTTAACCTTACTATTGAATTTGATTTACTACCCATCATAATGGCGCCGGGCCCTTTCACGTACCTTAATACTTATCGAGTCTTGGTGTGTCAAACATGCCGCTGCGGTTGTATCGAAAAAAATACGCATAGAAGGTATCGACTCTCGTAGAAGCGGTTCATTGCAGTCATATCACGAGCATATCTCTTACCGGACGTAGTCAGAGAGCAGGAAACGAATATTTGCCTCGATTTATGAATAGTGAGTCAAGTTAAGCGCCTACAAAAACACCATACATGGTAACACATCGACATGAAGAGACCAAACTGATTCAGGAGATAACCTATTGAAGCCAGTCGCCAAGTTCATCATTGCCGTTCTTAGGCACAAACCGGCGAAACAGGCAGAAAGTCTCGCTCGTAGGTCATAGTTACAATGATAGTTTCCGTAGCAGGGTACATCCACAAAAGGGCCGAGAATAAGAAAGCCATTCAATAGATGCACTCCGTAATAGACTAGACTCTATAGATAGTTTTAGATGCTTATCATTTTAAGAGTATGATAGAACTATGAAGGTATTTGAGGTTAAGGAAGCAGCACTCTTATATGGCACGTAGAGACTAAGTCACCACCCCCACCATACCCCCGTCCCCGCACACTTCAGCACCATCAACGCGTCATCAACTCAGGATCCTGCATTTTATTGTACATTATCAAATAAAATCAGATTTCCTTGATTTCAATGACCATAGAATCGTAGATGTTAGATTATGGAAAGAGGAGGTTATTGGCCATTAAGGACATAGAAATCATTGGTTTGCAGCCCTCGGCGGTAAAACACTCAGTCAAGCTCTCGACATTACATGATCGATGCGTCGGAGGCCAGGGTATCCGCACAGCACATCACAAGGATCGGTCTCTTGCTATAGAGCAGGAAGATGACCTATTCAATTATATTATCGAACGAGAGCTCGCTTCTTAGCCTCTCACGAAGAAGGACGTCCATAACTTCGCACAGTCGTTATCATCAGTCAAGTCTCTGATGTCGGTGAAAACTGGGTTGGCAGATTATTTAACCACCATTCGAGTGTAGAAGCGAAGCCATAGCGAGTCATAGAATCCGCAAGGAAGCATTCTTTGACGAAGGCGTCACTTTCCAAGTACTACGATGGTCACAACTGGGTAGTCAACACGAAGAAGATAACTATGCCTTTTATGTATAACGTTGACGAGACCGGCGTACAAATCGGTGAGATCAACGATGGCATAGTAGCCGGAACAGAGATGGCTTCCCTCCTGAGCCATGATGAAGTCCGATAAAAACGACTTGGAGCTCAATAATCGAGTCTGTATCAGCGGGCGGCTAGCGTCGCACGCCTTGCGTCGTGTTTACTGCCGAGAACCTCCAAAGACAGTGGTTTCCAGTCGCTTTTCGTGACTGGAAGTATACTTTCAGCCCAACTGGTTAGTCCAACAGCGACATCTTCATCCGCTGGTTAACGGGGGTATTCATACCGCAGACGAAGCCGAAGGAGCCTAAACAATGGACACAATTATTCCTAGACCAGCATAACTTACATATTACAGCAGAATTTACGAAAAAGGCGTGGCTGCATAAGTTTGGCTCTCTTGGTTAACCTCAAACTCATCACATATCACTCAGTCACTCTATATTGCTGTATTTGAGCCGTTAGAACCATACTATCGCCAGTCTACCCGCTCTTGGGCCTTACGTGACGCAACCTCACCACACAAACAACAACTCTTCCCAAAAGCTTATGACGTGGCTTCATTAGAATCCTTGAGCCACAGGAACATAATAAGTAGTTTCTCGGCTTCTGGGCTTTCCCCACTGAATCTACGGAAGGTGTTGTCGGCATTGAAGCCAAGGAAGAAGAAACGTAGGTGCTTCAACGGGCCTATAACAACAAGGAAGGCCGAAGTATTCGCTGATACAATCCGGACTATGCCCCAAGGAAGTCTCTATATTCAAAAACAACTGGAATCTGTACAAAGCCAAGGCAAACCTTCATTCGCCCCTTCAATTGTATCATAAAGAAGACGATGAAATGCATTGACCTGAAGAACAGGCTAAGTCAACGCCTAGAGCAGGAAAAGGCAGTACTGAGGGCATCAGTAGCAGCAGGAGAGCCCATTGGCCGAGTCGCATTGCAACTTGACCTCCACAAGGCTTTCCCTGAAATTTGAACACACTATCTCGGCTCTCAATTAGGCTGGAAAGCACGTACTACATCAGAGCGAGGGAAATAAGAGAAAACAAAATAAAAAGAATCCGCCGAAAGCACAGACTGCAGATACAGTATTTTTGAACTTGTTTCCAGGTTATCATTTAAATCGAATATATACTAATTATTGTAGAATGAATTGAAGTCATCTATGGATTCGGTCATGATGCTATCACCGGTGTGCGGGGTGGCGGTGAGTCAGTTTAGTAGCTAACATATATCCCGGCCAGAAGCCCTAAGGTACCGAAGTACCTCCATATTATCTAAGTATTCCCTCAGTGATATTATCTTTCCGTCATTATTTACCTCCAACGTCATAAGGACATCATTAACATATTGTAGATCTTGTTTATCTGTTCCACGTATGACGAACTCGACAGCAGCTTTCTTGCCATTAGTAACAAGAAATTTCTGTTCCACATTAACGTGTTGGAAGCTTCCATGCATTGATGTAAGCTGGGGCATCCTTTCAGAAATAGATAGCTGCCCGGCCCATGGTACGTCGGAAGGGTTCCCGCAAACCCAGTATGTAGCATCAGTTGCGAAGGCCTGACGTAATGCGGGGAAGTTCCTAGAAGCGAGACTTGAAATCAAACGTTCAACAGCATTTTGGGCTAATTGCGTTGCAGTTGATGACATCTCAGTGGTGGTTGTCTCCTAGACAGCAAGATTAGCTAAGTTGTAGCAGATAGAAGTCAACTCTTGGATTACCGTAACAAGATAAAGAAAGGCTTTATACACGATTGTGAATTAGTTTTTCCAATTTAATCTAGAGTTACAATATGGAGAATCACCAGTGAATATATAAGCATTAGGTTATTCTACTACTTCTGGTATCATATTCAGAATAATGCTATAAGGTGTCCTCCATCATAACTCAGCGCATCTCATTGCTCCTTCTGACCCTTCGTGGCCTAATCGAGCAACGGGTCCATCGGTATTCCTAAAGAAGCAAAGCCCTACTATCCACTCAACCAAGGTGTTGTGTGGCCAAGCTACCGGAGTTAGCAAAAACGGCTAATCCCGAGCCGCGATCGCTTGTATGTCGTGCACCTTTCAGACTGAGATGAGGCGATGAGCTGAGCGAATTAGAATATCGATTATAATTGATGAAACTATTTATCTGTTCAAGACGACTCTGTGTTACTTAAGGTTACAACTCTGTATTAACCTATTACTCGAGTTGGTTTTGATTGAAAGCAGAAGTCATGCCATACACCACGACAGCGCCTAGGCGCATTGCCCTCAGTGCCATGGACAACGTCATGCCTAGGTTCTATGCCAATCTTATTTATACGCTGGGCTTGGAACCAGATATAGAGTTTCTTGAGGTCTATAACCTCCTACAATCCAGTCTTCGAATTGCTGCTGAACAGCTCCCTATATTCAGGCGACGAGTTTTCACCATCCCCACAAGTGCAGAAAATCCAACAACCGGCCGGCTCGAGGCGCGTGAACATCCTGACTGGATACCACAGATCATCTACACTGACCTATCAGCATCCTGGCCATCCTACGACGACCTTCTGGAGGAGGGCCTCCCTCAGGACATTCTAGACGGGGCCCAGCTTACACCTGGAGTCCATACGGAGCCGGACCTTGAGGAGGAAGGCGCACCGGGGTGTATCATACAGGCAAACTTCGTCCAAGGTGGACTTCTATTATCTGTATGCCTATTTCATTCACTGATCGATGGCATGAGCGGCTCATTGTTGCTCAAAACATGGGCCAACTGCATGCGCCAATGCCAAGATAGCGAGAGTGACACCATCGGTTTCACTATCTCGCCAATCTGCTGCGACTACAAGCTTGTGTCGGAGCTATGGACCACGGCGGGAAATAGGCTAACTCCTCCTGATAAAACTTCTCGGGGCAATGATGATGACTGGCGGTTGCTTGGAATCTTTCCACCGTCATCTGGTATGCTTCAATCGCGTAGCGCCTTTACCACGGACCCTACCAAGTCGCAGCACTCGCCACAGATGACGACTACTATCTTCTACGTGTCTGCGTCGGCGTTCGCTGAAATGAATACATTGGCGCAGGGCCCTGCCTCCGGAACAAGTCGCCTACTCGGGAATGAAGTCGGTTGTGCCGCAACGTCTGCTATCACTGCGAATGACGCTCTTATGGCACTTATCTGGCGATGTACTATGCGCGCACGTACAGTCGCCGAGCCTGCCAACCCATCATATATTGCACCGGGCGCGCTAGCAGAGCTGGATACGACGCTCAACGGGCGTGTGCTTTTTGACCCGCAACTACCGTGGGACTATATGGGCACGCTATTATTTATCGTTACGACGAGTATGCCTGTAGCAGAGCTGATCTCGCTCGCTACTGTTGCTCACGCTATCCGCCAAGCCATTGATGCTGTTACGCGGGAACGCTTACATTCCTCTTATGGTCTTGCCGCTACCATACCTGATTATTCTAACCTACGGCACCCTTTTGCTAGTTTTGAAGGAGCCGAGACCTGTATAACTAGTCTCATAACTCTACCATTAATGCGGATGTCTTTTGGGGGGAAGATGTTTCGAAATGGGGGCCTGGTAGACCATATACGCTTCCCAAGACGGGAGTTTGATACTGTAGCTAGGAGGTGGACTATCTTCCCCCTACAGCAAAGCGGTGGATTTGAAGTATTCCTAAGCTTGAAGAAACATGAAATGGAGGCATTGGAGAATGATAGCGAATTTGCGAAATTTGCAAAGGTATTGTGTCATTAAGCCTTCATAATGCTCAGATTTTACGTATCAAAGACGTTGGACATTGATTAGATGCTATAGATTAATTCAATCCGTTACAGTGCAGCTTCGGATCTTTGAGCAAATTTGCACATAGTCTACAGATTTTACATATGCATGTGCATCTCGGAGGTCACAAGGACGATGGCAGACAATTATTCTAAGGGCTGGAATTATGGAACTAGTAAGTGGTTGAGGAAGCAATCTTGTTAGTAGCTAAGCAACATTCCATGTGAGTGCTAGTGAGTCGAAAGCCTTGTGGGGGTCAGGAGGTGCAAGAACTATCATTTTCCCTTACACGATCTGTGAATATACCGTAAAGTGGTTTATATGACTCCTAAAAATAAACTTCGTTTTGCGATGATACCTTCCGTAGCCTTTGGCAACAGCAATTCCTAGGCACATGACCGTTCAACAATAACGATTACATCAAGTCTTTCACCACTTTCATCTCCAAAAAGGTATCTTTGTTGGTCAGCATCTCCCCTATTATCAGACCTTGAACATTCTTAGGGTTAAGCTCGCTGAGATCTTCCAAAGCCGATAATCCTTCAGTGGGGAATTCAATAGATCCACCGTAGGCATGCCAGGCGCGACGAATCTCAATGCTTCCCGATGTTGGGGTCGAAGCAATGCACCGGACTGAGTACCCACTCCAGTTCTCGTTGGGTATTTCGCGGACCACAAAAGTTTCTCTCCTGATAGGGTTGTCTGCACCGAGGAAGCCCTGTATCTCCTGCTCCGACAGCTCGCCGCCCATGCTAATCTTCATACGAAAGGCTATATTCCCGTGGCGCATAGCAGTGATCTCAAATTCGTTGCCGCCGACAGGGACGAAGTGGATCTGGGCGTAATTCTTCATCATGCCGAACTGTACGGCCCAAGGACCCATAGAATCTGCAGTGGTGTAGTCACCACGTAGACCGTCGATGAATTCCCAACCAGCAATGCCCTTGACACCATCATGCTCAGTGTACCCACGAAACTGGATACCTTGATACTCCACGACCTGACCGCCGGGTCCATGACTGTTGGGACTGGCAAAGTACCAGACAAGGACCTCCGGAGGCTGGGTACGGTCCACCTTCAGAGGCGGAGGGATGATGAGCTTCTCGATAACCTCATAAGTGCTAGTAAAGGTCATGAAGTAGCATATTTGACCAGGGAATACCGCTCCCTCAAACTTGAAGGCGTTTTGGACAGAGCTTCCGTACATGTTCATAATCCAACCAATCCATGATGGCTGTGTCATTGTTGATTGTCAAGAGCCAAGCGTAGCAACTTATCAGATCAGAAGGCGAGATGTAGCTTTGGGGTACTAGGGATACCACTAGAAAGTAATCCTGTTGTATTGATGAGGGAAGTTGTCATGCAAAAGATGCTGTTTTTACGTATCTTTTTACCTGCAAAGGAAATTTAGGCATCGGCGTCCGACGACGCCGACGTGTTGAATCACGTCTGGTATGGTTATTTTTAGAAGGGTCTAGGTGCCGCTCTTTGCTAGAAGAAGCATATTACGATCCCGGCGTTTACTGCATGTAGCATCCCACACCATTTGCACTTAACCCGCCGATCAAATACTGGACCCACAAGTAACAGGACTGACACGTCTCCGACCCTTCAAGTTAAAACCATTTCCACCATTCCATATCTGGAAGGTGTAAGGAAGCTGTCTATCTGCCGTAATAGGGCGCTGATATCTAACTGGGGAGTGATTATTCAGAGGTTTCCTAGACCATGAACTTTCTTAAACATAGAGTTTTTAAAATGCATAGACTACTCGTCTTGGAGCAACGGCATAATTTTACTCGAGCATGCACATTTATCATATTAGGAGGCCCGGGCGTTGGTGTTATATGTGGAACGAAAATGTGACAGTGGGGGAATTGGCGAATTGAGACCTTACTTGACAACATAGAAGTACGTCCAGATGATCTAAGTCGGTGGCTGGTAAGCCCTATGAAGCTTTTGAGATTCAACGTGATAACTGAACATTTCACTAGGCCTTTGAAAGAACTTCGTATCTGCTGAAATTTTCTGAAACCGGATGGGTTATTGTTGTAGCAACGACATAGGAAACTATTCTCATCCATGGGGGTCGCATCCGGATTTAATCTCTAAACTGAGTCGTATATCCTTTTGTAATCGAAATTTTGTAATTCATCTAACCCCCATACAGGCTATCGAAGTCACTATGCATGTTTGTAATGTATCCCCTCGTTTCTCGGTCTTTCGTGACTTGCCTTGCCCACATGGCAGGCCATATTGACGATACATGTTAAAACCGAAAAGAGTGCGTTGACGGCACGAGATTTATCGCGGTTTCCCACAAAGGTCGTTTGAAATCCCATGTGATTGGGGCATTTGTGTATTGTAGGCCGTTGAGAAGCTGAGTGAATGCTTTGAGAAACAATCTTTCCTTTTGATTGTCTTATGATGGGATTCTGGTCCCAGGAATCTGTGGAATTGCCGTTTTTTCAGTACACTCTTGCAGCGAGCCAGATGGCGGCGCACAAAGTCACACAGACACTGGAGTATGCGCAGACTTCCTTCCACGAAATCTCAGGGTCAACGTCCAGTCTGTCAACGAGCTTGGCGGAGGCGAGCATCTCGGATATAGCAGCAAGTTTTCAGGTTGAAATGCACTTCGATGTTTCAATGTGGTGAATGTAGTGCATGTGTTCAGAATTCGATTTCAGAATGTTAAGCCGTCCCTTGCCAGGTCGATCAGGGTAAAAATCATACTAGTTATGTCTCAGTCTACGCCGAGCTCGCTACTTCGGATTGAGGAATAACTACCGTGCATCAAAAAGCCGAACTGCAAGAGAAGATTGGCGAGAAATTGAAATGTGAGTGAAAATCTTGAAGTTAAAAGGACCGCGCCATTACCTAAACTATAGTTGTAACACTATCGGGTCACTCTCGCAAACTCTCACAAGCCTCGTTTCCTTCGTCGACTAGTGATGCAATTTCTTGTACACGTACGTACGTACGTACTGTATTTTAGCCGCTGTACGTACGTACAACTTTATTGTACGTACAAATATGTACCATACAAATTTCCCCTTTCCTTTTTAGGTAATACTAGTAACTTAGTAGGCTTTTCACGGTCCTCGTCTTGTGCCATTCTGGCCTCAAACCTCTGATTCCACCTCAGTGCCAACCCCCAATATATCACCCGTCGACTGTAATACACCCTCCCACTCAAAATCTTCACTGGTGGAGGCCATCACACCATCCATCCAGACCTTCCTGCCCTGTGCATTCACAAATAACTCGAGATATGAATCTTCGAGTTCTAGCCAGTCCTTCTCCTCAAGATCCGCCCAGCGTTTTTTATGCGCGTACTTCTGATCCTTAAGGCGATCTAATACGCGGTCGTTCATAAAAATGAAGGCCTGCATGTCAGCGTGCATGGGCGTAAGGCGATTTCGAGCTTTCGTGTGTATAAAACTAATGGCAGAGAAACTTCGTTCTGAGGGCACAGAGTTCGCAAGCGTGTTCATTACCTTCACGGCTACTCTAGCCAGAATCGAGCCCTGGTTGAGGAGGCACTGCCACGCCATTGCTGGCTTGAAGCCATCATCGTATACAGCGCTGTGCTTATTAAACAAGCCGTCCGGGCCGCCTGTGCGCATTCGGAAGTGTGTGAATTCGGAAAGGGCACGGTGATATTCGTCGTCGTTTTTCAGCTGTTTCTGCAAATACTCTTGTACGCGCGCAAAGACGCTAGGCGGCAGTTTCGAATTTGGACCTGTTGTATCAGGCCGGAGGGCATCGGCGATCCAATGTATATCGTACGTTTGCTTATCGAGCCGGGCTTTGAATATAGCGTCAATGTCGTCCCACGGAATATCAGGAAACTGATCAACCTCTCCCATCTCAGACCATTTGCTTTTGATTTGCAGCCAGCGATTTACAACGTGTGCGATTCCCGCCCCATCAGCCTCGGAAGCGTGTTGAAATTCGTTCACGGGTTTTAGCACAGCGATCGCAGCCTCCAGTTTTAGCCAGAAGCTGTTATCTTTGATGATTCGAACCGCTTCGGGCAGGAGAACGGGGCAATCTTGAGATCGCAGCTCATCCCGTACATCTTTTCGAATAGACCAGTCTCTGGCAGGGTCTCGAGAACGGAGGAGGGAGAAGAAAGAATTGTACTGAGAACCCCAGCGTGTAATTATACTATTCGGAACGAGCGAGTTAGTATATAGGTTTCTCAGTCACAGCTAACGATTTACCGGTACCTTCTGATCAGCGCGCGAGTTACTCCGTTCCACCTTGTGCGTTGGCACATTCTCAATCTTTGCAATTGTAATTTAGACCGTGAGAAGAACTTGAGAAGGGTGCTGACGTTATTACAGAGATCCTCAAAGAATGGAAGAAGAAGGATATCTTTAATTAGAAGCTGAAGGCCGTGAGAATCGCATAGAGAGAAGTTGATATGTGAGAGCTCTGGGAATCTCCCTAGCAAGCCGTGTACAGAGCGCATCGTGTTTTCGGTATCTGTACAGATAGAATTGATTCTGGAGAGATCACCGCCGCACAGTTGCTGCATTTCTCCCCATATCAGCTTCACCCAATTCTCCGCTGTGTGCTGTTCGTCTCCCGTGTCAAACGTTTTCCAGTAGAACGCTGGGCCGTCTGGTAGCTGTACCGAGATATTAACGATTCTGTGACCCGAGACATTATCGGAAGCGTCAAATATGATGTTGAACCATTCTGAGCTGGTAATGCGTTTGAAAACCTCGTCATAGAGTTCCTGATAGAAGTCGGGAAGAATTCTCGTGATGGCGGCGCGGCTAGGAGGCTTCCAGCCAGGCTTAATGCGAGTGAAGAAATAACGCCAACGGCGGCTCTCGAAGAGGCTGAAGGGCCGACCCCCGGCGATTACAGCAGCGGCGGCATCATAGGCGTAACTGTGACTCTCGTCTTGCGAGATATGCTGAATTCCGACCTCGGTTATCTTCTTTTGTATAGCTTCTGAATATGAGGGAAGATAGCCAGCGTTATCTTGAGCTTGACGCTCTTGTCGCTGCTTGGCTTGCCATTTCTCACACGCAGCGAGATGCTCTTTCGGCCTCCCAACAGAGGTCGCTGCGAAATCCTTTTGGCAGTGACGGCATCTGTATCGCTTGCTTTTCTTGGAGTTAGAGCGGCCGAGGTCGATAAACTGTCGCCAAACGAAGGCAGCGTTAGCTTGGGTGGGCGCCATCTTTTTGTCGATACCTTCAATTGGGAGAGAATGGCAGAGTGTGTTGAGCTGCTCAGCCAACGGAGTTTTTGTACAGCCCCGTATTTGTACAATATGACCCATAAATTCCCCTATTAGGAGTATTGTGGATTCTACTGTACGTACATAGTACGTGTACGTACTTTTTCTTTCTGTACGTACGTACGTACAACACGGTTGTACATACTGTACAACATCACTACTACTAGTAGTGGTGCTGATGGCGAAATTATTGGGCAAATTGATAAGTTTCTTGTCCTTGCTATATGCTATGTATTTTACTAAGTTGCAGGGCATGGGGTTTCCTAGGTAATAGTTTAGGCATTTAAAGCAGTATTTAGGCTATTTAGAGGCGCTTATTGTCTTAAAAAATTGCCCTAGAAGTCTAAGCTGAATGTTAACGTGTTGATGTAAATGATGATTCTGACTTGTAGCTATATTCCTGAATGAGGGGGCGCTGAGATATGACTATGTACATCGCCGCACTGATGCCTTGATGCCTTACGGGCTGCTATACTAAGTAATAATAATAATCCTACTATTCTAAATCATTCTGCTTTCTCTTCCTTCCATTCTATTTCCGTCTTAAAAGTTACCGCTGCTTTGCCTAGAGCGTTCCGGACCTCAACCTTCGCCATGGACTGACTTTCCCTTATATCTCTGTCCATTTCATCCCGAATTGCCTTCTCCAACTTATCCAGCTTGGCCCGTTCACTCTCAATGTGCTGCAGCTTTCCGTCCCGCCTATTTTGGTACGCGGTGTTCTTGTGCTGAGTATCTTCTAACACCTTTTCGATATCTGACTTGAATTCTCCAATGAGGTCTTTGTATTTCTCATCACCCAAGACGTGCACGAGTTCACAAGCATCTTCCAGAAACCCACGTAGAACATCTGATTCGATGTGAATCCGCTGGCTTGCGACTTCCTGGATCTTGCACACCCGTTTGAATAGTAATTTCAGATTTTTGTTGTTGATTATTGTGCTGAAGTTCTGGCTTTGGTCGAGAAATTCTCTCATCCAATGTTCCAGCGGTACTGCCTCGGCGCAGTCCCAGTTGTTCAGTGATAGAGTCGCTGGAATTTCTCTACGCCCATAAGCAAAACATGCCCGTTCAAGATACCTCTGTAGCCCCACCAGGAGTTCATATAGACTACTGAATGGTAGGAGTACTGCATCGATATTTGCTTTTTTGCACGGGCTCTTAGGTGTCATGTCACAGTCTAAGCGTTACACTGTCGGTAGGTAAACTCCGCAGCACATAAAGGGGTCTTAAGCTCTTGCTTAGTACCTTCGGGAGCCTCGCTACTCTGTTCAGAATCTGCTGGCTTGGGCTTCTCCTCCTCCGTTGGTGTATCGCTCGTTGGGATATCATTGGTATGTAGGGTGATGTCGCACTCCATGCACAGTTCGTCTTCTGTTATCTCAGGTACCGGCTCTGTTGCCTTAGGTTCTTCTTCTTCCTCCTCCGCGACTTCGGGCTCGCAGGGCCAATCATCGTATGAACATGATGGTTTCGTAGCTTCTTCAGGCTCCCAGTCGGTCTTCTCTTCGGTGGCCATCTCAGTGGGCTCACGATATGCACCAATATCCTCCGACGGCTTCTCATCCTCGCAACAAACAGTAGGCATGTCGTGGTCCAGGTCAGGAAACCGCCTTTTTGCGGCGAAATGCGTCGTAAAAATACCACCCTCCAACAATGTTTGAAGTGTGGAGATCAGGGGCGCCATGCTATATTTCTTAAGTAGCTCCTCGACGCCTGGTTGGTACAACTGCTTCTCAATGATATCTTTAATGATGTAACTCTTCCTATGAAGACCCTTTGTGCCGACATTTCGCATATCGGCAACGTACCTGAACGCCACATATACAGATTTTTCATCAGGTATGCTTAGGTAGCAGCCCTTGCAGGAGTTGAGCCTACCATAGCTATTGACATTCACCTGCTTAGGGAAACAGGTACAATACCCACCACTCTTGTCGGCGAAGATAGCCATGATGTTAAACTTGTTAAGTTATGTCGGTTATTCAACAAGGTGTCTTGTAGGCCTATATATGGCATATGTGTCACTTTGTAAAATGATTACCTGGCCTTAATTTTGTGATGAGAAGCAAGGGAGAGAGCCGATAAATGTATGTAAGGTTTGATACGGTTGGCCACGTGAACAGTGCGGGGGCCGTAAGAAACCAGTCTCGACGGATTCCTGCAAAGCTGCCTTGGTGCCGCACTCAGAACAACGCTTTAATTTAGTTAAAGGAGTGGCCATAATGTTCCATTGATGATCTCCGATTAGGGCATTATAATAGCTTAGAAAGATAGATGTTGCTATGGCTTGATGATTCAGAAGCGGGGGTTGAGAGACATCAGTCTATACGTACCCTGCAGCACGATATCTCAGCCGTGATACATGCTGCATGGATGCCTGGGCGCCTAACTCCTGAATCAGGCTCTGCAGGCCAACACAATCTGTGCATCTATCCAATCAACTTCATCTCTTTAGCATCAAACCAACAGCGCACCTGCGATCATTGACTCGTCCGCCAAGTCAGCTCATGCTAATATACCAACCCACGGAGTATTGTGCAACGCAACTGCCGTAGCCCGTTTACCATATGCAGTACTCCAGAGCTGAGTGTAAAACCGTATACTCCTCTTCACGGTGCAGGCAGATCTTCTGTAAACCAGGGAACGCTGCCCTTCGCAAGTCTAAAGCGATCAAAGCGGTCGTTCAGCGTCATCGACTGGCTGTTTCTTGCTACTCTGAGAACGACCTTATTCAGATCCTGCGACAACTACTCAAACAAGGCATATTCGAATTTTTTTAGGGTTAGGGTTCGTCTTAGTCCCAAGAGAGATCAGGCAGTACTGGCTCAGCCAGCGGCTGCAGTCGCAGCAACGATCGTCACGACATTGAGCTAGCGTAATCCTTTCACCAGCCGCTAGACGATCTACACTGGGGCTGCTGATCCGGATTGAAAACTTTAACGTTACAGGGCGATCCAGAACCGACTGCTTACCACTTTTCTGCTCTCAACCTTCAGCGTCGAGTCTATGTCTTCTCAATTAACAGCTGGCCGCTGATGAACGGCCACGTTCGTCTGCCCTTGCGATCGAAGTTGTTACGTCCTAAAAGCCCCGCATCTCTTACTACCCCGCCCTGCTCGGCGCCCAATGAAGGGAGGGTTGGAAAGCCTTCAGGGCCGAGACTCCATAGGCTTCCTGTCACCGTTGGTTGGGAATATGCAGTCACTTCCCCTTTCATCTGTCCCAATACGCCTGTCCAATAAGGGTTGAAAATGTGCAGCTATTTCATCCATGCTCAATGCGGTCGCGCAACCAACAATTGTATTTCGACGAATCATAACGTTACTTTCCTTATCTCAAGCTGCACCTTGTGCTTCAGCTACGTGGCCAGTTGACCACCATTACCTCCCTGTACCCGGACTGACATGTGTCGAAGTCTGCTTTGTTCACCCTTGCGAAAGGTCTGTTGTGGTTGCAGCCGGTCAAGCCGGCCGCTTTCAAGCCTTCGACAGGTTTTGCGACGAACCCGAAAATGGCAACGTAACAATATTGTTGTTTGTTTCCCCAAGTGGTCCGAAACTTATCTGGACCAAACAGCAATGCAAAGAGTTCTTCGTACAGCTTATTCCGCTACAGGCTCGTATAAGAAACTTTAGACACCACTATAACTGTTATAATAGCGAATCATACCCTAACGTTTTGTCCCGCGACGTATTGGACATGCGCGAGTTACAAAGTGCAGTTTTGAGTCACATGAGGTTTCATCCAGGAGGTCTTAGGTGAGACATGCTGCGTGGATGCCTGAGCACCTAACTCTTGAATCAGGCTCTTCAGGCAAACGTCATCTGCACAAGAATAAAAAAATTTAATTTGTTAACGTGAGACTTAGGTGATAGCTCATCAGATGATAAGCTTGGTTCGTTGGCTGAATTTTGATTAAAATCTGAAAGAAAGTCGGTACCGAGAGTTTACTCAGCCAATCGATCTTAGAGCCTTCATCCCAGATCACAGCGTCATAGGCGACTTTATAGCATTGATATCGTAATGCAGTGCCTTGACATACCCGTTCCCTGCTGCGTCCAGAAACTCATCTTTGAGCCACCAGTTCGCTTGCCAAATCTGCAGGATATCAAAGCCGTGAATCTCATCAGAAATTTCGGCAACGAATTTGGACGACGGAGAGACGAAATCGACCAGGCATGCAACCTCGCATCTGGCCCATCCGACATGGTCATACTTCTGGAGCGGCCGCACAAATCACAAACTTACCACGGAACCTTTGGCGAGTTTGTGAAGCGATGCAAGACGCTGAAGAGTGTTGATAAACTTATCAGATTCAGCTCTAAGGGAGCTCGGAGTATTCATACTGTCACTGTCCTCGACGCATTCTCCTTCAAACCCGAGGATTCAACACCCATTCCCTCAGAGCGGTGCCATCAGCTGATCGAGGAAATCTTAAAACTTAAAAAGCCTAAAGTTGTTCTATGTTGCTGGAATCAGCCTTGCGAACAGCCATTTGTCGCTCAATTCAAGTCGCACGGAGTTGGTACATGGCCATTTCGCCATCAAGTGGACATAGAGGGGTTTTCTACAATCGCAATACGATCATTCCATCCAGCTGCGGCCGTCTGTTACGATGAGTCGCGGAAGGCCTGTTGCCGAATGCTACTCATCTGTCATTTTGTTCTAGCATTTGCTCAATTGGCAGGTTCAGCCGCAGTCCCCGAGTGGATGGAGACAATCTGTGAAAACAGCTCCACAGAATATTCGTAAGTCACCAGCTTTCTAACTGCAAGAATGTATTCTAACCTTTCAGGGGATCTCAACGTAATGGTTTGAGTAACCTCGTTAGTTTGACAAAGACGCCTATAATCTTAAACATTCTACGGAAGATGATGGAAATTAAGATAAGGCGAACGGTCTATCCACACTCCGAAGGCAGACGTGCTGAAGACCAACGCCAGCAGGTAAACGCACTGTTGAGACGATTATTTGCCTCAGGCTACAACAAAGGGGCCCAGGATATCACAAAGCTCTGTCTTTTATGGAGGGATTACAAGTACTATGAGCCCTCCACGCGGCAAGACATACTCAACCGGCTTATAGAGCTTGGAAGCCAGCAAAACTTGTACCAGGGCCAGGGGGCCGTCTCGGCGTTTTCACCCGCTCGCAAAAGCTACTACGTTGGGTTTGTAGATGATGAAGATGATGCCGACCTTGAAAAACAGTTGGCTTCTTTGAACGTTTCTGAAAACAGATCATCAGTTGACGATGAGATCATGGCTCTTGCACGACTGCAAAGGCGACTTTCTCATCAAAAAACCTCCTTCAAAGAATCGAAGACGCCGTAACTGAAGTGTCATCTCACATTCAGCTGAGCATCAAGCTTCAAATTACTATTTTTAGCCATGATAGAACCGATCTCTCGAAGATCATTGCGGAGCAAGCTAAAGACATGTATCGTTACCTGGAAGAGGTAACAGCATTTATCATGGCATCACCAGCAGTTCTAGCGGGAGACGAAGGCCTAGTTCATCACGAGGAACAACCAAGAAGATCCTTGGCCCAGCGTCCTGATGCTCGCAGTATCATGGACTTTGTTATCCTGGATGTTGAAATATTATCAAACCGGGCCTTTCGCTGCATCATGCTTTTTCAGCATTAATCGCCCAAGGGAGGATTATTTTTAGCCCATCCCAAGATTCAAATGACGATGTGATGGACACAATCTTCGACGTGCCCAACAACCTTGAAGATATGTCGGCGGGTATTAAGTCTACTCTCGACACTTTAATGATTCTTCGGGAGCAACTGGACAATCCTAACCAACTGTTCAAACGCGAAAGTCATGTCAAGCTGCCATACGAAAACAAAGGTGTTAGCGCATTATACAAATAAATTCGGGAACGGGCTTCATTACAACGGACCTCTACAGATTTATAGTCGACATCGTGATAGGATAGCTGGGAGAGACTTTTAATGTTGTTGTCGCGGCCTTTGCCAAAAATTACAGCTCTTGCTAGGTAATTAGCCCTGTGTTTTCAGGTTGCAGACTGTGTTAGGTTAGCAAACAGAACAATATGAGATAATGACTGAAGTCAACATATAATCACAGTTAACCATACGAGACCCAGCTCTAAACCCAACTACACATCTGAGGTATGACGATCTACGAGCCATCCACCAGAGATATGTCAAGTCAAGAGAGGACTGGTATAAGGCTCAACCCCCGGGAACCTGGCTTGGTAATCGCCAGTATCGAAAAGCAATGGGCTTACCTTTAGGATACCTGAAAGCAAGCTACAGCTGGTGCCTTGATTATAAGCAGATGGGGAGGTGCTGTAAAACCTCAACGGGTCTGAGAGAGTGGACTAAAGAAGAGATGATGGCTTACTTAGATTGGGACAAAGCAGAGGCTGATCGCATCGAAGCACAAGTAGCTGAGGAAGCCGAGAACGGACAACTATTTACAAGCAGAAGAGGTATGGGCGAGCTCTGGAAGATGGCTCAGCGGGATATCGATGAACAAGAAGCCTTATATTCTGCCGTGGGAACAGGAAGAAAGTGGTATTGTAGTTCAGCCCTAGCTCTAGTAGAGTTTAGAATGGATTTATAACTTGGATACATCAAGGCTATTCAAATTATAGTCAGCGATTTTCTTTGGGGAAAAAAATCATTAGTAGGTTAATGGGACTTCAAGCAAAACCACTCGAAATAGCAGAATAGCACAGCGGGATGCATTCCGACAGCGGAGAAAATCATACCAAACATGGCAATTGGGACGGGTACCCGTCCGCCTATTGACCGCCTTTGCAACCCAGCAACGTGCACGGGCCAGATTTGTTGTATTTCGTCGAATTACCACCACGACTGCGTACAGTAGGTTCATGGAATTCATTGGATTTTAGCTAACTATCTTCTTTGTAAAGAGGTTGGTCAGAAGTTCCAAAGATCTTGTCCAACATATCCGTAGCTGCAAAAGTAGGTAAAAGGGGTATCTCCGAGCACGATATAATCACTGGGTCAGCGTGGAAGGCCTGTGATGGATCGTCAAACTTGTTTAAAAATGACGCTGGAAAACGAGCAGTAAACGCCCAAAGGCGTGTTAATTCACAAGTACTCGTGGCTAACACATGAACCTGATGCGACGGGGTTTAGTAACAGAGGCTACGGTCGGGTAGAATACTGACCTGCGTGAAAGCGGCTAAAGGGTCTGTTATGTGTGATAACTTTGTCCGTGTGTCCAGCTCGAGCGTGCAAGTTGATGCCTCTGTAGCGTTATTTGTTGTAAAGGACCTCCGTCTCTCCTGTGCCAAAGCTACCAAGACCGCCAAAATAAAGGGATCATATTGTCGTATAGAAGGCTGTATTCGGCGTAACTTTGCTTTAAGAATCGCTTCCACAGGCTTGTTATGGGGCCGTCTCTGAAACAGTCTACGATAAAACTTTGTGTAGACTGTGTTGACTCGAAGTGATTCGACCTTGTCAAGATCGAGATAAGCCACGGAGGCGTGTGAGCGCGAGAAGGCATCCACTTGAAGGGACACTTTGTCATGCGGGCCATACCTGAGTAGTAGAGCATCACCCTCACGAGAATTTGGACTCGTTTCGTGGTGGAAGCCATAAGCAGCCATCAGATCTTCGATAGCCCAACTCCGGAGTTTGTTGTTGTTGGAATGCGATCGCAAGGATGCTAAAGCTTTTTGACATTCTGAGATGGTGCATTTCTCTGAGTCCGCGAGCTCTGCTGTGAATTTCTATTGGTGACGTCCTTCAATGGTACCTTCGACACCCAGCTCTGATCAACAAATTGGCAGGCGAGGACATGAAGGTGCTGTGAAGTCCACTGCAACGGATGAACATATAGACGTTGTCGGTGCCGGCAGATCATATTGTGCAGAGACAGTGTTGAGGGTCTTAAGTCTGAGAAAAATGTAGCATGCTCTTCACCCGCATTATCATTCGCCTTGGGATCTTGAGATGACACTTGGAGGCCGCATGGAATCCGTGAGGGATCGTCGCAGCAGGCATTCTTTTGTTTTGGAGGATTTGAAAGAGAGCTTTGGGCTTTTCTCTTCCTCAATCGGGTAGAAGAAGGCACATCCACACTGGCCGGTGGACGATCGTCCTTCCTGGCGGGGATAGCATAGCTCGTAGTGGTATGACGTTGTGCTGAACGTGTCGTCACTTCCATATTGAAACGAGGATGAAGACGCGTTCGATTGCGCGACTCGCTTGCAAAGGCTAAAAATATTGCTCCCAAGTGGGGCGATGCATTAGTCAGTGAGTCCTCTTGCCTTACCAATACTGTGATTGGCTAGTCCCACCCCAATGTGCGGGGTCCTGTTCGTGCTGTACTGTTTGTCCATATAAAATTGGCTCACTGTCATGCGCAAGGAAGAAAGTAAGGCTCTTTGATGATATTTTCTTCTATACTCAGTCCAGTATAGCTGCGACATATTAAAGTTGCAAGCATGGCTTCGCATGCATAGTCTGGAAAAATCTCAATTTACGAACTCTATAGTCACGAATCACTTGATCATGCCGAACCATTCATACACTCCTCGCTCCGCCGAAGATTATCAAGCTATCTCCGATGCACATGGAGGGTTGCGGGTGTTCTGGCAGCTCAAATCTGATGAGCTTCGCAGCTCTGCAAGTAAGTGGAATGTTCGGCATCTTATCGCTTATCGTCTCTTGGTACATCCTTTGGAATGGAAGACATTGCCGTGCCTTAATGATCATAACGAGTCATGTTCGCTTTGCAATCCGAGGCTTGCTTATCAAAACCTTGACTGGGGAATTATCCAGTCTCTCGTGGGTTCCAATCCGGATGGCATAACAACCAAATCCGATAGCGAGCTCTTGACCTTGCCACTTGGTCAGCTCTGGGTAGACCTCGCCCGGGCGATTCGGCACGACCGAGATGTCGAACCAAGACAACATCCTCAGCGAGAGAGAAGAATGGTGCAAAAAGAAGGATACCAGAACTCGTCAACGACAATTCACGGCTCATCCTCGCCTACAATACCTTCCTCATCTGAATATGAGTTCGAGATGGGCTTAGAGAGAGAGGACATAGACAAGGATGAACACGACGCACGGCGGGCCAGACCTGAAGAGGTCACTGTGAGACTTGTGACAAGTTTCTTACAACTCGCACTTCTCCGATGTCTGCTTCAACATAACTTGTGCGACACGGAGGTACGACCCAGAGTTGAGCGCAGAAAAGCAGAATACAGGCTCGGCAATCTCATTACTATTAAAGCCGAGGATGATGGGGGAATATGCAAGATGCGAAAAAGATATGGATTCTGGGAGGTGGAGCATCCTTATCAAGCTTTGCTTGAAGCAAAGAGGGTCTTCAAAGATATTGAGTTCAATGAGAAGGAGAATAAGCATGTCCCCGTACTGTCAAACGAATATCTAGCGCAGTATCTCGGCGAGGCTGTTATCACATGGGGAAGTAACCAGCAACTCTTGGGAGACGGGTACGCCTCCCTTCTTATATTATTCTGAAGCGTCCACTACTGATGAACATTTGTGCCTTATAGGATATTTGTTGTTGCTGCTGTTGGGACTTTTATACGATTCATTCGTTACGAGTTCGGTAGCAACTATGCTCAGTATCTTAGTGCGACAACACTGAGTGAACAACTGGATATTATATCTGATCCACGAAAAGACACATTTGTGCATATGCATGGAACTAGGTGGTTCAACCTTCAATCTGGTGAGGGGAGACGAGGTGCACTTTGTTGTCTCCTCGCTTTGCACAGGTGGTTTGATCCTGGAGTGGAGGACGGTAGCGATTTCGAGAGCGATGCCATGGAGTCGGTTGATGGTGAAGGTCGAATATGATATATGACTGCGATCAATTTCATCCCCATCTCTATGCAGTTGTATTAATTTCAAGATTCCTTGATTGGTGGGAAACATAATCCCTGCAAGCGATAAACTCTGAGAACATCGGCTACGTAGACTGCAAAAAGAATACAGGAATAGGGCGGAATGGAAGTATATGAGGTCAAGCGACTCCATTATATCCTGTCTTCGTTAGACGTATAGTTTTCAGTGCGTGAAGTTTTGAGTCAGGGTCTTACAGGAATAGGCGTGAACCTGCCTATCGTATCGGTTCCTGCAACAACCTGCCCTACATGGTTGCTGAACTGCTCCCATAAGGTGGCCTGTCGCGTTGCCATGGAATATGGTGGCCGCTCATCTTCATCCTCTGATTCCATTCGTTGCCACATACACATCAATATTTTCCATCATCCTCTCGATGAATTCGCTTCAAAAATACGGCCACTTGGTCGATACCTTGTGTCTGGTTCTCATCTTCACAAACCTCAATACCGCGTTCAACCTCGATAAAACCACTTTTCGCTCGGGACCGGAACAATCGCTGGTATCGCACGCCTTCTCTTCATGCCTTCTCGGTCATCGTTGTTCGTCCTGCATATCGTCCTCTCTTGCGGCCGCCAATAAACCCATGCTCAAGTTTACAATGATCTAAAATGCGCCTGTCTGTCGATCTTATATACCTACACTTATTATAACCCTTACTGTTATCCTTGGGCGGCGATATATATAGAATCTGTTCTATGGTTGGTGATGGCGGTTTCCACTTTCCAACTCTGCCTGGTTTTTGATAATACCGGGATTATCATAATATCTTCTCATATTTGACTTAATTGAACAAGATGCTGTACTTTATTAACTGATTAAGTAGAAGTGGCAACCTATACTAGTTGAAACAAAGTAGACTACAAAAGAAAAACCGTTCCATTCTTCCTACATAGTTTTGTATCAATAGCCGATTGCTTGGCGCACCTGGAACCAACTGCTTCCCAGACGCGAATGAAAAAAACGCTGGCACCACACTCCAGTTTTCCACATAATACTGTATTCCTGTTCCTTCATCGCCCTTGTCTGTCGACCACGCGTGCGACTATTGACCCAGCCATGGTTGCTCTGGCAATGACTTTGTATCTCTTTTAGCTGTCGCGTAACAAACAAGCAACCATTGCAAGCAAGTCCATCCTTCTTCGGGGGTTCAAGGAATGGTATTACCCCAGTGTTGGGTCCTGGGGGTTGAAACTTCCTCAAGTCCTCTTGGCTCTTCAATATACCTGGAATGTTGAATATCTGGGACATTATCTCGCGTCGCTTATCGTTTGTGAAGCGCCGTAAATGTGTGCGGTTACACAAGTGACTGCATATCTCTCCTGCTAGTACCGCGGTTCTACATTCTTTGCAAACAGCCAGGCTCCACTCTTCTAGATAGGCAAATGGCCCAATAGTAAGAAAGTTTCGATCTGAACCTGTGTCTGATGGGTCCTGCGATCGTGTTGTAGAGGCCAGATCGTCATCAACGGTTTGGTAGTCAGTGCTCTCCATTACATAGTCGGAAATGTGTATTGGAGCCTCATTGAAGGCTGCACTTCCAACGCTATAGTTGTGATTTTCCTGGATCTCCGGTCCGACCTTTCTTTTTTTCTGCAAGTGGGCTGTTACCGCCTGATCTATTTCAACATTGGGCCGTTTTGGATTATAGAGTGGTTCGATATTCTCAGTGCCATAAACATGATCGTCGCTATCATTGCCATGGCTAGGAATGTTTGACATACTCGAGTTGAGGTTTGGCTGCTCATCTATTTGTAAAAATGCCTGCCATTCAGCGGAGAGCCTGGCGTAGATCTTCAACAATGCTGGCTGTAGCTGATCCGGAAATGCGCCGTCAAGACCGTAGGTAGTGTATCTTTGTAGTGGTCTGTGGCCGCTTTGCCACGCGAACGCTAGATCTTCACCAGCAGTATTGGAAGTATCATCAGAGCGATTGAAAGGTGCAGCCTGGCGCACATGCCGTTCAGTGATAGCTATAGATATTTGTCGATATAGTTGTGCGCCTATCTGGAATGATATTCCTGGGACTGATCTGCTTAGACGACGTAGCTCATCGGTGAATGTTTTCGTGGTCCAAGTTGCCTGTTTATGAAGAGGCGTGAAGAGCAACACGCCGCGAGGAGTGGCATGAAAACACTTACGCAAGAGCGCATGGGCGGTAGGCCGAATGTAGACTAGATATTGATAAACCAGTCTAGAAACAGCTGGAGAGAAGAATCGTGCTACCTGGAACTCGTTGTTTGTGGTCAGACGGGCTTTGTGGCTTCTTGTAATGGCGCAAAGCTTCGCTCCATAGACGCAAATACCCCTAAGCCTCGAGGCCGTATTGTAGCATTCTAGCGTTAGTAGCTCAGAAATACGACATGCTTGGCCCCAATCGAACTGAAATAGAGCCATGAGGCATCGTAGCAGATCGTCGTGTGCGTTGAGATATGCTCGTGCCGCTTTTACATCCCATGAGCTTTGATCCTTGCCTCGCTTCTGAAGCAAACCGTCCACAGGAGAGATACAAGCCCTCATAAAGAGTTCTAAATAAGCATCTTCTAACTTGTTGGCTGGATCGGTTACGAAAGAGTAGCCATTCGTTGTATTTGACAAGCGATCCCTCACGTTCGCAAGGTCCAGATAGTCAGGATCCCAGTCGTACATCAATCGCTTACAGTGGGCTGAAGCTTGCGACAGTGCCTTATGTGCAAGACTCCGGAACTGAGTCATCGTTAGGTAAGTCTGACCATCCCAAGAAAGCGTCTGACCATCTTCACTCCAGTAGAAGTGGTACACTGGTCCTTCAGATCGGCGCAAGGCACGACCATAATCCAGGAGACTGAAGAACTCTCCCATCGATGACATTGTCCCATCGCACATATTTTCTCGACGAGCGGCGTTCAATATTTGAAGCTGACCGTGTCGGGGTCGAGACGCAATATCTACATAGGGATGCTCGAGTTGCGGCAGTATTGCCTCGATAAAGACTAGCCGCACGCAGTAAATCAGTCTTGATAAGATGGGTGTGAATGATATGCGGGCGGAGATATTGTTCCCCGTCTGGGCCAGAGAGTCCACGGACGGCGCTGAAGAAGACGAGCATGGTTGAACTTGATCTTCCGTCCGCAAAATCTTCTGTCGTCATGTAGTAAGCGAGACGTAGAACAAGATCAGCAGCGGGATCCGTTGGAGTAATTGTATGTAGCGTCGGAGAATTTACTGTGGATGAATAATCGTCGGAGTAATCAAGGATTCCCTCCCTAGACCATTCAGTACAGTCATCCTCGATCCCTTGATCCTCATCTTCGTCTTGGTCTTCATCACTACTTTCGTCTGATACAGGTTCGTCGAATGGTAGAGATTCATCAGTCGATAACGTATCTGGATCTACACTCCAGGCAGGGTCCTCCCAAAGTCGCATCAACTCTTGACGTTGGCTTTTCCTTAAGCTTTGGCCTAGGATCACCTTGACCGTTCCGGGTGGGAACTGGAGTAGCCGAAGCCAAAAACACAGGCAGCGCTTGAGCTCCTTCCGATATACACGCTCAGAGCTGGATTTGGAGACAAGTTCGAAGGGCGCTTTATACGGACGGTCCGGAAATCTACCCCGGAGCCATCTACGCATACAAACATCAGTGCTTCGTATAGTATCGCCACATCGATCAAATAGACGATCAGTCGCACCCATGATCAACGCCAACCGCTGCTCGACTGCGACTGAGCTCAAAAGAGACTCCCCTGCGTGCACTTCGAGGCGAAACGGCCGACCAGTCAATACAGGTAAATCTGACATGGCTACGAGGATATCGCGACGGGCGTCTTTGAGCAGGTGTTCCCAACCAGTACGGCGCATCCAGTTAGTCATCAAGTTCGCCTCTGTAGTGTCTTGCACCAAGTTTTCCCTACTCAGTCGTGACTCCAATCTTTCCCGTTCTTCGGAAAAGAGCTGCTGGGCAAAGTCTCTGATAGCATCTGGTGTCTCCTGTAGTAGAACATTGGCGTTCGACTGTCTTTCAGATGTCTCAGCACCTTCGATTCCGACGGTCCAAGACTTATGGACGCCTTGAGCCGTCCAACTCTGGAGGGTCAGCCCCGTCTTAATGTGGTCTCGTAACCAATGTCGCCCTGATTTTCTAGCAAGCTCTATTTCCGCTGGGTGCGTGTGTCTGAGGTGTGATTGAAGAACATCCTGGCTGGCTGATCGCCAGCCGCAATGCCTGCAAGAGCTTGCACCCGTCAGTCTTTTCAGGTAAGGATGAGGTGCGCTACCATCAGGTCGCAAGCGAAGACTCTTCGGGTCTGGGAGATTCAAGGAACGAATCAACTTATTCAATCCCTTGCGGGCTGCTTTATCGACGTTGTGGATTTCCCCGAGATGCCGAGACACGCGATCCTTATCTGCCGATATAGCATAGCCACATTGCTTACAGATGATAGCAGGCTCGGGCGAGTTAAGGTACAGGCCAAGGCAATCAAGCTCGGCAAGTTTTTCTGGCGAGAGTTGGCTGTAAAGCCTTGTTGTGTAAGTAGAATACTCGTTATCTGGCATCGTTCTTAACCAGTGGATATAGAATCACTAGCTGGAAAGAAGAATGCAGATGAGCCAGAGGCCAATTCGCTTCTACAGGGATGGCACGGGACATTGGGACGGAAAACGCGACGCGTTTTGAGTTGCAGCTAAACGTCGATAGATAAAAACGCGCCCCGTTTTGAGCTTCCAATTGGGGGTAGAAATCTAAAGGCTCTGATTGGTCTAAAAGACGAAACGCGGCGCGTTTTGAGCAAGAATACTTGAGTAGGTAATGTTCGATCAGGAGAGCGTATAGTATCTTAAAACAACGATGATGAAAGAAGCCAGGGCACTACGACGCTCCTTTGAACTGATAAGTGGTTGGGCACCGTTAGGCAGCAGTAGGCCGCTGAGAGATACATCAGCAACCATTTGCCAAGGCTACCTCTCAATTGCAAGCGCTTACTCGCCGAATCAGTTTTTTCTGATATTAGTTAGTCAGCGCGGCATCATATGCCTTTGGCCAATCATGCCTTATTATTATGTTTAACCTCTTTTTAAGCATTTCAGATTATTAAGTTTTTAACAGTTTATGAGTTTCTATTTTGCTTTTATAATGTTATTAAATTTCTTCTTAGCTTTCTTTCTTCTCTTATTAGCCTACTACATTTCTCTATCTAATCTTCTTATTTTATAAGGTTTTTAATAGCTTAATTTTATGGCTGTTAAGGTTTTATCATTTATATGCACTGCATTTCATTTGTTTCCTACTTCTTGAAGTATTTCAAGATGATCATCATACAACAACTACTATTATGTTTTACTAATTTACTCAGTTAATACTGATAGTACTTATATATTAAGATAAGCTTTAGCTATTATTCGGTAGTTGTAGACACGCTACTCTGATGTTTTGCAATTGTAGACAGAGACTCTTCTTATTATGTTGCCTTGTTGAGACTCTAGTCCAACTCAGCTCTTCCTAAACCAGAAAGTTAGCACTCTTTCTATCGTGAGCTAGACTCAATTTGTCTCTGGCAGCAGCGGCAGTACTAACAGGGTTTTTCGTCATCCACCATGGAGTCAGGATCGCTCTTCCATCGGCTGCTAGGTAATCTACATTAGGGCGGGCCAATTTAGACTAAAAGAATCTAATAGTAAAGCGCGCACCTTTCTTTGCTTGGGTACTGTCTCTTTGAAGGAGTGGTTAATTAAAGTTCGCATAGACTTGCATATGTAGCTACTCTTTCTTTGTGTGCCTACTTCTGTTTCGTGCCTGTTTATTATCCTCCTGAACATCATTCAACTTTCTCTAGGCGGTAATTTATCTCCCTTAACTCAGAGTCATAGCAGCCCTTCCACTGTGGATATATCTGATAGTGTGCTTCAATGAGCTCATGTACTCGACTTTCCATATGGCGCACGACCTGTGCTTGCTTTTTTCGCCTGACAACTAGGCTCTCTTCATCCGAGGTAGCCTCAGTTTCATCACCCCCGGAGACTGAACTCGAATCGGTGTCTGATTGGATCATAGCACGATTTTGACGGCGCCTTTTTCGTCGTTTTAATTGACCATGTTGGAGATTTTCGTATGTTTCTAACCCCTTCTTCAAGAACCATAGGCATTCATTCACTTCGTCACATTCCTCGAACGTTTTAGGGACTTCGATCTTCCTTATCGGGCACCATTTTCTTGGGAAATAATATCTCTCGGGCGAGTTGTCTAATTCCAGGGTAGGCGCCGGAAAGTGGCCTTGAGCCAGCCCTGACGATACTTGCTCCCGAAGACGAATGAGTTCGGCATAAAGCTCCTTCTCAGGCATTCGAATTAAATCGTGCTCGGGTTGTATAACATAGGGCATGTATCTCTTGGAAAACAGAGTGGTTGCTAGTTGCCAGCCGTCAGTAGGATGGGTCTTGATGTTGGATGCTGGCAGTGGATGTGCAAGAGTTGTAGTCTGTCGGGACTTGGCGTAGTGTCTAATAAGCCCATTGTGCGCACTGGGCCACCAAGTGAACTGTTTTCCTTCTTTGTCCCTGCGCATGAATCCCCGGCTGTGTGGATAAGGAAGAATCCAATGGCTTCCAAGAAACGACCCTTTCAGGTCCTGTCGCCACTTCCGTGCGCCAGCCTTCCCTCGTGCCGTTTTGATGGCATGGAAGCTCTGTTGGAATAGCATTCGATATGGCTTCTCGTTCCATCCTTGTCGTTCAAAATAGTCATCCTTCGATTTCCAAAGCCAAGCAAATAAGACATGGATGTCCTTGACCGCTAATCGATTTCCTAAAAATACGTCCTTGCAAAAGCACACAGACACAACTCCCGAAGATAATTTTCTAAGAGGTCCAGGCACTTAGGAATAGCACTAAATTCGAGCATCCACTGGTAGGCTTTATTCACCCAAATGAAATCAATTCGTACATGTCGAACTTGGTGGTACCGAGCGCGATACACATTCTGCATGGATGGGTTGTTGAACATCATATAAAATGAATAAGGTTGGCGGAAGGTAAGCGTACTCCAGTCGATCTTGTCAAGAAACCAGGCATAGCCATACCTTTCCATAGTGAGCTTGAACCCGAGGCCTTCGTGGCGGCGAAGTCCATTTGGCTGACGTGCATCAGGTTGCTGACGAACATCTTGCCAGCAGCCACCGACTTTCTGTATCAATCCGCCTGTATATGCGAATTGGAGACAGCGAAGAAACATCAGCATGACCCTCGTGTGTTCCCAAGTCAGAAAATGTGGATCTTGGAAGCTGTACACCATCTCGAACCCCACGCAGAACTTATGTGTTTTGCATCACATCCAGTATCTTCTATAGGGCGGTAGATAACAGCAGCTAATAGAAATCATTTAATCCTACCCAAGGTCCATGGAAGATACCGCTGTAAATAGTACTCTTATCCTCTTCTGGATTAGATCGTCCTGATAGTTCTAGACTATTTGCTGGGTAAAGTGTAGAATCGGAAAGGATTCTCTAGTTGTCGAGCAAGGTTAATTTGCCGTTGAGCTAGCCTCTTGTTCCTTGCTCGGGCATTATCAGCCGCCGCCTTTTCTCGTTGATTTGCATACTTGGCAGGTCGACCTGGTTTAGATGCCCTTTTTGTCCGCTTTCTCTACCACGAACCGGCTGTTGGCTGCTGCGGCTCACGTGATATAGTCGTACAGGCGGTCGTGGGGGCATCGGGGAATGAGTTTTGGCTCCAAAGTAGAGGCTACTTGTTCAGATCCTTGTGGCCGTGGGGCAGGTCTCGCTTGTGCAGCTTCTTGTGGTGCGCAGCAGCTTATTATATGCCTTCTTGTTGGCTGAGATATGGGTGGTTTTTGTGACTTGAAAACTTGCGCACATCCATCTGCAATCTGCCTTCGAAGACTCGCTATATACTGCTCTACCTGCTGGGATGTTTTGAATTCCAGTTCGGACTGTAGGTAGCTCGGGAACACGTGTTGTGACGTTGCCAACACGTGTGCCTCGTTTTCTATGTTAGATGGATGTAAGATTAAGGAATTGTCATCACGATTCTCCCTTGAATCTCGAACAACAGTGTCACGAGTGCCACGCAGTGGATTCCGCCGCAAAACCATAGTTTTATTTGATAAGCTCAAAGCAAAGCTCTCTTGATCATTGCGGAGCTCCCGTACTTCGTACAACAAGGTTTGGCCGATGTGGCGATGAATCCAAGACTGCCATTGATCCTGGCTCCATCGCATGTATTGAGGCAGAGGTTTCGGATAGCCCTGACGCCAGCGTTTTCCCGCCCAATACCAGCTTCCCTGAGAGGTTTCCTCTGTTGCAAGTCCCGCTTCATGCTGGACATCTATAGAAAACCACCGGCGCTTGCCATTCTTGGTCCTAGGAGCTAGTCCTCCCGGCGTGGGATACGGTAATACCCAGTGGTATTCGAATAGGTAGCGTTGAAGTCGGTAATTGAAGGCCTGCAATAGCCTATTTTCCGTTGGAATATGTTGTAATGCAGTACATATCCACTGGTGAAGTTTCCGAAACGGCTTGTTTTCCCAATGGTCCCGTGGCCAGCCATCATTGAAACCGAATAATGCTTGGGCAACCTCCTGAGGGCTCTTGACTCTGACTCGATTCCCCCATACCGCGGTCATGCCATTGACTAGGGTAGCGGAAAGGCCGTTGCGACAAAACTGAACATGATCGTCTAAGATGGTCTTGCAAACTTGCGGCCGGACGTCGCCTTGAATGGAATGGAGGACGTCAGCCCTCATCTGCTGTAGACAGATATGACAAAGCCATGACATAATCTTATCAGTGATAACATTCTCCCCAGGATACTGCCGGAGCCACTCAAGACCTAAGTCAGCGCAGCGACTGAGACCGAAGAAATGCCTAGCATGGCCACTATATTTCATAAATCGTTGATGAAGAGTGCCATTGCCAAATAAGACTGAACCAGTAATATGTGGAAGAAACTTTAACAGAGTCCAGTCGATGCGAGGCTCAATCTAGCAGTAGCCATACTGCTCTAGTGTTTGACTAAAGCCAAGGCCGTAGTATACTCGTGGCAAGCCCGCTGGCTTCGGCAGGTCTCGTCTGCTCCACCACAACGCCCCTTCTCGGGAGTAATCATGCCCTCCGACTGCAACCCGAAGACATCGAAGAAACATATCCATCATCTTGGTTTGCTCCCATGTTGTTAGCCCCCGGAACGTTGAGCTCGAATCAACTCAAACCCAGTGGTGAACTTGTTGATATTGTGCCAGACGTAATCAACAAAGATGGGAGTGCGAACTGCCCACAGGTAGGATGGAGGTCCTGGTAGCTTGGTGGAGCGGGCCTCTGGGGTAAGAGAGCGCAGCACTGCCAGAACGCTTTGAAACAAGGTCCACGAAATACGATATTCCTCGCGGACACCGAAGGATCGTTGCTTAGAATCTGTGAGGCCATAGTGACAACGGCGCTTGCTGGCCAGGTACGCTCGATCAGTGACGTTCTTGCCCGAAGCTGGCTTACCACCAATGCTTTGCATACCATTGCGAAGCTGTGGATCTAACGCCAGAAGCCGTAGATCTGGATTCTGAAATGGATATGTGCGAGCAGCGTCTACGATCTCTTTGGCGAGACTGTACATTTGGCCATAAAGAATACCCCCACGGCGGAGTCGAGACCTTACAGGCGTCAACGTAGTCATAGCGCCAGTATCTCGAAGCATTGACTCATGGTAAAAGTTTTGGCCGGACTTGGGAATATTCCCGTCATAGAGCTGACTGAGGTGGTGACGGATGCAGCAGCGCCGTCAGAGGTATGTCTGAGGTTCAGGTGATGGAACATCATTAGGCATTGGGCAGGTCTCTTTACCCACATCAATGTACAGCCGGTCGCTGCGTATATGGGAGAAGTCTAGAATGCCGTGTAGTTTGTCTTCAAAGCTGTTGATGGCCGCCAGCAGATCAGACGGGGCATCTGGGTATTTGAACAAGAGTTTAGTGCCTTTTGCCTGAATTAATAGCTCTGGATCACGAAAATCTTGCAACCCCGGTTGGCATACTGCTGCGAGAATATGGTTCCACAGTTGCTGCAAACCTTGCGGTGACAGAAAGTAGGACATCTGTAGTTGGGCCCGGTAGTTCGAGGTCTCGAGTAGACGATTCTCTCTCTGAGGAGCTCGGCAAGTAGCCAATGCGTGACGATAACTTGCTGGCAAGTGCTGAAGTCTATCGATATCGTAGACCTGACGGACAGCGGGATAGAAGATATCATCGAACCACCTTGAGAACTGCTCATCAGTCAACCTATTGAAGTCATGGGAGCATGGTAGATGCGGAAAGAACAAGTGAAATGTGATGAAATCAGCGCCTTCGGCCCTCGCGAAGATAAAATGCGGCACGTCTCTCAGTCGCGATGGAATCAACCGGGGACGCTCCGAATCTGGATCCGCACGACCCAAGGTCAGGTGGACGTCGGTGGAGATATTTTGACCATACTGGGGAGCGGAATAAAACCGAATCCCATGAGTTGCAACTGCCGGAGAATCCACAAACCCCAAGATGCTATCGACATCGAATGAAATACCAGGTGGAGTCTGAGGGGCCTGTTCGACGTGAAGGCAAGCCTGCTTGGGTTTATTATCTGAGCCTTGAGTTGTGGAACCGGTAAATAATGCCCGCCGTTGATCCGGACTAAGCTCCGTTGTCTTGTTGCCAGTTTCAGCGGCGAGAATATACTCTTTATCAAGTGTATGGGGTATATCACGGGCAACTAATCTATCAAGTCTATGGTGGTTATCTGGTCCCTCAGCTTCGATGTGCGCAATCAGGGATTCTCGATGGCTCTGGACACCACAGCCATGTATGCCAGTGAGAAACTGCTGAATAAACTTCTGTGTAGCATATTCAACATCATTGTTAGCATCGTTAGTAGCCATATCGACTGACTTCTCGGCATGGATTTGTGGGCTTTGGGTTATGGGAGGAAGCATTCTGCTGAAGCCTTGTAGTCACATTCTACAATGGATCCTGAGATGGTGGTATGGTATATGGGAAAGATTATGTAAGTCACCTTGCTCGCAGATTGCAACTTCAGTTTTTGTACCCCGGGGTACAAAGACATCATTAGGTTATAATGATGATGATGATGTATGTATGTTATAATATATTATAATGAATAATATAATGCATATATTTGCTTAGAGACTTGACTTGGTGGACGTCGATTTCTACCCCAGGGTTGAAAATTATGGGCCATCTTTTTGGATGTAACAATCTCTTGGTTTGTACCCTGGGGTTGAAAACTTCTACTTCTACTTCTACTTACTTCACCCAAACCTCTACAAGCCATATATTTTGGCTCTCTTGATCTACCTTTTACTCTATCCTTATGCCACAACCTAAGGCTAACCCAACCCCCAAGACGCCTGGGAACCAAGGTCATGTTCTGCATGCCATCGTGGGCCGACAAGTTTCGAGAAGTGCTCAAGGACAGACGAGCAGATTAAACTCCGCCGTGCTAGTCCTGTATTACACAAGCGATCCGTCTCGTACATGCTAAATTCTGGTTGGACAGAGAAAAATGCACTAAGAGCCAAATTGGCTAGCTTGCTGACCGCGAAATTCGAAATGCTAATTTTAGCTAACCCGATGGCTTTGACTAGCGCCTCCAACACAGGGTATAGAATAAACAGAGGTAGGCGACAACTAGGGATAGAAGAGTAGGGTCACTTTCCCGATAGATTACTCTAGAGCCGACAAGGCCAAGTAGCTATATTAATTACTACATAGGTGCCTTTTCTTTCCATCTCAGGCGCACTAAGTTAACTTACAAGCTTGCGAAGGGCGTTGGAAACCTCTTCAACGGAAGTGTAGTCCAGGTTCCAAAGACCCCGGACGACATGATTTGCAGGATTGTCCTCGCTCAGATGCGGATACTCCCCACACATAAGCTTCTCCTGCAACTCCTCAATCTCAATCTCGCCGTATGGCAGTGCCCACTCAGTAATTTCACAAATACCAGTCCCCAGGGCAAATAACTCCTTCTCAAACCTGTTTCTTTCCGGGCTTGGAGGATCGGTTGTAGGAATCCAGTAGCGAGGCTCGCAAGCAAATAGCAGGTCTGGGTATACACCACGTAGACTGGAACCGGCAAAGTCGCTCAGTTTAATATGGTGGTTATCAAAGAGGAGGATATTCCGCGTTGAGATGTCGCCCCAGATCACGCCTCGGCTGTGAATATACTGCAGGGTCTCCGCAAGGTCAAGCGCCATGCTCAAACGCTGGGCCATAGGCAGTGCATCGCCCTTGAGGATGCGCTCGCGAAGGTTGCCATGGGGAGCTCTCTCAAGTTTCAAGGCCCAGGCTTCTCTCTCGCTTTCGGCCGTGGGGTCTGATTCTTCGCCCTGGGCAGCGGGGAGATATGCAACTCCATATGATTTGAGAATGTGTTCATGCGAACCCAAAGCATCATAGATGGCAGCTTCGCGTTTGAACGTCTCACTGGTATCCTCGGCAAGGGCTGCATGGTCGTACATTTCCCCGTCTAGCCAGAAGCCAGTAGCTTTTATAGCAACTTGAGGCTCAGATTTGTCAGCATAAATGATGCTGAGGGCTGTTCGGCCCAAGGGCTCGAGTCTTGCATTGATCGCCGGGCCAGCATCCCGATCACTCAATCGCATGGTGGCTAGGATGGAGCAAGCGCTCAGACAAATAGCAATAAATTTTTTGGGGCAACAGCAAATGATACCTAGACTGGCACCTGAAGTGAAGTTGAAAAGAGTATGAGGAGAGATTCAGTGTCTGCAGGGATTGTATTGAGACGTAAGGTGTGAAGATCGAGGAATGAGAACATTATGTATTAATAGTTGCTTGGCGAAACGGTGAGGATCACCGGCCGGAATATCCCTTTTCCGACGATCATTAAGCGCCGTCATATAATGCCTGTCCAATCAGGGCAGGGATTCTGATTAAGCGATTGGCAACAAGGACAGTCTCACAGCCTAGTGTGAATAGCTGCGCAGACTTTGGAAGTGTAAAAACTCAAAAAAACAAAACGGGCTGTGGAGAAGCTTCCAGTGGAAAAGATGCAACAGTACTATTCCACAAATAGAAAACACCGAGGCATATAACTACCAACAGCAGAATATTTAAGTCAGGTGGCCAATGACATGGCTGCCCGCTCTACAATGTGACCGTGATGTGACCAACTGTCAAGCGCCCTGTCGCTGCGCCCCCCGAGGAACCATCACGAACAACCAACATCATTAAACGATTGGTGAACTACGTCTCTGCTTGTAGTTATTTACCCAAAATCATATGATGTGATGCTTATACGTGCATTAGTATTGTTACAGTTAGGAAGTGAAGGAAGTCGTTGTTAGTAGTCGAGAAATGTTCGACAGAGATCGTGTATATAAATACCTGCCGGTCAATCCAAGTAATCAGCCCAGCATCTCAGTCCCATCACTCTCCAACTCACTATTCATCTCGCGTCATTTCCTGCAGTTCTCTCGCTTTGCACTCGACAACAGCCATAGCAGATTGATTATCACAAGCACCTTAACCATGTGTAAATACGTTATCATCACCCGAATTCACGAGAATTGCCCAAGAAACCCAAAGCATACCTCGAAGATGACAGAGTTCCCCATCAATGACAGATGCGATCATCCGAATGCAGCAACAACCTCCTGCCCAAACCTATCAGTTAGTAACACGATGTTTGGCTCTACGCCAGTGAAGGGACCGTGCCCCCTCTGCTAAAGGCTAAAGCATTCAACGTATGGCAAGTTACGATTGATCAAACCTGCTGGACTCTGACAACTGACGAGGAAAGTTTGTCCTAGCAGCTACAGTGTGCTAGAAACAAGGATAGGCGAGGATTCGAGGGTTTTATGATTTACAGGAGAAACAGATACAGAATAGTCTTTCAGTATATGTGTAAGGTCAGGCGTGTAGATTGAGTAGACTTAAACCTCAGTCAAAATAGAAAACCAACATATGGAGTGGCAGAATATATATCATTTTACACTTTTGAGAGTCTATCAAACAACTAAGATACTGACTTCAGGCAGCTTTAGTTCTGGGTGAATGAAGTGGATCATTCCGAGGCCAGTTCCTTTCTTTACATCCCGATAGACAGAACTTCTTCCCTGAATTTTCTGTATGTTGATTGTCTCAATCCGGCATATGATTCCAATGCGTTATTGTTGTTTCGTCTCGTCAAGGGACCTGCGTATGGATAAATTCTCTGTGACAACAGAGTCTTTGATGTAGTGCTATTATACACGCTGAGCGGTGTTGGTTTGCTGTACAACATCACACTGTTTGCGAATAATAATACGTTAAGAAAGGTCGTAGTAAAAAGGATCTTTAAGTTCGATACTGGAAGGCGGCTATACTCTGTGAGCTATTTGATATCATAAGCTTGTAAAGACCGTGAGAAAAAAAGTCTCAGATTAAAATTACAGTCAAAGCATAATGTTCGAAAGCTAAAGTACGCGTTCACAGGCGTGTAATGTGCGTGCAGATCGTCGATCGAAATGGGACAAATCGCCATGGTTTGGGTTGAAAGGGGAATAAACCGGCAATAGACACATACTTGAGAAATGGGCAAGGGTACGCGACAATTAGGGGTACACGACAATTAGGAATAGAAGAGTAGGGATGTAGCCAAGCTCTATAGACTGGAAAGTGTGCATTTGTAACTAATGATAGACTACGGTGATGGAACTCTGCTGTTGACGAAATTTTCAAACCAGGTTGCGTATTCGCTCCGCACCCAGGAAGCAAGCGTCCGTAGGACAGACAGAACAGTATACATACCCATCAACCCTTTTGTGTCCCCAATGTCAACACTCTCAACGATATCCTGTTCAGGGTAGGTTAGCTTAGATACTGCAGACGGAATGGGCATACTCACAATGTGACTTCCCCTGTCACATGCGAACAAAAGCTGCCAATTGTGTTCCAGAACAAGAATGAGTGGCAAGGTGACAATCGCCTGGTTAGGTCTCATTAACGTCCTGATACGCTGATGCCATGCCGCGACCCAGACGCCCAACTGTAACCTAGCCTCCTCAGCCCCGCCATTAGCAATTTTGGTTTCTATCGAGACAGCAATGGGATCGAATCTGACGGGACCGTATGTCGACTGATTGATGGAGCGTTGATTATCGGGCAAGGGTAATAACATATCCTGAATACGTGCAGTAGTGGATTGAGATGGATGTAATCGAATGCCCCAGTCAATCATTTTGGTCCTTGTAAAGTCGTAGTGAGAAGCAGCCTTCATCTCTGGAACGAATGGTCTACTGATCCGTGCCTGGGTGAGGATATCCCTGGACAAAAATGGAAAAGGCTCCAGTGCGAGCTCCAGCAGTGGACCTTGGACTTCCACATTCCACGCTGCTTCAGACGCTTCCTCCACTTGGCATTTTTTGGCCGCCTGCTCAATCTTTCGCAATGCAGCGAGCTCGTGAATGTGAATCGGGGTCTTGTTATCATCGTGGGAGAAGAAATAGTGAGGCCTTAATTTGCTCTGTCTGTACGTACTTCTCAATTCTTCTTCCACCGCTCTAGGAAGAAGGTTTATTCGATCGTCAACAACCTCAGTGATGCGATCGTACGTTGCAAGTATGTCCTCCGGAAGCTGTCGTACCGCGTCGTCATCGATGGGAACAAAGTAAACTGGCTTCTCGAGAAGCTGGAGGGTGGACTTTTTGACGGGACTGAGTGAGCGACCGTTGGATGATGCAGAGGATAGACTGGGGGTCTGGCGCGAAAGAGGGCGGGCTGGTAGATTTATGGTGGAAAAGCGGGGGCAGCCACTGGAGTTCTGTCGTCATCGAATGGGTTGTCTTGGATATCATCGTGGCGAGCTCTCTTGGGTGATGTACGGTCGCGACAAGTTGGCGTTGTTGAGGACGGTGGCGGCGTGGGCATGTCGTGGTATAATTTTGTGTCGGTTGGAAGAGAAGCAATAGGACTCGTTGTTGCGGTGGATTGTGTGTCGTCGTTGATCATAGAGAGCCAACCCTTGATAAAGGCATCGAGAGTCGGTTTATCGGGCGAGTTCATGAGCGCTAGAGATACAGAGTCTGATGAAAGCTAATGTGAATAAATTTGGCGTTGTATGTGCATGTTAAAGAAGCTGATTGACGATTGTTATGGAGTACGGATATTGCTTATCGAGATAAGATGGGGGGCGTTATTGATTGGCACGGCAACGTACCACCAACTCACACACTGCGCTTCCTTTTTAACCAATCAGCGTTTAGTATTTTCGCCTCGTGTTTTACCTAATGGCCCGTTTCTCGCGTTTCTGTTGGCTGACTCTTGTTGAGTTTAATAACTTAGCCCTAAAAACAGCATCCATTGCCGTCATCTAATGCAGCTCACGGGTTTATCATCTTCATATAATATCTGCACCATCTCCGCCATTCCATTATATAACCGGTGATATAGGTGCTAGAAAAACCCATCGAGTCGGCAGAAATTAACTCTAACCTTTTGGATTGGCGGTCATCAAGCTAGCCTTTTTGGCTCCTAGCGTGAGCTTTCTCTAGCCAACATATTTTAGCAGTCACGCGTTACGTGTCCACTCCCATTGTAGGTATGATTGCCATCTTCGTGTCAACACTAGCCGCAAAATAATGTCATCTACTCTGACGACCACCCTTTCTGATGGCTACTCTCCTTCATCTGCCGACCGTGGTCCTTAAGTTGTTAGTTGAACTTCTTTTACACGATTTTCTTCCTTTTCGGCAAACATGCAAGATAATCAGGGACGGAACAGCCCATTTTTTCGAGCACAAATACTTCGAGACGCGTTCTGTTATGTTTGAACGCCGCAGCCTCCAAACGCTCCTCGACATATCCGAGCACCACACTCTTCGTGGAAAAGTCCGGATATTAGAGATATGCCCCAATCATTTTCAACCCCTTGACGAACTTCGAGTAACAGAATCAGCCATTGCGGAATTGAAATATTTCGAGATCCTATGTGGTGAGATTGGCAGCAGGGAAGATACTGAAGCAATCAAGGAAGACCGCTTGAGTCGGCTCAATGAGAAAGCCTACTGCGAACAATTGGAAGATCAAGAGCAGCTACTACAAACTGGGGACGACATCGCGCTTCTGAAGCAAGCTATGAAGAACCTCATACGCTGCGAAAGCGTCTATCTTACTGATGGCAATCCTTGGGGTTTAGAGCATTTGCGAGAACGCATCGGCGTCTATCCGCAAAAGTCACTTTCATCTAAATCATCATCAAGTGAAAAGCTGGTTAAGCACATGATACAAGCTACTCTCACTGCAATAGCTATGAGTGAGCTACATATCCAGACACTTGATATTAGCACCGGATTCCAAATGAACAACGCCAGATGCATCCATCCTGATATGCTTATCGGGTCGTCTGCGCTCCTTTCTGGATCTCCTATGAAACATCTTTCTCGCCTATATCTCGTCCTAGACAAACATCCTGGGCTTGGGAACACCTCTAAGTGGGCGCAACCTCTGGTCCAGTTTATCGAATCATTTCCCAGTCTTTCCCATTTGTGTCTTGGATTCGATGATTCTGATGATTGGGGCCGATTCTCAGAGCTTTGCAAAACTCTTCTCATACCGAAACTAGAGATATTATCGCTCAGGTCCATTAACTGTGCCAGCATGGATTTAGCATTTTTCCTCCTACGCCACCAAAGAACACTTCGACGAATTCAGCTAGACTGGGTAAAGCTCACCGACGGTATTAAAAGCTGGCGTTGGCTCTTTGAAGTCGTGCGTGACAGTCTGGACATTACTTCTTTGGGAACGAGAGGTTGCTCCGGTCAACATAGTTATGCAGTACCCGAGTTAGAGGATATTGATGTACACTGCTTGACCGATATTTTAGAGTCATTGCCTATATAATGGCCAGGCATGTGCCTCAATGGTCGTCCCATGTGGCAATACGATTGTTTCAGCGATGCCGGACACAAACAGCACTATCCGATTCCACTCCACAGAACAAGTTCAGAGTTTGATGGAAGAACTGATATTTGGGCATTGGGCGTTTGTTTCTTGTTCAAGCTCCAAAGGACTCGGATTCTTCAACACGGAGCCTAACTTGAGCTTGATATTGTCTAGATTTCTAGCCGTGCGGGTGATTTTGCTCTCAAATCCCTCATTGATCAAGTCGGGTTTCATGATAATCCCAACTGTTCTCCCTCCATCCGGATCAACTTGATGCGCTAGTGTGATGGATGATACCTTGGTTGGCGATGTCATTGCTGGCCTGGAGCACGGATAGAATAATGGTTCTAGAATTTTGTAAATACGATGCAACCATATCGCGGACTGCTCTTCATTGGACACTGAAATCAGACCAGGAAGGTCTACGACACTGAGATGCAAGCCGATGGGTCTACTGATCTCGATATGGAGAGCATCCGACGCAAAGGCGTTGTCATCGTGGCTGTCGGTGAACCCTCGAAGCCCCATGAGCTTTGATATATGATTGATGATGGATGGCAGTTCCGAGAGACCCTTGATGTTCTTACGATATGCTTTCAGAGTTTGCTGAACTTGTTCGAAACGGGAGCTGTGGGGCCGAATGCTAGCGACGATGGTCTATACTGTATTGCAGTGTCGTAGGATGATCTCTGTAGGAAATTTCGTGCATAAACCGTCTTGCCTAGGAAATGGGATTCCTGTAATCCCCTCCAAGACTGAACTTTTCCCTGCTGACTGTCCCCCGCAGACCACCAGCTGAGGCAAAGAGATCAATTCTCCGATTCCATTCGCTCTGATCTGCTCTATCTAGTTCAGACTAGAGCTCGATTTCGCGGAGCGAAGAAAACCGAAAGCCTCGTCAGGGGGTTTATATTCGCTCGGTGCCGGAAAAGTCATGATTCAAAGAGCCAGAAAAAATGGGGATACGCAAACTGTTAAATCAAGCTAACGTACGAGTTGAAACGAGAATTGGTCATATACTGAGGATTTGTATGGATTTTATAGTCCGCTCCTTGACGTAGCTATTTACTCAAACCCCCAGTATAACCGAAGGGGGCCTGCCCGTATTCCGCAGTGTGCCATCTCATGTCAATACAGGATGCTAGACCAATAACGAATTGCTATCTCAAGCTGCACCTTAACATCAATTTGACATCAATTCTTCGATTAACTGATAAGCCTGTGTAACGATGGCAAGGTCCCTTGCAATCATGATTTCGCTTGAACTAGAATTAATGCTCACAACTTCAATGCGTTCATTCGATACAGCACAAAAAGACTACTGCAGTAGTCAAGTATCATGGAACGAGGTGTTTCATGACTGATGTAACGTCTGGGGATGCCGTAAGGCGTAAAGCGTCCCATTCGAGGCGTGAGACGTATCAAACCAATGCTGCTTGTCTACGTGACGCTGCGTGATTAGGTCCGGTTGCAGGTTAGGCGATGTTACAATGGCTGGCATTGATGCGGGCGCCTCGAATATAGCAGGTCCATTTCGAACGTAGCTTCCCATTTTAAGCCTCTTCGTACGTTCTACGTCGCAATGTCAGCTTCATCCCCAAAAGCATGCCCAAACCTATCCACACTAGCTTGCCAGCCTCGTTCCATGAACTGAGACATAAACATCGTAGATTTCATCGTCTTATAAGCCCCCTCTTTCTCCTTCATGACCTCGGCTCTCTCGGCCTCAAGCTGATCGAGCCGCCTGTTCACCGACTGAATCTCACTTTCGGTCTTGGAAAGTTCGGCTGAACTCTTACGCCACTGACTCTTGACGATAATATACACCTTTTGGTATTCAATGACAGTCTTCTTTCGCTCGTCTAGGAATGCACAAAGTTTGCTGTCTCCTGCGTGTTTCTTATAGACAGCTTCCAAGTCTCTGACGATTTCTTCCTCGGTGGCTGTTGATTCCTTGACATTGATGAGACATTCCTGGGCCTTTTCCAGGTCTTTCGCTAGCTTATCTTTGCTAGAATAGAGACTGCGCCTAACAGCGCCAAGTCCGCAGTGTTCATCGTTAATAGATGTTAGGAGCTGCTCAAGCCTCTCGATTTGTGGCTTTAAACTAGTCAAAGCGGCCTTCAGGCTTTCTGTGAACTCATTTCCAGAGGGCTGTAGAATAGTTAGCTTATAAGAGAAAAAGCTATGTTTGGATCATCCTTTACTAGACGTGTTTTCCAATCTATGGACCCAGAGGTTTGGAACAGTTGAGATTGGCTGCCGTTAGTTTTTTGCCTCTTCGCTGGAGCCACGCGGATTGCTGAGCTGTTTGCCATAGTATGATCAATAGGTATGAATGCGTTCCCCAGCGAGGATTGCATCGGGAGCTTGTTACTCCCAGTAGGAGCTGGAGCAAGGGAACGAGGTGTCGATAGTTGGTTTCCTGCTAAGCGGGAGCCTAGTACATGAGAAGTCCAGTCGGTAGACGCCACTGGCCAGCGACCTGGCTCTTGCTGAGAGTTCTGGGAGGTCTGAGATATAAGGCTAGTGCCACAAGACAATGTTGGCTGCGAGCTTACTTGTGGTTGGTCTAAATGTAGATTTAGGCTGGCCGCATCATTGGGTGGCTTGTCGACTTGGATCTCAATGGTCATATTTTTTGACGGGTGATCTTGTGGTAGGTAAGTACAATTTTGGTTCCCCACGGTCATCCTGCGGTCTTGGCTTTGCTTATCACCCTCATCTCCACGCCGATTCTCAGGAAAGCCTAACGCTATGATCTTATCCGCGGGTTCAGAGTTTGTGACGTTACGATTGGGAGACGGCCTACCGCGTTTGCGCGCTGATGATAGATTCGGAGTCATAATAAGTGATTAAGAATATCTCCAAATTAAATTTGCCCATAAAGGCGGATGAGACTCTGTGTGGCGAAAATGAGCGGATAAGAATCAATACTGTAATATATTTGCATTAGATTAGTTAAACAGTGACACGGTTTACCTACGTCACGTGCTTGGATGAGCTTGGCCTCTGTGAAAATGTTATGCTTATCGCGTAGATGTGTTGTTACACGTGATGGGCCGTTGGATAATGCGGATTGGCAGCTCTCTCTGGTGCCAATTAGGATACGGGCGCTGGTATCAAAGAAGAGCTGTAGATTATCGAGAAGGCTAGTGTTAGCCATTATTTTAGTACCTTTAGGAATGCACTGGATTCTGTTGCCTTAGTACTGTTGTAGTGGATGACGTTTTGAAAAAGGGGTCTAACGGGAAGTGCTTGAGATGTTATGCGTGCACAGACCAGTATTTTGGTAATTTAACGAAATACGCAGACATGACGCGTGCACGGACGACCTGGCAACGTGCACGGGTCAGATTTATTGTATTTCGTCGAATTACCACCACGACTGCGTACAGTAGGATAGGTCGCCCTAGATGGAAAAAATATTATTTCTTTGGTTAAATTGATTTTGGAAGTTTCTTCTACAGTATGGTGCTCTTTTTAGCTTGTATACCGCTATGATTGGGAAATCTTGTGTTGAAATTTGTTTTTTTGCTCTTTTCGAACAGAAAAGTTAATCATGGGCCTCCCGCCAACCATGCCTGCCTGAGGCATTAATGTGGCGTTGCTGTGTCAAAGAGGGGTACTCCATCAAAACAAACAAGGAGCGCAAGACAAGCACGATTCAACATAACCAGCTATGATACATTAAAATGTCGGATTCACGAGTTCTCACATGGATCAAAGAATTACCTGAATCATCCGAATACTTACCAGCGCATTCACAACCATCATTACAATCCACGCCCTATAATAAACGTAAAGCCTTCCCACTGCCAAGCCCTCCACGAACTATCTCCGACGATATGGATAAGACGCCAACCGGCAGGAAACGACCACGGCTAGACCCTGCTGACCCTGATAAAACGCCCATTGGGAGACCTCGAGATGAAACAGCCCCCAGGCGCAGCCCGTCAAAGGCGTCGTCAACGTCGGGTTCCAGCGCCTCATCCTATCTATCGCGCTCGTCATCACCCTTGAAGCAGCAGATCATGCGTCTACGTATTGACGACACAGGTTTCGACATACGTGATCTCAAAGTTGACAATCCTCCAAGCCCAGAGGTCGACCATCTTTTGCAGAACTTGAACGATATCGGGAGTGGTCTTGAGTTTCTTCCTGACGACCTGCGTGATGAGATTCTAGGAAGCCCCATGTTGCAAGGCAAAGACACACACTCTTGGAGGTTCTCTTTTAAAAGTGCTAGTGACTTTGGGTATCTTCCAGGACGGATCCCTTCTCCGCAAGAAGTGTCGCTGGTGTATGAATGCGCCAAAGACTGTCGCGACTCCGGGCATGAAGAAGCAGGCTGGAATGCAGAAGCACACCAGCGTCTTCTAGAGGCTGTCTTTAGAGAGCCTGGGAAGACGAGGGGAGGACTATACAACTTCACAATGTCGTAAGTATCCATCAACCCGACTAGTCAACCGCATGCTAACTCATGCCTCGTAGCACCACTGCTCGGCCGCATTCAATGTGGCTACCCAAGTCAATCAGAACAAAAATGATTGACTTTTGTATATATGTTGACTTACAACAAGAGGAGCCAGAGTCCTTCCAAGCGCTCGAGTCTCTTTGCGGAACAACACCTACCACCACAGTCAATCATACCGACTTCGAGCGACTGCAGTTTCGTCCCATTGTCCTGAGCATTGAGACTAAGGGCCCAGCCCCATAGTGATGCAATTTCTTGTACACGTACGTACGTACGTACTGTATTTTAGCCGCTGTACGTACGTACAACTTTATTGTACGTACAAATATGTACCATACAAATTTCCCCTTTCCTTTTTAGGTAATACTAGTAACTTAGTAGGCTTTTCACGGTCCTCGTCTTGTGCCATTCTGGCCTCAAACCTCTGATTCCACCTCAGTGCCAACCCCCAATATATCACCCGTCGACTGTAATACACCCTCCCACTCAAAATCTTCACTGGTGGAGGCCATCACACCATCCATCCAGACCTTCCTGCCCTGTGCATTCACAAATAACTCGAGATATGAATCTTCGAGTTCTAGCCAGTCCTTCTCCTCAAGATCCGCCCAGCGTTTTTTATGCGCGTACTTCTGATCCTTAAGGCGATCTAATACGCGGTCGTTCATAAAAATGAAGGCCTGCATGTCAGCGTGCATGGGCGTAAGGCGATTTCGAGCTTTCGTGTGTATAAAACTAATGGCAGAGAAACTTCGTTCTGAGGGCACAGAGTTCGCAAGCGTGTTCATTACCTTCACGGCTACTCTAGCCAGAATCGAGCCCTGGTTGAGGAGGCACTGCCACGCCATTGCTGGCTTGAAGCCATCATCGTATACAGCGCTGTGCTTATTAAACAAGCCGTCCGGGCCGCCTGTGCGCATTCGGAAGTGTGTGAATTCGGAAAGGGCACGGTGATATTCGTCGTCGTTTTTCAGCTGTTTCTGCAAATACTCTTGTACGCGCGCAAAGACGCTAGGCGGCAGTTTCGAATTTGGACCTGTTGTATCAGGCCGGAGGGCATCGGCGATCCAATGTATATCGTACGTTTGCTTATCGAGCCGGGCTTTGAATATAGCGTCAATGTCGTCCCACGGAATATCAGGAAACTGATCAACCTCTCCCATCTCAGACCATTTGCTTTTGATTTGCAGCCAGCGATTTACAACGTGTGCGATTCCCGCCCCATCAGCCTCGGAAGCGTGTTGAAATTCGTTCACGGGTTTTAGCACAGCGATCGCAGCCTCCAGTTTTAGCCAGAAGCTGTTATCTTTGATGATTCGAACCGCTTCGGGCAGGAGAACGGGGCAATCTTGAGATCGCAGCTCATCCCGTACATCTTTTCGAATAGACCAGTCTCTGGCAGGGTCTCGAGAACGGAGGAGGGAGAAGAAAGAATTGTACTGAGAACCCCAGCGTGTAATTATACTATTCGGAACGAGCGAGTTAGTATATAGGTTTCTCAGTCACAGCTAACGATTTACCGGTACCTTCTGATCAGCGCGCGAGTTACTCCGTTCCACCTTGTGCGTTGGCACATTCTCAATCTTTGCAATTGTAATTTAGACCGTGAGAAGAACTTGAGAAGGGTGCTGACGTTATTACAGAGATCCTCAAAGAATGGAAGAAGAAGGATATCTTTAATTAGAAGCTGAAGGCCGTGAGAATCGCATAGAGAGAAGTTGATATGTGAGAGCTCTGGGAATCTCCCTAGCAAGCCGTGTACAGAGCGCATCGTGTTTTCGGTATCTGTACAGATAGAATTGATTCTGGAGAGATCACCGCCGCACAGTTGCTGCATTTCTCCCCATATCAGCTTCACCCAATTCTCCGCTGTGTGCTGTTCGTCTCCCGTGTCAAACGTTTTCCAGTAGAACGCTGGGCCGTCTGGTAGCTGTACCGAGATATTAACGATTCTGTGACCCGAGACATTATCGGAAGCGTCAAATATGATGTTGAACCATTCTGAGCTGGTAATGCGTTTGAAAACCTCGTCATAGAGTTCCTGATAGAAGTCGGGAAGAATTCTCGTGATGGCGGCGCGGCTAGGAGGCTTCCAGCCAGGCTTAATGCGAGTGAAGAAATAACGCCAACGGCGGCTCTCGAAGAGGCTGAAGGGCCGACCCCCGGCGATTACAGCAGCGGCGGCATCATAGGCGTAACTGTGACTCTCGTCTTGCGAGATATGCTGAATTCCGACCTCGGTTATCTTCTTTTGTATAGCTTCTGAATATGAGGGAAGATAGCCAGCGTTATCTTGAGCTTGACGCTCTTGTCGCTGCTTGGCTTGCCATTTCTCACACGCAGCGAGATGCTCTTTCGGCCTCCCAACAGAGGTCGCTGCGAAATCCTTTTGGCAGTGACGGCATCTGTATCGCTTGCTTTTCTTGGAGTTAGAGCGGCCGAGGTCGATAAACTGTCGCCAAACGAAGGCAGCGTTAGCTTGGGTGGGCGCCATCTTTTTGTCGATACCTTCAATTGGGAGAGAATGGCAGAGTGTGTTGAGCTGCTCAGCCAACGGAGTTTTTGTACAGCCCCGTATTTGTACAATATGACCCATAAATTCCCCTATTAGGAGTATTGTGGATTCTACTGTACGTACATAGTACGTGTACGTACTTTTTCTTTCTGTACGTACGTACGTACAACACGGTTGTACATACTGTACAACATCACTAGGCTCAGCCCCAAGACTAGATACTGCAGAGGTCCAAATGGGGGTATGGCATGCAGCGCAGTGGAAATTCCTCCGTTCAACAGTGCTTGCGTCATTACGCAGCTCGGAAGAAGCAGAAAAACAGGCCGATGAGATACTATCTCGGTTACCATTCATCCCTGGTGTTATCGTCCAGGGCCATCGGTGGTATTTTGTTCTATCGACATGGCACGGGTCAAGGACTACCTTTTGGGCTGAACGACTATTCGGAAGCACCCAGAGTTACAAGGAACTATATCAGGTTATAGCAAGGCTAAGGCACTTGACTTCTTGGGTGGACAAGTTCTACTTACCCTGGTTTCGAGCACATATCTTGCCCAAGGAAACTGTTGCTAGTGGATGAAGCTATCTTATTTACCTCATCTTGTACTACTCGCATGGCTTTGTGATGAGTCTCACAAGACTTCGATAACACGACTTTTTGTCGTCACGAACTGTGAATGATCGGCCGTCAGACCTAAGTTAGGCTGCCTGGTACCCCCTCTTGTTTGATGGTGGATTTTGCAAATACTTTCAATTCCATCAATTTCCCAAATGGTGTGAAGGAATGCGATCGGTTTGCGACGGGTAGGCCGTTCGACTAAACCAGGCAATGTCAAGAGCATTGGAAGTGTAAAAGGACAGCATACTCAAGGAACAGAAGCGGCCCGATCCTTATGAGTGCGGCTAATGTAGGTGATAAGCTATAGGCTGGATAAAAAGTAAGCGATGATCCTTAGATCCCTAGGACAGCTGTGTATTGAATGATGGCAGGTTCCTGGTACTTCCAGAATATCATCGATAGTTAAACAATGGCCTCGGATAAGTGCAACCAAAGACCAGATGGAAGAGAGAACGTCGGATCTACAGATGACACGTCTTCGCCACTATTCGTATCGCAGTATTCATCATTTTCATTACAATGAATCTCAGTCCCGAATTGCCCGCACTCATTGACATATTCCTCATCACGGCCATCGTCTTCATTTCCGTCTTCATCATCAAAGTCGCTAGGCTCGTCTTCATCTCCCTCAGAGCCTCTATTCAGATTCTCGTCACAGTTCGCTTCCTCGCCCTATAGAAGGGAGACAAGATATAGTATATGACGTATCATGATGGTTTCATCATATCCCAGTCGTAGGTTGTATATGTCTTGCTGATGATGTGTTTTAAAATGCCGAACCCTGAAGACATAACAAATGAACCTTTTCCATATATCAACGTATCTTCTCAAGCAGTTCACAATCCTGAACTCGTGGGGCCAAAAGGTATTTTCTATTATGTATTCAGCCAGCATCGAGATCTGTATGCTTGGCCAGTGTGAAGGTGGCTCGATCAACCATGAGGTCGACACCACGGAGTATAATTCGTAGCTTTACTTCCACGGCAGCTGGACAATGGAGTGCTAGATCGTTCCATGCTGATTTGGGCTTTCTTGCCGTGGCCGCGATGATGCCAAGTGGTTTGTCGTGAAATAAGCGAGGCCAACCAGTATGCTGTAACCACGGGGTTGTTTCGATCTGTTCAGCGTTGTGATCACCAGGCTGATGTTCACGAAACTCTGGAGGCCACATGTTTGAAGATCGTCAAGGTCACTGGAAAGTTCAAAGCATCATATAGTAAAAATGAGGGATCGATAAGAATAAGAATCAGACAGTAAAGAGCTTTCTATACGTCTAAAATGCGGTCACGAAACACACGCGATTAAGATATCGCTTTACATGCTGGTGGCCATGAGGTAGTATCGTTGTGCGCCACCAAAGTAAAGCTATCTGCGAAGGTTTCGACGACCTTTTTCAGTGAAAGAGGAACTAGCAGGGGTATGAGCCAATGGGCAATGGTAAATATCCTCTTTTATTGAAATTGGGACAGACAATAAGGATGTAGGACTTGTTGCTGTGATACTGGCGAGCCACTGTAGCGTTTCTGTCGGCACACTGTCAAGTGGCCAGCAGCAGCGGTCTACCTCGCGGTCAAAGCTCTGCCCAAGTCGACCGAGTAATATTTGTTCACCAATTGCTTGCTCGCCTCTCTCAGCCCCATTGCCAGTTACTGCCCTTGCTCGTACCCATGTGGCGGCGTCGTGGATACTGAGCAAGTCCCGGGACCAAAGTGCCGTACCCAACGTAGTCTCTTCACCCATGACGAATCGCGGTCGATATCTTCTTCCAAGTCGCCCTTCCGGAGTCGCACAGCATCCTCTTCTTTTAGCCGGGCCTGACTAGCAGTGATTATATCTTCCATAGCACTACATCTCATGATATCGGCGCCATTGGATGTGATACTGGTGTCGCTGTCGTCTCGAACGATCCAGTATCGAACATACCTCCCGCTCATCCAAGTCTGCAGCATAACATCTTCCCATCGAGTCTCTGCCGTCTCATGCCCTGCTTCTCTCCAGTGGCGGACGATATTGTCGGGTGCTACCGTCAGAAACCTACACTTGATACAGTTAATAGAGGAGAGCCACCCTTCAAGCAGACCAGGCTCTTCTAGGAATAGCTATGGAGGCTCAACGCTTTTGCAGGTCGACTTTGCTGTTGGCAGCCCGGTGGCTTGGCAGCACACCCATTCAACACTTGATAGGGCTGTAACATCGATAAAGACTCGGAATTGAAAACCCTAAAAATAGGGAGTGAGGTTCTTGACCTCAAGCCGTGGCACCTTCTCACAACAGGATTCAGAGACATTCACATCAGCCCAGAATGATTGTGTCACTATGAGCTTCCGAACAACAGGAATTTGGAGCGCCGAAAGCTTCATCAGTGAGGCCAATCTGATCGCCCAGTATCCGTGCCGCTTAGTGCGACGTAGTCAATTCATCTATAGTGTGATGTTTCTCCGACTTGACTGCTAGCCTCCGGGGGCTCTTTTCATCACCTAACCAGCTAGTAACTGTTAGTCTATGAAGGCAAGAACAATCAAGGCCAATCAGGTAAGTAGCGCGATTCCTTGCAAAAGCCTCGCCGAGATTTTAGGAACGTATACTAACGAGGATCGTATTTTTGATATAACTTTGGCCCACCACGGTTCTTTCGAGCGCCTGATTGATGGTGCATCACCAACTATCCCGCTCACACCAAGAGGCCCAAACTATGGCTGAAGCACTAGGTGTAGTCGCAAAAGCACCTAGCGGCTCCCTGTCGAAATCATATGGGGCAGGCTCACACTACCCGGGGCGTAGCTACTTCAGGGTTAGCGCATACACCTGGATTAAATCTGAAATATATTCCATCTAAGTCCAAAAATGGATTTGCGAGCCGTTCTTGCTGCCTAACGCTGGCATCCAGTCTACCTAGGAAGCAGATTTCTGCACCTATAAGCCCTCGTGTCATCCTTGTAATGAAAGGATGTTAACCCGAATAGGAGAATACACGTGCACTATAGCTTATACGTTCAAACGAATGGGCGAGCGACCCAGGTGCAAAGAATCTCTTTTGGCTCAATGGCATGGCTGGTACAGGTAAATCTACCATCTCACGGACGCTTTGCCAGAGATTTGCAGCCTCTGGTCAACTTGGCTCAAGTTTCCTTTTCAAAAGAGGAGAGGCGGATCGCGGAAATCTGTCCAGATTTGTCACAACTATCGCAGCTCAGCTAGTTGAGATGTACCCTATCATCGCACCACACATCAAGTTGGCAATTGACGGTGACTTAAACATCTTCACAAAGGGGACACGGGAGCAGTTTGACAGACTCATAAAGAAACCACTATGCAGTGTTTCTCTAACTACCCCAAGTGTGTCTCCGCTTGTGTTTATTATCGACGCACTTGACGAGTGTGACAAAGATGAGGATGCAAGGCTCGTCATCGATCTTTTCTCTTGTTGTACAGCAGATGTACATCGGAACTTGAAAATCCTGATTACCAGCAGACCTGAATTACCTATCCGCCTGGGCTTCAATTCTGTATATGGTGAATATCAGGATACGACTCTACATCAGATACCGTCTCCTATTATCGAACAAGATATCGCTACGTTTCTGAAATATGAGCTATTTAAAATCAAGGATGAGTACAATGCATCTGTGACTACTGGTCGACGACTGCCAACTGACTGGCCAGGCAAGAGCAACATGCAAACTCTTGTGCAGATGACCACCCCGCTTTTTATCTTTGCATCGACGATTTGCCGTTTCATTGCAGATCGTAGATATGGCAGTCCGGATGGTTTACTAAAAGAGGTACTCGACTCTCATAAAGGGGATCGAACATCGCAGCTGGACGCTACTTACCAACCAATCTTGAACAAGTTGACCCACAACATGCGTCCGGACCGGCAAGATGAGATGATTAGACGATTTCATAAAATCGTTGGCTCCATCGTGATTCTTGCTAGCCCTTTATCGGTAAGTGCATTATCAGAAACTATCGAAGTGTCCACAGATGATATCAATCGCCAACTCGACCTTCTGCATTCAGTTTTGAATATTCCGACATCTGATCAACTGCCAATAAGACTTCTCCATCTCTCCTTCCGCGACTTTTTAGTGGATCCTGAAAAGCGTGGGAATTTTTTTTGGATCGATGAAAAGAAAAGACATAGGAAGATGGCTGAGAATTGCCTGCGTGTTATGAACAAGCACCTGCATGCAGATATGTGCCAGCTAGTGAAACCAGGAACCACCCGATCGTCCGTTCAGGCCGATAAAATCCGTTTGCATATTTCTCTTGAGGTAGAATACGCGTGCCTCTACTGGGTCGAGCATCTACAACAAGGAAGAGCTGTGGTTGCTGACCGTACCGAGATACTTACGTTCTTTTGAATCATTTTCCACATTGGCTAGAAGTATTAAGCCTCGTGGGGAGGGCATCGCAAAGCTTGGCCATCATTGGGACATTACAGTCAATTCTCCCAGTAGGTTATCCATTAAGTAACGGAATGAAAAACGTACTAATGCTTCGTAGCAAGGGAAAAGTAGCAAGCTGGCAGAATTTTTGCAAGACGCTTCACGAACAATACAAAACAATTTGATGGTAATAGACACTACGCCTCTTCAGATCTATTCTTCAGTCATTGCATTTGTGCCAAAGAGGAGTATCGTTCAGCGAACTTTGCAGAGACACATTCCAGCATGGGTATCTTTAGCACCAGAACCGGAGGACAATTGGGATCAATGTCAACAAATTCTGGAGGGCCATAAGGACTGGGTAACCGCAGTGGTCTATTCGCCTGATGGCAGGTTTGTGGCATCAGCCTCTGATGATATGACGATGCGGATCTGGCGCAGCGACGATGGAAGCTGCGTGCAGGAGCTCAAGGGCCATGGGGCTTGGGTAAACTCAGTAGCCTTTTCACCTGATGGCAAGCTTCTAGCATCTGCTTCTAGCGATAAGATGGTGCGGATCTGGCGCGGCAATGATGGAAGCTGCATGCAGGAGCTCAAGGGCCATGGGGCTTCGGTAACCTCAGTAGCCTTTTCGTCTGATGGCAGGTTTCTGGCATCTGCTTCTGGTGATAAGATGGTGCGGATCTGGCGCAGCGATGATGGAAGCTGCTTGCAGAAGCTCAAGGGCCACAATCACTGGGTAAACTCAGTAGCCTTTTCACCTGATGGCAAGCTTGTGGCATCTGTATCTGAGGATAAGACGCTGCGGATCTGGCGCAGCGACGATGGCGGTTGTGTGCAGAAAACGCAAGGCATTCGGCCTGATCGCGTTGTGTTTTTCTATTCGGGGTCATGCCTTCTCATTAATAGCGGCTCTGCCACTATTCCTATTTCCAATTCGTTCGATGCAACGAACATTAGAGCCTTTTCCAATCTGCCTGATTATATTGGAATTAGCTTCGAAGGTTGCTGGATCTTATGGCGAGGGGTTCCATTATTCTGGCTGCCAGCCCCATTCCGTGGAATAGGTTTAGTCCACAACTCTACAGTAGTATTAGGCTGTAGTTCTGGAAGAGTGATCATTATGAGATTTGAGAATGTACCGTTTTAGAATATGCTCAATAAACCTCTTTTTCTTTCTTTTTTATTTTTTACCTTCACCCTTACATCATGTTCCAGCTCCAAATTCAAGTGAAAAAGGACTTTGCCGCATCTTGATTAGGCCGCTACCCCTATTTTCCTCTTTCACTTAAAAGCAGGTGATTGCCGAGACTGCAGCGACTTCACTTTCAGCCATAGTGGGGGCACTTAATCGTCTCATTGGCGCTCTACTTCTGACGCTGAACGACTCTCATAAAGCTTGAGACGATAGTGCAAAGCTCTATAATATATATAATATATAATTAAGGTTTAATTACGGAATTTCATACGAACAGCGCGTCTTTAACGCGCTATTAGGTCAGGTTCAAATTTCATAGGCAGTAGGGATAAGTTGCATTATATGGTTCAGATTGCAAGTTTGAAGTTGTTATAGTGACTCAGTGACTAGCAGTAAGATTTGAATAATGATAGTTCTCTAATTACTAACGAGACTATCTAGTGGTATGATGTTACTCCCTACAGCACTTTACGCGAAAGGACGCGTCGCGTTCCAGTTTGAACCCCTGTTTTGATCAGCACTACTATTCCTATATATGGAACAATGTCAAATCAACTCTACACCCTGGTAATAATCAACCCTACTAGATTTAGAGTGGGTCAATAAAATCAACTCTAGTAGAGTTGATTTAGTCATTAGTTACTAGGCTCCAATAGCACCTGATGAACACCATGACGACTCAAATGCCAATGCGGGTGAAAATGCTCCAAGCGAAGGGTTTGGCCTTGCTCTTGTAGAGCCTTGAGAATATGGGCGCAAGGGAGGCCGTGGGATCGAGAGAATGTACCGGTACAACTAGGCAGGTCTTCTTTCATAAGCCGCTTCCGCTGTTCTTCAACTTTGCGTAAAGCCTCGTGAGATATCCAGCCACGTATGGCACTATATAGTGATCCAGAGAGCTCAATTGGTATTCGCATTTGCTGCCTGACTTGGTTGGAGCGCAGCTCAGATAATTGATTAAGAAGCGCATGTTTCATAGCTCTCCACGCCTCGAAGAGATCTAGCGTAGATTTCTTGAGGTGGCTCTTAAGGAGCCCATGGATACCCTCAACCCGTGAGGTGACCACATTACCAAAGTGAGTGTGCTGGTCGACCCAGGCCTTAACGAGCTTTTTCTTGTACGGATCGAGCCAGTTGGACTTGATGTAGCCAACCTCTTCGAGATATTGAGGCAGATAGCGCTTTTCAAGCTCTTGTACGCGCTGGTCAAATGCCTGTTCATCTGACGACCTCATAATCAAATGCCAGTGGTTGAAAAAGTCATTCCAGTCGCTCAGACCTTGCTGATAGGCCTCAGACCCTTGCTTATGGTGTACGAATGTTGGCTGGCAATAGCGGAGGACCGCCTTATTCGCATGCCACAGGCATAGCAGAGAGATCGAAGACGGAAAGCAGCTCTCTACAGCGTTCATACAGGCCTTATCACGGTCAGTCAGAATAACAGATGGAAACCTTGTGTTGCAGAGTTCGTACAGGGACCTGAGCCGGTCCAAGGCCCATATGAAGTCCTGCTCAGCCTCGCCATTAAGGAATGCGAAGGCGATACAGAAGGATCGCTGACAGGCATCAACACCAATCATATCAAGCAGCGGCATTCCGTATTTGTTCGTTTTGTATGTGCAGTCCAAGAAAAGTAGATCTGGGTAAGCCTTCAAGTATGCCAATGACTCCGGATGGGCGAACAACACCGCCGTGATTCGGTTATCTGAGTCAAGCTGCATCCGGTTCCAGAACCCTTCCTTGTCTAGCTGGTTAGCAAAAGCATGTATAGTGCTCTGACCCTCACAGAGCTCTCGTTTGCTATCTGCGATACGGTTGTAGATATCTTGCTGGGTTGCAATGGTATTCGAGTTCTGGCGAATATAAGTCCTGATATCTTTTGGCGCTACACCAGCGTTCGTAAGGCGGCTGATTGTTGACCTGTCCATATCCGAGAGCTGCCGATGGACTGGGTGCGCCGATTTGTGCCAACTTGGTTCATGCTTGTGTGAAGAAAATTGTGGATCCGGACGATGCCTTAAAGACCAAGTCGTCTTATCTAGGGATTCCTTCGCGATGATAGAGAACCGGCAGTTGGTTCCTCGCGTAGTAGCCTTGCGCTGGCGGTCCCTTGAGGCGCTTGGTGGCCGACACCATCGATCACATGCGTATGTGGTAATCTGCCTGCCGCTGGTTGATCGCGACGATCTCCCAGTTAGGAACGCGTATCCTCTTGGTGCTGCCCATTCATTGATAGCTGTGAGTAGAGCCCCTCGCGAGTCGTACGTGCCCTCTGGCGGAAGCACATCATCAGGAAATGCCGTCTGCGCCATAACGGCAACCCCTGAAAACTACGGTTGTGGTTAGCAATGGCAGCAATAGCCGCAGCCCCTGAGAAATGCAGTTGTGGAGTTGTGCCAAATTGGGGGCTGACATAATCCGCAGGCCTACGCGTGCAGAAGTGGAGAGGCGCCTAGGCGTGTCCCTATGGGCCCCCGGGCACCATACAATTCTAGCAGTCGCACAACAGCCACATCCCCTCCCTCAGCGGCTAACGATAGTGGCATCCGGCCATAACCATCCTCCAAGTTAACGTCGGCACCATTATCGAGCAGCAGCTTTACAACAGCCTCGTGCCCGCCCATGGCGGCCCATGACAGCGGCGTCCGGTCAAGTGCAGCATCTTTCGAGTTAACATCGGCACCATTATCAAGCAGCAGTTTCACAACAGCCTCGTGCCCTATGCTGGCGGCCCATGACAGCGGCGTCTGGCCATACTTATCCTTCGAGTTAACACCGGCGCCCTTATCAAGCAGCAGCTTTATAATAGTCCCGTGCCCTCCGCCAGCGGCCCACGATAGGGGCGTCTGGCTGAATGCGGTATCTTTCGAGTTGACGTCGGCGCCATTATCGAGCAGCAGTTTCACAACAGCCTCGTGCCCGTCTGAGGCGGCATACGACAGCGGCGTCCGGTCAAGTGCAGCATCTTTCGAGTTGACGTCAGCGCCATTATAGAGCAGCAGCTTCACAACAGTCTCATCCCCTCCCTCAGCAGCTAACGATAGTGGCGTCCGACCATCCTTATCCTTTGAGTCAACATCGGCACCATTATCGAGCAGCAGTTTCATAACAGCCTCGTGCCTTTCCATGGTGGCCCACAACAGCGGAGTCCTGCAAAGGGTGGTGTCCTTTGAGTCAACGTCGGCGGCATTATCAAGCAACAGCTTCACAATAGCCTCGTGCCCTACCTGGGCGGCATACGATAGTGGCGTCTGGCCCCACTTATCCTTGGAGTTAACATCGGCACCATTATCAAGCAGCAGATTCGCAACGGCCTTATGCTTTTCTTCAGCGGCCCACAACAGCGGCGTTCGGCCATCCTCATCCTTTGAGTCGACGTTGGAGCCATTATCGAGCAGCAGCTTCACAACAGCCTCGTGCCCTCTACTAGCGGCCCATGATAGCGGCGTCTGGTCATACTCATCCTTCGAGTCAACGTCAGCGCCATTATCGAGCAGTAGCTTCGCAACAGCCTCTTGCCCTCTGCTAGCGGCCCATGACAGCGGCGTCCGGCCATACTGATCCTTCGAGTCAACGTCGGCACCATTATCGAGCAGTAGCTTCGCAACAGCCTCTTGCCCTTTGCTAGCGGCCCATGACAGCGGCGTCCGACCAACCTCATCCGTTGAGTCGACGTTGGAGCCATTATCGAGCAGCAGCTTCACAACAGCTTCGTGCCCTCCTACGGCTGCCCACGACAGTGGTGTCTGGCTCCAAATATCTTTCAAGTTGATATCAACGCCCTTATCAAGCAGCAGCTTAACGACCCCATGGGCCCCAGAGCATGCAATATGAAGAGGCGATCGACCAAAGGCATCTATGGTATTTGTAGACTTGTCGAATAGATGGGGAGCGACCGTAGTCTCTACAACACCAAGATCAAGAGCCACATGTAATAAAGACCGTCTTAGCATGTCTCTCTGTCCGATGAGGTGTTGTTGATTTGCGATTAATGGCAGGAATGCCCCCGCTTCGGTCAATAATAGAAGGTTGTGTAACGGAGGCATCGGTAGGACCTCACGGTGAATAATATATAAGCGTTGTATACTTTCGTCATGAATATCGCAATATTTCTGCATCTCGACGGGCCAGTGGGAGGATTGTACTAGATCGATAAGCCGAACTTCTTGCGTGGTCAGCGCTGTGCCAATATCGCGAATACTTCGCGCCCGGTCGACGACGTCTGCTGAGATTCTGGTTTGCTGATACTTTTGCTCGCATCTAAGACGGGGGTCTTCAGTTGCAAGTAAAAGCGTCAAAGAGGTGAGAGCAACAAAAGGATATCCAGAAGAAGGGGATTCATCTAAGCACGACTTGATATCAGAAATAACTGATGCTTCTTCGTCTGTAATCCAGCGTAAGATATTCCCTATGATCTCCGGTTCACGACATGATCCAAACAATTCTTTCCTCAAATCTATGATAGCGCGGGCAGACTTGGCGTAGAGATTTAGTCGTCTGACCCATGCGACTCTTAGCGACCTAGTGATTGTAAGTTGGGAACGTGTATTAAGCAGATTCTGCTAAGAGCATACAGGTCGTGGAATTTTTGAATGCTGTCGGTGCTTGCTACCTGGCCCCTGGGGCTGGGCTGCAAGCATTGAGATCCCGCGGCTCGCTGGTTCTCTGAACATTCAAAACCCAACTCAATGCATCGCTCGCATTTCTGAGGCCAAACCCGGTCGATGGGCTCACACTAAAAACGAAGACAAGTAAGCTGGTGTTCCTGTGAAGAATTGTAGTCACGGACCTTTTTCTTGGCTTTCCGGCATTGACAACATTTCTCATAATTCAGACGTCGCCTTTTTCTCGGAGCCTGGTTCATGTGATCTATCTGAATTCACGAAATCAGAAGCAATACGGAGGGAGGCCTGTTTGAAGTTCTTTTGGTCGTCGCAGTGTCGCAGTGTCGCAGCGAAAAGCGGGGGTCAGGGCGGATTTAAGGATTTTAGTCTCCCGCGGGGGCCAATGACGCACTGTCGCAGTCGAGCCCCTATCAGCATTCTCATCCATCACAGGGCCGGCGGCCACCCGCATTTTGACGCGGGCTTTGAAGACCAATCACGCACTAGCGCACTAGGTCGCAATGAATAAGTGGCAGTAGCTGCGCTAAGCCTCCAAAAGGAAGTCCCCTAATTTCCTAGATGCTCATGGTTGATCGCCAATGGCGCACTTTTCGCATTGTAAAGCTTTGAAGATTTATCTCATATGGAATAATGTTATCTTTGAAGCTACAAGTTAAGAGCATAGGCGGATTTTATTTGTCTAACGTGGCGATGGCAAGAATATAAAATCGGGGGATTCCCAAAATATGTAGCATCAATCCAAGCTTTTAACAGGAATCTTCCCAACTATTGCCTTCCATATAGCCTTCGATGTCTTCACTTTCTCTGGAACTAATTGACGTCTACCTAATCTCGAGGATTAGCTGGCGTGTTATTATGACAGACAAGCACGGCTACTATATCCTCTACGAGCTAGCGCTCTCATCATCTGATCGAGGCTCTGACGTTGTCCGCAAGCTCGTCAAGTACTATGAAGAGACCCAATGGCATATGAGCTGGCTCATAAAGGCTATTCCCTTTATGCATCCAGTTGTTTACACAGTCACTCTATTTCCGGTGTGTCCATGCTTAATTGCCAAGGATGTCCTTAACATCGGATGAATTCTAACCTTATGAAAGGTGCCAATTGAGGATGTCTCACGAGACAGTCCATGCGTGGTTGATATCGTCACCGACCCAAGTTATTGCCACGTCCTCACAAAAGCATTACGAGATCCAGAAAGCCTCCCAGACACTATTGACTTTATTACATCCTACAGTCGCTTTGCATTTGTCGATGAGACGCCTGGAAATATTTGCACTAGAGATGCATTATTAATTCGTTTAGAACTTGATAAGCTTATCCTTCTTGTGTTTGTTAGTATATCTATTATCACATCTATCGGTTTTGGGGTCCTCGCTGGCATATGGCGACAGAGCCTGGACACCGGGTTGGGGGTGTTTGGTGCCATCTTGGGAGTGATTGGCATCGTGGAGGGATTTTTCACCTGGTTATTGAAGTAGGCGTGAAAGGGTATGGGGGTAATCTTGTGCTGAACACTTCATTCTACGGGCTCCCATTGTAAGAACAGACTCCATTCTCAAGTATGCTTTAATACAAAGGTTGAACTAAATTCCGCCGCATTGTCTACTTTTCGTCCGTGCCTACCCAGGCGACCATAAATTTCACCGGTACTCAAGCATTCTTGGTCAAAACGCACCAGGTTTCGTCTTTTCGTTATACGGGGTTTGACTTCTGAGAGCCCGCAGCAGCTCGGCCCGTTCTTCATTATGGATTATGTTGACGGCACGCTCTTGTCGACAATCTTGAAGCAACCAGTCAAAAACGACCAAGATGACATAGTTCTAAACCCGACCATTATGGTAGATGTTGGATATGATCTAACGTCAAATCGTAGATTACGTTCTTCAGCTTTCTCGGCTTTCCTTTACCCGCCTCCATCGGCAAAACATCACGCCAAATCAAGTTCAGTCACTCAGGAGACTAGAGCTTCACTACGATATCTCATTCCAAGCTATCATTTGTATATCCTGCCGCTTTGCCTTGAGAACAGACGATGATCGTGTCGGACGCCACGCCAAAGACAAACATAGTATATAAAAAGAGTCGGCAGAAGCTCAATACCCTACTCCTGTATTTCTCGTGAGTCTCTATTAGCAGCCATCAATTCTTGGGCGAAACCCCGAGGTTATGCGTTCACGACAGGGAAATCATTAAATTCATCAAAGGGTGCCCTAAGCTTAAGATGGTTTACCTAAGTCTCTTCGCCCCTTTAGGGTCAAGGTCTCGCGTTTTCTCGTGACCTACAAATGGTTTCGGGATACAGAGATGAAAGCAACCGGGCTTTCTTGGCATGAGTGGTCTTCCGGCTATAGAGATATGCCCTTCTTCTTCAACCAAGGAACCAATTTTAGGAAAAGACAGGGCAGAGAGCTGAAGGATAATGTTCGCCATCTCCCGATACAGGAACTCAAGCTTCTCGTCACTGATCTTAGGGTCAAGTGAGTGGGAATCTATTGGGTCTAGAGAAGTATCATTAAGGAACGTGAGACAAGGTTGTCTCATACTAAATATATTCCATGATCCTGAATGGTCTAAGCCCTAGGCACCTCTTTGCCATTCTGTGACGAATGAAAAATCCCCTTCGTTAAGTGGTTGATTATTCGCCTTCAGCAATTGAATGACTGTACTGCGATTCGTATTGTTTAACGATTTAAATTTTACCGCTGCGGGCTCTCGACATTACAAAATTCCCACACAGCCGCTTGCCCTTTCATCTCAAGCAACAGTAGGTTCGCTTTGCTGTCCTCTCTCAATGGTCGCAAGACGTTTCGCGGTACTTGAAGGCCATCCGTACTTTCCTTGAAAATCGACAAATGGTAGCCACCCTTCGGTTGATGCGAAACGACAAGGCGTTCTTTTTCTCCCTGAGCGAGAGCCTTTACGACAATGTTGCCCTTCCCATCGTGCCCTAGATATCTTCCCGTCGTGAATTCGAAGAATCCGATCCAACCGTCCAAATTGGTGGAACGCCACCAAAAACCTCCCCAAGGGTGGGGGCTATCTTCCAAACACACCTTGCCACTAACGACTGACAAATAACGCTTCTTGCTTGAGTGTGTGGTGCGAATTATGTACCAAGCGTTCGGAGTTGGCACAGAATCGAAAGGTGACATATTACAAAAGTCGTGAGACGCGTCCAAAGAAACAGAAGGAGCCGGTGTAGGGTACGTGGCAGATGGCGAAGACATCATATCAATGCTTTCGTCATTCAGTTCCATTGTCGCTGATACACGTTAATCCAATAGAATATTGCTGAAATATCAGGAATTGCAAAATTCTGCAGTAAATCAATAAATAGTGGCAGACAATGATACGTTGGTCATGGTGAAATACAGATGGATATTTATATTACCACGTATTTCTTTCGTAAGACACTCATGGCGTCTAAAAGCGGGGTGAACTTTTTGAATTTGAACCAAACTTTCATAGCTACCAACTGCCCACCAACAGATGGAAAAATAACCTTCAGCATTCAATTTCTTTGGAATGTGATGAATATGGATACGGCATTGATTTAGCCTAATGCGGTGGGCAATGACGGCAGACTGAGGCAACTTTGCATAATGTCTTAAAGCCCCCGCACTGAGAAAAACATCACATTTGTAAAGCAGCTCACCAGAAATTAATTATTTTTCTTGTGTTGTATAGTGACTGGCCATTATCTGTAGTCCTACCATTTTTCTTCGTTCGTTGTTCTACAATGCTAGAGCTACGTAACAGCATGGCAGCAAATATGTGTCACGGATAGCGACCTTCATGCCCCTCTATTATCCACTAAAACTCCACACACACAGATTTTCGTGACCTTTAATCGATTTGCTCCTGGAGTAGAGCACGTCATGAGGCTTCTCACCGTTCCGGCTGTCACCAATCATATCAGGGTGGATATTACTACCAACGCGGGAGGCCTAGCAGTACTACCGACAGCTCAGAGTTGGCGTAATCGTTATGAAACAGATTCAATGATGGATAAACCAACAAACCCGAAGTTCAAGGGCCACATGTATTTATCATTCAAATCGGCATGTATCGCAACCTTTTCTTTCCCAACATAAGAAAACACCTCATAAGTCTATTTCTATCAACTGCCTCTTTTTGAGATCTTCTGTGGATTTTCCTTAGTTCCTTCCCTAAATCTTACGCGAAAATTATTCGTGGAATCACGCCAACAGCCCACCGGAGCTACTGCCACGATGACCAACACATCTCCTTCTGACGAACAATTTGGCTATCTTTTCCGCCATGTGTTTTTACCGGCAAAATTACCTGGCCACGATGATACCTCTGGGGCAAATGAATCATTCCTTATTGGACTTGTCCTGCATAGCCTCGAGCAATTCTTGGTGAAAGTGGAGTTTGGCGAAAAGATCGCCATTGCCGCTTGCATCTCTATGATAAAAAACATGATAGTCGCGAGAGACATGGATGGATATTTGGGACATGCTGGACTACGGGAGGCTTTAAACATGCTCTCAGCTGATGGTAAGATGTCATTTATAGTTCATTCCGATTAGCTGCTCACCATGAACATGTCAGATCCCGTCGCTCTATTTCATATCACCGCTCAGAATGCGGGACTACTCATTCGCAAAACGAACGATTTATTTTACTTTGAGACATTCGAATTATCCCCTTCCAACGAGTCTGTCATGACCACTAAAGGTCGATTAGTACGCCAGTTCCCAGCATCTGCAACCAGACTGTCCCCTAACAACTTTGAAAACTCCGAGTTTCAGGAGGTTCTGGTTAACACTCTTGCTAAGATGGCCAAGCAAACAGTGGCGGAGGTGCAGCAGAAGGTTAGAAAAGCAAAGCAAGAGCAAGATGAAGACAGAGACACGGCACATCCGCGTATCGTGACCGAACTCTTGACGAGCATAATTCGTGGTATCGGCAAGTCCATTACTGTCGAGGGAGTCTGCAAGAACACCCGCGAGGAAGTGCTGTGGAGCAGGAGCAAGCTTCCGTGGAGAAGATCTCCGGTCTGGCTTCTAGTTCGCGTTGGATTGCATCTTACCATGAAACGCCTCGCGGATGGCTCGGACGACACGTACAAGAGATTCATGATCTTCTTGATGGCTCAAGTGCTGCATATCGCCAACAACAAACCAACACAAAGCGAGGTGATTCACGTAATGATCACCAAACTTTCAAGACGACTTTGTAAACTTGAGAAACCTCAAGATGGACCATGGCTTCAAGAAATCAGTTCGGTCGTTTCAATTGCTTCTGCCTGTTTACACAAACGTTGGGCAAACATCTGCACGCGGTTGCAGAAACCCTTGGACCTGGAGAAACTCTCCAAGATCAAGGTGGAGGACAACCTACGCTTTTCGGTTCCTGAGATGGATGAGTTCGTCTTCGCAATTCTCCACGTCAAAAAAACCACCCAGAATTCGATCTTCGAACCGACATCAAGTGTTTCCACTCTTGACACGCAAGATCTCCCTTTGCTCGCTACCAATCTCCACAAGGATTATACTTCCTTCGCCCTGGCTATGTTTGAAACCTGGATTAGAGACTACCTGAATCAATGGGTCAAAGGCCATATCGAGCAAGAATCCTGCTGTGAAAAATTGCAACAGTCTTTGTACAGCTATCATAATACCGCTGCAGACTGGTACACGAGGCGTCCAGAGGGCGCATCACGAATGCTCCTGACGATTGGAGAACTTTGGATCGCAATCGACAGGGCTGCGGTTCATAAATATCCTATGCTACGAGAGTATAAGACTGAGGTGCCGACTGACGTTTGGCAAGCACTATTGATTCATTCTAAAGCCGACATGGCCAGGCTTCATCGTCTGGAAAGTCACCTCTTAGAACGGGAACGCGCTGCCGCGTTACATGGGCGACCATCTATCTTTCGTTCTTACGGAGAGACATCCTCATTTTCTGTAAGGTACTTTATCAAGTCTGCCAAGCTTCAGGCGAAGAAAATGGAGATAGAGAAAAGCGCTTCGCAACGTCGGCAAGACAAGATCAAGGAGTTTCGTCGTCTTGAACAGAAGTATGAAGATCTGATGGCAAGTTCGGAAAAAATGGTTTGCAATTATGTGCAGATGTTTGTCTCAACAATGGCCTAATTTATCAATTTTACGATGGGGATAAGGGCATCTTCATCTCCAGCCACAAGTCGTCATTCAAAATTTCAGACCAATGCACTTTCCAGCTGCCTAGTCGGGCAAAAGTACTGAAGCGATTTCTCAAGCGAACATGGGCTCAGCCTAATGGCCAGACTCCTAATGAGGTTATCGCCAGCCAATCAGAATGCCCCGATTATATGCCATTGGGCGAGTTTAAGGCTTTAGCTCTGCTGCCTTTTGGGCACCGCATACAGTGGATGAGTATCCTCGTTCAACTAGCCATGCCGACAATTGATTTTAACCGACCTGAGACAACTATTTTCTTGCTTCAGATGAGTATGCAAGCCGGCCCCTATGGTGCTGTCGAAGTCGAAAGGCCTATGCATCAACGGCTTTCGAAGGCGGAATTCGGTCATCAGATGTTGACCAGCCTCACACAATGTGTTTCAAGAGTAAAAGAAAGTTGGGAGTCCCATACATCCTTGTGTTCGTGTACGTTACTCACAACCCGACTACAAACCCTGGCCGATCTTTCTTTGTCGGTTCCGATTCAGGAGCTGCTTTCCACTTGCCGCAAGATATCCTATAGCTGGCTTCTCCATCTTGTCGAGAAGGTACAGGAAACAAAGGACGATGCTCAACGGGCTGAGCTTTTGAATATTGTTGTCCATGTCGCTTTGATCTGCGCTGAATCTTTCAACACAGACGACGAGGTGCTATCCCAAATCCTGGCAGATTCAAGACAGGCAGCGATACTCGTTGAGGTTTCAATCATCATTTACAGCAACTCTAGCTTGACGAACAACAAGGATGACCATCTCCAAAGTATCATGTTTGATAGATTTCTGCATACTATGCATCGCGCTTGTCCAATCTTGGTTCGGGAGGCTGTCGACCATAACAATGACTGCTTGGATATAGCTATCAAAAGCCGATGGCCTACCTTTTACCGATCGTCAAAATGGATGCTTTCTCCTTCATCTTTTTATTGGATGAAAACAACTTCTAGTCACTTGCAAGTTCATCTCAGCGCACTCACAGGTGAACTTTTAGTGGATGGCTGCCCTCTATCACGCCTTCCGCGTGAGTATGCACGCCATGGAACCTACCAGAGGCTGTTTGGTTCTATGATCTTGGATGTCGCACCAAGTGATGTGCCAGGCATGCGCTTCTGTGCTACCAAGATGTTTAGCGGTTATAAAGTCCACTTCGGTATGCAGGACTTTTCGGGTGATCAGACACGTCGCGATCTCTTGGTCCAGTTGCACAAGGGTAGCTCGATTCTTGATCTGATTCCTTCAAGAACCATGAGAGATCTACTGCCGCACCACTTCGTCGACAATTTTGTCCATTGGTATCATCGCACGACTGAAGCCATTGAGTTTTGTGACATTGGAGATGTTTGGGTCATAAATAAGCCGGCCAACTGGTATTTCAGGCGCGATGGTAGTGGTTGGAAGCTCGACCATTGCACTAATGCAATCCTCATGCCTCCCTCAAGTCAACTAGCTCAGACTATCGCAACGATCATGTCGCTTATTGAAGCACCTCTACGGATTCACCTTTTGTATAGTGTCGAAGAGAAAGTCCTTGACATTCGGATTCCCGGCCTACAGCTACAGTTCTTTTTGAAACCTGGTGAATCGATTATCTGGTCTAGACAGTTTCGAAATATGAAAATTGACAACGACCAATCTCTGGGGACTCTGATCGGGCTTGCAAGTAAGCTCATACTCCGAGATATTAAGGAATCATCAATCAGAACAGTGATAATCCCGGAGGGTAAGGTTGAGCATCGACCAACAGCACAGGGATGTATGGAGGATCACGTCCATGTCACGATTGTTCATGGAACTGCTCATCGGGTACAAGCATACAAGATCGATAACGTCCTCCGACGGCTTGTGGCCGACGATAAGATGGAGACAAGATTGTTTCTAGCATACATTCATGCCCTCACATCCTTCTTTATTCCAGACCATTTTCTTCATCGAACAGGAGCTGAAGAAGCGCTGAGAATTCTTTTATCTGCCCAGATTCAAGCACCTTGCGTGTTGTCCAACAGTGCTCATGAGAGACTAAGCCTGATAGGTAGACTATCCCCAGATCGTTCATTCTATCCATCTCACAAGAGAGTGATGCAAACTGTCGAATGGTCTCCCAGTTTGAGCTACGTATCTCAGGATGGTCGCTTCCACACACTCACCCAGCAAATTCTCACAAACTCTCACGAACTAAGTTTCCTTCATCCCGGATATGAAGTTACACATCTTCCGAGAAATATTTCAGCCGACTTGATCGTGCGAGCCATCAACAGAAGCGCTCGCGATCGTGTTGCAGGCTTTGGGGCTGAGGAATTTACGTCGATGCATGATATTGTTTATCTCGGAAGAGACCGCGGGCAGCAGTCAGTCCGAGCAGTTCGTGCCGCAGAGATGGCATTTAGGGTCTGTCATGGCCACTACGCCCTCCTACAACCTGTCATGCCAGGCCTCACTTTACACCTTTATCAGCTTCTACAGAAAGGGACCGTAAGCTCGATTCAAGCCGCAGTGCCGAAAGCCAGACTATTCTACGACTCAAGATGGCTCCAAGGACCTGAAAGATTTCTCTCATCTGAGTGGTGCCAACTTCATCACACTTTCCAGAGTAGAGAAGACTGGCTCAATAATTTCGAACTCATGGTTTGGACAGCGACCATGTCGTACTCCGAGAAATATGACCCACAGGTTGTCCAGGCGCTGTTAGCGCTTGGCAGTTCCCCTTCCGTTACCTCTGGGCCTTTGCCACCCAAAACTCAGTTTGACCTAGCAAAGGGACATGATGTTCAAATTCAAGAACTCGAGAGTCTAGCGGGCACTTGGGTCACTGCTTTCGAACGCTCTCCCGAAGTTTTCCTGCCCCCGCTAGCGTATGAGAAGCACAAAGCTACCCTAAAGAGGCGCAGGCAAGTGTATCATGATAATAAATCCCAGGCAATTGCAGACTTCAGACATTATCTCGGCTCACAATGGCCTTGCGAGGCTCCAGCAACACCGACTCCGGTTCAGACCAAAATTTGCACCTACATCAACGTCGAGGAGGTGATGAGCTCAGTAAGACCTAAATGGAAGCAATGGTACGAGAACCTGCAGTTCAAGAGATATCTCGATGCACTGGTTTCACGCCTAGAGTTGTTGCCGGTTGTAGTTATCGATACTATCGGGGCTGCCCCTGAAATACCGCCACGCCATTCAGGAATACGGGCATCAGGATTCGTTTCCATAACGGATCTATTCTCTGGACCTGCTCCGCGATTTGATCAAATATCAGCCTTGAGCCTAGGTGGCTTAATTCATACAACGACGAAAGAAACCGATATAAGCAACAACTTGGCCGAGATTATTGAAGCTCTTGATTCAAAAGTGAAACTGGAGTTCGAACATCGCTATCTGGATGAATTGCGAGACAGCATCTCCAGTTTACACAGCCACAGGGATACCAGGCTCAACGAAAAGCAATGTGCGAGGCATGGACCCATGTTTGAACAATATCTGATGAAATGCGAGAGTCGGGTAGTAGATTTGTACAGGTTGCTTGTAAGCATGACTTTACAGTCTACCAAGCGCGTTTCAAACGTCGAGGTGCCTAGAACAGTGCATTCTATCCTCGAATGGTCTGGCTTCTTGCCCAGGGTGGCACCAGTTTTATTCCTCCAGCAACTAAAATCTTCGCAATGGGTTTTCTTACCCAAGAAGTGGAGGTGCGCTATAGTCACCTATGGACTCGCCATTACCGCTGCCCAACAAGCTCGACGGCTCGTACGATTTCAGTCCAGTCCAGTGGATCTTCTCCGTGAACTCAAAAACGTCGGCAACAAGACTTGGGACCCACAAAGTTATCCAGACTGGTTATTGCTTGAATGTGAAAGCGAGATTATGATACGAGATACCCAGCAACGAATTGCCCGACAAATGATCGACCCTCCAGACCATCAGAATGCCGTCATGCAGCTGAATATGGGTGAAGGAAAGTCTACTGTCATCGTTCCAATCGTCGCTACCGCTCTAGCCGATGGCTGCAAGCTAGTCCGAGTAATTGTGGCAAAGCCACAAGCAAAGCAGATGCACCAAATGCTTGTTTCGAAACTTTCCGGCTTGCTAAACCGCCCTGTCTATCTACTGCCCTTCTCCCGAGATATCCGTATGAACGCTTACCGAGCACAAGTAATTCGTCAGTTGATGGAAAACTGCATCAAGGAGGGTGGTGTTTTAATGGTGCAGCCAGAACAACTCCTGTCATTTCAGCTGATGGAACTGGAATGCCAACTAAGTGACAACAAAGAAGCGGCTGAGAAGCTTGGGGAAACTCGACTATTCCTAGACCATTCGTCGAGGGACATTGTCGATGAGAGTGACGAGAACTTCAGTGTCAAATTTGAGCTGATCTACACAATTGGCCAACAGCGGCCAATCGAACATAGCCCCGACCGCTGGGTTGTTATTCAAAACGTTCTGGCTCTACTTGCTAAGCTTGGACGCGACGTCAAGGGCGAGTTTGTACAGTCACTAGAGTATGACGATCATATGGCAGGGAGATTTCCAAGGATGCGCTTCCTTGAACCTGAAGCCGAGCAAGAGATTCTCAAACGTGCTGCCAGTTCCATTTGCGAAACTGGAATGGTGGGACTTCCTATCGCACGACAACCCCAAAAGATGAGGGCTGCAATCTTTCGCTATATCACTAAGTGGGAACTTGCATGTGAGGATTCCCGGATGGTCGAGCAGAGTACATTCTGGGGCGAAACTACAAAAGGCCATATCTTGCTTCTTCGGGGCCTTTTTGCAGGAGGTATCCTTGCTTTTGCGTTTGGACAAAAACGCTGGAGAGTCAATTACGGCATTGATCCACACAGAGAGAAAATGACCAAATTAGCTGTGCCATACCGAGCGAAAGATAGTCCAACATCTCGGTCTGAGTTTAGTCACCCTGATGTAGTGATCACACTCACATGTCTGAGTTATTACTATAGTGGCTTGGGTAACGAGGCTCTCTTCTCTACGTTCAGACTACTCGCCAGATCTGATAACGCCAAGGCTGAATATCAAGACTGGGTCAAGACAGCCCCAGCACTGCCTGATTCTTTCCGAAGTCTGGAAGGGGTGAACCTACGAGATCGCGACCAATGCATGACAAAGATTTTCCCGAGCATCCAATACTCTAAAGCTACTATAGACTATTACTTGTGTCATCTAGTCTTTGCCAAAGAGTCCAGAGAGTTTCCACACAAGCTGTCTGCCTCAGGGTGGGACCTCGGTAAGAGGAAAAACAACCCGACGACAGGATTTAGTGGAACCAACGATTCTCGATATGTATTGCCACTCGGAATGGCCCAACTCGACCTTCCGGAGCAGAAGCATACTAACGCTCTAGTGCTCGAATGTTTGCTACGGCCAGAAAACGCTATAGCATTAACGCCAAGAACTACGAAAGGCGCTGCTTTGAATAGCCAGATGCTTCTCCAGATGGTTTCGGAAATGAGCCCCGAAGTTCGCGTGATTCTCGACGTTGGAGCTCAAGTCATCGATCTCAATAATTTGGAGTTTTCAAAGCAATGGTTGGCTTTCTATGAGGGGAGAGCAGATACCCAGGCTGTAGTTTGCTTCAGCGATCACGACGAAATCATTGTTGTCGATCGGTTTGGTAAGGTTGAAGAACTCCGGACATCGCCATTTGCAGAGCAGCTCGATCTGTGTCTCGTCTTTCTTGACGAAGCTCACACAAGGGGAACTGATCTGAAGCTTCCCACGTACTATCGCGCAGTGGTCACATTGGGTACCGCTTTGACAAAAGACAGACTGGTACAAGGTACGTTTTTCCTTCGATAAAAACTCGTGTATATTACTGACAAGTGGAAACAATGGCAGCCTGCATGCGGATGCGAAGGCTTGGAGAAGGCCAGTCTGTGGTGTTTTGTGTCCCGTGGGAAATTGAGCAGAAGATTGCACAAAGGCAGAGTAAAACGCGTTCAACAAACTGTGAAATCACAGTATCCGACGTCATCTGCTGGGCCATCACAGAAACTTGCCTCGACTTACGAAAAGCTATACCACTCTGGGTCGCACAAGGTGCTCGTTTTGGTAGACAACGAATATTCTGGAATCAAAAAGTACCTCAAGAGGAGGGATCTTTATGGGCCAGGAATTTCCTTGAGGACGAAGCCTTGAGCTTGGATGAACGCTACCGCCCTTGCAGTGGCCACGCGGGGCTATCCTCACTTTGGACCCGACTCGACGGTCCTACGGTTGATAAGCTCCGGGCTCGGTGCGACTCTTTTGGACTGACCAAGCTACATACATCGTCCCTTCAAGAAGAACAAGAACGCGAACTGTCTCCTGAAACTGAACAAGAACAGCAGGTTGAAAGACCGCCCAAAGTTGACCCAGAAACACACAGTCTTGCCCAGCCTTTGAAAACCTGGGTTTCAAGTGGCTATTTCCCAGGAGAGACTGATGTCTTCAGACCGGCTTTTACAACTTTAGCTGATACCTCTGCAGCACGTCACTTCGATGTTAGTAGGTTTCCTCGAAACATCTGGGTCACACGAGACTTTGCCACGACAGTCCAAGTGACCTTCAGGCATAGCGATGACTCAGATTTGTTCCAGCGTTCCGTGCAGTGGATTCTGACAGGCAGCACTAAGTCTGGCACACATATCCTTGTAGTCGCCAGTCCTTATGAGATTGAAGAGCTGCTTCCTGTCATCGAAAGCTCTTCACATGTCGCGCTTCATCTCTATGCACCCCGGATCAATCTTGGGTTTCAATCCCTTGATCACCTTCAACTATACTGCATACCAGGCAGTATGACCAAATCAAAAATGCCTGAGGACTCGATTACGTTCCTTAACCTTTTCGCGGGACAGGTCTACCTGGGGTCTTTCCAAGACTATATCCATGTATGTGATTCCCTTGGGCTGGCCTGGGCTGCTGCAGACGATTCTGGTTGCTTAGGTCCTGATGGGTTCATCCTCCCCAACGCCAGTGGAACTCTTGTAAACAGGTCGGGATTCTCTAAAAGCCCTGTCCAATTTCTGAAGGTTCTCATGGAGAAGATTCGACAGAACTGCAGGGAAATCACGAGGACCGACATGGGGAAGATTTTCGAAGGTGTGATCCTACTGGAGGACGATTTCAAAGGAAGGAATCTGTCGCTCTGTACTGCTAAGTCTTCATGTATTTAGGAGCTTTTTATTGGTTTAGGAGCATCACTAAATCTATCTTATACTATCCCTTGCGTTAGTTTTGGCAGATACTCAGACAGCATTCAATCACCATACTCCCTACTACAGTGAGCTCACCTGTAGAAACACTTGTTCACTAGCTTTTGACGTAAGACGCCCTGGCAAGAGCCTGCGCCTGTACAGGCCAAATCTCCCTGCCATGGCTAACAAGCTCCGAACCAAACTCTTCCAACAATTTCTCTGCATTTGGGCCGGCGTCACAAAAAGCTTCCATGAAGTCCTCCTCCGAGCCGAAGGTCGCAGCGCGCCATAATTCTTTCCACTTCTTAACTGCAAGACGAGCGTTGGGATGCTGACTCTGAACACGACTGGCAACCATATAGAAAGACGAACGAGTAGCGTGGCCTACTCTCGGCTTGAATAATCTGACGGAAGAGAACTCGCTAAACGTACGTATATAGCATGCCGTGTCCCATGATTCGAGTTTATGGAAAAGAACAAGCATGGTGCCGCCTGGTTTCATGTGCTCAAGGCCAAGGGCAAGTTGTACGGTTTTCAATCTGGTATGTTCACGCGGTTCGCGATAGGGCTCTCGAGTGTGTGTACGAAGAACCTGACCGTCGCATATAACTAGCTCGAAGAGCTGAGTTTCTTTGAATTGACGGGGGAGGAACTTCCCAATATCTGGGTGGTCTTCTGGAAGAGCTGTGACGCCCATGTCTGCAGCGAGCATGGTGATATCTAGGAACGTCACGGAACTCTGTGTGTCTTCAGGCAGAAGAACACTATATCCTCCATCGGAAGGAGGTAGGCTGAATCCCATGACCTCGGCTCCAGGATTTAGTCTCTTGGCGGTTGCGAGAAAGCCTCCGGGAGCGACACACATATCGAGGATAGTTCCCGGAACCGTCTTCGTGGCAAGACCCATAGTGGTATTGTGAATCTCTTTGCCGATTCTTTGCATAAGACGGTAGTGATATTTCGATGTTTGCTTATCCGTCTTGTCTGCCGCACGACGTTGTTTATGGAAGTGGCGATCGCCCGCAGGATTCTCCCATCCCTATATCGAGTTAGCATCAATCCACAATATCCGGAACCCCTTGATATTCTCACCTGTCTTCGTAGCTCAGCTAGTTCAAGAAACTCGGGCACTTCTTCCAGGAGATATGTAACGATAATGCTGGTACCCCGCTGTATCATCTGATCGGTAAGAGAAGGTGATATACGTCCCTGATGTTGCAGACCGGCTCGGGCCAAAACATGGTTGATGGCAATGTCTTGGCCCTCAATTTGAGGAATGAAGGGCGGATCCATCGGTGAATGGCATATGTCTTACCTGGCGTGGCTCCTGGTTTGCTGGACAGTTGAAGCCGAGGCCTTAGGATCAACGTTTGCAACAGAGCATCGAAAATGGTGTTAATTGTGATGCATGTGCGACATAGGTATCAGACGATACATACCTCATGCATGCCCTTGACTGCTTGCCTCTACCGTGTTTGAAAAACCGGCTCCTGGCACTGTGTCACTTGCTGCTTCTATTCAACAAAAGACGCCAATTTACATCTAGTCTAGCTAAGGCCCCTGCCTCCCTGCAATTTTACCAAAACCTGTAGTGTAGACAGATATGTTCAATTTAGTGCTGTCACACTTTCATTTATTCTACAAAAGATGCTTTATCAGGACATACAATTGATTATACCTAGATCGCTAGATGGATGGGCGCGGAATACATGCTAGCCTTTCTATGCAAATGATCAAGACAGTATTATTGACTAGATTGAGTTTGCAAGCAGTTCCCCATTGTATCTCTTCCTATCAATTGTTTGCCACGTCATGACGCTATGAGACATCAATTATCGTGCCAAGAAGTCTCGCCGAATCAGCATTATGTGTTGGCCGACGAGAATAATGAGGCCAGCCGAAAGTGGAGAGATTGAGTCATCTGAGCATTCCCACTATGATTTGAATGGCTGGGTAGTCGGTGGATCATGCATAGCCAGGTGTGACTGCATGTGCCTGGACAACGCTGACAGATAACCAGCGTATCGCAATCACCAGATCTTTCCCCGCTTGTTACCTACGGTGCTGCTTTGGTTTGAAAGCTGTTGGTTCCTCCCTTGATTGAGCGCCGGGCAGGGCGGGGTAGTAAGACATGCCTCTGTAGTGGTTTATCTTTACCCATCCCTTCTGAGAACAAAGTCAGCCTATTGGATTCAATTGGCTGTGGCGTGAGACATATGATGCTACCACTGTCTAGTGTCAGCAGCCAAATACATTCTTCTCTCGCTATCCTTCTTCACCGCTGTCCGAGACACATTTCCAGTAATGTCACCAGCAAACGTGGCTTTCCCAGGTATTGGGCTCGCAGAAAACCATTGAGTAGGGCGATGCCGGTTGCGGGCTTGATATGAATTTGACGGGATACATGCTGCTTCTGTCTGGAATATGGGGCCATTTGGCGTCAAGGAAGAGGTCAAACAAAGCATGATAGCATTGGATGGGAAGCATAGTAGTACACTAAACCCCATTTATGTCAATATGCTTGTTAAAGCTAAGAAGTGATTAATATCTAAAACCACAATATGTCGCGTGACAATTATGTCATCGATAGGGAGGCCGGTCGGCGATACAAAAAGATATGGCGGGTACAGGGCCCTGACGACATGCCACTCTTACCATTCTCTGCTTCTCAACCTTCCACAGCCTTTTCTAACCGAATAAGGATTCAAAGATCCCCGGTTCTGAGTGTCACTAGTTGTTGTACAAGCCTATCATGCCCACTCTATCGCTGCCCTGCGCGAACTGCCAGGATGCCGGAAAGTCTAGCTGCAAGAATTGCCGCCTTGTCGTTGTAGGTGACAAAAAACTGCATCGCCCTTCAAGAGTTCTTCGAGCTATTGCTAACATATTCTTCCTCGCAGTATTGCGGTCCCGACTGCCAAAAAGCTCACTGGCATTTTCATAAAGCCGATTGCAAATCAGCCCTGAGTAAAGCAACTTGGACTCCCAATTGGGTCCTTAACAACAGAACTCCCGCATTCATCAGAGGAGGGATAGGCGTCACTTTTGGAGGCAAGAAGTACCTATGGGGGAATGTTCCGGCCCTTGACGTCCTTCGGCTTGACTCAAATGAAGGAGGTAACTATCAAGGCCGATTGAGCCTGCTGTTTGCGGGTACTTGCTTTGCCCGATCATACGGTACTCTAGACTAGAGACTGACATTACGCATCACTTTATAGCCTCCGGCGACTTGCGAAATCTTGTCAAGACTATGGCTCAGCTTCCTGCAAGCTACAATCAGCCCATTAACATCACAATGAACGACCGAGATCTCGATATAGTAGCACGGAATACCATAATGCTGCTTGTAGCGCTCACAACCGAAAGCCAAGATGAAACAATCGATTGCATGATCCACGTTTGGTATTCGGCCTTTATCCGTAAGGCCGACCTTGACATCCTCAGTCAGAGAGTTCGCCCTCTTATTGAGAAGGTTTGCGATAAGATTAGAGATAAACCTGCCAATAGCATCTTGGGAAAGACCTGGACGTTTGGTCAACAGTCTCTCAGGCTTGTGCTCGAGAAGTCGTCGTGGGATAGGCTGTTGAGCTTCATGGAGGTTCCTGTCGGGTTAACAGCTAAAAAGGCGAACGAAATACGAACAGCTGTCACACTCGCTGAATCTCGAATAGATTATCGCGATCGCTTTTTTTTTTTCCTGCCTTCTTCCCATCGTGTTGCAAGATATCGATTTCGGCAGGATGGACTTCTTCTCCCATTTGGGGCTTCACGTAGCGAGTTCCAGCAACCAAATCCGTAAGTTACAGAAACTCCATGATATGCAATGAAGCTTATGAAGATAGAACATTCTTCCAAACTGCAGACAGCTGGCCGATGCACGACAACGCCGACCCTATGAACGGCTGGCCTGTGAAGGAGATTGAGTCAACTTCTACCGGACTTGCAACGTCTGACATCTATGGAAAACTCTTTTATCATGTCAAACTTTCATTAAGGACATTTCTGGAGCGGATGCATAGCTTAAGCATAGCATTCGAACTTCTTCAAGTAGACGCGTCTGATCTGCCTAGCCATCTTGAGAAAAGGTCTTTCGATCGAATAGAGGTAAGCTTCTGGAGTAAACAACGATACATTCATTACAGCTCATTCAATCATTATACTTACCTCCGAAAGGTCTCCAATATTTCAGATGGCGGATATCTTGGTATCCATCAAACCGTCGGCATAATGTCGCCGTTGCTCCAGGCTCCCTCCAACAACCCTCACGCAACCCTCATCACCTTATTCATGAACATCATTGACGAGAACATGACTGAACAAGATCAAATGGCCGAAGCAACTATGCAAAGCCCATCAACAAGGCATCTACTCAAATTCCTCCCGCTTGACCATCCACCAATCAGTCAACATGACCCCGATATTATCAAGTTCTCATATGCTCGTGATTACGTCAGGACTTACGACCACGTTTTTGACAGGTGAGTAAGGATAATCCATTCATCTCCCTGCACGGACTCGATGAACACCATTCTGACCATGTCTCAAGAGTTGCGAACACGTTCGAGTTCTCACGTTTCCCTCAGTTCATAGGAGCAGCGATGAAAGAAAAACATACTGTTGTTGAGAAATGGCCGTTCCGGCTTAAGCTCAAGCCAGGACAGAAAGGAGCAAAGGAAGAATTTGACCTCATTATGAGAGGGGGCGAGTGGAAAGGAACGCTACATCGAATGGAAGAGAATTCCGATGTAGAGCAAGCTGTCAAAAGGTGAAATGAGGTGTAAAAAGCTTCTTGCTTGCCAGTCTTACATACAGTATAGTCATAATATACATCCCTATTGTCTGTCCCAATTTCACTAAAAGAGGGATAGTATTGTCAATCTACTGCCTGTTTTTTTTAAATTAAAAGTGCTTAATAAACCTTCTTATCCGCTAGTTTATTCCTTTATTATATCCTTTCGAGATAGCTTTCCTTTAGTGGTGTAAAGTGATATTACCTTATAAATTGATATCTTAACTCTATGTATTTTAGAACTGCATTCTAGTAATTTGCAAGGGCTCTACTGAAAAGATTTCCCCCTCCTTGAATGGTAGTTGATATTATCAGTTGTCCACTTTTACAATAAAGTATCAACTACCCGTCTTTAAACATAAAGCCTCCAGAGCCATCTCTGGAGTTGAAGAAGCTAAGGCTTCGTCGGATGAAGAGAGTCTAGTTGTCATGCGAAAGAAACAGGCGCAGGTTGTGCGCATGATGGAAACCCGAGTACATGAGCTCATTGAGGCACACTATCGCAGATATCCTCAGTGGAAGAAGTGTTATGACCCTGAACTAAGAGAGCTGAATGGCCGCCTAGAGAAAGTGGATTATGCTTAGGGAGAGTAGTGAAAATCCATGATATGCTTTTAGATTTATAAGGATAGAATTCGACAAATAGCTCGTCGTTAAAACCGCGCATTCATCATTGCAATGCCATTGACAAAAGGTTCTCAGAGTTTAAGACAGTTGAGCATAACAGTTAATATTAGTTAAATAAATAGTATATATTAAGTTACTGCCTATTCCATTTAGTAACCAGCTACCTTTGTATTGGAGATAAATTTGAGTCTTGTCTGTAACAATAGTTTAACACTCTTATTTCAAGTCGTCGAAGTCTTCTCAATTCGGCTACCCTGTACAACCATTTGCCTTCAAGTTGTCTCTTCTCTCTTTTACCATAAGTGGAGCAATAACAGTGTGCTTTACAAAAGTGCTTTTGTTGGTTACACAGCTGCGTTAGAACATCCGAAAAAGGAAGCAATTGCATGTTCTCGACTAATATCGATGAGGGGCCTCCCATGGATCGTAAGACTCAAACCCTAAAAGTTGGCAGTCCTTTCCTTATTTAAGCGCCCGACATGGCGGGGTTGTGAAACATGTAAGACGGATAGCAGGCAGCAAGCTCAATGATAAACGGATAAATACGGCTGTATATCAGCTGTCATTTAGCGCCCGTTAATTGTGGGGCACTGAAAACCTAACCTCGCAAAATTTGACTCTTCTAGTCAAGATCGGCCCGCACCGGTGTAGATCCTCCAGCGACTGGCGGAAGTGGTAGTGATCATCCTGTCTGTCAGCACATGATAACCCAACCTCGAATAGACCTCCTGACGACCATTAGGAATAATGCCCCCAGGAACTCTTCGTTTAATGCGGCTAATGAACCGAGACTATCGATCCTCATAATGAGGCCTTCTGCTGCAGGTAGTCATTGGCTTGGGTACGGAGATATCAACCAGCATCCACTTAAGATGTCATGTCAGCCTCACCGGACGAACGGAACCGTATTCACATGTAAGGAAATCATATGTAAGAACTAGAAACAGGTGACGTGTGAGACAGTATATAACAAGCAAAAATGCATATTATTTATGTAAATATAACAAACTTTAGCCCATGTAATGACAATATATTGCATAGCGTAGATCTACTCTATGTTGTGTCCTTTCTCTTATCGGAGAACGGAGAAGCTATAGGCATGTATGAACAAAAAGAGGAGCAGCTGCATATTTCAACCCCCACTGATGACAAAGTAGTGGGCCGTGATTACCCGAATCTCTGTAGTCATTCCTGAATTGCGCCATGTGAATCGCGAAACCATTAACCCCGTATTTTGATTGAGCGCCTGCAGAGCGAGGAATGAGACATGCAGGACTATAAAGTATGACCTGCCCAAACGCCAAGGGTCAGTAGCAGGGGGCTGGAAGGTCGAAATGAATAGCCCGTCCCGCACTGGGTAAAAAATCGCTCTACCCACTCCGCTGCATGTCTTCTGACAGCCAGTGAAGGGCTATGTTATCTACAGGTTGTGATAAGAACAGTGTTTTGTGATTACTAGCAGCTCTAATGCGGAGTAAAGGCCTCATGCTTCTTGGCCGATAAATCGAACAAATTGCTAATTGTGTCACAAAGAATATAGGAACCCAGCCATACCGTCGTATTGAAGCAAGTTTTTAGATTTATAAGGGGGCTTAACGAGTTTGTGGCATACAGATCATGCAAACAATGATATAATGATCAGCGCTAGTGCCCTCTAAGCTTGGTTCTAGTCAATATAATGGAACCCCTCCTAGGGCTTGTTGATCATAACAAGTGGGGTTTGGGTGTAATGTTGGCTCGTGGATTGATAGATCGTCGACTTTCTTCTTAAGAGTACGTAGCACGCTGATGGATAATGATTGGGTGGAGAGACCTCAGCTCGGGTGAGCGCGGCACAAAGAGCACAGCCGACCCAATCGGTAGCGACCAAAAGCACGCCATGTATCCGATTAAAAAGAAGTCCTACCCCGCTCGCTTCTGCCTGAAATATAACCTAACATAAAATCAATTTTGAAGGCCGTTCCTTTAATTCATCGGACCATAGACAGAATGGTATCGCCAAACGGACATGAGGAGAGCTTATTGGTGGTAAAAGCAATCAATAACTGGAAGATTGACAAGGCTAATATGCTAATCCTAGAATGTGCGCAATCTTTTACTGCTATCTAAGGATTACATTAACAAGGCATTTGGACGTAGGAAGTGAGTAATCCTCTGATTCTGAGCAGGCATATTTGTTACTGATTATATGGTGTTTGCTATTGAAGCGAGTAAGTGATCCTCTGATTCTGTGGAAGCATAATGTTTACTAATCATGCGGCGCCTGCTGTTATAGGGAGTAAGTAATCCGCTGGTTCTAAGCAAGTGTACTATCTACTAATTGTATGGCGTTTACTGTTGTAGCGAGTACGTAATACCTGATTCTGGGTAAGAGTATGTGTTACTGACTGTGTGCTGTTTACTGGTATAGTGGGTAAGTAACCCCTAACACTAAGTGCGCGTATCTGTTACTGACGGTATGGCGACTATTGGTATAGGACGTAGGTGATTCATTAATTTCGATCAAGCATATACGTTGCTGATTATACAACATTTGTTTTTGTAGCGAGTAAGTGATTTTCTGATAATGAGTAAGCATAGCGGCTACTTATTATACGGGGTTCGTTATGGTAGGCAGTAAGTTATCCTGTGATTTTAAGTATGCGTCTGTATTGCTAATTATATGGCGCTGTAATAGCGAGTAAGTGATTCTCTGATAGTGAGCGGGCATAACGGCTACTTATTATACGGTGTTTGCTATGGTAGGAAGTAAGTGATCCTCTGACTCTAATTAAGTGTAATATTGCTAATTATGCGACGTTTGCTATTATAGCAAGTAAGTGATTCTCCAATAATGAGTAAATATAACGGTTACTGACTATATGGTGTTTACTATGACAGGCAGTAAGTAATCCTCTGGTTCCAAGTAAGCTTATGTGTTACTGACGATATGCTCTTTGCTGGTATAGTGGGTAAGTAACCCTTAACACTAAGCGCGCGTATCTGTTGCTAGCCGTATGATACTTATTGGTATAGGACGCAAGCTACGTAAGTGATTCATTGATTCCGAGCAAACATACGCCTTACTGATCTTATGGCGTTTACTATGGTAGACAGTAAGTGATTCCCTGGTTTTAGGCAAGCCCATGTGTTACTGATTGTAAATCGTTTGCTATTGTAGCTGGTAAGTCGACTTGTGATCATCCTTATGTTATATCAGTATTCTCATACTAAGATCACTATGGCCCGATGGTTGGGAGTATGATTTCGACAACCACTTTTCTGGGCATCTCATAAAGCGCACATCGAAACAACTTCGCCTTCTGTTCGTCTCAGACCCACCATCCCGGTGCTGTGACGTTTGCAGTTCTATACTGTTTCTATATAGAGAGAGGACCTTTCTGATCTAGCCGCTGCTGGCGGACACTGTCCTCTATGCCGTTTCATCTTCTCCCTAGCTCAGCAGCATAACGATCACGGCCAGAGTTTCTCGGTTCGTAGAACCGGGTCAGCGTTAACGATACAACCGGAAGAACGTCGTTTTCTCTACCTGTGTTCAGACGTAGGTTGGTATCTTCGATAACTCACATCGACTTGTCGTCTTTGGCTAACGATCCTCTCTGTGGCAACTAGAAGTACCTGACAACCAGATCCAGATCGGTTTTCCAGTCCGGCCTGCTGGCGATGACCCTTGGTGTTTTTCACTGCTGCGTGCATGGCTTGAAAGATGTGACACCAATCATCGCTGTAACGATGACAAAGGAAATCTACCCACAAGGCTTCTCAAAATCGGTGATAAGGCAGCTCCAGAAATCCTAAGGCTCGTTTCTGGCCACACCCTCGATAAGGCAAAGTACATTGCTTTGTCCCATCGTTGGGGGAAAACAGTCCCCGGCGAGGTCCCCTCCTATTGCACAAACAGCAAGAATATTGGCGACCGCGAAAACGGATTTCCCATAACCGACCTCCCAGCGACTTTTCGGGACGCTATTAAAGTGACCCAGCAGCTTGGCTTACAGTATCTTTGGATTGACACGCTCTGTATCATCCAAGGAGAAGGAGGAGACTGGCAACAAGAAGCCGATCGTATGAAGGACGTATACGCATCAGCTTACTGCACGCTCGCGGCTACGTCTGCTAGTGATTCAAACTCAGGATTTCTCAAACGGACTATTAACAGCGAGTATATCTGCGTCCAAGACAACTTAGGTCGGCGGGTCTGCGTCTGTAGCAATCCGGCTGACTTCGATACTCATGTAGAGGGGCTGGGCTCAATTCCAGAGCCTGGGTCATGCAAGAGAGGTTCTTATCTTGTAGAACCATCCATTTCGGTGCACACCAGATGTATTGGGAATGTGGTGAAGAAGTGTACTGCGAGGACATGACTAGGTTGACAGCGCCACGGTATGAGCTCTTTGAAGATCTTCCGATATTATCTAATCCGGTTGACTTGCTCCACAGTGAACGAGCAGACAAATATTTCAGACTCGACCCAAATTTCCCAGAACGTCTTCGGTTCTCGGGAACTGCTCCTACTATAAATTTCCTCCAGTCCTTACTAGAGGATTACTCAAAGCGTGACCTCTCAGTCGCTACAGACAGAGCTGTTGCGTTGTCTGGGTTAACAGCCCGTATCGCAGCGGCTCTTGGATGTGCAAACGCATATGGATACGGAGCCTTCGATTTCTTTCTTCACAGAAGTCTTCTCTGGATGCGGACCGACCTGCAGAAAAGGCAGATTCAGTATGCAACTGGCGGGGCAGTCCCGTCATGGTCCTGGATGGCGTACGAGGGAGGTATCCGATTCATTACACTTACGGAACTACCTTATGGGGAGCTGAACGTGTTCAAACATATCACTTTTGTTGAGAGGAATCCAGGACATATAGAGAAAAAAGTCTTGCGTACGAAGGTGTGGAAGTTCCCGAGATGCGATTTGAGTCCGGAGGCATCGCCAGAAGGGACCTATCGCCTATTAGGGTCGATAGGAATGGAAATAGGATGGATTATGCCTGATGGGGAAAACTTTGAGATGGGGCGAGCTGTTGTTATAGGGAGCGTGCATTCAAGCAAGGGCAGTGATAGGGGAGACTATTATATATTAGTTGTAAAGGAGAGAGAAAACAACGTCTATGAAAGGGTTGGGGTTGGAAAGATCCGGCACGGCTATTTGTTACTACAAGATGGTGATGTCCACCTCTCTTAGCTATACATAGATATATACATATATCATATGGCAAAATGGAGGATGAAGATGACCTTTGCTCCCTAGTTTTTCTAACTACATCCTTATGGTCCGGCACATTTTCTGTCAAAGAGGAGATTCACCACCTCTCATTGGCTCATGCCCCTGCTAGCTCCTCTTTCACTGAAAAAGGGACGGTGTTTTGGGGGTCCTTGCCGACTTTTTGATCAAAAGTGCGTCGCAAAACTTCCTCATTAGCTACTTTTTCTTTCGTTGCAACCTTCGTAGCTGACTTGACTTCTGTGGCGCAGAGCGATACCACCTCATGGCCGCCTACGTGTAAATCGATATCTTAATCGCGTGTGTTTCGTGACCGCGTCTTAAAAGCATAAGAAGGACTTCACTGATTGGTACTTATTATCATTAGTAGTTCATTTTCGCTATGATGCATTGAAACTTCCAACAATCCTGGCAATATTCAAACAAGTTGTCTCCAGGATTCCGCGAACATCAGCTTGATGATTACGACGTGGAACAGAATGAAACAACTCCATGGTTACAGCACACTAGATGTTCTCGCTTATTTCACAACTGATCGCTTGGCATTATCGCAGCCATGGCAAAGAAGCCCAAATTAGCATGGAATGAGGACTATCTTTTAGGCCAATAGCACAAAATGGCACCCCGTAAGCCAGCCGTGAAAGCGCAGCTACACGCCATACTCTGCAGTGTCGACCTTATCATGCTTAATTGGGCCGCATCCACACTAACCAAGGTTTCATAGAGATCTCGATGCTGATTGGATACAGACTGGAAACAGAATTTAGCTCCACAAGTTCAGAAAATAATTTCGTCTTACGATGATTGATCCATATCTTTAGAGTAGGTAAATTGAGTACCCAATACATTGCCTTTTCTTTTTGCCCTCTACTGGCGTCTCTAGGTCCGTTGCGCTTGTAGGCGACGGCGACGTAACGCAACGAAATCGTGTTCGTCCACGAATCAGAACTCTATCATTCCCTCATCATGTTGCTGGTGGAATTTGTTGATCTCGCATAACGCGTCGAGATTCTTAGGCCTTGAGAACAGGTTAACCTGATAAGGCAAGTTAACACTCACATTAAAGGATAATTAGTCCAGAATAGGAAAACGTACCACATAACGCCATTCTGGACGTCGTTCACTCCAACCCTTGTACTACAGCAGGAACGCAGATGTGAAACAGAAAAAAGTGAGTTTTCGAGCTATTCAGGCATACAGGTACCTAATTAAGCTACACAAGGTTTTAAGTTCGTGTTGTGGTCAAGCGATCATTCTCTCCTGGGTTCGACATACTCGGTCGTTGAAAATGAATTGATTGAATCGGGGAAATATACATTGAGGAATCCTTTGCTGCACTCGCCTATCATCATGAACGTTGTATAATTTTCAAGTTTAATATGTCCCTAATATTCTCACTAGCAATGTCATTTCAAGCTTGTGGCCTTCAATTCACAAATAGACTCTCGAGCAATACAATATTCCAATTACTCATCGTTGATTAGTCTCTGCAATGTCAACTTCGAGGCCACAATACTCTACCATTTGATGGAAGTCCGTGGTCAAATCATTGCAATACTTGAGAACTTTATCAACACCACTTATAACAAGGCTTTCGCGATAACCTTGGTACTGCAGTGCATCGACGTCAACCGCGAAACTTTCCAAGAAAGCTCTCTTCTCTGCATCACCTAGATGGTTCAGCTCAATACCAAGCACAGCCCAGCAGACAAATATGGCAATATCATGCCGAGCCTCATTGAATACGCCGGCCAGGTCTCTCAAGTCTTGTTGAACTGGTCAAGCGTCAGAATAGGTTGTGGCTGATATTTGCTTATTCAAACAAAAAAAGCTTACCTCTTCGAATGACTTTCCTCTTCTTGGACACTTTCATCCATTGGTAGCCTCCAGTGGCTGCTGATAGGGTACCTAAGCCCAAAATTGCAGAAGCAGCAGCGAGAGCCCAGCCGACAGGGTTTAATGCTAGAAAGATAGCTCCAGTCCCCACACCTACGACGCCAATACCTGTAAATATTTTTGGCCACTTCTCCATGAGCTTGTATGTTTCTAGCTCAGTGGCTAAATGTGAATTCAAGCGGCTTCTTACCCCAGTGAATTCCAGGCTACTAGCATGGAGGTCTTGAGCTGTTGTGTACAATGCTTGCGGGGTGACGGCTAGACATTGTTTACTTAGCAAGTCGTTTTACAAGAGGGAGCTCTTTTCAAAGAAAGAATAGATATGCGCACCTTCACCCCGTTTTATCCTTTCAAGGGTTGTAGCTACACGAGAAAACCTGGCTTGGTGCTGTAAAAATGGGTGGGCTGCTTGTTGCCAGGCGTTTAATCTTTCTGGCTGATCCACTGCAGCAAGTGTCATGCTATGTTCATATGATTGTTGTAGCTTGAAACCGTTAGATACCTTGAAGATAGGCGGATACAATTAGGACTGCCCACCTCGCTAACCAATAGAGCAATTCTTTGGATACTACTGAATAATTCGGCTAAACCGAAAACAATAGTCGCGTCGCTTGTGGGTATCGAGGTGAACTGCGATTGATTTGTCCGTTCGGCATGCATCATTATAAAAAGTCAACGATAAATGATAATGCCGATAGAGCATTAGTAGCAGTAGAAAGCCTTGTGATATTAGCGATGGTATAACAGAACATCCTTTCTTGACGATAAGGGATACATACAGAACTTCGATGGCATCGATTTCATCCAGTTGACCGGGTCTAAGGAACAGGTGAACGTTGATCTTCAGATGACTGATGGCAAAGAGTTGTTCATATTTACTTTTCCGATCTTGTGGTACGTTGAGAGGAACCAGACTCATCAAGTGTGGCTTGGTTCTGTTTCCAAGAAAGAATCTGAACACCAGCGCCGGGGCGATTCGCCTGAAGAGGTCTCGGACATGGTATTGAGCCCTCCCTCGGGGATCGTCATCGGTGAAGCGTTTGTGTTGAAAGTCAACCTTGAGAAAGCGAGAAAAATGTTAATAGTGACGGACCAGGTCCGATTTTTCTTATCTTTGATAGACAAGGCTTAGAAGGATAGTTATTACCTGAACGGGGACAAAGGTATCACGGCCGGTCATATCGTTAGGCTCAGTGACCTGAACTTCCCGTACAGCCCAATGGTCAAGATTAGATTCCCTGAAAGATCTAGCGAACTGATGGTTGAGGATGGGCGATCTACCGAGGTCGAAAAAGTGCCAGACCTCCAGTCGAACGAGTAGCAACTCATTTGAGTTGGAAGCAGAGACGTTCAGCGCCTCTCGATAATTGGGAAGTTGATCTTTCATCTCAAGAAACAGAATTTTAAATAACTGAAAGCACAAGTAGACGATTCCGAATTGAATCAAAGCTTTGTCTTTTGATCAGTATCGAGTAATTGTAGAGGAAAGAGCTCCTACTTGTAACGTACAGGAACAGATGATGTGTTGTACGATTCAATCTCCCTTCTGCACCAGAGCGTACAGCCCGCCATCCTGTGAAAAACGTTGGCACAGTTGTTTTGTTGGGAATGTGCAGCTTACTTGTTGTCCAATCGTGTGTTCACCGCTTGTTATATATGATGTAATGGAAGTGTGGCTTGACTTCTGACCCTATGAGATCAGTGGAATACTTATGTTGGGTGAAACATATGTACGTTAATGGTGGTCAGCCATAGGCACGTGATTCACACGAATTCCGACGGGCACACCGGTATGACGCATGATATTTAAGAATTAAGGCTGCCTTGTCTTGTAAAGAGTTTCCCGGGTTTCGTTTCTGGGCTTTTTTTAAAAAAAAAAAAAAAAAAAAAAAAAGAAGAGCTCAGATTGTTGCGCTTACTATATCTATATTCAATATTCTTGAAATGGAGCAGTTGACGCGTTCTTCCGTATCTGATATGGCACTTCCCATCGAAAGAGGCGACCTGAACCGCCACCATGCTGCTTCGGCTTCGAATTGCCGGTCCATTACAAGAGAGACCCGTGATTACCATGAGGTATCTCAGAGCTATCGCGGCTTCGGCGTCGACTCGATATGGCAAGAATTCAATTCTAGAAAGCGATCCGCAGAGTATCATCTAAATAAAGTGCGCGAATGTTTGTATCATATAGAGGGCTCAGATGACGAAACTACAGCTATAGAATATCAGGGTGAGCTAGACGCCTGGAAATACTTGTATAAATGAGACATTTGCTAACCTGGCTACGAAAGAGGTTGTTCTTGGCCATCGCGCCGTCAACAAAGATAGCCAATACCAATGGCACCTCAAGGTCGAATATGACAAAGCCGCCTGTGACCTCGTTGCTATGGAGAACGTCCTCAACATACTCAAGCTCAGCGATTCGAGTAGAGCTGAGGTTAGAAGCCACTTTGCCAAAGCGGCAGTGTCGTTAGTAGTCCCTTTTAACCCTTCCAGAAGCAGGAATCTTCCTGTCTTATGAGATAATCTTGAGACCTTTTCACTGACCAATGCGGATGAGCCCTTCATATAGGCTCACGTTTTTTACGGGATCGTGCTTTATTGCTAGTCAGAATTACGACCATATCTGGGACATTGGAGCTCTGACTGGAGCTCTTTATGGAGGGTACAACATGGCGAAATCATCTTATCGTGGAGCCCACGGATACCTACGAACGACAGCTCTAGAAAGATGCGACCGAATTGTAAAATCTTTAAGGAACAAGATACAGACTCGGACGCTCGAGGAAGAAGATTGCGCTTCTTTTGAAAGCTACTGGTTTACAATGTTGGATCAGTTCAGGCCTGAAGATGGAATGGATGGAGACGATGTGTCTGGCAACATCAGACAAGCGCCTCAAATTTCACACGATATTGTTGGAACTCGCAACGATACTCGTCTTTACACAATTGAGTAAAGTAGTGCTTGGGCCCCCTTAGTCTGGCTCCTGATTTAGTTTATCTTGAATTGACGGTATTCTATATCCCGTGTTGGAGACGCTTGTCAAACCAGAATTTAGCGATCAGACGCTGACGCCTTTCGATTTTCGCGGTCACTTTACTAACCTAATCAGAATCCAGCAGTCAGTTCAAGAACATATCTTATCAGTCGCGACCTACCATATCCACAATGCCAGGAACGCCCACGAAACGCAGGCGGCCCCGAACATACGGCACGCTGAAAGATAAGGCTAAGCATGATGCCGTCGCCAAGCGCGCTCGAAGACAGCTTCGGAAGCAAACAACGCACGACAGTATCAGGTTTCAAGTGACAGAAGTATCAAGTCGTATGAAACGAACCTTTTGGATGGCCCTTCAGAGGCAGATAGCTCGTTGATAGGCGCCGAGTCGCCTGTTTCGTCAATTGACGGTATGTATTATTTATTGACTTACGGTCATTATGTCGTAAAGTTCTGTTTGCCAACCTAACGCAGTCTGCACCCTGAAAACACAAAACTCATTACTTAGAAAGAGCTGTAGTTCCTTGCCAAAGGCCGCGAAAATAACGTTGAGAAAATCTCTCACAGCTATCCTATCACGATGTCGATTATAAATCTGTAGAAGGCCGTTGTAATGAAGCCCGTTCCTGAATATGTTGGTATAATGCACCAAGAACTTTGTCTTCTTATGGTAGCTTGACATGACTTTCGCGTTTTATACTGAGGTGTTAGGGTTGGGTTTGTCAATTCTAGGTGAGACTGAGTCCCCGCTATCGCATATGTGATCCAAGTCCCACTTTCACATCATGTGATTCGTCTAAACTCAAACGTAATACAGACCCCAGTCTCTATCACATATGTGATCGAGTCCCACTTCTGTCAAATATTAGAATTCCCTCTTGACCTCTTGGTTCCTGTCAATCATAATTCTCATCCTCTTCTTCCTAGTAACCAATGACCAAATCAACTCTAGTAGAGTTGATTTTATTGACCCACTTTAAACCTAGTAGGGTTGATTATTGCCAGGGTGTGGAGTTGATTTGAAAGAAACAGGGGTTTAGCAGGGACTTGGCAGGGGTTTGCCCAGAACACGACGCGTCCCTTCGCATAAAGTGCTAGACTATGGGTGGTTGTATCATACGACTGAATGATTTAATTATTGATCGAAGCATAATTGTTATTCGCATCTTACTATCAGTAACTACGTCATCAAAATAATCACTATTATCGTTCAAATTTGTAATCTGAATCCTGCAGTGAAATTTATCCTTACCTTTTTAGCGACAGGTATTTTAGGGAGCTGCCAGGCATTGAAAATGGGCAAACCTTCAATGAGATAAAATAAGGTTAAATAGAGGAGAAAAAAGACACTGTTTGCTTCATAATTTCGTAGTACCATGACAATGCCTTTAACTAAATCTGCACAACCATCATGCACCCATCTTCTTCTTTTTCTATCAGCTTCAGGATATAGTGATCCAATGACGAGTTTCTCCTACACTCATATTGTATAAGGATGACAAAGGGTTCGCCAGCCCCGCGATGGATTTCTTTACTAACAAACGTGAGTAGCAGTCACCAACAACTCAAGAGGGAGGCCCTTCCCAATCCGCCCTTGTCCAGTCCTCATAATCATTGTCACACCCATCATCCCACTCATCCTCCTTATTCCACCGACGGTCCCATGGGTCGTCCCAGGGGTCATCCGTCCCGTTATCCTCAGAGTGCCCAAAATAATCTTTTTGTGGATTCACTTCAGCCCATGTGTCAAGCATTCTGTTTTGGTCGGGAGTCCAGGGGCTTAACACCCTTTCTGTACCATGAGGAGAATACCGAGCGGTTTGAGAGGCCAAAACACGATTGTGTGACTCTTTCACGACTAGACCCTTCCAACGGTCTGTTCCGCACTTGTACTTTTCAAACAACATTGGTAAGTGTTGAACGTCGCCGATGCAGTACTCAATAAGCTCTGCCGGAAGCGGTCGTATGTTGAGGACACTGTAAGAGCCTCCCTTTTGAGGGTTCCAGAGCTTTTCTCCTTTCTCCTTGCTACGCCTCCACTGATCCCTTTCAGGTCCATATAAAGATTCTTCAATACACTTTGCAAGGCCACTTAAGAACTTCCTAGAGTTCGTGGTTCTCCTACGAGCATTCTCCATAAGCTGAACATCTCGAACGCCATCCAATTTGATGTTATAGTGGAAATGTAGTGCATCTGAATCGTTTCGGACGTCGAAGAAGACCTTGATAAATTTTGAAGATTCCAGAATATCCTTCAAGCTTTTTCCGCTGCCCCCGACTGTCGAGAAGGCTAGATTTCCCAGGTTATGGATGTCGATGATATGGGGACGCGCCAGAAATTGTGAAGGATAGACCAAGATTGTCAAGAGTGAAAGCTTCCCATCCCGGCCAAGGCGTTCTCCCTCGGCGTCGATATAAAGTGGGGGTTGAATGTCTCCAAGCCAGGTATCCTGGAGTGATATCCAGTCAACGAGGTCGGATACACCTTGCTGAGTGTCAACAAAAACCGTATCTTTCATTTTCAATGCTTTGATGAATCACTGACCGCCTGAGAAGAGGGTAGTTCATACTTATAAGACAAGTGGCCATAGCAATGAAGCAACAACCCAGATTATAGTTACAGACAAAATGATATGATGTAATGAGAGATAAAAATAGATTCGTCCAAGCCACTGAAACTTGACTAGGAGTGATGCAATCTAACGCTCACCGAGTTCATCCAACGAACCAAGCTTATCATCTAATGAGCTATCACCTAAGTCTCACGTTAACAAATTAAAATTCTTTATTCTTGTGCAGATGATGTTTGCCTGAAGAGCCTGATTCAAGACTTAGGCGCCCAGGCATCCATGCAGCATGTCTCACCTAAGGCCTCCTGGATGATACCTCATGTGATTAAAAACTGCATTTTGTAACAGTTGCGCATAACCAGTACGCCACGGGAGAGAATGCTAGGGTACAATCGTTATTATAGTAATTATAATGGTGTTTGAAGTTACTTATACAAGCCTGCAGCGGACCAAGCTGTAATAAGGACTCTTTACAGCCGTTTTCGGGTTCTTTGTGGGCCCTGTCGGAGGCTTGAAAGAGGCCAGCCTGGCCGGCTGCAGCCACAACAGACCATTCGCTGGGTTGAACAAGGCAGACTTCGACACATGTTAGTCCGGGCACATGGGGTCAATGGTGGGCAACTGGCCACGTAGCTGATGCACATGACCATTTGGTGTGCAGCCTGAGATAAGGGTAATCACATTATAATTCGTCGAAATACAAATTTTTGGTTACTCGGCCGCATTGGGCATGAATGAAAATAGAATCGGTGGCATATCTTTAACCTCCATGGATAATAAACAGGTCGCGGCTGCCGGCTGCAGTCATCTCTGAATTATGCTGTGTGACTCTCGAAAGATATCAGATCCGTATTTGATTGAGCGCCTAGTAAGGTGAGGTAGTGAGACACGTAAGACTAAGGGAGGTAACAAGTTCGATTGAAGGCATGTGCCGCTTGACACCTGTCGATTATGACAGGACCGAGCGCCAAGAGTCCGGACAACCAGCCAGCCCATGCTGTTCCTTAACTCAATGTTGAATTCTTTGCGCCTAGAGCGGCGCGCCCCGGTAAAGATCGTCTAGTATCTAGTGGGAAGAACCTTGAAGTATCATATTCGAGGTGGCGAAGCGATACGTATCGAATTTCAGTTTTGTGGGGGTCGGTGTGCACGGTTGGCATAGGGAACGGAATCTGGCTGACTAGCGGCCACGTCAACTTGATGCCGTATGCTTCTCAGGATGACTTGGTGTGGTTAGTTGCCTCCTTGTGCAAACCAGATCAAAGCCCAGAGACTCGTTGACGTTCTGCCATGGGCTGCACTTCAAGGGGATATTATGCATTACCCTTATCAAAAGTTTGATGACCGGTCAAACTATTGCCAAACCTTGTTGGCAATTCGAGCATTGTTACTAACCTATTGATTTGGATAAAAGGCCAGCCATTTCTAGATCTTTCTGAAAGTCTATTGATCAGGCTGGAACATAGCATGGCTTAAGCATGTCACCGGATATGAATGACTTAGTGCAACATGGGGGAGATATCCCGGGCACTCATGGGTTAGCCCGTGAATATCCATGGGATACAGCCGAGAGTCTCATTATCGCTACACATTTGTTGGATGCTGCAAGAGAATTCCGCGAACTAGCCATACTTAGAGTCAAGGTAAGTGATGCTTGATGTAATTTTCTCCATAGTTTGTTCGGACTGCTCACGAATAGTGTCACAGGGATGGAGTAACCCTAAGGGCGACACCTTTTTTCGCAAGCAACGACGCAGAGCGGATGAAAGCAGTGACAAGACCGCTGCTTTTTTTCTATAGGCTGATGAAGAAAATTGGTCAAGAACTTCATAAAGAATGCCAAGCTTTCACTGCGTTGGCAACTCCTGGGAATATACCTAGTATTCTCGACTGGTGCATGGCTCCAGGCGGCTTTCTGGCTGTGGCCTTGAGGCACAATCCCGACGCTCGGGCACTTGCATTCAGTCTGCCGGAAGAACAAGGTGGCCATCGTGTGTTATTACCCGATAGCATCAACGTCGAAAGAAGGCTTCTCGACATCACTTTACTAGCCGAAGACATGGGATGTGAGACGATTTCTAGGGATCATCCGGACGGACGTAAGTTCCAATCGCGACAACTCGAACCAGATAGGCGTTTTGGTTTAGTCATCTGCGATGGTGCGACATTGCGAAACCACATACAAGATCCGAATAAGAAGGATTGCGAAGCCCGCAGGTTGACCACGACACAGCTGGCTCTTGGTCTTGAGCATGTCGAGCGGGGTGGCACTATGGTCATTTTACTACACAAGGTTGAGGCCTGGGATACTGTGATCATCTTGAACCGATTTAACAAGTTTTCAAATATCAAGCTATGCAAGCCGAAACGCGGCCATGAAACGCGCTCATCCTTCTACCTGATAGCTACCAATATCGAGACCCAGCACCCAGAGGCCCTTGCGGCTATCGAGCAGTGGAAAGCGATCCGGAGAGTACTAACTTTCGAACCCGAAGATTGTCATGCTCGTGTGATACGCGAAGGCGAACTGAGCCCAGAACAACTACTAGATGAGTTTGGGTCTGATCTTGTGGATCTAGGAAGATGTGTATGGAAAGTGCAGGCGGAGGCGCTCGCTAAAGCTCCCTTTACTCAATCAAAAAGGGATCCCACAAGGGGCTCCAAACCTGCATGAATCTTCAAGCTTCTTTCGGTACAATTCAGGTTGCAAGGGCCTGTAACTTTCCATCATGTTCTTATCAGGCCTAAGGAAGGCACTCCGAGCCACTGGCATATGGTTTCCTTCTGATGTAGCGATAAGCTTGATGACCTGACCGGACGACAAGAGTGAAACACGTCTTTCAAGGTCTGAGCCGTTCCTAGATTGCTCTCAGTGTGTTAAGTAGCCGTCATCACTGAGGTTGAAGCATGAAGTCATAACATAAGCCTGCGACTTGCCGAGCTATCTATCTCACTTAGCTGCTGTGATTTCGAAAGCGTACTGAAGTCATAGATAATGGATAGGATCCAAAGAATTCCGTAGACGTACGAATCAGCCGTGGACTGCTTGTTGGCAATGTCTAAGTCTCAGACACTTCGTCGCCCAATAGTCGTATGCTTGAGCCTTGAGTTGTAATGATCCCTTTTACGTCGTTCTTTACAATGGCTGCATTTAACTGCGCTTTTCCTATCTTTGACGGACAAGTTCCGCTTTCCAAGTAATGCAGCTGCGCCGACGGGCATTCAAATGCCTTCTTGCATTTACCACTCGCTAGACATTTGATGTGGCATAATGGCTGGTGTCGAATCGACGCTTTGTGTAAGGTCCTTCTGCACATGTCGCATCCTGTACGCTTTCGAGATACTTGGTGTGGGTGTGCTGGGCTGTTTCCAAGATGCTGTGAAACGCTTTCCTTTCTATTGAAATCACGCTTGCAGTCGCAACAGCGAAACTGATTCGGAAGGGGCGGCATTCTCAGGGACAAGCGTTAGATAGCCCAGGTCTTTCAAAATAACAAAGGAGCAGAACATGAATGGCAAGGAGGAGAGATCAATAGGAAATATCTGTATTCACAGGTTGGAGAGGGGGAAGACAAAATCATGATGCCGGTATGACACGTTGAATAGCAAACGATATTTTGAGGTTATCTGTTGCTTTGCACCTACTGTTTAGTAAAACTAGCTCCATTGTAAGGGTGCAAGTCATGCACATACTAAAACTGGGAAGGTTTGGACACCAAATCTCAATAGAGATAGAACTAGTAGTAGCTAGTTGTTACAACCAAAGTTGACCTTTCACCATCAACGCACGCCGCAAAACTAGACCTTACGTCATCACCAACCACACCAGAACCGAACGTCCATTTCCGGCCCTCGATCAAAGCAGCCAATTACGGCCAAACCAATAACGTTCTCACGCAGATTCTCCGCCCTAGTAACCTCGTCGCAATTCACTGCATTCCACGCTCACTGGGCCTTGAGCAAATTATATAACCATATCTATCTCAGAAATGGAGAACTACCCTGCACCCAATTATGGAATTTCTGCAGCCTAAATTCTGACAGCTTACTGTCCCGCTGGCCGCTTTAAACCAACGTGTGCTTGCTCTGGCGGCTCACCTGTCTCTTGCCATTTGGCTCTCATCTCAAGAAACTCGGACTTCCTAATGAGAGCTCTGAGGGACTCTGCGCTAGTCGGTCGTCGCTGTTTCTGGCTTTCAATAGCCGCTTCCGAAAACCGAAACGACTCAATAATAAAGTCCAATAGTGCAACTACAACAGTCAGTGTTTGTCTTATTAGCATCCCAGTGAACTCAACTCATATGCCGCAAGATAAAAGACTTACCCATCTCATCGCACCTCTTCTCCCCGATCTTTCCCACCACAACACTATACTTCTCATGGAAGGCTATTTTCCCAATGCCTCTCCCATCCCCCATATTATTCCATGGGTTGCCAAGTGCTCCAAACCGCCACGGCAACTCCCCAAATACAGCTCTATACATACAAACTCCCAATGCCCAAACATCAGCTGTACCGTCAAACTCAGTCCTTTCCTGCTCGGGCGAGTGGAAACCAATCGTTCCGTTGGTGCCGGGTTGAGCAGGTATTGTGGTTCTGTTCGCAGGGATAGGAATGATGGAGTCGATGTCGAGGATAATGGCTGTCAGGCGACGTGCTGGAGGGGGTATGAGGCTGTTTGGCTCACGAGGGAACGGGTGAGGTTTTTGAGGCCGATGTTGGGTGGTTTGATGTCTGTATGAACAAAGTTATGGGCGTGAAGAAACCTGAGGCCTTGGAGACAATCGCAGAGTATAATTTCCAATTTCGTCCAGCTTTCAAGTGTTAGCATCTAGTCTGTGCCCTTGCGGCAGGGTCGATCTTACTGTGTTTGGCTCTGTTTCGGCAAAGCCATCAGAGTATTCTCAACAAAAGGTTCAAGGACTAAGTGAAACTCATCAACTTTGCCTTCCATGTGCATCACATCGATACATATCAACACGTTCTTCTGCTGCTTTCTCTCCAGCATTCGTGAAAGTGATTGGACCATATTCACCTTAGATCGAACAAACTCCAGGTTGTCACGAGTTGGTACCATATTCTTAATAACAACGACATTCCCCTGTGGTCCCGTTGCTGGTTTGACTCGACCGTATGTGCCCATTCCGATCAGGTTGGCTCCTGTAATGGTATAGCTGCCTATTGTCTGAGTGGTCACGTTGGGCGTTGGCGTCGCTGATAGTGCATCCTTGGTGGGTTGATCATCGCCGTAGATATCCTCCAGAAAAACCTCCAGCGCCTGATGGCCTTCGGACGTGCGACAGTAGTTTGTGTACTCTAGTGTATAGCCCAAGTCTTCGAACGTGATGGAGTTTTCAGCCTCTGCGCAAACAGCCGTGTTTACTCCGTGGGAAGATGAGATGGCGTAGTTGTTGACTGTTGCGGCAGCTCTTGACTCGACCTTGACACAAGCCATCCTTGTTTCCTGGGCAAATGTCAAGTACGCATGTCTTCTGGCTACACGATTCCGTCGTGATGTGGTGAGTAACAAGTCAACTACCGGCTTCTCAAGAGCGATGCTTTTCGAGCTCAACCTTCCAACGGCCCATCCTCGACTAGGAATTAAAGGTTTAACGTTTGGATCAATGAAGTAAAATCCCGTCCAGATGGGAACCGGACTCGGCATGCGCTCTTTCGATGATGACGAAGGTGAAGATGATGAGGCATGGGTACTTGAATGGACAAGATGAGTCACCACTGGGTCGGTGGTAAGCTCATCAGAGTACCAGATGTACTTTGCGTAATGAGAGCGTGCGGTGTTATCTGCATTGTAGTCTTGTTCTTGCAGAAAGTCCACGACGTTTGAGAAGGCGAGTTTTGCAGCAGCGTTCTTAGGACGAAGGATGAGAAGCGCTTCTGCGAGTGGCGAGTTTGGGCCGAGAGGATCCCATTCTGTAGCGGTGCTGTCTGGTGTTGACATTTAGTTTTAAAGTCATGGCAATCTTCAGCATCGTGAATAATTGAGGATGGAGGTGGAGACAGAATCGCTAAGTTAAGAATTGAATTGTCCTTGCCGAAATAGGCTTAGTCGATAGTGGATCAATGGGAGATGATTGACGAACGGACGAATGTTGCTCCGCCTGTCACGTGAATTCGCGACACGTCAGCACGTTCCCTCGTGAATGTTGACCTCATGAATTTCCCTACAGCATCAACAAGTCAATTAACAAACTCCTGTCACATCATCCGCACCCACCCTCCCTTGATGCGCATCTGTTTCTAGAGCTATGATATATCATCCTCCATCTTCTGAACCTTGTCGAATCGAAACGCGACCGCCATGAGATCTCCTCAGCCAACGCCGCCAAGCAACAAACCAGATAATGAGATATCCATCAGTCATACTTGGGGACATGCTCTTGCGATACAGATTGAGAACAACCAAGGCGTGCGTCTCTTGATTATTTTCTAGCGGTACATACTGATTGTGGACAGGAACTTCCATGTCCTGTGGCGACACAGGGTGCTCACCTCATCCTTCCGCCACCAACACCCGTTTTCCAAACAAGCATTCCCAACACAGTCTTCATCCAAAGCCTCACTAATAAACTCAAACTTCTTCAAATGCGTCAAAATATCCGAATAGGCCTCTACGGTGCAGAGTTTGCCGACCAGTGGCCGATATCCAGGACGCCAAGAGATCTTGCCGAGGACGCTGCGAATAGAGTCACCAAGATACACGATGACCTATTATTAGCCTTGGGTGATGACACGGAAACAGATGAGGAAGAGGATGAGAGGTGCGGTATACAAAGTGAATTAATCTCTGCAGCCTGCCGAAAGCGCATGTCTGAGGCAAGGGAGAAGATGAAGAAGAGAGACGTTCCGCTCCCTTCGCCTGAAGGAACGGACGATGATACGACTGGAGAGATAAGGAAGAGGAAGAGGGACGACATTGAATTGGTGGAGTCGATGCGGAAGAGAAAGAGAGATGCAACAAGGAGATATTGAGTAGTCATCGATAAAGGCGATCGATCCACCTTCTGCATCGACCTTGCGTTGCACGAGGTCTGTACTCATGCCCCCTTATTAATTGCCAAGAATCGAGAAGGAACAGGTGTAGGGTCTCGAGGTACCAATAAAATTCCGTTCCATACCAGCATGGTTAGTCGTTACGAAAGCCCTCGAGGGTATATAACGCCTCCTAGTAACTAATGACTAAATCAACTCTAGTAGAGTTGATTTAATGAACCCACTTTATACCTAGTAGGGTTGATTTTTGCCAGAGTGTAGAGTTGATTTGAATGAGCAGGGGCTTGCCCAGGACACGACGCGTCCTGTCGCGTTAACTATGGAGGTATAGCATCGAATCTCAATCATTATTCAGGTCTTAGCATCGGTAACAAAGTCGCTTTGTCGACCACTATGACGGCTTTAAACTTGGAGGCTGAAACATGTTCTTCTCTCTACATACCGCCTGCTCAAGAATTATCAGCAGAAACGCATTATGTACCCTATTTATGACCAATCACCTTCTAGCATCATCGCCCCATATTTCTCCCAATCGCACTGCGATTTTCGTAGTGCACTCTTGAAATTAGAAAACCTAAAGCGCGAAGCGCGTCGCTTTTCCCTCGGTTGACCCTTGTCAAGTACAACAGCTTGACTACAGACCTAAACAATAACATACATGACCGTTATCTATTGAAATTCACGTGCTAAAAATTACTGCCATTCACAACTGGCAGCTCATTATTACCATCAGCTCGTCAGCAAAAGAAAATATTGGCCAAGTCCTTCACAATTACCGATGGCGGCGGCAAGCGCGGTGACATCTTACAACCAGTATAACTTCTCACCCAATGGCTGACAAGCAAGTCTCACATTCACCAATCAAGCCCAGAAAACCCGATGCGGGGTAAACAAAGCTGACCTCGAATCAGGCGGCAACGACACCTACGTCGCTGGTGCCTTAACTCAAATGCCTCAGATGACAGACAACAGAACGTATCATAAGCATTTGTTATTGACCTTAGTCACAGATCCCTCCAAACTTTAATTTCACAATACAATGAACGACGACTCTAACATCTCTCTACGCAACATTGTCACAAACCATGGCAAGTCAATCGCATCGCTTCTCCTCAATATTGGTGAAAACAAACAGCCCCAGCGGAAATATTTATCATTTATCCAAGAAATAGAGTGTCTCAGACTTGAGGACTCTAGTGACGGACCTATGCTGATACGCCGCGAGATCAATGCCTTTGAGGAACAAGACTATGTCGCTCTGTCTTACACCTGGGGCAACTCTGAACAGGAAAGCCCAGTGAAGGGAAAATACAAGTTTCAAACTAGAGGATATAAGCCCCAATTCTTCCCATCGCCGGTTCGGGACAGCGTTTTTGACCGTGTATTTTCTTTCATGCGGGCAAAGGGTCTTAGCATGCTTTGGATCGATAGGCATTGCGTCAAGCAGAAGACCTGCAAAACAAATGTTATATGTGCCCATGAACGATGCGAAGATAAGAAGCGCGCAATTGAGACCATGGACTTGGTCTACAGTCTGAGCAAGCACCCTGTGGCTTTGCTTGGGAAGCCAATCGAGTGGGAGCATGAACTTGATGTACTATTTAAGATCCTTAGCGGACAGTTCATGAAGGAACTTGAACAAACAGAAGACGACGAAATCTTGCAGGCATTGGGTTTGCTAAGTAGGATTACGAAAGATCGATGGTGGACCAGGGCCTGGACGTTCCAGGAAGACTATCGCGGACGGCGAAATATGACACTACTCATTCGACACCCCGAGTTCCTAGAAGCAAAGAAACGGGAGTACGAAATTTTCTCCGATGTTCCAAACGAACTTTGTATCGAATCCATACGCTTTAGCAAAGAGATTACCGAATTTTGCCGTGCGGTCCAGGATAAAACACCACAACGGGAAGATGTGTCACATCATACAAAGTATATACTTGGAGCTGCAGGGAACTATAAAATCTTATTGGAAAGTTCGATGCCTATGACGCCAAAAGTCATTGCCGACATCCAAAGGCGAGGACTGGACGATGCTTGGGATAAGTTGGCAATTATCGCTAATTGCTGCCAGTACAGCATTCGAATAGACCATAAGCAGATGCAAAAGCCAAACAGCCTCAGTATATCGATACTAGCGATGTATCTTCTTAATGGAGAGATTCTTTTAAACGACTCACAAAAGGATTCCTCCTTGATGCTTGATAAGACCTTATCCCAATTCTTAGAGGATCAAGCATTTAAAGAGTTTTATGCTCCTGAGGGTGAACGCGATCTCACTTTCAATAAGGGATGTCGATTTATCGACATTGAGTTCACGCCTAAGGGTATCAAGACGGAAGGGCATCTTTGGAAACTTGGTAGGATCATAGATCCTGCAACGTTTCTTCTTCCATTGCCCGAGGCTAAAAACAAAACCCATTCTTGGATTACTCGGCCGAAGCTTGGGGCGCTCACTTTCGCAAGGCTGAGTTCATCGACGATAATATTGTTGTATCTTTCGCTCTAAGGATCTGCGATACGGGTTCGAAGAGCTACTCAGCATGGTTTAGAATTTATTGGGAGACTTCAGGTAGGAGTCCTACTGAGTGTTTTACGGATCTTATGATAGCGTCGTACTTCGGCCATCATGTCATTGCCAAGTTACTTCTCGAAAAGGGGGCGGATATCAAGGCGAAGGACAGCAAGTATGGTCGCACGCCACTATCATGGGCCGCCGGGAACGGGCACGACACTATCATCAAGCTACTACTGGCGACAGAGAAGGTTGATGTGGACTCAAAGGATATGTTTGGTCAGACGCCGCTATTTTTGGCTGCCGAAAACGGGCGTGAGGCTGTCGCCAAGCTGCTGCTCGATAAGGATTTGCGTTCTTCAGGGATCACCAGCTTGTACTCGATGAGATATTGCAGGAGGAACCTGTAATGAAAACCACAGCCTTCGCATTAACCGCTCTCCTTCCTTCGCCTCGTGAACTTCTTCCCGAAATCCTCTCTGGATGATATCAGCCTTCAGGTCTTCGTCGCCAGATAAGAGTGAAGAATATTGTATCTACTAAGCTAAAGAAGCCTATTCCCTAATACTCTATTAAAATCCCTATATTTACCTATAGATGCTCCTCTGCTATAAGCCTAAGGGCCATTAATTATGCGAAGTATTTCTATGGAAACCCTGCATGGTAAATCGCTTGCGTCCCAGATCTCAGCCGTCCCATCAGATGAGCCAGATGCCAGATGCTGGCTATTTTCTGCGAATACCACCAAGCATACCGCACCACTATGGCCTTCCGGCGTCTGTAAACAAGCGCTCCTGTACTCCTCCATTTTGGTTTCCATCTGATAAGGCTGCGCTTAAGACTCAGTACGAGTGCAGAAGCATAAACCTGCAATGGGACAATGACCAATCTCAATATCTTGTCTGTAAGGAAGGATAAATGGACGTGCGTCTTGAATAAATTCCTTTAGTTGTCGCGCTTCGCTGGTTTTCTGTTGACTTGTCAGACCACTTCCTTTATATATGCCCTGACCAATACATTGCCAACGCATGAAGCTTAGCCTATCTCTCGCGCCATGTTTGTTTGACCCAGTGTTCTAGACGACGCTCGATACGTGATAGTTATCTGCGAGGATAGAGAATGAGGGGAGGTCTAGGTGGTCGCCTGTTCAAGGAAGAATATGAGAAGGCACGGTAGACAGAGTGGCAGGATGGTAGGTAAGATCGTCGATTGAAAGACTCTGCAAAACATGCGTCACGCGAAGGAAACCAACGCGGAGAGAAAGTAGGTAAAGATCCTGACAATTATTGTTTGCGTCGACAGCCTACTCTACTCAATAATTGAAGACAGAAACGGGCCCCGTTTCGCGTTTTAGTCCAATCAGGCGATCTAATCTCGACAGTGATCATCGCTTTTTGGAACGGGGCCCGTTTATGTTTTTGACTGTCATCAGTGACCGCGAAATGGAACCCTGAAAAACCAGCCGTGCCATCCATCATCTCCTTTAGCTTCGCATACCTATTCTGTATGTTCGGTCAAACCGCAGCCACCATATATCCTCCATGTCAAACTCCATCGACCCTCGCTTCAATACCGTCCCACAGCTGCGCTCCATGCGGTCTTCGGCCCTGAAACCGAATAACTCTTGACATTTCATATTGACTTTTGAAACCCGTTCCGGCCCCTCATTGTCCCCATATCACCCTGCCCATATAACCTTAATCCAGTACGCAAATGCGACTTAGGTATTCAAGGCCACCACCAATTTTTTGGCCAAGTAAAATGCTAATTTATACTTCGCTGGTCGAAAAAGCATTCAGAATGCAGATTTATTCTATTGTAATCAATCTTGCTGTCGCGGTATGTCATGGTATGTTGCCATAGAGGGACTCGCGACCAAGCGTTACATTTCCTATTATAGAATAGTGTACTTCATCTGTCAAGCGTTACATTTCCTAACATGGCTAGCGCTCCCAGCTTAGTATAGCTGTTGTTTCTCCTTCATAACAACCTACCCCGTAGATTTTGGCATTCTTAGGCTAGAAATAAAAAATAAAGATAGAAACAGAACCATACAATGTGAAAGTCATCCATGAAAAGTATGCTGGTTACAATTCATTATTTTAATAACCACTCAAAAAGGAACACCAGAGCTTCAGCGTCGGCGAAATGTGAATGTCATTTCTAACTTGAGATAACTTATTTTTCTGCGCTTGCTCTACGGTAGCCAGAGAACCCAGTCTCGGATGGCAGAGCCTGCGGATGACTCGACCCAAAGTAAACCATCGCGAGGCTCTCTGATTGGTACAACTACGAATTCAAAAATTAGCAATGAGGCCTTCTAGGTGGAGGAGGTTGTTAGCTTAGAAAAGATCAGCCGACATCAATCCAAAGCGGCACATCTGTAGGGAAAGACCCCGCTATGCATACCAAACAATGCATACCAAACATCAATCATGACAAATGGTAGTCCGTATGGTGGCAATCTCTTTCGTGAGGTAGATTGTTGTCTCCTTTCCCTTCATTTGAGAAAAAAAGCAGCTATATTATGATTCGCCGAAATACGATTGTTGGTTGCGCGGCCGCACTGGGCATGGGATGAAAAGGGAAGCAAATGCATATTTTCAACCCCCATGGTTACTACCTGTACCGCTGCACTTATCCCTGAATTATGTGGTGTAACCCTCGGAAGCCATCAACTCCGTCTTGAATTGAGCACCGAGCAAGGCGGAGTAGTGAGACACGAAGGACTAAGGGAGGTAACGAGACATCAATTATGGATCTGACCGGACGTCAAGAGTTAAGAGTGGGGCAGCTGAAAAGTCAAGATAGGCAGTCCATCCTGCTCCATGCTTCAATATTGGATTCTTTTAGTCTAGATCGGCCCCCGATGTAGATCACCCGCAGCCCGTGGAAGAGCTACGCTAGCTCCATGACGTGATGACGGAAAGCTCTGTTGTTATTGCCGCTGCCGCAAAAGACAAAGAAATGATAGCTTAGTCTGTATTACAGTGTTGAAAACTTCCACCTTCCGCTCCAAAACAACGTTCTCTTTGTAAAATCCAGAGTGGAGACACTTGGGTACATAATTCTACCTCGTAAGCAGATGTGTTGTCTGGATTTGGCTGTCTTTTGGGTGCGTAAGCAATTTCTGGCTGTGCGAATGAGGTATCCAGAAGTAGCGCTGCTGCCTAGAGGTCCAGGCGTAAATCCGAGGAAGTGGGGATAGATCGATAGTGCGAGCTGGAAGTACTCTCAACAGGCACAGGGCCGGTAAGTACTTTGAGATGCTGCCAATGAGCTACGTTCAAGCGCGTACACTGTGTCTAGATATACATATGCTTGAGATGTGGGGCTACCTTTCATTAACGACGATTGTTGTGGGAGAGGAAGCTGTCGGTGTTCAATACTGTAGGAAATGACTCGAACAGACGCTGTTCTTGGAGGCAAAAAGTCAGAGCAGCGTGGCCGCTATTACTCTTTTAAATTAAATAGTCTCTATACATTTAAGATAGAATAATATCATAATTAATTATATTATAATTAAATATTATCCTTTTAGTTTTAGAGACTACTATATCTAATCTTATAGTTCTTTACAGTATATTGGATATTTAGCTCTAAGTTATTTAACTTTATTTAATAATTAAGATATATTTAGTAATTAAGAAGTATCTATTTGAATAGAAATATTATAAAGTGAGGGAATTTTTACTAACTTACTTATCTGACTGGCTTACTTATTAACTATATTAAGAAATTATTAAACTTTTCTAAGAAGAAATAATTAATATAAAAATGATATATAAATACTTATATTTAATTTTATTTAAGTTTTAAAGAATAACAATTAAACACTAAGATATAGAGATTAACTTAAGTATATTGTTTATAATTTAATTCGTATAGAGTAAGATAAAAGGAGGAACTTATATAAAGAAGACTAAAGATATCATAATAATTAAGACTAATTAATAAATTAGGGTGATTCCAATAGTGCATCCTTATTGGGGCCATTGAGCGTATGATTTACTTTAGGAACTTATGGGTGAACTCCCTGAAAGACGAGATCCAGACTCTGCTAATCCACATATGACATCTGAGGACAAGGTCTGGCAAACTCACTAGCCTAGGGATCAAGACTAACTAGTCCACTGACTGGATATGAACAATGGGTAAAGGTCAATCAGTCACGGCGTGACTTTGAACTTGCATAACCATAACTACTAGCCGATCCGAAACTGGCAATGCTTCTTGGTCGCCGAGGTCCTTGCACTTCAACCTTGTCAGCCGCTCTCCTCTCTTTGGTCCGCCTTTTGAAAAGTTCCATCTGCGAGAGAGCAGAACTTTGCTCTCTCTCTAACCTTGGCTCTGTCTCAAACCTTTGCGAAATTGCTCGTTAGCTTTCTTCCGTCTAATTCTTAAGGTATTGACTTACAGTGAAGACTCTGAAGACTCTAAAGACTTCAAAGACAGCCTGTCGTCCGTTTTAATAGGTATGATATAGTCGTTCAAGCTCAATTTTGCATGAAGTGCATTAAGACGTGCCCTTAAACTTGTGTCTTTGAGTCGATGGTGAAGTCTTTCCTTGATGTGATCAGATGTTGCAGACTTGGCCAGGCTGATATGATAGCACAGCTCGGAAATTGCATATAATAATAATGCTGGATAGTCTTGGAGTGCTTGCGACTTGATGCCTACTGACTCAGAAACGTCCGATATATCAGCAGCATCTCCGATTGAACTTGAACAGGATGATAAATGACCATTCGCCATCCAGCTTTCGACAAGCTTGTGGGTATCTATTGCAAGCATTGATTGAAGGCCTTCAAGAGTACGCTTGGGGCCAGAACCTTTCACTCTCTTACCGAGCTCTCGGAAATCTTCGAAAAGAGATGAACGCTTCGATGATGGCGTTATATCACCCATTGTCATCCGTTGACGTGCGATGACAAGGTCGTCCAGCTCTGGAATACCAATGTAGTCAAGGCAAGTGATTGCAATCATACAGTGGCAATCTGAGATAACATTCTTTCCTTTCCAGCCTAGGATCTCAAATCCTCCTTGTGACATCAAAAAGTCATAGACGCTTTCATGAATTAGCTTCACGACACGAGCTGAGCCTTGTTCCTGGTCGAGAGAGCCAGCACCTGCGTTAACGGAAGAACTTTCAGCTTCTTTGCTCGTCACAGGGTCATGTTGGCTGCTGCTAATTTGCAACAGGCCTCCTGATAAGCTTTTTATCATTCTCTCAAGTTGCTGATCATTCTCAGTGAATTCAACTGAGTTTCGCCATTCCTCGAGAGATTTCGGTGGTACTTTCTTGATAAAGCCCAGGACATGATGCCATTCATCAAGTCGCAAAGGTCTCGATGACTCAGTCGCCCATTGGAATAGCCTCAAGGCCAGCATCCTCTCGGTTCCGGTCAAAGTACCTAGTACCTGCCCATATAATTCGTTGAGCTCTGTCGGGGTCTCTTCGACAAGGCGTGTGAGACTTTGTAGGCCAAATCCTTGATCATACTTTGCACAAACGGCGTCCACGACCAGCACAACCCATAGAAAAACCCCAGATGAGAGTGAGTATATTCTCTTACATAACTCTGAGGCCCAGTGCCCTTCTTTGATGGGTATGTGTCTTTCGAAACGAACGTTTATATAGGAGAAGATGTCGGGGCTGTTATAAGCATCCAAGAACAGCTCAAGTCCAACCGTGGTTGATATATGGGGGTAGTACCTGCAGGAGAGGCAAACTCTCATGTCCTGGAAGTTTTCAGAGTGAACTAAAGTTTTCCAGAACTCAATCTCAACTCTCTCTGCTACTAGACCGAGTTCATCAACGGCATCCACAAAAATGTAAACTGGCACTCGTGCCAAGTCCAAGGCGCCAAGGACATCGATGAGCAGACTCTCCATCTCTCTATCGCGCCATTTGCTTGATGATATCGCAGTCTTTCCTTGTATTTTCATCATCAATGTAGTTGAAGGCTTTGACTGAGTATCGATGCAGAAATTCTCATAGTACGTGAGGAGTTGATAGAGTAGAGATCGGAGTACTCCGCTACGAGAACACTCCAAAAGGGAGTCCGATGAGGAGTTTCGGGCATTGACGAAGAAACTCGCACAACATCCGCGTGCTTTAAATCCTGACTTTGTTTTCCGTACAGCCTCTTTCATCAGTGTCGATTTCCCAGCACCTGGTTTGCCTCTGATAAAGAAAAGACGTTGCCTGGCGTGGGTACTTTTCTGCCATACGAGAAAGGTTGGATTTTGGAAGAGCCATTGACCAGTATGTATTGAAGGAGGAGTGATACACTCGCGCCGACTGTCCATTCCGTTGAAATGTAGAGATTCAATGGTAGCACTTATCATCTTCATGTCGAAGGGCTCATGTTCTTCTCGCTCGACATAGCGTTGCCTTTCCCAATTGTCTCCAAGTGATCCAGAAGCGTCTCTTCGATGTAAATTTCGGTGATGATTAGCCTGCATGATTTCAATTGCCCTGTAACGCTTCCTAATTTCTCCACCAACCTTGAGGAAGTTAGGGTCGTCAGCGCTACAGAAACGAGACATCTCCATATGATTAGCCTGTAGAGTCTCCGCCTCTTCTTTTGGATCTCCGATTAGCGATGAATCGTGTGGCACAACCTTATTTCCCAGAACTCCTAGGTTAATCCCAGTAAGACCAAGACTTTCTTGGAAAGTTTTAACTTGAAAGTCATGCTTAGACCAAAGTCTACAGAACGCTTCGTGCGCACGCTGTAGGTCGGTGGTCTTGAGCCCAAGGGCATCGAGAATCATCGAATTGGTCTGTAAGTGAAAGCTATCCAGTATTGATCTCGCCCACTCGCCAATCGCAGAAAGCTCAGGGCTTCCGCGGTGAGGAGTCCCGAGGAATATTATGGCCGCAGTGCACTCCACTATTCCCTTGAGGGAGGCGCCGTCTGACGTTGAGGATAAGGCAAGCATCTGGTAGGCGGTTAGAAAGGCATCAGCACAGCCGAGATGCAAAAATCACCTCTTTCACAAGTATACCTCCAAGGCTATGGGCTACAAACATAAGAGGGCGATCTGGCACTCTCATTCGGCCCAGTGAGAACAAAAAGTCCTTTCCATGTGAGAATATGCTGTTCATATTGGTTGGCCCCGAGGTATACTTGGTGACCTTGGTGTCGTATCCAAATGTTAGAACACGAACATTTTCGCAGATTATTGGTAGCAAGTCAACAGGCCAGAAAACACATAAATCGTTCTTGTCTCTTTTGCTCGACGAGAATTTCACTAAAGACTTGATACTTTTTCTGATTTCAAGTTTCTTCGAAAAGCTCATCTTTGAAGTCTTCTGTTCGGCATTTGTTGATTGTTTATTTGTGTTTTGCAGATTCTGCTTGAATGTCCATGTTTTATATGGATGGCCTTTCAGACCATGGACCAGGATAATGCTTATCACGTAGTTAGTAGCCTGAACCAGACATTCCCGCATTTATAACTCACTCGACTATCGGAGCATCAATCTCTGGCTCGTATACCACGCTAAGCCCAGTAGCCGGTATTGACTCTGGCGAAAGCTTGTTTCTTTTCGGAAACCTTTCTTTTGCATCCATGATGACACAAGAAAAGGTTGATGAGATGCGGAGTAAGGCGTTGTACGGTTTTGAGAATGAAGCTAAGAGCTGAGGTCACGTGGAATGTTTCTGCATACTCTTCGAGTTTTGAGATTTAATTGGACGATCGTGATGATCAGCAAAGTTATCAACAGGTTGAGCTTTGTGAGTAACTAACTAACGTATTTCACCGCCAGTCGGTATACTCCCTGACCCAGCACACCTGTGATGACCTCACAATAAAATGTACAGATGACTTCAATTAATTCTACAGTTATCTATATTTGTTCAATTTTGCTAAGACTTTAAATACTGATTGAAGAATGCCCTAATCAAGCATATAGAGCAGAAATGCGCCGCATTTCCACTTCTACACCAATTAGAATCTCCATTTTCTTACCCCGAATTTCCCCTCTGGAAATGCGCTGCATTTCCATTTGGGCCTGTAAACCGAGAATGCAAAATGCGCCGCGTTTCTTCTACAAAGGCCTGTGCTAACTATGTAGGCGACGGCGCTCTTAAACTTCACAGCATGTAGTAATTTCGGTTACATCAACTAGGAGGAAGGAAGCAGCAATTAAGCTCTCTCTTTATTCTTAGCTAAATATGGCTTCATAGAGGGTATCCGATACTCTTGCTGCCTTCTTAACTTTATTAATATAACAGGTCTCGCGATATATACTGATGCTATTGTTATATTACGGCCGAGTCAGCTCTAAAAGCTCGAGAGTCTCGGCTTGTACTACAATTCGCCAGAGCCAGCAATAATTTATATTGAATGCAGGCTTTGCCATTAACCCTACACACGCGCCGCATCACCTAGGCGGCAAGCATCATATAACTGAGTCTGCCCGCCGTGGTTTGAAGCCACTAATCTATTCTCTTAATCTTCCAGACCCAGAGATACTTCCACTGCGACCAAATGGCTCGCCGCCATACCCAAACCTTACGGTATATAAGGGTTCGGCCTGTAAACATTGTGGTCTTTGCTACATCTCTATGGATTCTCCCAATTTCACTGAAAGTGGACGATTTGCATTGTTATTGGCTGATGATCCCTGTAATGACCCCACATTCCACTTTCACCTGAAAGAGGCTTCTCAATAATATGCCCAAAATAAAGTTCAAGCCAAAGCGGTCATCTCGCTATCTTATTGGTTGGCTTTGCTTTTTCCCTTGAAGAGTCTCGACTTCAAGCTGTGTAAATGATAAAATCGCGTCGACGCGCGTGTAACGTGTATCCTGGCCGTCTGTCTGTTAGGATGTATGAACTCAACGAGTTAAGAAATCTTGTCACCGTCATCTCCTTGCCAACATTAACCTTGAAATCGAGATCCACACATCATGAAACGCCCATTCGAAAGCACTCAAACTAATTATGTGGCATTTACTGGAGCGAGCGAGACGACCCCGTGGCTCCGGCACACCGGCTGGGTCGAGTTGTTCCGTGATAGATCCCTCGCAATTATCGCCGCTACGGCGAAGCAACCAGCCCCGCAATGGAGTAGAAATTACCTGCTTGTTCAATGGCAAGGAAGCCCTATGTGGAGCTCTGCCGAAACTGAGGCCCAGCTACAGATCATCCTCCATGGGCTAGACTTGATGTTTGACAGGCAAGAGTCACATTTGACCGTACGCCGTACATCTCTCGCTGTTGGCTAAACACCGCCGGCCATTATACGTTATCACATCGGTTCCTCTCGGTTCGGATTATGATGTTTACGTACTGTGAATTGCAAAAATGGTATGCCCTTAAAAAGTAGAGCAGATACTAATACTATTCAAAAATATAACAACAGCACTACCCTGACTATGATGATTTCTGATTTAAATATTGGGGAGCGAGTTAACAAAGTTTACTTCTTACAAACAAATTTGATAAGCCCGATACCCTACCCTCCACCCCCAAACAAAAATATCCTCAGACTTTAGCCAGAGAAACATCAACCTTGTGCATTTCTGGAGAAAATTTGCATGTGGGCTTGTTGCATGAACAGTTGTGGCCGTATAAGCAAGCAACATCACGACATTCCAAGCCAGCATGGCACACTTCCATCCTGACCTCCCGTCGAAAAACCAACTTTTCCCCCTCTGATAGCGGACCATGGGAATACCTACAGGAAGAGTTTGAGCACAATCCACATAGGTGGTATGAGCGGCAATACCGCATGCCGACTATGCCAATCTTATGATTCCAGTTATCTAAAGCTTGCTGGTTTGGTTGTCGGAGGTGTTCATCGATTCTCTGTCCGGCAGAGTTCACCCGTACTGTATTGGCTGCTCTAAATTTCCGAGAGCCCGCATCCGTCTTTGAGCCTACCGTAGATGCCCAGGTCGAAGGAGTTGAAACGGATGCTAATGGCTGTAGCGATGGCGCCATGTTCTGCGCCGGTCCGACTTGAAACAGACTTTCCATCTTGAAACATTTAAATTTCAGATCACGGAATTCGCGCCCAACGTTAAAACCGTGAAGAAGAGTAACTCGATCAACCACAGAACTATCATGAACATAATCCTCCAGCAGTCGCACATAAGAACTATCATGACAAGCCCCGAAGATGATATGGCGACAGGTAGGATTGCTGACGAATTGCTTGAAAGTACCTGCTTCTGTGTGAGCCAGGATAGTGGTAAAAGTGGCACGAGTTGTGACGCTTACCTTGAATCTTCTTATCTGCTCGATCCTTGCCACTCCCGACTAGCACGAAGTCGGTATTCTCGAGGGCCTGGGTGAAGTCTTTTGCGAATTCGACAAGATCACGGGGCGCCTTAATAACGCCGCGTGCAACGAGAAACTGAGACAAACCAAGTTCATTGGCATATGCCTTGATAAGTATGGGGTAATTGGCCTGTTCTGGTCTGTTCGTCTGAAGAAAGCTGCGAACACCGTCTCGTAGAGCAAGAGACGCCTTTCTACCGCCGTCGCCGGCGGCGTAATACTCGTCTTTAAACTGGGATCGGTCAACAAACCGTTATGTCAGAGATTTATACTCCATACAATATATGGGTCGGCATCAGCATCGATTAAGACTAGAACAAATGAGCTGCGCTCCTAGAACTGGTTAGGTATAGTGAAACATGCTATCGATTAAATCGTACCATGGATTGCTGCAATTCTTCAATTTTGGATCGCGCCTTATCTGCGTCCTGTTGAGAAAAACGCCGCGCAACCTTTTCACTTTCAAGATCCCGCACGGCGTCATCATACTTGCCAATCAAGTTTTCGAGTTGACTACTCAAGTCCTATATCGTTTAAGTATCGTGCCGAATGATTGTGGGACGGGAATGCGTCAAAATTACCTGCAACCGGGCCGACTGCCCCTCTTCTACAGTTTGGAACGCCGCGAAGTCTTTGGCAAGCTTCGCGCTCATTATCGTTGACCTCCTCTGGGCATATGTTGAATCTACAGGCAGCTTTGCAAATCAAACAACGGAGACATATCGCCTTAGCACGTGATGAGCGGCGGAAGCTTCGAGAATCCTTGTGCCGATCAGCCAACAACAATACACGTAATTCCCTCCATACATCCTTATCTCTGGCCACCATCCACTCAGTCGTCAAAGGAATAAGCGAGCGACGCACTGCTCTGTACAGCTAAAAATAGCTTACTCCATAGTAGTTTACACCTTAAATAAAACAGATAAAAATATGAAAAAAAGTATTTTTAGTAATAGTATAATAATAGCTATGTTATATATTTTCCCTAGATTTTTTAAAAAATTTCTTTATAAAGAAATACTTAATCATTCAGTGTATTTTACAGTGTGAATAGACTTTAAAGTTTATAGCTATATAGGATTTTCTCAGATTTTTAAAGGAAAGAAGATAACTTATTTTAATCGTTATATATATGCTGTTAGAATTATAGCTATCTTAGGCTTAGTTTGGATTTTTCAAGAGTTTTTTTAGAAACCGGATTTAAGATGTATAGGGTAGTGCGTCGCTCGCTTATTAAATACGTTAAACCAATCGCGGACACGCTGCCCCCACTTTTCTAGCCCCACCTCTCAGTTCACGTCACTGGGTCCTGGGATTCTTTGCAGAGACCAGTTCAAATCGCCCCTCACAAACCAAAAATCCACCGTGTAGCGCTTCGCCATCTCGAATGAAATACGGCCGAGGGCTCTCCGTCATCACGTCAGCCAGCTAACGTAGCCCTTCTACCTGGCTACTAGACAATTTTTGCCAGGACGGGCCGATCTAGACTAGAAGAATTTCATGCTGAGTGGTGGAGTGGCAAAGGCTGGCTGCTTATCTTGACTTTTCAGCTCGCTACTCTTGACTCTTGGTACCCGGTCCTGTCTTAATTGATAGGTGCTAAGTGGCATATGCTTCGTATTCGAGCTTGTTGCCCTTCTTCGTCCTGCATGTCTCACTACCCCGCCCTACTTAGCGCTCAATCCAAGACGGAGTCGAGAGCTTCCGAGACTCACACAGCATAATTCAGGGATGAATGCATTAGTCCGAGTAGATGCGGCCTATTATTTGTTATCAATGGGGGTTGAAAATATGCAGCTGCTTCCCTTTCCATCTATGCCCGGTATGGTAATGCAACCACAATTGTATTTCGGCGAGTCGTAATGTGGCTGCTCTTTTCTCAAAGGAAATGACAGTTTCAAAGACTAGGACATTGTGAGTAACCAGCTGTCGCTGGTCGTTTTAAGTCGCTGTCTGTCGGTACGGCTTGAGCTATACAGTCACGTCTGTTTTCATCTGCGCCCAATGTACCTGCCCGACTAATTACGGCATTTATATAATGCATGGTAGGAATGCTCAGACGCCACATATGTGAGTCAACTATTCCATCTGTATCTGGCCTCATTCTTCATATCAGCCAACATACGAAGGTAACGCGTCAAGACTGTCTTCCACAGTGATCAGTGTCTTATAATCTGTGTGTTCTGCACAAATCCATTCCACCATATAGATCTAACCAAGTATTGATCCTAATGACAAAAACAAAGTCGCAATGGTGCTTAATTAAAATTGCTTTAAACGACAATATAAGTTTTTAGTGTAATCTCCAGGAAACAAGGTCCTTTAGTAGACTTAGAGTAGATCTATGCATCTTTGTTGGATCCAAGCAGTAACACCGTACATAATGTAGGTCCTTGCAAATATGGCAGAGACCAGCGGCCAAGAGTATGCACAATATACGTATGGTTTGATGCCTACGCCACGTCACAATTAGTGCCGCAGCTATGCTTCTGAATATGATTGGATTTTGACCGTGAAATTGGCTGAAAAAAACGGCCACATCGTTTGGCATGCATTGGTCCCTCAAATTTCACACATTGCCCCAAACCGTAACTTTCTAAGGCACTGTAACGAAATGCAGGTGGCTTTCCTGCTGATCGGTGGTTTGCAAAGAGGGGATGAGGCTCTGCACACGATGAATCGTCGTGAAGGGCTAGCCGACTTCCCCGCGCGGGCGCTTGAGCGGCGATCCGCTAATAGTTTGGCTGTCCCATTTCCCGCATTGTATCACCATTCACCACAACCATTGGACCTCAGCTACAGGTACTGTGGACACGTTCGTAAGCCGGTCAGCTTCATGCCTTGAAGAGGCTGGTGGTCTGGGGATGGGGTTAGATGTAGGTGAGGGCTAAGAAATAGGCCAAAAGGCCGAAAGGGTAGGTTTATATGTTTGTACCCTGGGGTAGAAAACCGCTGGTGTTGAACGTTTGCAAACAGTGAATAGATCCACCTCCTGCCATATGAGTAGGACAAGCCCCAAAGTTTTCAACCCCGGGGTACAAAGTAGAAGGTTGTAGGGAAGACGGGGTATGCATCATGATCATCATGGTAATTTTCAACCCCGGGGTACAAACGGACAGGCACTACCTCAAAGCACTGAGCACTGAGCACTGAGCACTGAGCAGTTGCGTAAATCGAGTTTTTGTACCTACAGGTACAGATTTAGAGTTATCAAGCTGGGACCAAGGCAAGGCCATTGACTTCCATACTTTTCTGCATCACTCATACCACCACCACATCTCGGAGCATTGTGGGCACGAAACTGTAGCAGGAGGTTTCTTTCCACGGGATACAGCTTTGACTCTACAAAAGATTAGTAAGGATCCTGGAGGTGATGATGATATTATGATGATGATGAGGATGGATGGCGGAAATAGGCCAAAGATGATCGAATCATCATCATCAGTATTTTTGGCCATTTGTGTGTTCACCAAAGTGAATGCGCCCCGAGAAGAAGCAATCGCAGGGGCAAGAGAGAAAGCTGTTCACGATAGTGTTGGGTCGGTCGGGGGAACAGACTTATTTATAAGTAACAAGGGACAACCCCAGTCCACCATGATTTACTTGCGGAAGTCAGCCGATGTCCAGGCTACCCTATACACAATTAGCAATATCGCGTCAGTACTTTGTTTATGCGGGAAACAGAGGTATGGTGAACCATGAATATAATGTATCAGCTTCCGTACAATATGAAATAAAAGAGAAAAGGCGGTTTTACCCATTTGAGGTGTAGGTAAAAATAAGAGGGTAAAAGAAAATGAAATCGCGTCTGACTCATGGTTGACTTCGCCGGCAAGAAAGCCCAACCACAAAGCTAAGATAACAGCAAGGATGGGACGGTGAACCTCAACGCGTCACGGATTATAAACAACAAGGGTACCTCGACCAGGGTCACGCGTTTATTTCTAACTATTTCAAGTCAAGACTGAGGATTTAGAGTTCTATCGGACAACCAAAAAGCCAATGTAATATAGATGAACCTAGTAGTAAATGACAAAATCAATTGTAGTAGAATTGATTTTTCTGCCCCGCTTTACAGGGGGTAGAGTTGAATTTATCGACAGGGGTAGAGTTGATTTTTGTCAACCAATTAAACTTCGTTAATCTCACACGTAAGGAACGCGACACGGTGAGCGCGTGTAGCACCTGGATTTATCACTTCTACTTTTATTCCAGGAGGATAACATTAAACTATGCTTCCTCACCATGGAAGAACTCAGCCCTTTCGTGTACTTCAAATCTTATCGGGTCTTGGTGTGCCAGACATGTCACTATGGTTGTGTAGCAGATGAGGTTCTCACTCATTTGCGCAGCAGGCATAAATCCATGACGCCAGCTACACGACGTCAATTAGCTGAGATTATCGACAAGCTTCCAGGAATTATCAAGAACCAATCACAATTAGCCGATGAATTCCAGTTTCCGCCTCCTACAATTCCTCCGATTCCGGAGCTTGACCCCCGGAACCTGATGGGCGAGGATGTCGAATATGCCAGCTTGTTTTCAAGGACGACCAAAAATTCAACAACACTACGTCACTCAGCACTCCTGAACTAATCCCCAAGGTCGTGGAAGGCCCCGAATACATGATACACGGCCCCAGAAACCATGGAGAGAGGGTGTTATGTGTCAGCGGTTTTTTCGATCCAGAGCGGCCAGTGGCTGGTTTGAGGTTGGCCGCAAGCTGATAGTCCGTGGGCACACATCGAAATCCAATGCAACAATCATCACGAAGCACCCAATGCGCAGCAGCAAAGTATCGCCAGAAACGCACGCATTGATTAATGAGGTGTAAAAACGTGACAAGATGTATCGGGATGCTGAAACTCAACCACGTTTCTATAGCAAGGCTCTTGGAGACGACTCGTTTGCAGCAACAAGTCTGTGATTGGAACGTACACGCTGGCCAATCATATACAAGAATGTGCGGCGAGACATACTACAGGCAATGACACGTCTCCCAATACGCGCCAAGGACGGTTCAGTGGAGACAGACTATATACTCGGACAAGGACCGTTAGAGGGCGATCCTGATATTATGATCCCCAGAAAGGATGAAAAGAAGATTATGTGTTTCTTGAGCGCTGTTGATGCCATGCTTGATCGGTGTGAGCTTACAGTGGAAAACACGAGTCGGGTGCTTCTATGCTGGCTGGCTAGTTCCAGACTCGATATCTGTCAACCGAAGCCATTTGCTCTCAAAGTCGAGCAGAACACACGGAAAAGGTATCGACTCTTGTGGAAGCGGTTCATCGCGTTTACACTACGCGCATATCTCCTGCCGGATATGATCAGAGAGCAGGAGGTTAAAATCAACCTCAATGCACGTATAACAAGTCAAATACAGCACATGTGGGCACACCATGCATGGGAAAATATCGATACGACGAGACCAAGCTGGCCAAGGCTACAGAGGCTGGACCAAAGTCCCGATGTACCCCAGCGAAGTAACTATAAAGACATCGAGATCAATCCCTCTAGCCGCTTCAAAAGTCTAAATAGCGATGACACCAGCAGTATATCTGGTGAAGAATCCAGTGATGGCTACGAGAGCAGTGAAGAAGAGGATGGTATTTTTGACAGTGAAAGAGAGGACAGCCTCGATGATTGGATGTATGATATGGATAATCAGCATGTGCTTGGTGAATCGTCATTCTGTCGTGACTCAGGTCATAGGTCCATGGATAGCATGGCACTTGAGAGCGCCAAAGAGTTTCTTGAGCTTCTCTTCGAACTCAGTATATCCCTTGCTATGGAAAACTTTGTAGATGGACAACCTGGTTCTGCCTTGCTTGTTCACTTCAGTGGCATCTTGGGTTTCTCCTCCGACTGTCGACGATTTCAACTAGCCAGGGAATACTGTCCAAACTTGTCAGGACTTATCTGGGTGCAACGTCTGTTGTTCCTTGAGTACGCGCTACCACTTCACTCCTATCCTACTATTGGAATCCAAAAAGGCCCCAGTTCCCGATGGAACGGTTGAACAAGATACGGCAGAAATACATGGTACAGGGCTCGATGTCCCCGTTGGCAGAGCTGCATAATCTTCGTAACTTTGGTCAGAAAGTGGCCAAAACCGAGCCACCTCCGTTCCTCTTACGCTGGAGTGATGATGGGAAGGTTGTCTCGTACGGGAGCGATTTCTCACTGTCTATGGAGGAGTTTCGTGGGCTAGCCAATCACTTCATCACTCAGGCGGAGGACCTGTGTGACGAGCTTATGTTCGGATTGAGCCCAACTTGGATGTTAACAAGATCAAAGATGATTTCACAAACTCGCAGCCAGGGTTCTCCTTCGTCAGCCATCCCGACAACAAGTTCGATACAATGTATCGAGAGCTTCTTGTCCAAGCTTGCACGTCATGTGGGATTAGGCTTGCTAGGAACGGTCACTGGAGTTTTCGAGCAGTCACTTGATATCTTCAAAAAGTGGCGGCATTAGAAGAAAACATCAGCGGTGGCTTCTTAACGGCTTGTGGTCAGTCACCCCGAATTCGTGATCTCTTAACCCTGGCAGTTGAGAACACTCCTTGCGCAGTTCGTGGCATTTTCGTGTGGAATGGCTCAGTTGCGTACGCTTTACACCACCATAAAGCTAAGCGGTCAACAAACCAGGAATTTCATGTTGTCCGGTTTCTACCAGCACGACTATCAGTTGTTGTAGTCAAGTACCTTGTTTGTATACGACGTCTTGCAGCGCTACTCCGGCGAGAACAGTCTGGCTTGACCAATCAAATGGCACCCTATGAACAGAGGCACTTACTCTTCCAACATAACGGTGAGCCCTGGGCGCCAACGCGTATTACGAGGATAATTAGAGCCTCTTCGAAAGAGGTATGGAACCGGGGAATCAATGCTCGAGTATATCGACAACTGGCTATAGGCATCACCGAAAAGCATGTGCGCGAGGTGCATTCGCCGTTCAACCGGTATGATGACACAAGTCGTGATGCGGATCTTAATGTGACTTTTGCTTGGCAAAGTGGGCACCGGCCTCTACAGCGTGGAATAACATATGGTCTTGACGGAGCTTACCCACATCAGCTACAACCGTCACTTCTTCGTGCATATCAATGGGCATCAACTAAATGGCACGAGTTCCTGCATCAGGCCAGCCAGTATGCTCCTTTTCCAGATACAGTGTCTCCGCTGGTACCTTCCCAACACAAGCGTTTAATTAGTCCCCAAGTCACCAGCCCAATGACGATGACTCGGAAGCAGACGGCAGTTGTTGCTGCTAAAAAGCGAAAAAGAGTCAGCTGCGATGATACTAGTCGCTCTATCAAAAAGATTCTCAGCTCTTCGCCCTCTGTCCGAACCCATGCCGCTATTCGGATTGACGGCCTAGCTGCCATCTTACCTGAATATCCCGTTCTGATCTGTCTCATATGCAGGACGGCAATTCGACCCGGCAAAGGCATCGAAAGTCACTTCCGCAATACCCATCGTCTGAAAGGGGAGATGCTGAAAGCAGTCAACGCCCTGCATTCAGAGTGGACACTGCAGGATCCACTATACATGTCTCCTAGAGACAAAGAGAGCAGAGTTATTCCAGACTTAAAAGTCCAACATGGTTATAGTTGTAAGGTTTGTATCTACTTGACTATCAGCAAAGACAATTTTGTGAAACATTGTTCTAAAAGACACCCTGAGCTGAGGGCAAGTAATGAACGGCAGTATGAGGAAGTATCTCTACAAACGTGGCTCGGGGGTAAGTATGTACAATATTGGACCGTGTTAGATTGTTAGCATCTAGAAATATATAGTTAGACTGACCAGCATATGGTTGAGCTCGATCAAGGGTCAACCAGATTCTGATGTGAAAAGCTTATGGAAGCAGCCACTTACTGTTGACAAGATATCTCGCTTCTACTTGATGGCTAGCGCGGCTGTTCAGTTTCGTATCACAAGTCCTAAATCCGCGAAAGGTTAATACTTGTACTGACTAAGATGGAATCCACAGACTTAAGCGCCTTGGATATCGATAGAATAAGGTAACAGAAGACTCACGGCAAAGATTATCAAGAACCATCCTGTACAAGACGAATGAATAAATGCAGCATTTTGAACCATTTTCCTATGTTTGAAAGTCAAGGGAGGGTCGGGGAGACCCTAAAGTTGTATCGCGAGAAAGGAATAAAGAGGTTTGCAACCGATGACTCGAATGTTTAGGTGTTATAGATATAGATTCAAGTGTCTCAGAAATTATTGCACATGCCACTCAAGAACATCCTGCTGACGTACGTATTCGGCCTTAACATCCCTCCGCTGATATTTACATACCAGAGAGCCATCAAAGGAACGAGAGGAAGAAATACTCTTTCGCATCCATTTCGACCAATGTTCTGGTTCATGGCTGGGATGTCTCTTGGCTTTATGTGAATTAGGTGAGAGACACAGATATCGCAAGCATTAAACAACTAGTCTATGTTGATCCTCGACCCATAAGGCTGGTATCGAAGAATTAAGAGCAAAGCTTGGGTTGTAGCATGACGGCAGACTGATTCAGCATCCATAATGCCCTCGTAGCCTTGTCGATTGTCATCCATCTCGGTCCCTCAGATGCCAGATCGGAACAAAACCATGTGCCAGATACTGAGGGTGCTGCTATTATTATCTTCTATTAATTACCACATAGGAAAGGAAGAAAAAAGTCTAAACCTTGACGATAACGACAATTCATCTCTTTCATTTTGAGTTACCCAAGTCTCCTCCAGTTACTTACCCTGTAAGACCATGCTCCTTTGACGTTCCGAGCCACAGAAATAGTCATTAGCCTTGAATCCGAGGACGTCCGAGACAGCGGTAATACCGCGGTATAATTGCCGCTAGGCAGGCCCGCTTGCTGATCATCCATCATCCCACCTCTTCATCACGGTTAATTTTCATGGCGCAAAGTGGCGGGTCTCATGACACCCTGGCATTAGCACTCGCGGGAGGCCTTCCCGGCTAGTTCGGACATTTACTCAAAATAGCTCATTAGCTTCACCGGAATACCGGAAGCATACCTGTTTGCGAAAGATATATGTCAGAGAAGACGTTCCGCAATACCTGCCACATTAGTGAAAGCTCATGCAATGCGACAAGTGATATCGCCAAGATCGGGCTGCAATTGTGGCAATGACTCGTGTGGGGTCGATGTGCTTTTCGCATTATTTCTTTTCTCTTATCTCATAAGTGGTCCAGTCACATTGTGCCTCGTCAAAATGTGACTGTTGGTTACAAAGGTGCATCGGAACAAACGAAAAGGGAAGCGGCTTCATATTCTCGACCAACATCGATGAAGAAACAACAGACCGCGATTACGCAATAGGGGCCGAGACTTGCAGCCATCCCTGCAACATGCTGCCTGAGCCTTGGAATTTGTCAAGCGCCTTCTTAATGAAGCGCCCGATATAGCGGGGTAATGAGACATGTGGGACAGATAGCAGGCAATAAGCTCGATGATAGGGAGCGGATGAATGTGGCTGAATGCGGCTGTATGCCAGTTGTCACTTGCCGTCCGTTAGTTGTGATGATATTCAATGCTTCAAGTCAACGGTGGGGAGCTGAAAAGCGAGTCTCGCAATGATAGACTATTCTAGTTAAGATCGGCCGGCCTGGTGTAGATCTTTTAGCGGACGTTGTAAGGGTATGCTAGCTCTATGACGTGATATCAGAAAGCTCTATGATCACTGCCACCGGTCAAAAAGGACGGCCCGGCCCGGTTTGCCCTCGCGAGGAAGTTGAACCGAATGCTGATCAGGGCTTGGGTCATGTGTCCTTTCCATCGTGGGGGCTGATTGTCAGATTGTGATGGTCGGTGCTAGTCTTGGCAAGTCACCACCGATTTTGATTGGCGGTTCTGGTGATAGGAGAGGGAAATTGACAGCAGCGTGTCCGCGATTACATCGGTAATCGCAGACACGCTGCTCTCAAATTAGACAGTTCCACCTTGGAGTCTATCCGCACAGAGACTAACCAAAGTGGCGCCATGCAAAGCTACAGATTAGCTTCTGCTGTCTCTTGAGAGGTACCGACGAGGGGCCATAGCCAATTAAAATGCAACGACTAGGAGTTACCTCTATCGCCACCTAATTTATGCGGTAATAGAAGTACCAACAGCTCTCATTATTACAAATCGCTATAAGTCACGAGACCGAGATCCCGTCACCCCGCTTTCAGCCTCAGTGGCAATATGGCCGACTTGTGCTGCTGATTCCTATTCGATCTGTTCCAGACGCTGGAGGCCCTACAGTGGGGGGCAATAAGTTTGAATACTAGGCGTGTACCTTTTAAGCTCCTAGCTTCTTTAGATATATGACCATGTGCATATTAACTTTGACACGCTGATTTAAAGTATACTGATTGGCCTTCCTAGACCTTATACCAGAAGGAGAAATAGAATAGTCTTTAGATAGGCTAGACAGGAGGTGCCAGTACATTAAAAGGTATTTAAACGTCTTGCCGCCTACTGTATTTAGAAAGCTATAAACAATAGGTATGACCTATACCCCTTTGCTGCGTTTAAATTTACCCTAGCCTCCCTTCGTTTTAACAACTGCCGGCAGCTGCCAACATCTCATTACAGCAATAGTGACATCAACTAAAAGCCTCGACAGGCTCAACTCGTTCGACATGTAGCTTAGTGAAAGCTTCGCAAATAATATAGACTTCGTCCGTGGATGAACTCAATCCCGCGCCACGATATGAGACTTTTCCAGCATATTTTTCGAAGCCTCTGTAGTAAACAACTGATGGACGCCTTAGACGCAATAGTATGATATTCGAACTTTCTTGCCCGTGGTCGCGCAGCAACTTTGCGCGTGAGGCGGCATCATCCCTGTTCTTGTACCCAGGTATGAACGGCGCACGAGAACCCGGATGGTCGAAGACCTCTTCCAGTCCCTCCCGAATATCTGCAAGAAAATTTTCGTGAATCTCCTCTTCAGGCGGAATTTTGAAATATGCCATAGCCGCTCGTCGAGGAGTGAAGCTCTGCCCGTGGATCTCGACGTCGCCAGCTGCCACCCAGCACGGCACTCCCTCATATGAGTCCGGGGTGAATGACATCGTCTATGTCAACTGATGGCGGCAAGTTCTCTGAGGGCAGAAAGATAGATGGCAGGTTCAACAACAACTATTGGAAACGAGAAGCATATGGACGGGGACCGTGACCAGGACATCCGGTTTCCAAAGAGATCTGTCGCACTGAGTGTGCATTGATGGCGAAGTGAAGAGTAGCACACGAGCTGTAGCTTCTGGAGGGCAATCTGGCTCCGATACGCGCTTATATAGGAACTCGTATTATTAAGTTAAGTGATCGAACCACTTAAACGTTTCGCGCCTACTCCTTAGGGGGACTTAAAGCCACATAGATTTGGAGGCCCCCACAAGGTCACACTATTGGCTTATGGAAACAGAGTTCACGATCATGCGATTAATGCAAGTGTTCTCTTTGGGCTTGTTCCATTCCAACCAAGTCCTACGAGTGTGATCAGCATGCGTGCGGCGCGTGTGCCGACTCCAGCTAAGTATTTTGTGCACTTCAGACGACGAGGAAATTTGATTGGTTTATACTGCAATGCCCAAAGCAGCTTGGTATGCACACTGACATCACCCGGCATAATTTGACGCGTGTCTTTAAGACGCTGCTATGAAGCTCTTTCGGCGAAGTTTCGACCATCTGCCTTTCCTACAAGACCCTGATGAGACATACGGAAGATTGCGGCTATAGCCAATCGCTCGTCCGATACGTTTCCTTGGTGTTTTCCACGATAGAGTCTGCTGTCTACTCTATCAGGGCTATCGAGGCCGGTAGCAGAGTAGCAATAATAATAGACGTGCTCTAATTGCTAGCCCTTCCGATCGCACCTAGTACTATTGTTTCTACTCAACCATACAACACTACCGAGTCTCGGTCTCAGTTATCAGAGAACGTTTGAAAACCCTACTCAAGTATTCTTGCTCAAAACGCGCCGCGTTTCGTCTTTTGGACCAATCAGAGCCTTTAGATTTCTACCCCCATTTAGGGGCTCAAAACGGGGCGCGTTTTCTATCCCAGTGTCCCGTGCCATCCCTGTAGAAGCGAATTAGGCTCTGGCTCATCTGCATTCTCCTTTCCAGCTAGCAAGTAATTCTATATCAGCCGATCAAGAACAATGCCAGACAACGAGTATTCTGATTACGAAAGGCTTTATAGCCAAGTCTCGTCAGAAAAACTTGTCGAGCTTAATTGCATTGGGCTGCACCTCAACTCGCCCGAACCGGCTATCATCTATAAGCAATATTGCTATGCTATAACGGCAGATAAGGATCGCGTATCTCGGCATCTTAGGGAAATCCACACCGTCAATAAAGCAGCCCGCAGGGGATTGAATAAGTTGATTCGTTCCTTGAATCTCCCGGACCCGAAGAGTCTTCGCTTGCGACCTGATGGTAACGCACCTCATCCTTACCTGAAAAAACTGACGGGTGCAAGCTCTTGCAGGCATTGCGGCCTGCGATCAGCCAGCCATGATGTTCTCCAATCACACCTTAGACACACGCACCCAGCGGAAATAGAGCTTGCTAGAAAATCAGGTCGACATTGGTTACGAGACTACATTAATACGGGACTGACCCTCCAGAGTTGGACAGCTCAAGGCGTCCATAAGTCTTGGACCGGCAGAATCGAAGGTGCTCAGACATCTGAAAGGCAGTCGAACGCCAATATTCTAGGTTCTCTCTGCTGGAATAAGCTCACAGCCACAAATCTCAACTGCAAATAACACTTCTAGCCCGCAACTTAGACATCGATACCACGATGACTGACCAATGGCTACAGCATTCTACTACAGGGGACACCAGGTCCTATTACAGACTTTGCTCAGCAGCTCCTTTCCGAAGAATAGGAAAGATTGTGCATATGTTAGAAACAGCCTCTTACCCATTCGGCCTCAGATAAGGAGATGTAGAGGGCGGCAGGTGGGTCGACATCTCAATAGCAGTATCAAACATGGTGATCCCCTATCGTATTTGCTATAGTGATGCTTTAGAGCACTGTGACCATCGATGGCTACTCTGATTACTCTGATTACTCTGATTACTCTGATTACTCTGATTACTCTGATTACTCTGATTACTCTGATTACTCTGATTACTCTGATTACTCTGATTACTCTGATTACTCTGATTACTCTGATTACTCTGATTACTCTGATTACTCTGATTACTCTGATTACTCTGATTACTCTGATTACTCTGATTACTCTGATTACTCTGATTACTCTGATTACTCTGATTACTCTGATTACTCTGATACCTCCCTTGTTCCTCTTGATCGCTCCCCGAATATGTTGAACTGGTCTGTCTCTTGGCTCTGGCGATGGTCTTGTTGTGATGAGTTCACTGTAATCGGAGTAATCAGAATAGTCATTACAAGATGACCTTGACCTGACCAAAGCAACGTATTAAGCAGTACCAACCAGATGATTGGCCCAATAGTCAACGTGTAGTGAGGAATACCCTAGCCAAGGCACGTTGCACTCACATGCATCGCGGGTATATCTATCCTTTAGGTCCCCGGGCAGTGTGCCCTTTGTATGTTGTACTGTTTTTGCAGCTGGGGTCAATCAACCTGCTTTCGTCGAACTCGCCCATCATATCATAACCGCAAAGTTCGTAATTTCAAGATAAAGAACCCCGTAACCTTGAGGTATACAACTGTGGTATACCAGAGACACAAAGCTCGATCGCGATTAAGCCAGCACTGTCACGATGCCAACTAATTGGCCCAACATCGCAGATTTCTCGCAATTTTCGACTGCGGGTGAGGAACGAACTCGACATATCGAACAGAGATTAAAAGTTTTGGAGGAAAGACTTGACACAATCGTAGAGCCAAAAGTCGCCATATCGGAAAAAAGGCTTGACTTTGTTGTGGAATGCATTGGGCGCTTCTTCAACTCTATGTTTGTACACAAAACACAGACGGGGGACCAGGCTAACGGGAGAGGCAGGAACGTGACAATCGAGTTTTGTAAAGCAAAAGGCTCCAAACTTCGGGCAGAGGGAGGCGGAGGAGGGTCAGGATCGAGATGCCCACGGTGAAGAATGTTAATAAGAGCTCGCTTTATCTCTAGCTTTGGGACCCTCAGAATTTGTGTTCTTGAACTTCATGACCTGATGAGATAAAAAAGTTTAACCTGACACATGGTGATGCACCTATCCCGCTACAAGTTTGTATGCGCATCTAACTACTTTATTTCTTCGCATTTCCTGTATCAGCAATTATGCTGACGTGACGCAGCGTCATAGAATGCGGGGTACCCACAACCATCAACAGCACACCAGTAGTTTGTCTGCCTTATCAACTCCGCCATCTCGTGATAGCGACAAGGTATTCAAAACCAGTATGGAAACTCCAAGAGACATGCAGACGAACACAGTTGTCGAAATTGCTCCAGATGGCGACCTTTTTCTGATAATCGGACCGGAAGAGACAAAACTCCGTGTCCGTTCTATGTTGTTGATGGCAGCCTCGAAACCCTTCTCCGTCATGCTCGGGCCAAACTGGAAGGAGGGTCATGATATGCGCGATCGCGATGGGCCATTCGAGTTATCTTTGCCTGATGACAATGCTGCTGCATTGGAAATTATCTGTTCCATTATTCACCATCGGAATAGAGAAGTACCTCGAACCCTCGCCGCTGGCGATGTCCTCGCAGTTGCCATCGCTGCAGACAAGTATGATTGCGTCGATGCTCTGAAATTTGCAAGCGAAACCTGGCTTCGAACCTCTAGAGATGAAGCTGGCAATTTAATGCTTCTCACTGCCGCGGCATATCTCTTCCAGAATGCACAACCATTCAAGGAGATCACTAGAGCATTGGTACTTGACTATGACGGTCCTTATCTTGCTCTCTCCTGGGATGAAGCTGAATCTGCTATGCCGTGGAGGGTATTCTGTAAGTGCCCCGGTAGTTGCCTGGGTATATAACTGACGGTGTAAACAAACAGGTTTGCTGGAAGAGCAGAGAGGGTTCGCAAGGCTAAAGATAGCAGAAATTCTCGTAGCAGGAGTAAACGATGGGACTGGGTTCTGTTGTCACAACTGTGGATGGACGAGCAAATATGCGTATGCATATATAAAGTTGTTAGAAAGCAGAGGTCTTTGGCCAGCAGATTTATTTCATACTTCTATCTCTAAGGCCTTAGAGATAGCAGAAAGGATGCCAGATCCAATCCCTGTGGAACGAAGTACTGGATGTAAGTATGAGTATAAGCATGCCGCCCCAGAATATAGGAAAGATCGTCATCAGAGTCTTGATATGTTGAACAAGAGGATCGGGCTTTGCATGACTGCATTCGCTTAGGCAGCACGGATTCTAAATGTATTGAACCAACCCATAGCTATTAAGACCGACTAATATAAGTGTTTACTGAAGATTAGAAGATAGAGGACTTTATTCTAGTATTTCTTACTGATCCTAGGAACTATTCGCAGGCGATCCTGTCAGAATCGTTCTAGTGCTCCGAATACGCCACCCGACACGCAAAGTGGTAGATCAGTCAGCGACTAGTCTCCGAGCCCTCCCTCACTGTTGAGGCGGGCAACACTAGAATTCTTGAATTCCGTTGCGTCGCGCCGGAATCTTGATGATGCCCGAGGCCCGGCTGCTGCCAGTACCCTGGGGTTGCCATCTCGGCGAGAGCTCATCCGCGCCAAAGTTACTGAAGCAATAGAGTCTTTTTCGTCCGACCAAGACCAAGGCGGGTACACAGCTCGGCACCCGCGAATGCCCCTACAAGTACCCACTTATGACATCCTGAATATGAAAAACTGATAATAGGCGTTAAATTATAAGCAAAGTTGATCCATATTCTCGCCTTATATTTAGTATTAAGTAGCACCTTTATATAAAATGTAATAACTAGTCCTATTAAGTTATATAATTCGCTTCTATTATTTTTAACTTAACTCCAATATGTAATTAGACTTATTTAAATAGTCAGCTTCGTAATTAGAGTGAAGAAGGGAACTGTAATTACGGCGGAAAGATGAACGATTAAGTCAAAGGAAGTAAGCCTTTGGTCAAGTATGAGTCATCGAGTCTTCACAGTTCAGGGGCAACCGTAAGAAGCGATCGGCGGGACTCGGCGACTTATTAATCTCTGTAAAACAGCTTATTCTTAGAGCTGTTGGAAGCCACTGATGCAACAATTGATCGTCCAGATCCTGTCGAATCCGGTGATTGGTATTTAACAGACTGGTGGACTGACAGATCTGATAGTGTTTGATACCATCATGCGGCATTCTCCCCTCATGCTAGGAAACATGACTGTACCAATTAGAACCACTGGTATTACGGTCGTTCTGACATACAAGCCCCGCCACTAATCACCACTGCTCCCTTTCCGAGACGTTACTACTCAAGTCACTCAACTTTGACTTCAAGGCAGCCGACCACAGCTGCATGCATTATGATACTACGTAGAAGTCGTAGCTTCTTGAAGTTCTTGTATAATGCAATCCAGCGTTACCAAGCTCTGTATAAGTGGTTGCAGATGCTTACTCTCTATGGTACAATAGAGATCGCCTGCTAAATTACCCTTACCCAGCAGCCTGGAAGCTCCGGTGGTCCTAGGGCTGGCTGTAAAGCGGCGAACAATATCTAACAGCTTAGGTTAGTGTTCAGGAGCCTAAACTGATTTCCTACGCTAGAGCGATTTGAGTCGGAGAGCGCACCTGTAGTCTCTTCCATAGATCTTAATAACACGTGAGCAGACTCGTTCCAATAATCTTCATTAATATCATGAATAATTCTCCCAAACTGTAAGACCTCTGGGATGTTCTCATTGGCCACAATTCTTGTATCTTTGGACGATAAGCCATACCTCAAGTCATCTATCCATTGGTTAGTACGACAAAACTTTTCACAATGGTAACGCACCTGAAAATAGGCCTGAGATCTGGTCCAGAATCCCGCGATCTCGCGCTGCGCGAGGACGCAGAGCCAGAAGATTAGCTAGCACGGGTAAAAACCATACTTTCCCAAATTGTAATGCTATATTCGTAGCCTCCACAAACTCGGAGGCGCTTGTTGCCTCCGACTCAATATCCATATAGAACAACTCTCGAGATTTTACCACTGCCTCCGCCCATTGTCTTTTACTATCTTCCAGTTCCACTTGGAATTGAGGTAGCATAGCGAACAAATGATTGTTGATAATTCTATCGCATGACACCGTGGATGAACGGCCCGTTATGTTTGTCTGTCCTTGTGAGAGGAACTCTCCAAAGTAATAAACGCCTGGGTAAGTCTTATGTGTCTTGTTTCGCAAATTACGGAAGTCGTCGAGTCCTCTCGCTCTCCAAGTGTGAGGCACACCTTTAACCGTAATCGGTCGACCGTTGGGGACTTTGTCATAGAATTCCTCGATCAGGTCGAGGTCTCGTATGAATACTCCCCTTGGGAACATAGTGGTATCGATAATACACAGATGGATTACCTCCAGCATAGTACCTTCCGTCTTATGCTTATAGATAGCGTATTCAATCGCAACAAGGAGCGAAGTTGTCCAGGATATGAAAGGGTCTCCATATGATTTTAGCTCCCATCGAAGATGCTCATTCAGGGCTATAGCGATACATGCAGTATCATCTCGTTCAAAAACGTCCGTCAGATTATTCTCCAAGGCGTCAATAGATTTAATCCATTCGCTGCTATTCTCTCCGGCAGACGCATCTGAATGAACACGAAAGAGATACGAGGCGTGTTGTTCAATTTCATTGCGAGATTGCCTGATGGGCAGAACCGGACCTCAGCCGGTGTTTCGTCACCAAAACCAGCATGGGTTGATCGGCCAATCCGTAATGCGGTAAAGTATGTGTTCAGTTCGTTCATGGCTCTGTGGGTGGAAATAACTTCTTTCCGGTAGAGATCAACTCAATTGTATCTTGTAAAAGAAAGCGATGCAGCAGCAGTCGGCGCCAAGGCGCGGGGTTAAACCGATGATATTTCCGTGCGGTGATGTCAGCATGTGCTTGGGTGTTCTGGCTCACACCACTGGTGCCCAACAAAGTTTGCTGCCCAACTCACGGCGGCCATTGTCTGGTTTTAGCACACAGCACGGCGCGGGATGTGTCACAGTTTGGTGGTCTTTGGGGATTTGGCCGCGAGCCTTTGTCTAAGGGGAACACTATGCTTGGCCACTACTTAGGTATTAGATCGGCGTTGAGGACCATTGGAGTTGAAAAACACGCCGAAGGGGTCCTGTTTAGGGTTACAAGTGACAAATATTTAGAGCCTTTCACTTATAGACCTCCAGACTTTTATAAGATTGCTAGTAAACTTGCCTACATCTCTATGGATTCTCCCAATTTCACTGAAAGAGGAGATCCTGCATCTCTCATTGGCTTATACCCATGCTAGTTCCTCAAACGTGTAGCCTCCAGAATTCCATGAACATCAGCCAGATGATCACAACGTCGAATAGAATGGAACGACTTCATGGTTGCAGAACACTAGATGGCCTCGCTTGTTTCATAACCGACCGCTTGGCACCATACGACATTCCGTGAGCCAGCTGCCATGGAAGCGCAGCTATATGTCATAGTCTGCGGGCCTCGTCTACGCTGACCTAAATTTCATAGAGATCTCGATGCTGGTTAAATACCTACTAAAAAGATAACTTTTGGCCTCACGAGTTAAAGTTATGAAATTCTCGGAAGGATATACTGATATATGGAAAAGGTCTATATATTATGTGTTTAGGGGAGTTATTTATAATTTCAATGTTTTCTTTCCTATCTAGCCTTTAGTTACACCCACATGAGGCTAATTCTTAACTATTGATGATGTTCTGGGCGTACTAAGAACCTGCTGGAGATGTATCTTTCCGAACATGAACCTTGCTGCCTGTAAGAGGGCGTTCAATCGAGAGCAAGTGCCTTGTATATAGCGCTCTTCTAGATGCAGGTCCGGCCGCTACTTTTACTTATAAAATAAGGCAGTCTGCGATTTAAAATTTAGTCCAGGAACTATAACCCAACAGTATTTTAAGGTTTTCTTTTTATTTTTCTTTATTTTTTTATTATTTATTTTAATTTTACTAACAATAGGACAGGAAATAGGGATATAATAAAGGGATTTAGATTTAAGTAGAACTTAACTATATAGTAAGCTGGCATTAATGAACTCACCACTATCGCACCCTTGTAGGTATTCAATATATTAGAAAAGCAAGTAGACCTGTCCTATCTCATCCTTTAAAGCTAATGAATTTATTCTATAATTCAAGAATAATTCCACTACCATCCGTGTCTGAAAGTGAGCTTCATCACTCTTACCTGTTTCTTCCCAATCGCCATCCATTTTACACTATTCTTCACCTGTTGGAATCCTTCCATTGCATACTGTGTATAGCAGTCTGTCTGGCTGCAATCTTCCAGCGCGCATACTCCGCTAGTCCAATCGGTAGGGGGATTTTTTCATCATACATAAACAGAGTCATCTCAACCAGGTCGGGGAACATATATCTAATAAAGTCTCTGATAACGTGGCGATCCCCTTCAGCATACGTCCAGCGGGCGCTGATAGCCAATCTCTGCAAACAATTTCCCTGTAAACCTTTCCTCTTCAGATAACGCAAGCCATCCAAGGAATAACTCTTGCCGAGTAAAACGACGGTATCGACCGTAAAGTTAATGTATAACACACGATTGAAGTTGTTTGTCCCATCGCTAGCATGCTCACATGGCGCAACAGTCGCAACGCGGAGCTTGATAGGATAAAATTCCAATGCAACAGATCTCGCCTCGGAACTGACGGACAGCGCAGCAGGGTTGTTACAACGGCTTTGACCTTTTGGCACATCGCGATGTCGAAAGCCATTGGCGTAATGCGTTCCGTGAATTTCGACGCAACGGGGAACGAAAGAGTGGCGCCAGATTAATCGCCTTAGTTCAGAGGGCAGCTTGGGAAAGTAGTGAAAGGATAAAGATGGTATAGATGCTGGAAGCGCTGGCTCTACTGTTGTTTGTAATTTGCCGCTGGCCATGGTCAGCGTCCTTAAGGAAAGACTGACACAAGCTCATAAGATAGAGCAGAACTTGAATAAATAACGCAGGCGGAGGAGAAGCGGGGAAGTTAGTAATGTGATTCCTAAAATCTACTTGTTTATAAAGAAAAGGTGGGGCTAAAATCTAATTATGCAACTCACGTCTCAGTTAATGCGTTAATTACTGGTCCTTGATGATCTGGGCATAGCATACCCATGTAATGCTTAGAGACTGGACGCTTGGCATTGAGAAGTCCTGCCTTGAATATGTAGACCTACTGAGTAGATTTGCTTGTACTTAGGGAAGTATTTAAACCACTTTTCCTAACTATAAGTCAGCAACGGCCTACTCAAGAATTATCAGCAGAAACGCCATGTGGAGCGATATGAGCTTGTTCGTACTACGTTTACCCGCCTGACCTAGGCATGGATGACCTGCTAACAGCTGTTTCTAGTACTGCCGTACCTTCGAAAGCCTGCAGATGTACGGATCCAATGAGGACCACCTCGGCTTCCCCAACTACCACGCCATCGGTTTCAAGAGCCCCGACGCCGAGAAGCACTTCTGGACCACTGCCTCCGCGGAATACAACAACACTGAGCTGAACCAATTCGTCCAGATGCTGCCGGTCCTTCAAGAAGACAAGGCCAGACCACCTCGCAGAGCCTTTGTCGCATCGCTGATGAGCCACTACCGCGGATGGTACCTGTTCCGCCACCCCTTCACCGTCCATGGGCTCATCGCCCACTTTTCCCTGCGCTGGGGCATTCGAATGTCGCGGCTCTGCTACCGTTGTTCTGATACATAGCGCTCGCGAGTATCCGGGACTCTGGAGCACACGCTCGCCCCCCACGCCGAGTGTGTCGTATTCCAGCCCGCCAGCAACGGCACCATCGCCAACGGTTCCTGCACCAACTGTATACGGTCCGGAGGTAACAAGACATGTGAGTTGGTGCTTGTTCCCCAGGCCCGGAAGCAGCATGAACGCGAAAGGCCTGATGAGATTGCCCTGGCCGGCACCAACTGGGCGGCAGAGAACAGACAAGCGAGATTTCACACGCCTGCGACACTGAACCCAAGGGACTGCAGGGCCCTATCCGGGATTCAATTCCCTCGACTTCAATATAGCGGACAAGGTGTTGCAGCTGGATTCGTCCCTACAGATATCTAGCGTGGCACGCGGTACAGGGCAAAGGATCAGTCGCGTGGAGGCGCCTGATTCCTTTTAGGTATCGGTGTAGACTGCAGGCAAGTGTAGTTAGAGGGAAGAACCCAGCAGCCAGTAGTTAGACCACAGCGGCAGTCAGTCTAGAAATCAAGACTCACATTGAGTTCTTGCCATACTACCCAAGGAGCGCCGGTGGTAACTCATCCCATATGCTGGTTACTGGCCTATCTACTTCCTCAATAACTAAGAAGGTTCCCAAGCCAGCTCCAACAAAAGCAAGAACACCCAGTGGGGGAAAATACACTCAGCGGCAATCGTAACCACCGGTGTAACGCCCCAGAGACCCGCCATGGCTGTCGCCATGGTTGAACCGCCACGCGCTAGTTCCATCTTCCAAGTCGACTTGGGGTAATCCCTTAGATTCCCTATGTTAGACAGTACCCCGGTTGGTATATGGGGAAAATTAAACCAAACCAGGCAATCACCGGCCGCTCGCTCGCCATCAACTGTCAAGGGAAAGATTGCAGGGACGATGTACAAGGCTCGTGGAATAACAATGGAGTAGTATGAAGGGATTAGCAGGTGGAATGTGACGACCTTTGCTGCTTCACCCATGGCCTCCTCAAGGGCAACTCGGACGGAGAGCATTAGCCGAAAAACAACGAATAGATCATGACCAAACCCGAGGAAGGATTGATGTGAGAAGCCTTGGGATTGGCGTATCCTTGCAAAGGTGCCATACCATATGGTGTCTGGGTGATAAAGGAAGAAGCGATGCTCCTTCCCATCCGCTGTATACGCCGCTATCTTGACGTTGATGAAGTCAAGCACATGTTGCGCAAATCCATCCGGACCGGCACCGCCGCCCGCAACAAGGTTGTTGAAAATTTTGATGTTTCCCGAAATCTCTTTCAGCTCTTTTGTAATCTGTTCTGCCTGATATATCTTGTACGCCTCCATGGCGATAGTGGCAGCATTGAACAGGTTCTGAACTCGGACGCCAGTGTCAATTGTTTCGTTTATCCAAACTGTCGATGCTTGCGTAGTAGAAGCCCCTGTGGCTGTAGACGGGTTTGCCACAAACGTCTTATTTCGTCCGCTTCTGGGCCTATTGGCAAATTCATTTAGCCGGTTGTAGGTTGATTTTGCGTCCCTCGTGAGCTCTTGTACGCCTTCGCGAAATTGAGGGTAGCCAGAGATTAAGGACGTGGAAGTGAAGGCAACGCCACATGCGGTGATCAGAAATCCTGCCATGTCTGATTAAGCGATGCAACAGGCAGAAGGTGAATCATATCAAAATAAGAGATAAATTTATTTGATAATGTCCCCTTCAAGGCGATGGGTAGATGGATATCCACTAGCGGATCTGGTGGAAGAAACCCTTGTTGAACCCAGCACAGTTAAGTTGTTAGGCAGAATTTCAGGCGGCGCATGATCGGTCCTTGATTCGGATAACGGCGTAATTTAATTCCATGTGCTAAGGATGGGCTTGTATCTGGCTCTAATTACATGGAATAATGGCACCTGGCATATTTTGTATTTGCACCTGGTTACAATTACATCAAATAGTAGCAATTACCCTTATATTTGTTTCTTACTAAAATTTTGTATATATTTGCAAAAATGAGAGGAAAATAGTGTTAAAATAAATTCAATCTAAAATAGTAAAAGCGGAAATGCTGTTCTTTCTTTCATCACCAAGTCTGTCTATTCACATCACTGATTCCTGGCCATGCCTAGTTCAAATCGGCCTCCACAAATCTGAAATTCAGTAAGCATCGCTTCGCTACTAGATTACCTTTGCCGGGCGGGCCGCTTTAGGCGCAAAAAATTAAATATCGAGTTAAGGAACAGTATGGGCTGGCTGCTTGTCTGGACTCTTGGCGCTCGGTCCCGTCATAATTGACGGGTGCTAAGTGGCACATGCCTTTAATCGAACTTGTTACCTCCCTTAGTCCTACGTGTCTCTCTACCCCGCCTTGCTCGGCGTTCAATCAAAAACGGATTTGATAGCTTTTGAGGGTCACACAGCATAATTCAAGGATGCCGGCAGTGGTTCCAGTAGCCGCGGCCTGTTTATTATCCATGGAGGTTAAAGCTATGCCGCCGATTCCATTTTCATCCATGCCCAATGCGGCCGCACAGCCAAGAAATGTATTTCGACGAATCATAATGTGACTACCCCTATCTCAAGCTGCACACCCAAGGGCCTTGTGCGTCAGCTACGTGGCCAGTTGACCACCATTACCTCCCTGTGTCCGGACTGACATGTGTCGAAGTCTGCTTTGTTCGCCCCACCGAAAGGTCTGTTGTGGCTGCAGCCGGTCAAGCCTGCCGCTTTCAAGCCTCCGACAGGGTTTGCAACGAACCCGAAAATGGCAATGTAACACGGTTGTTTTCTGTTTCCCCCAAGTGCTCCGGAAATTGTCTAGACCGGCCAGCAATGCAAAGAGTTCTTCTTACAGCTTAGTCCGCTGCAGGCTCGTACCCTAATATTTTGTCCCGCGACGTACTGATTATGCGCGAGCGTTGCAAATTACAGTTTTTAATCACATGAGGTATCATCCAGGAGGTCTTAGGTAAGACATACTGCGTGGATGCCTGGGCGCCTAAGTCTGGAATCAGGCTCCTCCCAGTATCATCTGCACAACCATAAAGCCTTTTGATTTGTTGACTTGAGGCTTAGGAAGGTCACTCGTCCCACTTAGCTTAGTCATAAGGTTAGTACGTGCAGGGTACCGGAAGTGTGTAAGATATTTGCCAAGTCTGTAGGGTAGCTCTTTGTAACAATCAAGGCTTGAATGCCGTGATTTGTTGATGGCTCATTGCCGACATTGGTCGAGAACACGTGATTGCTTCCTTTTTCGAATGTCTCGACGCCTTTGTTTAACCAACAATTGCGCTTTCACAAAGCAAACTGCCATTGCTCTACCTGTAGCAAAAAAAAAAAAAAAAAAAAAGAGACAACATGGAGAGCACACCGACACTGAATAAAAGCTCACCGCGATGCAACCTCATTTCCTTTACATTACAAACGGCACACTTGAGAAGCCTTTGACGGTACATGGTAAGTAACTTGAGAAGATTCCAATTTCGGACGAAACAATTGTTGCTAGTGACAAGGCCTAAGCCTTATTCTAATATAAATGTAATTACGGTATTAAGGGAGGTGGATATAGTGAATATATGTCCATTTACTGTTAATATTCTCCTTGACAGAGGATTTCGCAGGGTTACGACCCAGTAAGAAATGGTAAATGGCACGGATCAAAGGGACGAAAGTCTACGAAGTTCAACAACAATTGGGGCTGGCCAGAATCGGAAGATAAAAACAATTACACTACCTAGTATTGCCAACTACGGGTCTACACACTTGTTACATGTACCAGATTGACCTTGTCAACACTGTTATCTGCTCCAAAAGCCTCGACACCCTCACTCCAGCAACCATTATATCTTCTGACAAGTATTGGCGTATCATCTCGTGCTCGGAGATAAATTCGTACCCTCTGTGATGGTAATGCTTCTCCGCTGAACAGGCAAGCTTTTCTTTGAAACTATTTTGGCCGCACTGCAAAAGCCCCACAATGACGTCTTGGAGAAGGTACCGATCGTGTCGACATTCCCAATGACCTTCATCATGCTGATACCACTCTCCATTCAATCGTATGCCCCATCTTGGACAGAATTCCTTCGGCATACGGCATCTTTTACAACCATTGGTATACCGACTCCAGTCATGATACATAAGCTTACCGAGGCTAGTGTAGGCTTGTTCCGCACCTCCCTTCTCACACTCTTTCAAGCGATGAAGCACAGGCGATCCTGTCAAACCTTGGCCGACACAGAAACTGCATCTGGATTCCCACCACTCAATGCATGCTTTCCATCTAGCAATTTCTTCGCTCTCCTCCCTGTCCTCCGGGCCTATCACCTCGTCCATCCAGTCAGTATTATGGGCAAGCATGTTCGCTGGTGGGGTTTCCGGAAACCCTTGAAATGGGTGCAGTACTGCAAAGGCGTTTTGTCTATAGTAGAATGCCGGAACAACAATCTCGAAGACGAATATCAGTCCCGGAATCCAACTGTATTTGAATGAAGTACGACGTTCAAACCAGCCACGAGCAGATTGCTCAATGTGAAGGCTAACACCGTCATTATCCGACGCCATCTTGCTTAGGAGGTCCCCAAGAAACTGGTGATCATATGCACAGAGAGACGCGATAACCCGCTTTACTGGAGGCTTTCGTTCGCAATGGCCATCAGTATTTGCCTCAGAGTTGAACTCCTCCACCAATATCGCCTTTTCCTGAGGCGACTGTGCTATTGCGATAGCGTAGGATTTGCATATTTCCTGATACGGGTGCCATGTATGTGTGCATAGGCTACATAACCCTCGGCCTCACAGTGAGCGTGGCAACTCTAATCTATTCAGCCACTGCAATATATGTTTTGCAAGATCGCTTCCGTGCCTGTTACAAGTCGCAAATTCGTGAGTTGTCTCCAACCGTCCCACTGAAAGGAAACAGAACTTACAGCCCACCGACTTCCACCATTCTGCCGTCTTGTACACTCAATCCAGGCGTAATTCCATGGCCAAGGCCGTGGAACGTTCTTTGGTATAATGCTGCAGGAATTCTATAGTCCTGCGGCATTCTTTGGTAGCAGCTTGGCTTGTATTGTCGGCGGGGTGACGAAACATGGATTGCCAAAATGCTGAAGTTGATTCTGTCTCCCTTGGGCTCCTGGTATGAAGCATTGAGCCGACAAAAAGCTCTGGACTATTGTCTTGTCTCATGAATGTTGAGCTGCATCCACTTTTGCGGAGTCGTCTTCGTTTCCGTGGAGGTAGTGATACGTCCGTTGGTGCCACATCGCGGAACATTCCATCTGTTGCGTCTGTAGTAGGGAATTCTGAATGTTGGCTACTCGATGTCGCTGGACGTCTTTCATCTTCACTCTCCATACCGTGTGAAGCTATTCGAGGAAGAAGCTCTCGAGCAGACACTCGGCCGGTGTTAATCACTGCTGTTCTATTTGATTGAGACATGGCAGCTTGTTCATGCAATTGCTGGATCTGAGTTTCTCCATCGCCGTTGTACACAGGTAACTTCTTACTCGGAAGATGAAGAAACTCGTGCCACCGGGTAGAAGCCCACTCGTATAGATGAAACAGTTGCGGTTGTAGCTTTGTTGGGAAAGCGCCGCCAAGACCGTACGTTGTGCCTCCGTGCAATGGACGATGGCCGCTTTGCCAAGCGAAGACTACATTGCGGTCTGCAGCCGCACCTGTATCATCGAAACGGTTGAATGACTCGTAAACCTCCCGTACGTGCTTTTCCGTGATTCCAATGCATAGCTGCCGAAATAGCTGTGAGTTCACTGGCTGATTCCAGACCTTTTTAGTGGCATCCTTCATAATAACAGTCAATCGATGGGCGTTCCAAGGCTTACTTCCAGCATGCATTTCGATGCGGAAGAAGAGGGGAGAGAATTCTAACCCCTGCTTCTGCCCGGTAAATAACTCGCGATATAACATCTCCAATAACGGTCGAATGAAAACCAGATACTTAAAAAGTGCATGACGACTGAGGTATACCTCGAGGGCAGTACTGATTAAAGAGAGAAAGAGGTAGAAGCAGAGTTTTCAACCCGGAGGAAAGCTCCAATAAACACCCAAAAAATGGAGACTGAAGTTATCTACCAATTCCCCGTGTGTTATTTAATGAGGAACCTCTTTTTATCGACATTGGATCTCTTGTGGTTGAGACCCTGGCGTCCCAATATCTCGGTTATGTTGGTGGTGGAATGAGACTTGGAACCCCAGACAGCGGCTGTGAGTCTCAACTCAGCTCACCTTACCGCATGTCAAACCCAACCCAGACATCGTACGGGTAGAATCAACTGATGAACCACTTTGACAAAACACGCGAAGGTTCGCTTTCCACATCCTTCAAAGTCTTCTCCGTTATGGACAAGAAAGGCCGGATCCGTCGTCAGCTCAGGCCGTACGCAGAACAAATGCAACAGCTTCTTGAACAACTAAACCCCCATCACAAGATCTCCCAATCTCTGAAGACCAACATCATTCAAATTCGGCGCTTCAACAAGTTCGACCAGCCTAACGTGCTCTCGTTATGGCAGGATCTCCTCCACGAACCTCGCGCCCTTCCTTTCCGCGTCAAGAAGTTCAGCCGTCAGGAACAGTCCAAAAGTCTTCTCGATAGACAGGCTGAGCGCAGTCTCAGTATTCCGATTCTTCTTGTTGATACCGGTAATAATCGCGAAGGAGGTCTGCCTGGAGTGCAGAAGAAAATTAAAGCTCACGATATCATGGACGAATTTCATGATGCACCGTTGAAGTTAAGGTTACAAGCAAGCACACGGTTGACGACGAAGACGAACTGATTCAGCCTGACAATGAACGTGAAGGAGGGCTTCTGGGAGATGAGAAGAAACTTGAGGGTCAAAATATCATCGACAGCAGGCATCGACCAGCGACAAAGTGGAAGGTCGTACGAAAGCTGACTATGACGGCGATGACGAGCTGAATCAACCTTATACGAAGCGCGTGAAGTTTTTCAAGAAGCATGTGTGCATTCCTCTCTAGAAGGGTTGAAAGATTGCGACATACCTACTGGCGAGAAATCCAAGGAGCGCGAGATACAGCTCGGGAGACTCAAGATTGCATCAACATAGCGCGAAAGCCCGCGGGAAATTACCCCGCGTTCTGTGCTTGGCATCTTAAGATGTCAAGACCCGCGCCGCGTAAGAGAGCTACCCTGAACCTGCAGAGTGACAGTCAAACTCATCTTAAGATATCGCTCATAAGATGCATCACAGCCTGTCCTTATACACAATCTGTGACGTTTTGGTAGATTACCTCTCTGTAACTCAGTATATTGTTGTCTGTCTGATTGCTCTTATGACAGCCGTGTACCATTTGCATGGCGGTCAAAGTTGTATTTTTGGTTGCTGGGTTCATGTTTCTAAGTTGACATTACCTTGATTCTGGCACTATCGCTACTTGTGTTCCCCCTTTCAATGGTGCTGTCTGATACAGCTTGTGATAATGCGGTAAACACATATATGGGTTTAGCTCGTACAAGACAACCTTGACGCCACTTGATCAGTAGCTGGCATCATGGACCAACGATACTGCGATACCGACGGCCATCCGCAGGATCACCTCCAGCATGAGGTGGTTCTCGAAGCCCTCCTACTTCGTACTGAAGTGCCCGTCGCTTGCCATCAAGCACTGCCCTGTCACCACGTCTGTACAAATAGCGAAGCTAGAAGATATGTATGGTAAGAGGCGTGAGAGGCTAATATAGTCCTGCGCCTGACCATCCCCTCGCTTGTCGGCGTGATGCCACTTGTTCACATTAAAGGCCGCGGATGATCTGCCTGCACTCTGATGCGATTTGCTGAGTCGGTTGGGTCCACAGACGAGATCCACCATACCTGCTGCTGTCTCAGCTCGCGGCCGAAACCCGCACAGTCCGGAGTAGACTTTCTTTTTTGCTGCTACAAGAGCTTAGCCGTGGGTGGAGTTGCGAAAACGAGCGAGGGCAGCGAGGAAAGCAGCTTCGCCCATTACCAAGCTTTTGCGATCTACCAGGCGTTGGCGTAAGTCAGGTCCATGAGTGCGAGGTCACGATCCAGGATCTGGAGATCGGTGCTGAAGTTGCTCTCCGAAGCCCTCTCGGAGGGGATGGGGCACGAGAGTCGGCGTGAAAGGTCCTCGGGTGCTGGAAGCCGGACTTCTTCTAACGGTGGAACTCGCCGACACAAATGAACAGGAAGCCGACGTGTTCAAAAGCTAGCTCGAATCCGAGGAACCCACTCGGTCTGTCTGTCACGCCGCCATATGCGATGTCGTCTGGAGCAAAGAGGAGAAACCATACAAGGTACCTGCGGGCTCCTACTGCACGCAGCTGAAAAGTACCCTTCCCTTGGCCGTGGGAACAACGCCCCTAAATGCGCTGACCACATCACGCGAGCTCACGGTCAGCTAACCGATCCAAAACAAGAAGACCGAATGCAGCGCCAGCTCGAACTGTGGCTCAAGAAACTGGAAACGCTCCATCTTGCGCGTGATGCCGGCGTCGAATTCCAACAGCAGGCTGCTGATCTGCTTTACAACTGGAACTTTGTCCCCGCAGACAGACGCGAGACTTAGCACGTGTCAGGCGATTTAGACGGTAGTAGAAGCGATCAGCGCGCGTCTGACGGCCTGATCCAGCATCTGTGCATGATCGACCGCAGCCAGCAGCTTCAGGATTGCAAATTGGACACTTATAAGCTTTGAGGAGAGATAATCTTTAAGAAGTGGCGCGTGGTCAGTGACAGAGTGCAGAGCGGTCAGGAACCTGACTACCTGGGCTTGCTTCTCGTAAGACTCGAGTCGCAGACTTTCGATACCACTCTAAAGTCCTCGCCCCCAGCCATGACTGGAGAACCAGTATGGGACGGCTTGGAAGTTTTACAGCTGAAGTGGGACACACACAGGTCAGGTCTGCCGTCAAACGTCTCGTCGTCAAGTTCGTGGCCCAGAAACCCGTCGCTTCGCCTCCCGAATCTTCACGGCCTCTTGAGATGCCTCTTTTCAATGACCAACTCATAATGGGCGACAAAGTTCTAGAGCAGATGGGGCCCTGTCCAAAGGCCTGTGGAGAAGGCAAACAGGAAGCCTTTGGGAATGATGGCCCGTGGCGTGAACGCGGCAATGACTCGCAGCCATGGTTTCCGTTATTCTTGGAGTGGGCCATCGTATTCTCCCACGCCCCCTGCGGCATTGGAGCCTTGAACAGCACAGTAGTCTCTTACAGCAACTGCCTCAGCTTCGTTACGGAATCCCGGCTACCATAAATGCCATCAGCGAAACTGGAGGAAGCAACACAAATAAATACACCATCCGCAGTCGTATTCTCCTTTTCCCTCAATCCAGCTTCTCTTTGGCAGCCAAGATCGATCAACTTTTCTCCAGCACCTGGATATCGAAAGAGACTTTGAGTGTCAGGACGACCCAGGCGTCATGTGGGACCTCCTGAAAGATATGATGAGAATGCGCAACCGGGACTTCAGGACGCTTGATCGCGCGCGCTACGACAAGGGGCCGTACTTCTATGCGCCGACTTGGAGGGATCCCACGACCTGTGATACCCTCCTGGAGCCGGATGAGCTCAGCGCACAGATAATCTCCAAGCAGGCTGTCAATGAAGCCGGGCAAGTCGCGGACCTCCTCCTCCTGCCCTACTGTCTCAGATGCCAAGTAATCAGAATACATAGCCTCACAGCCACCCGAGCCTGCTACGTAGTATTCCCAGTACGCAGTGGCCTGCCCGAGGTAGGAAGTGCTGCTCCTGTCCAGGTTGAACAGAAGGATGATCCTGTGCACCTGCTGGCATAAATGCCGAACAAACCGGGGACAGACCCTGACGTCCTCGGGCAAGCTAACAAGTCTCTTGACCATACGCTCGAAGTCCCCTTTGAACTGTTCTGGTACAGTCAACCATATCTTCTCTCCATATAAGAATTTCTCCAGACTATCCTCCACATGCATAGGGGTCAGGCTATTTGTTGATCCCACATGGTAGTAGGGGCAATACACGCGATCGTCGCAGAAGAACTTCCGCTGCTCGGGATGCAGTAGTTCATAGCTCAAACGGCATTCTTGCCCATGCCGCTATATGTATTGATCCCTGATCTGAAGTGGCCCCAATCGCATTGAGCGTTATGGCCTGATCGTAACTGAATGGGTGAAACGATGTTGTATGAATGACATGCCATCTACAAGTCGATCCAGCTTGATGCGGTCCTTGAACTCGTTCAGGGGGCACTCTGGCGGTCGAATGTAGCTTGGTCTTGGAACTCGGGGTCCTGGTAAAATCGCTCGAGGGTCGCTGTCAGGTTGATGCCCATGTCGTGCCGCTTTAGCTCGAATTTCTTCTGCAGTGGCATTGCGTGCGCTGGGGTCATACCTTCTGCTGGTATTGGGCCAAAGACAGCTCCTAATCCTCCTCGGTGGCTCTCTAAGGCGCCTGAGGAGGCTGAGGAGCGCCCTGTCATGTTGCTCAGGATTCGCGCCCTATCTTCGCGCTCGTCGTATGTAGGCGCAGGAGATGGAAGCGTCATCTGATCTATCGTGGATGAGAGCTTTGCTGAGTGAAGAGAGGCGTCGGGGAGCAGAGGTAAGGAACCCCAAGTGCGTGATGCGGCGAGAACTCGCGGGTCGGCGACGAGGGAATGCGCATGCGACTGTGAAGAGGGAAAAGCTGAAGTTGGAGAAGCTGTGTTGTGCTTGAGTTGGGGTTGCGGGGTAGCTTATGTCAGCAAAAATGCTCGCGAAAGTTTTGGCTGAGTAATGGGGCCCGTGTGCGCGCTCAGGCCGTTCTTTCGAGGCTGCTTTGGTAAAGTGCTTCTGCGGTCTTGATCAAAGGTATGTGGGTTACTGCGTTCACTGCCGTGCAGAGACTTCAAATTCTCCTCAAAGCTTGGCCGGCAATGCCTGCCTCTCATCGTCCTGATTTCGAGGCTTTTCGCAGAGAATCAAAACAAGTACGAGAGAGAGGCTCAAAATATAAGGACCACTACATGTGGCCCTACGTCAACGAGAAGGACTTATCACGTCCTAAGCTTATGCTCTTGCTGCTGAATGTTAGAGGCCGTCGTCCACCTCCGGCCTTTGTGGCGGCTGATAACGACGCAATGCATCTAGGCAAGGTGACCAAGGCGCTAGTTCCTATTTTCCTTAACCTTCACACGATGGTATTGCATGGTGCCACCACGGCTGAGGGATATGGAAAGCTTCTTGATTGGGATTCGCACCCAGATGCCTTTGACTGGATGCACACACGCAAAAAATTTCCCCCTGGGAGCTCCTCCTTATTCTCGAGGCTCAGGCTCGCTTGACGCCCTTCCTCGTTAAACTTTGTCATGAAGTCCTCCACGAGATCTCCGCCGACGACATCGCCAATAGCGCGTATAGCATTCAGCCTGAGTCATTTCTGAAGACGGACAGCGACACCTCCGGCTTCATATCATTGGCAGCAATGACTGCGGAAGCGCCTTACAGGCTACCTGCAAGACTGGATCTCGAACGACTCATGTCTCTTCTCCAAGCCCAGATGTCAGCAGCAGAAGATCACGTGTGGGCACTTCGTGAGGATCCTGCCTATTTTGCTGACTAGTTCCGCGAGATCAAAGATCACCGACAAGAAGTGTTGCCTGATACCAGGGACTTCCGCATCCTGCAACCCACAGGCTGCGGGAGAATAGTCTCTGGGCCCGGGTAACCTTTGGTATGCTTTCAGATGCTTATGCGAATCTGGAGTCCCTCACTGAGCTTCATCGGCAAGTCAAAAACCTGAGCATGCTACAGCAGAAGCTTCACAAGGAAATACTACCCAACAAGGACTTGCCGAAGGAGTACTTTGTTTCACTACTCCGCTTCAAGTACTTCTTGGAGCAAACGGCAAAGGGGCCTATCCGCAAACCGATTTATCATGGATCTCGTCATTTACTACAATGATAGCATTGACTCAGAAAACTTGGCCGCGGCTCGAGCCTTGTTCAACGCCACATGAAAGAGCTCACATTCCCGCGTTCTTTGGCAGTGACCATGAATGGCAAAGGTTGACATGGACAGGTGCCAAGATTTAACATCCCCATACTTTCCATCCCAGGAAGACCTTCCAAAAGCCTTTTAAACGGATCTCTCAAGAAGAAAGCCATTGATGATATTCTAGATCAGACGCCCGGGGACCGTCAAATTGTAAGAATTCCTCTCAAAACTTGACACCAATAGCGCTTACCATGTGGTCAGCTTGGAGAGGCAGTAAAGGCCAATACGGCCCGGTGAGACTCTGTGCAAGCCAAGATACCGAACCTCGATGACAGTTCCCTGCTCCCCAGCTAGCCTAGAATTTATCGCCCTAGAATCTATCGCCCCACGATCTAGCACCTTATAATTTATCACCTCGTAATCAACCACCTTACAAGTTTCGTACTCCAAATACGGACAATAATGAAATTCACTTCCTAAAATTATGTTTCAAAAATCACTGGACAAATACACAGTATACACCTTAAAACCCCACATTTCCATTATCTTTAGATTTATATAAATAATTATATAAAATAGGTATTAAAATAAGGGTTTTTTTATTATATGAGTTAGCTATTAATAATATATATATTAAGACTTTTAAGCTATATTTTAAGTATTGATCAAGTTATAAAGGCGTTAAAAAGAAGTATTTTTTTAACTTAAACTATAGGTTAGTTATAGAAATAAGAATTATACTCTTATATTCCCATTAACTTTAGGTACTTCTTTTTTGAAGCTATATAACTTTTAAGTACTTAAAAGAATTAAAATATTTCTTAATAGACGTTGTTATATAAAGGCTAAATAATATAAAAATGGCATTTCATTTTTAAGTATTTTATATTAATATTTATATTATAGAAAATAGTTAGTGGACTTAATATATAGCACTGTAGGGTGTCCAGAGACTTTTAGACTATAATTTTATTTTCTCTGTAATACTAATATAATCCTTGTAACATATTGACCTGTTATGATCTGTCCCCAGTACACCTTAATGACGAATCCCAATTATACAGCTTGTTTCATTTTTAGCAAGTTCTTGTAGTCTGCTATGTTATAGTAGATTTCTATGGCTCCGGACCATTTCATGGTGGGTTTTGGCAAAGAGGAACAATGCCCCAATATTTCATCATCGTTGGCTCTTTTTCATCAACACCCCTTGCCTAGCCTCTTGCCCAGTATCCTCCGGCTTCTACTTGTTATTCCTTCACTACTATGTTGATTGCGCGACTAGCCTTGGTAGACTGCTTGAGATTAGAAATAGTTTTACTAGTTAGTGGCGCCAAAGCTATCTTAAATCTTAATATTGAAGCCTCATCTACTTTCGTAGTTGAGTTGGATCTAGATTAGATATAATTAGCTTCGTAGTTATAGAAGTCATTGAATCACTATAAATGTATCAGTGGCTGGGTTTGCCTATTAAAGCCTTTCGCTGTGGCCGTTCCGTATGGGATGCGGAAATACCGATTGCCATCACTTTCAAGAGCCAGCTTGCAATTTTCTGCAATAACAATGCACCATGAAGAGGCTAAGCGAAGACCATCTGTAGGTCGCTCTTAAGCAGACGCTTCAGAGAATAATGTCTAGTATGCTTTAGACTGAAGAATGGAGGGTAAGATGGGGCACTGTAAGCATTCGTCCTGCCAAAACGTAACAGTTTATGTTGCCTTGTACTGCATTAATAGCATACCAATCAATTACTTAAGCTCCATCGATAATACCCATCTTATAGTAGTATCTTTACCAAATCAAAGTATCGTACCATGGAACCACCACGCTGGCTAGCCATATCTCTTAATTGGAATGCTTTGGGAATAGGAAGGTAGGAAGGTGCCGACCCATTGAAATACAATCAGGAGATCATGGACCTACCGTCTCCAACTTGAGAAATCATGGCGTTGCGAGGTTTGATGCGCTATTGGGTTCTGCAGCCATAGTGTCATCATCTGGCTGGGCTATTTCTGTGAGGCAAGGGTGCTGTAAAGCCTGCTTTGCAGTGATACGAAGATCAGGATTTAGGACAAAAATCCTTTTCAACAGATCTGCAAAGTCTTTGAGGAAGGGATCGTCTCCAGGGGCGATGATTTCCTATTTTGTATTAATTAAGGCTATAGTAGGCTGGGAAAATAGTCGCTTACGTTAAGATGTTTCATGCTCATCCGCCGGACCTTTTGGCGTGGTTTCTGCATCGCGTTGGGAAGCAAAGCGGAAAGAATGTGCCGGAGCCTTTCGTCGGTGATACAGGAGATTTCTTCCTCAAAATTGAGTCCTGTAACAGCTTCTGTCATTGCTATGTATTCAGTCACATCATCGGCGTCGAATAGAATATCACCGGTGAAAAACTCAACGAGAGTGCATCCTATGCTCCATATATCCTGGGAGAACGACGCTTTGTGATTTATCCAGGTCTCTGGGGCACAATACGGTGCAGTTGAGTCAAAATGTGATAGAGGTTCATCCATAAATGTGGCTATACCGAAATCGATTAACCGAACCTCGGTGTTATTTACGACGCGGCGCTCTGCAGCATATCGCGACTTTTCAGATCTTACAAAAGAGGAAGAAGGCCTCACGCGGTGATAAGGTAAGGTGCAGTAAGTGTGGTCGCATAGTATGAGATTCTCGGGCTTAATATCAGCATGGACTATGCCTAGGTCGTGCAAGACTATACCTCATCAGTATGCTTTGGAATTAGGCCCATACTTTTACACTTACAGGCCACACTGTTAAAAAGCTGCCGGGCAAAACTCTGGATATGGCTTTTTGGATATGGAAGATAGTTGTTCTGTTCAAGGAACTCACAGGTGCTCTGACCAAGTAAGTCCATAACCATACAAATGTGGCCTCGGTATTCGAAACACTCTTGTACACGGATGCACCCCTTCTGGTCCCTCTCATCATTCACTTTGATGGTTTCGAGTATCCGAAGCTCTTTCCTCGCGGCATCACTACATCCCTTTCTTACGGCGCTGATCTTGATGGCAACGTCATTAGATTGGGGAACCTTACAGCCTTTGACAACTTTGCAGGCTCTGACAACTGTGCCATAGCCTCCCTTACCTAGCAAATCTCGGATTTTGTCTATAAATTAATTAGAGAAACTTCGAGAACAACAGACAAGGCTGACGTAGACAGACATTTGTTCGTTAATTTGGCATTAATAACAGCCTTGTAATTTCCCTCGTCGTCGTCGTGATCTGCCTATTGAGTTGTATTGGTCAAACTGTCGCCTATGTCATAAGAATGTATGGTACAAACGCACATCAGGTATACAGGGAATAGAAACCTCGCCAGCCCTCTTGTGAGGGGGAGGTAGAACTTCTTTTTTACAAAGAACCCTGGAGCGCTCTATGTCGAGATTCTGGGCTCCAATGGGAGCATGCTGGCGCGTGAATATTGGCTCGACGATGGCCTTCATAACTTTGTGTTGGGCGTTGGACGGGATCGTACTAGGGACAGTTTCCCTAACAGCAACATGGGCCCTGGTAGAAAGTAGATTCTCCTGTCCTTCTCCCGATCTCTCAATCGTTACATCTATAGGAGGCGGAGTAGTAGAAACAATTTGCCGCGATGGTATTGTAATACTGCTTTCCGTCGTCCTCGTGGAACTTAGTAACTCGTTAGGTTTCTTACCGGTATCTTTATCCCGGAGATCCAATAACCATTTCAAATCGTGCTGAAACTCTACACCTTTTTCTCTAAACTCTTGAGCTTCGTTACGAATCTTGTCTTCTTGAAACTTTGTCTGGGTAGGTGCCAATATCAAGTCAGTCGGTAATTGACTGCAGTTTCGTCGCCAGACTAAACCACCTAAACCTTTGATTATATTGTTTATCTCTCTCTTGCTCTCAAATTTTCCAATTAAATGAACCCTTTTGTTCGATAGTTGGCGAGAATCCATATTTTAATTTAGTAATTAATATGCTGCTAATAGTTTTATATAGTCTTCTCAGAATGCTGCTACTTTAGGGTTCGCCATTATATATTGTCTCATGCTATCTAATATTTAAACGTAGTGCTTATATTAATCTCACTATCTTATTTAATATAATAGAACTCATCCTTTTATTTAGGAGAAGGTTTTTTTCTTTTCTTTTTCCTTTTTTAGAGACCTTTATTTGCTAGCAAATTGAGGTATTGTTATTAGAAGTAAATGAGTCTATGATTATAAATAATTCTAGTTTTATTAAAAGGTGCTCTTTCTGCTAAAACAGATATAGTGCTTATTCTCTCGACTACCTAAACTCGATAAAGTAACTCCAATGCTGCTCCTTAATTTACGGGTATAATTTGAAGCTTAAATTGATTCATAAAACTTGAACTTGTCTTTTTCTACGACGGCTCCTTATTTTTCGAGATATATAGATATTCAGAGATCAATTTCTCAGAACTACCGACATGTTGGCAGCGCATATAAATAAAGTTTAGCTGTCCACGCATTAAAAGGGGAAGGACAAGGTGCCTAACCAGAACCTACTATACCAAATCTGAATGTCAATAAAAAAAGATGATTATCGTCATAACTAGAATCGCAACAATATTCGTAACGGGTTCAAAAGATACAGGGACCGTGAAGATTATTCTCTGTCTTTTGGAAGCTAGCTGCAGACACTGTGTGCCGGTCTGGGGGCATCACTTCAACAGGGCATCGGCTATAGCTCTCCCGAGGATGGGGAGGGGGCGGAAACAAAGTTCTTTTTGTGCTTACAGATATTCCTTGATCACGGCTGTTGGCTATTGGTCCAGAAATTATTATGCGAAAACGGGCTTATTAGCGTTTCGCGGCCTGTTTAGCGTAGATTAAGATTGATTGTCCTGCTATTTCTTGAACTCGTCGTCGGCACAGGCTATTTTTATAATAAGCCAGGTGCCGCTGCCTTGCCCGCTTTGACTTCGAAATATACTTGTTTGACATTTTATTTGCCATTTTCCCGGTCAATACTTCTTTCAAAGTTGCTTTTGTCTTAAGTGACTTTTTTGATCTTAGTATTCAATCACCATAAACGTCTTGCAAGGTGATACTGTGGTCGGTATCTACTGAACTATCGGTGGTTAAGTCAGTGGAGCTACCATCCGAACTAGGGCTTGATTCCGAAGCTGACTGTCAGTTACTATTATACCGCTTCCTATCACAAATCCCTTACCAACCACCTTTCTAAGCTTTCTTCCAATATGACTCATCCTCAGAGTCTTCATCCTCAGAATCTTCATTATAAGCCCTCTTCCAATACGATTCCTCAGGCTCTTCATCATCTTCGTAATCATAATCCTCAGGCTCATCGACGCCAGATTCATCAATGTCAGATGCATCATCATCGTCATCGCCATGCTCATAGTCATCATCCTCAGATTCATCAGTATCGGCATCGTCCGGCTCATAGTCATCATCGTCAGACTCATCAACATCGTCATCGCCCTGCTCGTAGTCATCATCCTGCCACTTGTGCTTGTCATCACCACTGACATCCTTGTCATCCACACAACCTAATTTCTCCCACAGGTAATCGCCACATGGGTCCAACCATGCACGCTCGAAGCGAAGATCCTCAATCCATTTCTTCTTAACTAACCGACCGCCTGAATCGCGAACAGGTCCAAGAAATTCGCTAGGCTTATTATATTCTGCCTCAGATATAACAAGGATACCGATGTCTTTTATGTCATGGTTTTTGTGGTCAAATGGCCGAAGGCCGTTTTTACACAAGATATCTGTTGCCAACGCCTGCTTGATAACTCCGCCTTGAATGTTGAACCTGCCAACCAGTTTGAATATTTTGTTTCTGTAACCGTGCATAGTGAATTGATTTGTGGGTTACCAACTTTCTCATATAGCTTTTTATTAGATCCATGACTTCATATATTATGTTCATGTGGTCATATATACTCTCACTCACCTCCTTTTTCCGTTTGTGTGGTGCTGGCCAAGGACGGGCTACTAAGTTGGATCGTAATTCTATTCCTGGACATCCAAGATGAAGGTGACTGACGGGCAAATGGACCGTGTATTTTAACCTCCGAATATATCTGGGTCTGTGATCACAAAGGCAAACATGGAGACTTCCTTCATTTTGGGTATAAAGTCTCTAAGAATAAGCAAAATCTTTTAAAGAAGGTGCTACAGATGCCTGAAAATATTGAGCATAGCCCTAAAGGTTTGAACTAGCCATTAAAGAATTTTTTGTCCTACGTTGAACGAGACTGACACAGCCGTTGACTATTGAGGTTCGCCTGTGTTTTGATCTGACCCCAGCCGCCATTAACGACATGCAAAAGAATAAGGTAGCGTGCAAGGGGTGTATGATTAGGAGAGGACCCCGTTGTGATTTGTAGGACAAAGCCAAAGACTGCTCCTAGACTGCAGGTTGACGCGTTGGAAAGTTTACCTATATCGTTCAGATATGTACCTGACGTGTATGTGGAAATGGACCAATATATATACCTACAGACTAGTATCACCACAATAGAGGGCATCTAGAACATCTGGAAAAAGTGTGCCGATCAAACTAAGAGTTTATAAATACATTGAAGTATATAGACTTTACTTTCGTGACTCCAACTAGCTTTCCTAGGTTTATTGCTGTGGACAAGCCAAATCTTTCCTCTGCAATAGAAATTCAATGTGCTAATGGAACGGTAAGTCTTGAAACGCAAAATTTCTGATAATAACTAGAGGCCTACTCTATAGCGACTAGGCTTGGTCCTGAGTCGAGCTTGCCGAGCACTGCGCCACGCATAGCCGGCGCCATAGGGATGTTCAGTGTCACTGCCCGCTATCGAACTAACTTCGCTGGAGCCCTCACTATCTGATTCATGTATTTTGCGGCTGTTATTATCACTAATTGTGGAGATTTGTTCCAACTCAGCGTATATTGACGTGGTCGAGGCAAAATGAGGCGTCGGGGCACAGTAGCCACTGGATGTAGTTTCATCATAAAAGACGCAATTCAATGACATAGGACCCTGTTCGACTTCTAGTCGTACCCATTTGGATTCTCCTGTGTTAACCTGCAGCCGGTAAAAGTCGTGATGGGCATCATCAAATAGGTCAGGATCCCACACGAGAAGCTTCCGACCTTTCAGCGACTCGCCTGTTCTTATCGAGCTCATCATTACAAGTAAGTCTTCTTTTGTAGTCGAGGCTCCATTTACGTCTAAATCATGCAAGTCTCTGCCTCTCAAGTCCTCGGGCGATTGCTGCCGTGGTGGGCATCCAGAAGCCTCTGGAAGTTTATGAGCTTGCCTCAGGTGCTGGAACAAATCCATCTTGAGACCTTTGTAATGCTTAGGAACGCAGCAGACCGGAGGTGGATTCGCGGATGGGACGCTTCTTGCGTCATATTGGCGAGGCGGATCTCGTCGATGATACACCCTTATCAAATTACAAACTTCCTGGCGCTTCAAACTCAACAAGTGTTGAAGGAAGTAGAGCCAAACGCGAGCAGGTTGACTTGCAATTACGTCGATAGTTTTCCACCCACAAACAGCTTGATGCTTCTTTGCATTGTCAGCTGACAATTGATGGCCGCACGACATGCAAAATATGATTACTGGACCGTTGTGTCTCATTTGCCAGTGATCAGCAGCGGTACCCCATGTAGAGTATGTATTTATACAACATGAGCACCGGTAGAGTACGCGACCTGACTTGCAGTAATGCTGCCGGCCAAGAAATTTTGCAATTTTTATGAAAGATAAGCCCTTGAGCTCCAGTCGCCTGCGTCTTTGGCAATCAGGCCTGCTCCAAAGTGCACAAGCAACCGAATCTGTCGCTTCAGAAATAGGCTGCTTCCTGTAATCAAGTAAGTCAAGGCCTTCAAGAATTTTCCGGACTTGAGGCTCGTCATAACCTGAAATACTTGCAACCAGGTCAAGAAGGATGTCAAGATCTTCCATCAAAGGCTCTACGTACAATCAGCAAAATATCTGTCATAACGGCTATTATATACTGACCTTTGAGATTAGGCATAATTTTAATCGTCTCATGGGCCATATAGCGAGCCTTAGAATGCACTATCTGTGCTGCCAGCGCTTGGATTGGCATTCTTCAAGTACCATTCGGGCTGTCAAGGTAATGGAGCTGACGTGTCGTTGAATCCTCTGAATTATGTGACAAAGTAACTGCTTGGATCGGTATTTCATTGTATACCTAATGTTAGAGAAGTAACCTGTAATCTGTACTTGTAACATCTGAATTCTTTGGCCCACCACTAGTTTCATCGCGCCGCGCAGTTCGACGCTACAGGAGCCGAAAACACTTTACAGACGACTTTCTGGTTTTGATCGGAGCCTCTACAGGGCGTCTATTTGCAGCCTTGGTACGGCTGGACATATGAACTGCAACACTAACTGCATAATTCTGCCTAAATGTCGCCTAATGAGCTTTACGCATTAAGACGAGGCTATGCCCAGCCACGTTGAGTGGAACCGTGGACCAGCTTTCAAGGTGCTGTTCTTACCCCTTTTTCTTTTTTAGTTTTTATTAATATCCCTTCTTAACCTGACCAGTAGTCTCATTGCACGCCCTTGACTCATAACCTAACTGACACCAAACATTGGCACGAGGAGATCAATAGCAAGTTTACCTCCCTCAGTTGCTTGTCCTTCCATAAAACTCTTCGTTGGAGTCCTCCCCTTCAAGGTAGGTGCTATGTATACTTCATTTGTCCATCGCCTCAAGCGATAGTCTACCATCAATAGAGGGTGCAATGGGAAGTTTCTCCACGCCTGAGCGCACTCTTGTGGCTTCGGTATAGGTCAAAGCCAGCTTTCTATTTCCACTGGTCTCCATGAGAATACACCATAAATCAACCGCTAACTCTTATGAACTAGGTTTCAGCATCCTCGATATCCTTGGAGAGAAAGGTGCAATCACAAGAACTGCGGAATACTCGACATCGGGCTCTCTTATCACAAGAGAGCTTTTAAGGAGTGCCATATCTTGAACGGATTGTTCCTGCATTGACCCCCAAATAACGTATATCATTAAAACGTTTGAACAGCTTTCATCCACCAGACATCTGTTATATCCCAAAGATGGCATACTCTCAGCCCGACGGCTCCTACTGTGCGGAATTCGATCAGCATCAGCACAGAATTACAGCCCAAGAAGTCGCCCAAATGATGTCTCGTCAACGGCAGGAGCTGATTGGGAATGAGCTTTCGCGAATAGCAGGCGATGAATACCTGGAAGATATCATACAGTATATGCGACGAATGGAGGTATGTTACCACATAAACATCACATCGAATGTGCTAATAATATTTAGAATATGACTCTTCCAGATGTTTCACTGATCGATAAGCAGCCCGAGATCGACTGGGCCAAGCGGCCGTACTTGATAAATTTCCTCATCGAGGTCCACGCCTTCTTTGACCTATTACCCGAGACTCTCTTCCTCACTGTGAATCTCATCGATCGGTACTGCACCAAGAGAGTGTTGTTAAAAGAATACTATCAATTGGTTGGATGCACCGCCCTACTCATCGCGGCCAAGTATGGCGACGAAAGAATCCACATTCCCAAGATTCGTCAACTCGAGGACATCTGCCGTGGGCTCTATGATGCTGGCTTGTTCACTCACATGGAGAGTCATATCCTAAACACACTCGACTGGGTCATTGGCCACCCCACCGTCGACTTCTTTACGCAGCTACTTGTGTTAGAGGAGGGCCATGATCAAGTGGTTACACACATGGCTGCCTATCTTTGTGAGATTGCGTTATACCATCGTGATTTCGTCTCCACTCCACCAACAGCTATGGCCCAGTCATCTCTTGACCTTGCGCGGGTGATCCTCGACCACGCCAAAGCCAAGAATGGGGAGCATTGGGGCCGGATGGCAAATTCTACACGGATCGCTTTATGGCGTCACTGTCAGAGTCCTTCTCCTACACTCGCTCACAAGTACTCGACAGCCGGGTATTCCGAAGTGTCGCAGCGACTGGCTCGCTTTATAGCACAACAGAGTCCGATTATACATCAAGGTCCTGGCCCTTCTGCCCTCATGGCTAAAACCATTGACAATTGCAGGGGGATACCTGCCGTACCTCCCAAAGAGAACACGATCTCCTGCACATTTACCCTACTCCCCCAATTACGCCGGACATTAACAGCTGGATGCGAAGCTAGAGCCAGCCGGGGGATGCCCTTCTCTATCCAACGACGCTATATGCGATCGATACTAGGGCATCAGGGCCTGTTCATGACTTGATCCAATTGAAAGCGGATGGCCTCGTGTCAGGGACTTTATCTTATTTTCGGGAATCATAAAGTGTTTTGTGGCCTCTGAAAGTATTATAGTCCCTTATATAGCGTAGTGACCAGAAATGAGTGGCTTGGAGCGAAGCTAGGTTGTACATCTGGTCACGGCAATGGTAAGCGTGATTTTTGTTCTCCCCTTTGCATCTATTGATACAATGCATGTCTGTCAATAATGGTTGTAAGAGAGCTACTCTGTAATCTGAGTGCCGTAATTTATAAACACCTCCGAGATGCTGCGTGGACGAATTAGTGTATTGACTTGGCCTGGGCTCACTCTAATCTCTGCCATCACCTACACAATTTGCCTCCGTCAGGTCAATTCCTATGACATTTGAGCCATTTCGCCCTATGATTAGGTATCGCAGGTCAGTTGCTCATTATTACTTATCACAACTCTTAGTTATATGGAATTGTTAGTCTTAAGATCGGGCCCCGCAACTGTACAATGGTAGTGGAAAATGCGTTCTGAGAAAGCTGACAGTTCTGACAATGGAGTCATTTCGAAGAGATTATATAAGCCCTAGGAAGACATCTATGCCACATGTATCACGTTGGTATCCCTTTGGTCCATCGACTCATACGCTTCATAAATAGAATCTTGTCAAGAAGCTGTGACGTGATGCGACTCTATTGATCTCTGCCTACATTATCAATGACCCTCTGAATGTCTGATATGAGTCGCATCCAGACTCTGGTGACCAAAGCGACCGGATGGCGGGAAAATTGAAGATATATCCGTTAATGTGCATAAATATCCTTAAAATGGGGATGGTGTGATACCTAGACCAGCGGTCCAATGAAACGATCGGGTTTACTGAGCGACTTGCCCCACAGCTTAGATAGGTCTTATTTTAGCTGTGAACTTGAGGTGGATTTTCTACTGAACATTGCCTTCACAGCTGATGTCATGCACAGTCAAACTGAAAACTCCGTCCTTTGCTTTTACCCCTTCTTCAATTTATATCATGGCACTTCTAGACTTTATTTAGTCTTGGAGACCAGTGAAAAGAAATTTTTATAGGCAGATTCTATCGTTTTCTATTATTACACGTCTGCATGTCGTCACAAAACAATCCACTGCCGCCAGTCTCAATTAGTACCTAATAAATATTTAAGCATATACCAAGTTGCATCCGATCGCCAGCAATTAGCGCGCATTCCAGCAACCCCAGATACTTTTCTTTCACGTCCTGAAGCAAGACAAAAGATTCCAAGGGCGGTGGGAAAAGAAAAAGTACTCAATGGTGACACTACTTCTGCCTATTCTAAATCTAGACAACATTTGGCATTACGTTGTATGTTAGTTACAGAAGCTCGTTAAAAAGACGGCAGCGATTATGTACAGTAGTAAGTTGACAAGTTAGAAAACAACCGCATTAATGATAAGGGCTCTTTGAGTATAACTGGGCCGCGGGTCATACATTTGATCCACCATCTAGTGCGGCGTAATGCATCCAAAACCTACAGTAGTGCAGTCATCTGCTCTGGAAGTTTGTTATGCCTAAAGCTTAGTTTCAAATCCCTTTGGTTTGGGTTCTAAATTTTCCACCTGAAAGTATATGACTTAAAATCACCAGGGTACCATCTTTTGAATTTATGTCATCTTGCTGGGTTACTTTTTTGTTATTGCAGTATATTTCTGATCACAAAACTTCGCACAAGGTCAAATGTCAGCTTAAGAAACCTCGGAAGTTTGATTCTAGGTCTTCAGTACTTGAGAAATCTTATCCGCCATCTGGTTCCTTTCTGATCACTTTGGTTTATTCTTACAGCCACTATAATCACCATAGTGACACCTTTCATCACACTGGCGCTTTGCGCTCGCACATCGGCAAGTTTTGCATTTTGAAGCGGTTTGATCACAATCGCAACCGCCTTTCAGCCACTAGAGTTTCATTAGCACTGCCTCATCACACTTTCTTCATAGCATACATCGCTTACTCACCTCCAGAATTTCTAGACATTCGTTGAAATGTTCATCTGGCGGCCACGTATAGGCTTTCGATCCTCTTCTCCATAGAGCTAAAATTATTGTCATCTTTTCAATAAATTGCCGCGAAAAGGACTCATTTGTAATATCTGGATCTTCGATTTCTGCCTTGGTATACCTGAGTATGTTATGAAGTTGGGAACTATGCCAATGCATTGTCCCTGTCATCAAACAGTCTGATACTGTAATTGGCGCGTGCAACGTACCGGGTGGCTGGACGAGAGTATAGCCAGGTGCGATGTAAATAGGAATGCCACCATCTGGAACTTGGCCGGTGTGCCTCCACGTCTGGAGACCATCAATTCCCAAGCCTGGCCACATGAGCCACAGTTTGTGCCCTTCCTCATTGAAGACTGTTGTATATACATAGTGATGATCGACATGAGGGAGATGCACCGCTCCTTGGCTGGCGAGTAGGTGGAAAGAAGTTGATTCATCCAGGTCCGTTGATTCTGTGCGATACTCCCTTTTGCCATTTTCCTCACATGAGAGATCTAGTATCTTGAAGTCTGTACGATTGGCCAAGAATCCCGGGATAGCATTGTCCTTGATTCCGTTGAGATTGAGAAAGTTGAGTGGGTAAATTTGGCTTCCTTTTAGTTGCATCTCCTTTCGGCTTTTGAACATATATATGGCAGAACTCGAAGGCACTCTCTCGGCAACTCGACCTTTCCTATTGATGTTTTTGCCAAAGTCGTGGACATCAAGGCTTGCTCGAGTTTCGAGAACGTCTAAGAACCAATCTACGGAGATGCGTTGTTGAGTAGGTGACTCGGCCACCAGGATTGGAAAACGTGGGGGTCCCTTATCAAATATTTCGCGTGCATCGTCTTCTGAGCAAACCACTAGTCTCTTACTCAAGTCGCCTCTATGTCTTGATCGAAGCACTTCTTTAGCGGTGAGCGGTTTCTGGATTGTGCATTTCTCCAGAATTGCAACGATTTGAGTGGCATCCTCTCGTGTGCGTGTGCTAGTCTCTGAATATTCTAGCTGCTTGCGGAGGACAGCAATAGACTTTTCATAATACTTTCGGGCTACTCTCATGTATTCACTGACTAGGTCAGCGCCTGACTTTGACGACATGTTGATGATATGCAGTAAGTTCTCAGCAGGCTTGTGTAGAGTGAGACTGTCATTCCACTTAGGGTCAGTAGACAGACTTATTTATTGATTCAAATGGAGTTATTTTGTAGAGATTATCTGTGCCAATTATAGCATACTAGTGAAGCCTGGACCAACATTACAGCTACACGATCTCGGTTGACGGAGGTCACAGCCACAAAAGCGTCAGCCATGTTGTGATATGTTGCTGCTCTATATCATTACTCTATATTTGGAATGTTGTCTGGAACTCTTGACCTTCAGTAGTTATATCAATCTTCATACGCTTACTGCAACAGCATATCGACGCCTTATGACCACATGTGAGTCATGATAGCTAAAATATCTATTCAACTTGACAGACAAGGGTACCGTTACACATGTAATCCTCCAATCTTCTTTATCCATGGTGAAATAATAGATTTTTAGCACACATTAACTTCTATTAGATGTCACATAAGCTTATCAGTTGAGGGATTCTCATCCGCAACTCTTGTATGGATATATTGATGGGAGACTAGCCTGGTCTTCAATTTTTTGCTCAATGGATTTCTTCCTTCCATGTAACTGCAGCTAACAACCAAGTGGAACCGGCCAAAGATGATCGACAAAGAAAAGTGGGGAGACACAGTGAAAAACCCATCTTTCAAGACGCAGGCTTATGCCCATTGAAACTATGTGAAGAACTTTTGTTGGCCCTTCAGACATGATCATCATACCGGCCCGATCTTGAAACCGAGAACACAAAATCATAGGCCTCCTATAACATCGGACCCACGTACGCACAATGACCTTGAGTCAGCTGGTAAGATCTTGGCGCTATCCGACGCAGTCGTACACTAGGGTTAAGGTACTTTTCTACGTCTAGTTGACTCCCAGGGGCCGCTAGGGCGTCTGGAAGCCTTTTATCACAGGGATCCATATTGAAACATTATATGTAACTACGAACCTGTTTGTTATGCTAAAGGGATGAGTTACCGAAGGATCATGAAGAAAACGCCTATAATTAGCGCTTTCTAACTTCTGTTCACGAATGGCTAGTTGTTACTTTGGCAGTTTTGCTGACGTAGGACATAAATATAATAATCAAAATGTGGAATGTCTATTTTTATAGCCCGGTTCTGAGCTGAATGACAGATCTTATTAATTGTCGGATTTGCCCTAATAATATGTCAAGCTCGTCTAAGGTTCCACGGATAAATCTGCTGACGGAATATAGGGGTGAGTTGAGTGCCTATTTATCATTAGTTTTAAAATAAATTACCTGCTGGCCTTAGTTTAGTTTCTTTCTTATAGTGTCGTTTCACTAAGTTTCTGCCAAGCAGCTACCCTGGACCTGTACGGCTCTTCACAATACCCTTGTACCTTTAAGGGTTTTTCACAAAGGTTCGCAGACGATAAGTAGAAACCGCATAATTAGTGCTTGCCTTGACACTATTGCCTCCCTGTAGGGGCATAGATTCATAAGCACATAGTAGCTTGTTTTGTTTCACGGGCAAGTCTTCTGCCGAGTGCATCTCGACTGTGAAACATGTGGATCACTGTGCCAAGTGAGAAACTGATATGAGCTCTCCTGCCATAGTTTGAGACTGACACGAGTTAATATTTTGAAATTTATACGAGAATATAGAAGAGAAAGGTAATATAAAGGTTCTATAGTTGTCATTCTTACGAGACAAGATGCTTCCCTGTTGAACGTACAGTCTCAAGCTTCTTCCGCACTCTTCCGTCCACTACTCACCCTAGTATCATATAGGCAATAGTTTCCCTTGGCCTTAAAACATGAAGATTCTCATATTGATCGCGCCTCTGCTTTCCCTGCCTCTGGCTTTCGCCAGTTTAGGCGGGGATTACGGATATGGTTATGGGGAAAAGATCACCACCGTCACGCACATTGTCACAAAGCCCATTTACAAAGCCCCGATCACCAAGACCAAGACTGAAACTGTCACCAATTTCAAGCCCACGGTCACAAAGTACAAGACTGTAACCAAGACCGTCACCAAGAAACCTTACCCCACCTACTACAAGCCTGGATACGATGATGGGAAACACAAAGATAGCGAGTACAAGGGCTAAGAAGTGGGTCTCCCAGAGAACTCTAGTTGATGGAATATAACCGGTCAATGTACCTATCTTAAATATTTGGTTTCGTAATCTTCCCCTGTCAGTTTGAGTGATAGTTTCCGTAGGGCAATAGGTGGTTGAGTTCTCATCAGTATAGACAATGAATCGTTGGGTCATGCTACGGCATTTCTTCTCGCTCTTTACCATTCTTATGTCAATATATATACATTAGACTCTTGGTAGTGGTAAATTATTAGAACTTGGCAATAGCTGCTGGGAGGCAATTAGACAGAATCCCTTTATCGAAATCCTTTATTAGACTTACTTATAACTAAATATTTTATTGCTCTATTTTCTATACTTTTTCTAACTTCCTACCTTTCGTAGTCCTCTGTCATTACAGAATTGTCTGTTTAATTCCAAGGTTTTGACCTAAAATTTAAAATTATAATCTCTCTAAGCCTGCTATTTTAATCACGCTGCAAAAGGTTACGTTAAAGCCAATCAGCAGGCTCATTACAGTAGGTAGGTCAGGGGTGCATTATATAAAGCCCGATTTTCAAAATTGTTAAATTTCTCACAATACATTTTCCACTAACACTGGAGAGTTGCGTGGCCTGATCTCAGGGCTAATTACTCTACACAATCAACATCAGGTAAGAGTTGTAATAAGTAACAATAAGTAACTGGGGTGAGATACCTATATCATAGGACGGAATGACTCAAATGCCCTAGGAAAGCGACCTAACGGAGGCAAATTATACAGGGGGCCGCGGGGATTGGAATAAACCCAAACCACCTTGATCTACTAATCGGTCAACGTGGCATCTCAGAGGTGTTTGTAATTTACGGTATTGAGCTTGTAGACATGCGGCGTGCCACAAGATGCAAAAGTGAGAACAAAAATCACGTATACCATTGCCTTGACTATACAACCCAGCTTTGCTCTTAACGACACCGTTCTGGTCACTATGCGACATAGAGGATGTATTATTCTCTCAGGGGCCCCAGGCCTCCTTTCAATTCCAGAGAATAAGGTGTAGTCCTCGATACTAGACTACCCATCTTCACTTAGATCAAGCTATGAAGCGGTCCTGAAGCCATAGTATCGATCGTGTATAGCGTCATTGGGTGGAAGTCCGAGCATCCCAAGCTGGCTCTGGCTTCCGATCCAGCTATTCATGTCCGGCGTAATCGGGGGAGTAGGGTAGTGATGAACTTGCAGGGCATTGTGTCCCCCTTTGGAAAGTACTGTAGATGTCCCCCCCGTATCTGCTAATGCTCTTCGCCTTGGGGGTAGAAGGGTCAGTAGCTTGACGTGCAATCGCATTTTGCTCTGTTGTAAAGCGAGCCAGCTTCTGGGACACCTTGGAATACCCGGCTGTCGAATACTTGCGGACGAGTATAGGAGAAGGACTCTGACAGTGATGCAATAACGCGATCCACGTAGCATTTACCATCCGGTCCCAATCCTCCACATCCTTCGCTTTGGCGCGGCCGAGGATCACCCGCGCAAGGTCAAGAGATGACCGGGCCATTTCCGTCGGTAGGGTGGAGGCGAAATCGCGATGGTACAACCCAATCTCGCAAAGATAGGCAGCCATGTGCGTAACCACTTGATCATGGCCCTCCTCTAGCACGAATAGCTGCAAAAAGAAGTCGACGGTGGGGTGGCCAATAACCCAATCGAGAGTGTTTAGGATATGCCTCTCCATCTGGGTGAACAAGCCAGCATCATAGAGTCCACAGCATATGTCCTTGAGTTGACGAATCTTGGGAATGTGGATTCTTTCGTCGCCATACTTGGCAGCGATGAGTAGGGCGGTGCATCCAACCAATTGATAGTATTCTTTTAACAACACTCTCTTGGTGCAGTACCGATCGATGAGATTCACAGTGAGGAAGAGAGTCTCGGGTAATAGGTCAAAGAAGGCGTGGACCTCGATGAGGAAATTTATCAAGTACGGCCGCTTGGCCCAGTCGATCTCGGGCTGCTTATCGATCAGTGAAACATCTGGAAGAGTCATATTCTAAATATTATTAGCACATTCGATGTGATGTTTATGTGGTAACATACCTCCATTCGTCGCATATACTGTATGATATCTTCCAGGTATTCATCGCCTGCTATTCGCGAAAGCTCATTCCCAATCAGCTCCTGCCGTTGACGAGACATCATTTGGGCGACTTCTTGGGCTGTAATTCTGTGCTGATGCTGATCGAATTCCGCACAGTAGGAGCCGTCGGGCTGAGAGTATGCCATCTTTGGGATATAACAGATGTCTGGTGGATGAAAGCTGTTCAAACGTTTTAATGATATACGTTATTTGGGGGTCAATGCAGGAACAATCCGTTCAAGATATGTGACTCCTTAGGAAGTTTGATAAGATACGAGTCCGGTGTGGATCATTTCGTAGTGTCAAAGATACCAAATGTTGTAGAGACTAATTTATAAGAGTTAGTCCCTAATTTATGGTGTATCACAGCTAAGAATAGATGCAATGAAATGTCGTGACCGCGGCGGCCCAAGGGAGCAGGAATCATTGTCAGGGAGCGACCTGGGTACTTCGATTTTAAGCACTTGGGCTAGCGAAAATTGATCTTGTTTGACTTTTGCATCTTCGGATTTTGTAGAATCGGTTGTAATGCCTTGACTTAGACTGCAGTCATCAGAGTGTGCTCGGGGTAGAGAGACTCCTCCTCATTGCGGTGCCCTTTAATTTATGGGTTCGTTTCACGCCTAAATTAGGCCGTGAAACCAAATTAGTCTTTTCTTGGACTCATGATTCTTATTCTAGACCAGAAGATATAAAGAGATCAGCGTCTCAGGTCTACTGACTCGTCGGTAAGGCATGTAGATGGAGTTTAGATTACTACATGCTAAGAAAGAAAAGAACGAGTTAGTCAACTAGAGGCTACCGTACTGTAGCATAATTAGAAGTGGAAAAGATGAAATATAAACCTCTTAAAGATCTTTATATATTAAGACTGGAGTCTTACCCTATCCTTCCAGGAGGCTGGCCGGAGACAATAAGTATTGGTTTAGGGGCATTATCTCAGGAGGGCATCGTTTATAACTTTCCCATACCTCTGTTAAAGTAGTTCTTTTTCTAGGCGGCTTGATTTTTCTTGTTATCCAATCACTCGAGTCTACTGGCTAAGCCTATTATGATGGTTCTAAGACTTCTAATAAACCTCTTGCGAGGTGCTATTGTAGTCCCATAATCTATTGGCGCCTTTTCCATTGGCCTCATCGGTGTCTTTATTGCCGCTTACGTCAGTGGAGCTGCCAGATGAACTAGGGCTTGACTCTGAAGTTGGAAGCTATTCTTATCACGCTTCGTATCACAAGTCCCGTATGACTTATCTTCAGACTTAGGCTTATACGCGTTCGTCCGTTTTCATGTAAGACATTTGCTGCTGAGGCCTGCTTCATGACTCTGCCCTGAATGTTAAAGCTGCCAACCAGTTTGAATATTTGCCCTTTATAATTGTGAATAGTGTATAAGTATGTAGGACACCAAGTCTCACATATAGCTAGCTGCTCATTAGAACCTTGGCTTTATATAGGCTGGTTATGTAGTTAGACACACCCCTGTGTTTTTCCTTTCTTGATATGTGTGGCGTTGGCTAAGGACGGGTTCTTGAGTTTACTAGTAATCCTATGCTTGGAACATACAGAATAAGAGTACTAACGGGCAAATGGATTGTGTATTTTAACAACTGGATATACCCGAGTCTGTAATCACACAGGCTAATATAGGGACCTTTTCCAGTTTAGTTAGAGGTTTCTAAGCATAAGCTAAATCTCCAACAGAAAGTGCTACATATGCCCGAAAACACTTAGCTCAAGACCTTTATGTCTTAAAATCAACGAGAGTGGCACAGCTGTCGACTATTGAGGCTCGCATGTGCGCTAATCTAACTCCAAACGCCGCCATCAAAGTCATACAAAAGGGTAAGGTAGTATGCAACGGGTATATAATTAGGAGAGGATCCTGTTGTAGTTTATAAGATGAGCCTGCATCTTCAGGAGTGTTTCTGATAATATTGAGTTGGAGGGCTACGATGGGGGACTGGGGCAGCCTTGTTATTCCTTGGGGAATGTATTTAGAGTTCTGTTTATGCGTAGGCTTCAAAGCTTATCTTGGACAATTGTGTTGCGTAGCTGGTATACTACCCGAACTGACTTTACAAGAGTGTTATTTTGAGTTGATAGACCCCACAGCTGATGGCTCACATCACGCGCCTCGCACGTAGTTTATAAGATAAAGCCAAAGATTATTCCTACTTGCTAATCTAAAATGAGGCTACATCCTGCACGAAGAAAATAATACACAGTGCCATTGGCTGACGACAAAAAGCATCGCGTCATCGCCCATTGGCTCGAAGTGAATGGAAGAGCAGAATCGCGGAAGAAAGGGTTCGGGGAACGGGCAAGATCAGGCTTAGGCCCGTCCTACTTATCGATGTCAAAGTCACATAACCTAGAGGCTAGGTAAACCTACAAGGCCTTGGTGAGTATTTCAGTCATGTAACAACATTTTCATTATCTCATGAAAGTCAGTAGTCTTATCTACACCAATAAGAGCATATGCTAACAACAAGACTACGAGCCTATAATATCCCAATCGAAATGCATTCCTGAGAAACAGTCATACTTCCTTATGCGAAAGTGAATCTAAGCAGGCGGTGTGAAAGTTCATGGATATTGATCAGAAATGCAGCTTAAGTGGATGTAAAAATGTACCAATACATATCATGTCTACAGACTAGTAACCCCGCCGGGCTTCTAGAACATATGTAAAAAGTATAAGAATCAAACCACGTGTTGATATCTACTTTTACATATATAGACTTTACATTCTTGACTCAAGCCTGGTTTCACTAGGTTTCTTGCCATGAATAAAGCAGCTCTTTCCTTTGCCATATAATTTACAAGTGCGAATAGAACGGCAACGTTTGCAATGCTAACTAGAGGCCTACTCTATAGCGACTAGGTTTGGTCTTGAGTCGAGCACGTCGAGCACTGCGCCACGCATAGCCGGCGCCATAGGGATGTTCAGTGTCACTGCCCGCTATCGAACTTACATCGCTTGAGTCTTCACTATCCGGCTCGTGTTCTGTGTGGCTGTCATGTTCACAAAGTGTGGAGATTCCTTCCAACTCAGTGCATATTGACGTGGTCGAGGGAAAGTGAGGCACCGGGGCATATTGGCCACTGTATATCTTAGCACACGGCTGCGTCGTTTGAACAGAAACGACGCATCTCAACGACATAGAACCCTGTTCGGCCTCTAGTCTCACCCATTTAAGTTCTCCTGTGTCATCCTGTAACTGGTAAAGCTCTTGATGGTTATCATCAAATAGCTCAGGATCCCACACGAGAAGCTTCCGACCTTTCAGTGACTTGCCCGTTCTTATCGAGTTAACCATGTCATATAAGTCCCCTATTGCAGCTGGTATTCCCTCTATGCCCAGATCATACATATCTCTACCTCTCACCTCCTCAGGCGATTGCTGCCATGATAGGTGTCCAGAAGCCTCTAGAGGTCTATGAACTCGCCTCATGTGTTGGAACAAATACATACTGAGACCTTGCTAATGATTAGGATGCAACAGACCGGGTGTGGAATCGGGGATGGGATACTTCTTTTGTCATAATGGCGGGGCAGATCGCGTAGGTGGTATGCTCCTATTAAATTACAAACTTCCCCGCGCTTCAAACTCAGCAGTCTTTGAAGAAAGTAGAGCCAAACCTGAGCAGGTTGAGTTTCAACTACGTCAATTATTTTCCATCCACAATTAACTCGGTGCTTCTTCGCTTTCTCAGCTGACAATTGATGGCCGCAAGACATGCAAAACATGATTACTGGACCACAGTGATTGAGATGCCAGTGAACAACAGCGGTGTCCCATGTAAGGTATGTATTTGTGCAGCGTGAGCACCGGTATAGAACACGATTTGCCTTGCAATAACGCTCCCGGCCAAGACGTTTGGCAATGCTTACCGGGGACAGGCCTTCCAGCTCTAGTCGCCGGCGTCGTTGGCAATCTGGCCTGTTCCACAGTGCACCAGGTTCTATCGGTTGAGACTTGCATCGCTTCCTGTAGTCAATTGCGTCAAGGCGCTCGAGAATTTCGAGAATTTGACGCTCGTCAAAACCTGGAGCTCTCGCAATCAGGTCAAGGAGGCTGTCCAGATCTTCCATCAAAGTGTCTATGTACAGTCAGCAACATCTCTATGATAACAGCTTTTATATACTAGCCGGTTAGATTGGCCATTGAACCGTCGCATAGGTCACAGCCCGTGTTTGAGAGCGCAATATCTGTATTTCCAACTGCACATTCGATTGTCAGTGACGGAATGGGTACTCTTCAAATACCACTCGGGAAATCTAGGTAAAGGGGCTAACGTGCTGTTTCATGCCCGAGATAATGGCGACGGAGCATTACCATCGCTGATCTCGTTTTAGAAAAGTAGCTTACACGCTGTCACGTCTGCTAAGCTCTGTCTGCCGGAATAAGCTCTCAGCCACAGGTCTCAACTGCAAATATACACTAGCCTGTTGCTAATTTCATGTCGCTGCAGATAGCACATTCGAGGCACTCATTGTTCCACTTTACTATCGCGCAATTGCATTGCCCAGGAAAGAGAAAATCTCATGCGATAATTAGGTTTGGCTTTCGCATTATCTCCACTACAGACTACTAAATAAGTAAGAAGAAGGCTATAACCTATATATATCGCACTTCTCCTGAGAGCATTTGCGTAGTATGTTTTCATTAAAGAACGTCATTTTGGCCGTGTTCCTGGTGATAATGAAACACGGCAGCGGTTAAATAATTGGTAAGGAGGCGCCGAAACTTGGTAGGTGGTATGCAATTGATGAAGAATATCTATCACATTGCTAACTTTGCACTAAATTGATTAAATCTGTGGGATCTATATCACACCGCTATATCGTGGATTTTCGTATTCTTCCTTTATTAGTTACATTCCTGGTGATAGTTACCGAATACCTAAAGCCAGTGACGAAGTTGGCGGGATGAGGATAACTTCACGCCATCACCACAGCCTTGAAAATAGTTTTACAATTTAATGCTGAGTTACTTACGTGCCCCGACCATGTTTAAGATTTTTATCGTCATTTATTGCTAAACAGTTAAGTTCCTGGTGATGTAAGTTATTCTTCTTGTAGTAAACATGGTCAACTTGGTGGGGTGAACTGAACCTCATTTGTTATGGTGCCACCCCTTGATCTTTTCACAAAGCTGTCGTAGGCCCGGACGTGAAAGCCCTAAAGATCGTTTAGTACTCCCAACTGGAGCCAGGTGAATGATTACACGTCCTAAGGTTGTTTCACTAACGAGAATTTGTGGATGTAGGATAATGCAACGTCCACGTCGCGTGGCGTATTGCCCACTGAGAAGCGATTACGAACTCGGTTAAACTACTCCGTAAGCAGGAAGTGAATCTAATTGACAGCCTCAAGACACAGTCACCAGACAATAGAAGAGAAATCCATATTTATTTAATATCTTTTATCTGGGGTTGATCAAGCGTGTTAAGAAAAGGATTTAAAACACGTGCAAATGCTGCCACGAACACCTTGAATGATGTGTGTCGGCTTTGCTTTCTCCAATGCCCCGAAAGACTACCGTAGTCCTTGATCTCCTCGCTCAAGGGCTCAGACTGCATAATTATCCCCTCAAAGAAGTTTTCTTTACATCTCCAAGTTGTACATGATTGGGTAGTCGAGACCAGTCTGTAAAACATTGACAGATTCATTCAAAGGATAGAACGGGAATGGAGTCTGTGAACATCATTAACATCGTGGGCCTCGTGCAATCTCTTGCAATGCTTTACTGGCGTGACCCACATGAAGACAGAGCTGGCCGTATAGGCTGAGATAATTGAGTTCCATAGGATTCATGTTACTGTAAGCCATGTGCGGGTTGAATCCATCGCTGCTAGGGCACGCTTCCGAATTGATAGAGTCGCTCAAGTGTATTGTGAGAGAAGGTGGCATGTACGTGGAGAAATAACTTCCAGGACCTTTGAAGCCTTATCCACGTATGAATTCATAGCAGAAAACGAGTAACACTGCATCCAGATATCAGCAAGCTTTTCATCCATCTTTTGAGTCGCCCATTGCTTAGTGATTATCTCCAGGGTCTTTTCAAATTCCCCTCTGTCTGAGATGTTCTTTCTCCTACGATTATGCAAGAGTTCGAGACTGCGTTCCTGTATCCTGAGCTGGCGTTGTGCTTCAACTATCGTCCTCGCAGGCTTAATCTTTTGTTTCCTTATCTCCACGCGCCGCTCTTTTGATAGCCAATCGGCAATATTGCCTTCATGATTCCCTGCTAACTCGATCGGAGACTGCCCGGTGCTATTGAGCTGAAACTCTTGGGCATCCTGTCCGCAATATGTGGAACAAATCAAGACGATCTTCAGCTGCAGCAAGGTGTAGGACGTTGTTACCATCCCGGTCGATGGCATGGAAATCATACCACTTTTTTCTCGACAAAATGTTTGAGTATGTCAACGCCTTTTGGATCTGTCGACGGTTTTTCAGGGCCGAATATTTACCAATCAATTCGATTGGGATATAGTCCAACAGCGGCAAGGAAGCTATTCAAGTACCAGTGATTGGCCTCATTGGGATGTTGTTCTTCCATTCGGCGAACAACATCTATGCACCCTTTCATGACAGCAGTTTGACAGGCATGAATGACTTGGTTCTTTGTCAACCGCCGTACTTTATCATCACGGCACAGATATTTGACCACCGACTCGTGTCCACGCTCTATGGCTACAGCCAACGGCGAATAAGGTTTACTGGTAAATGACCACAAGTCGAAGCCGACAGAATGCAAATACTCCAAGGTATCGATGTGCCCAGACATGGCCGCCATGGCGGCCGGATCGTAGGCTTTGACGTCTGTGGAGCCGACATCGTCACCAATCCTACACCTGTCGGTGTTCCGATTTTCGACCTTTACAAGGCTTGTCAACTTGAATGCAAAAGAGATTGACGATTAAAGCTCCTGGTACTTCCCATCAGGACCCAATGGTACTGGTGCTGTGCACTGGCTCTTCTTTGGTGATGCTGACGCCAATCACGGAATTTCTTTGACGACTGTTCCGGAAGCCTGAGGTGCTTTTCTCGGAGTTGATAGGGCCTCCTAGGCAGCCATATACAATTGAAAGAACGTCATCTTCAACCGTTATACAATTCCGAAATAAACCTTTGAAACTTTAATCCTACTAGAGTCGAAAATTGCTTAGTATCCATAGATCATCAAATTCTTTGACCTTTTTTGTGGTCTTTATCTATCACGCATCCGTCCTCCCCTTGAGGCTGACTCTGTTAAGGTTTGTTCTTCAGTTGGCAAAATCAAATGGAGATTTCGGTAAATGTAGTCTCAGTATTCGAAGATATGACCTGACAGTTCCGTCCCACCAAGATTTCAGTAACGCAAGCCGGAATTTGCACGACGTAGACGTCATTGGCAGTGTGATACCCTATAGCGGCCTTCCTATGCCTAAATTGGCTATGGAAGTCGGGCATAGTGACCATCTACTGCGAGGTACGGAGTACATACATACCATTAGCCAGCTGTGATACACATCATAAGGTTAGTCCTTCCATCTTCAATGGAGCATTTACTGGTAAAAAGTTTGGCATCTATGTAGCAGCTTGGTCTTCTATGTAGCAGCTTGGTCTTCTTCCTTCCGTTCGTGCGACCAATCGATGGCCAATGCGGGTCTGTCAAATGCTATGCTGGCCGCGAACACTTCGCCCATGCGCGGAACCGTTTTGATAATTCACCTTGTACTTTTACCCGTTCCTATCGGTTTCTTCACAATTCTGACACTTTAGAGACTCATTCCGAAAAGGGAACAACATATTTCCTTCTCAAGGCGTTCATCAGGTTTTGCATCTTTGCGGTTGCCAGAATGATCGAAGAATGAGAGAGAAGATTGGTAAGCAACATCCCGCCAGGTCACTGATCGACCGATCTAGTCTGCTGCAGTTAATAAGCGCAGTCACAAACTAGCTCACCAGTTCACAAATCCAACCACTATAACTATTCCTCCTCAGTCTTAGCATCCTACTCCGTAGTGAAGCCGGGTTAGACGTTCCATTTATTTCACGGACCTCCCCTACCCGGAGGCTTGTTGAACTGCCGACTGCTTGCCAAGACATCCGCGTCACAGGACCAGACAAGCATGCGAGCATTTTATTCTACCGGCTTATCCGTGCCGAATCACATCATAATTAGAATGAATAAGGCAGGGATGGCCAACCTTTTAGGGCTAGAGCCCCCCCGGGGCTGCTGGTTTTGTTGCATACAGTGGAGTATCAATCAAAGGGAGGCGTCTAATAAGAAGTTCAAGGTTGGGCCTTGTCGGGGTCTGGGCATGACCGGAAGGAAATAAGAACCAGGGCAAAATCAACAGTGCCCCCACGGTCGACACATTAACGGCCTATATCCCTGTACCAGCCTCTTAGAATCGCGCGTGTCAGCGGCTTTATAAGAAGCAGGCATGTATCTGGATAATTTATGCAGTGCGTAAAAATTCGCTCCTTGCCCAAGTTTGACGTTATACTCTGGGTTAAATGACGGGGCCAAAGAATTTTGAAAGAGAAATGCTGCGCTCCTACGGCAGCACTCTACAGCCCAGTGTCCATTTTGATTGGCTAGGATATGTGACGGCTGCCTGAATAGGGTGACTTCCTGAGTGGAATAATTGTTTAGAAGCGAAAGCCTCGAATCTCGATGATGCAGCTGCATAGTAGCAATTGACCATGCCCCTAAGACCCTACCCAGGAAGACTTCCGAGGTAGCACGTCCCCACAGGGACTTATTTGCGCGATTAAAATTGAGCTTGTAGTGCGACTGACTTAGGGCTCGGTTGCAGAGGCCCACTCTATGGTGCCAGTCAATGAACCAAAGAACATGCCTTGATTGTAACATTCAACGGCTTATACTGCTCTGCTGTATTGGTCAACTTACCAGCCCGAGTCATGCGACAGGATTGGTTGGACGAGGATACCAATTCGTCGAAGCTGTGATCGCTCATTTTGGCAAGGGATCTGATTGAAAAAGACAGTAGTGAGAAACCGAGGGACTTCACGCATACATGTCTTCCAGTTTCGCTTTGACGCGAGGATCAGACCCATGAATGCCGATGCTTCACAGACATTTCTTTCACAACCATGAGGGACGGGCTCTGATCCCCACTACTCTGTGCCTCGATTTTACAGCACTAAATTAGGTCCCAAGCTGCCGGAAACTTCGTTGATTGTTGATTGGGTCGGAAAGTACCAACTGCGTAATACCCAGCCTTTCGGCTTATGCTCGTCCAATGAAATGAAGTGACCGATGCTACCATACTGATCTTATTACGTACCGAGACATGGCCGACACAAGCAAGATCCTGGAGCTGGAGTTTTCACTTTCGAATTAAAGAATTATGAGTTCAGTTTCTTCACTCTCACCAATCGCCTTTACCATATCTCCACTGCTCGGCCTGGTAGCTTAATAAAGTTAGGGTCTTTCCTAGTGTCGACACAGATCGCTCGGATACTTGCCTTGAAGAGGTAATGATTTGGATGTGCGAAGTCATCATATTCATAACAAGGGCATCGCTCGCGACTTCTTGGCTACAGGCAAGGGTTTAGTATCCATGGCAGCAGCCAAAGTACTGTTGGTGACTGATACTGAGTATTGATTTCTGAACCAACAGAACAAGAGGCAGACGTCCCGACAGTATGGTTCACAGGCGGGCACTGAATGAGCAATAAATTATAAGAAGAAAAACAGCGCCAGATAGGAGGGCAGAGTAAAGTTGTTGACACTGTCACAAATCGAGCTTTCCTCGTTTTCCCCCTGTTTCTTCTCAATAAGTTTGGTTTCGCGACACCATTACATCGCGGCTCGTCATTTAGCTCGTAAGATGGACTGTGATTTCTCACAGCAGCAAGGGCTGTTCATACACCCACACCCCAGCACTACCCAGCCCTTCGACCCATCTGGCGCAGTTTCTCTACCACACTCAATTGCTGTCGCCGATTTATCAGCGCCTCCATTGCAAGATACAGCACAGACTATGCCCTTCCCACATCTGAGTGGTTCCGCCCTTCCCGCTGAAAACATTCTTTTCTACGATATGGTACCGGAACCTGTTCTGAGTTTCTGTCCTTGGGGTTATCGACGTTGTCCAGGCCACGACTGGTGTCGTGTCTTACACCCTCTACAAAGCTCCATCGACTATGGCTCTGTGAATCACTCGATTTCGGATAAAACCCTGTTTACCCAAAGTACCTTTTACCAGCAACACCTTCAAGCAAATCCACCTGCAGGCGCAAATATCTACTCATATGAATATACCATGAGATGTCTGTTGCCTAGCGAGCGATTCATATTGGAAGAGAGACTTAAAGACACATCATGGGAAAATATCCTAAGAGAGTATAATCGACGCTGGACCCCAGTTAGCCATGACACTGCACTCATGAAAAGGCTGCAAAATTTACGGAAAAAATATCCTGTCATCAATCACATCCTCCCGTCAAGGACAGGAACCACTGAACGGTCAGGACATAATACACATGCGGTTGGAGTCCCATGTCCTCGTTGCGGGCTGTAGGATCAATAATGTCGTCGAATTAATATGAAGAAGTCAGAGCAATTGTACTACAACTAATTGTAATGATGGCTAACTGCGGCGATGCGTTTTACTTATGGTGCCTGTATATACAGTTTGGTGAAAGTGGGAATCAGATCTTAGCTTTTCTTCTTCTTCCTTTTTTCTTCTTAGAATACTCCCCCTTTTCCTGGCTTCTTTAATAGCTATAGTAAGTCGAGTCACAAAAGAGGAGAAGATAATTACTGTCTCGCCTTTGTAGACTACCTTGGTGCCGACGGTTCCTGTTGAACAATTCTTTGATATGGACTTTAAAGTAACCTCTAGGGACATGTATATCCTGTCGCAAGGTATCATCAAAGCTAGGTCAGGACTAAAAGAGAACTATATTCGCGATTGTGCTAACACTGACCAACCTTTATAGTTTTGAGGGGAGCATTGGAACATCGTCCGGGCTTCTGAACGCCTGTAGACTGTTCCTTGAAAATGGTGGCAAGCGCGTGCTGCATGGGGTCAGTTAGATCAGGACACATGTTTATGGTCTAGTGAGCGAATGCATGCAAGACCTTCCCCTGAACCCATCCCTCGACAATAGGTTGTTGTTGAGTAGTGAAACTCATGATCTTCATTCTTCTTTGCACGCACCGCTGTGGCGACACATCGATTTTGCTCTCTCGTAATGTATAGCTATGTCTGGTTTGGAGGCGGGGCCACAAGGTCATAGTCGCGGCGCCAAATGTCCTGCGTAAGGATTGCTTTAGATTAAAACATGCTAGAAGCCCGTTGTCTTACATGACTTGATGATAGCTGTAATGAGTGTATGTAGAGAATTATGCACGTCCAATATTGCCAGAGATAGACAATGGTTACTTTAGGTATCCAGTTGCTCTTATAGAAAGCAAAACAGTTTTTCTGCGCCGCCCACCGAAGATTCGTGTGCACTTGACAGACAATTGTGAGAGTCTTGATAAGATGGATCAGTGTGTGAGAATACAGGTCCACTTTCCATCACCGTAGTGAATCGTGTGGATTTTTTTCAGGTAGGAATCTCAGTAATGGGATGCTGGGGCCAATGTCGTTGAAGCATATAGCGCTGCTACTAAAGGGATTGGCTAAAAGAGTACATAGACCATAAAGGGAGGCGAGCCCGTCGATATTTCCAATACTAACACTAGATCCGGTTGAAGAGGAGTATATTTGTCGTTCCTGGTAGTCGGTGGAGCTATTGGAACCCGTGGCGCTTAGCCGCCTTCATCATAGGCCTAGGTCCTCACTGGAATTTCCGCTCCGCTTTCACGCCAGTCACACTTGTCTAGAAAAGGCCAGTGTACACTTTCCAGTTCACCTGCTTTCGCGCATCAGCATAAGCCATAATATGACGTGGTTTTACAACGATGTGACCTGTGGATACGACAGCTTCGGCTTGACTGATTCTGCATGGCGGGACTGTTATTACTCATGGTAATGCTAGAGAATCCGAGCCGCCCATGGCGTCGCATTCTATACGTCGTATTTGACAACTCGATTTTTGGCCAAGTATAACGCAGCGCCAGAGCCTGCCCCGATGAGTCTCTCTTTTTGTATGGGCCAGCTTCAGGTGTCTTGTTAGTATGTAATATCCTATTTCGGGGATTTTGTTCAACGGATTGGAGCGCTGAGAACATAGCTCTAGGTACCCTTTCCCTGCAGTCGCTTCCACGAGGCACTATTGAACCGGCTATAAACATCTCACACAGATGTACTGGATAGATCCCCGCTTAAATCAGCTTGGCACAGTCAAGAACCTAGTGGCTTCTACCCAGTCCTCTGATCCTATCCTATCCTAAAGAGTGGCCGTTTAAAAATAGCAGTCTTGCCTACAGCATGTAAAAGATAGAGGCTCAAGTGGTGGCATACCTAATTGTGTCAACAGTCAGCTTATATTTCTACCAGAACTTACAACTAATCTGCGTAAAAGGGACACACGAATACAAGCCTCGATATTTAGCCCGCTCTCAAGGAAGTTACCGGATATGCGGCTCCCTTGTTGGATCATCTGTATTATTTTGCATAAATACGGACGCACGGTAGCTATCATAGTCAGCTGAAGCACACCTAGTCCTGAGATTATCAAGTACAGGTGATATTGGCAATAAGTCGGCGCATCATTTGATACTCTCTACTCCAAATCGAGGCTAACCGATATGAAATCGTTTTCCCCTTTCTTTCGACCTGGGCTGAGGGCCGCCGCTTATGCTGCCTTCTTCCAACTCTCGCAGTCTGAACGGGCAGTCCGAGAAGAGAGCCAGTTGAGCATGTGCCGAGACACGTTAGAGGAGACCCTGTTAATTTTACACCCTGAATGTCACTTAGCATTGAAGCTACAAGATGCTCTGGATGAGGTTCGGCGCCGATCTCTGGCTATGCTGTCGAAAGGAAATAGCGAGCAGCGTGGCAGTGACTTGGGTCCACACCAAGCACCGCATTCAACCGGCGATTATTGTGCATACAAGTACCTTGACAAAATATCGCGTACTCCAGATCGTTCTTACAGTGCACCGGCGTCAAACATTGAGACGAATGTAATTGAGGATAACAATAATGCCATAGCAGCATCCGAAATCAGAGCTGCAAAGCCTGTGAATCGACCCACGGTTTCGAATGACAACATTTTGAAGCCCTCACATGCAGGCAAGAAGCACTTGCTAGAGGCCAGCATGCCCCCAGCAAAGCGACGAAAGGTGGGGCGCAATCATATTTGATTAGATGCTGATGTATTAGATATTTCAATGTAGAAGAAGAGATGAATGCTACAGGAGGCTAGTCAGTTAACATTACAATATCACGTATCTTAGGGCACTAGATCTATGAAGAGATACAATGCATTGTCATTTCTCATGATCATATTCTCGTGGCCAATGTGGTTACCTCGTTAAGAACTATTGGCACCGTACTAGCTGTAACTATCTATTTGACCCAGTTTGGCAGATTAATGCAGAAGAGGCATCCAAAGTGACGATACCAGTACCACGCCAAGAGTCATCGATATCATGTTTTTAGATGGGCATTGATCGGCCTCTGATCAATAAATGAACAGGGATATGGACCCGATAGATTGCTGCGCTTTGTTGTCAGAAGATTGTCACATGCCACAAATAACAAGTGTGTGTTATGAGCGCTCTCGTGATGCATGGGGAGCGAAACTACTTTGATCAGAATCTTCAGCTTCCAGCAAAGACGTGTATGATTTCTTGTCGCTGTACTCGATCATTTGAAAAAAGCTATTCGCCTTTTTCTGCTTCGCTGTTCGTATATTAATCCTGCCGACGAGTGCCAGGCGCAACCTCGGCACCCGGGAGCAGAGAATTTAAATACAAAAGCTCACCAGACAAAAAACGATAATAAGAACTCTATGTAAAGAATTGTTCTGCTTGTGTCAAGAGCTAAGTTTTTCAGAAGATCGATAAACCCCAGTCGCTTTAGTGTAGGGCTCGTTTAGTCTGACACCAGTTAAATAATGCTAGGGATAGGGCGATGTACATGTTTAGAGGCTGCTGCATTTTGTCCTTCTGTCAACTGAAGGCTCTATTTTTAGAGTGCTGTAGACTTTAGGTTTCAGTCTTGGTGCCGATGAACTTGTGGGCTGTGTTTGGAAGTAGAGATGAATTTCCAAGCACAAATTGGCTACAATTTCCGTGTCGCTTAGACCTAGAAGAGCTTTGGCTCCAGAGTCATCATATCTCTCAAGTAAAGTCAAGCCTAGGAGCTGGAGACACAGGCAAAAGTGTCTCTGGACATCTGTAGTTGATTCCTGTGATGCGTTAGTCGATGTGGATCTGTACGAGCAAATAACCATCCATCGAACCATAAGGATTTTGCCTAGTTTCGTCCACTCAGATAGCAAGTGCACAGCCTGGTAATTAATTGTCGTGTGTGCATTCAGCGACTGGCTTGCGAGCAGCTGATCCGCTGAGTTTCATAATGTAGCTATGGCCTCTAAAAGTCCCAACTAGAAGAGCCAATTATTTAATTGATAGTATAGAGTCTAAGACATGTCAGTCTCCACCAAGGAGTGAGTAAACAGTTCGAAATCTGCCGAAGGACTATGGACTGCGTGCTTATGGGGATGACTGCGGCCTATAAGGTTAACTTTTAGGTTGTAAACACAGGTGATGAATGAGAACACGATGCTTTTGTCTCCAATATAAGTTTTGACCCAGAAGCTTTCATGATGACCAATAAATCATGTTGCAAGCCCTCGGGTATTGCAGACGGAAGAGATCAAGAGGCATATAAAGGGATATAGCCTCGGGTTTACATCTCTGCACACACACCACAACAAGGCAACTCCACAAACAACATGTCAGCTACTCCAGCAGTACACTGCGTGAAACCGGATTCAAAATTACAAGAAAAGAGGTTGTGAAATCAGAAACTGGAATCAGATCTGAGCCCCCTCCACGTTCGGCCTGCATCTCATGTAGTCCATCACGTCACACTAAGTTCTCTCAGCTACGAATCTAAACCAAAAATAACAATCTATTATACCGAAACACCCCACGAATTGCTACAGCGTAAAGCTGCTAATGGAAAACTTAGAATTTGACTCGACGGCCATTCTGTCACACAAATCCCGTAGCCACGCTATCTGACCAGCAATCGTCTATGTTTAGTATCAACTTGTTGATGACTAAATTTTGGATTGTCAATACGCCATGCTCTCATTCACACTCTATTACGGAATGGAGCAACTTGTATCAGGTGTGTGCCAGTTACTTTGGCCCATTTCTAGTTTAGTGGTGCATGGTAGGCAGCCATGCAGCCAGCCTGTCAGCATTGTCAGCCGGATACAGCAGCATTCTCAGAACAGCATGTAGCTATGACTCAGTGAGTACCCACCATCCTTTTGTGCCCCCTAACAGTCTCCTAATCCCGCCTGCTTCCCTCCGACGTTTCAAGTTTACGAGGTCTTGAGATCTTGAGTGGAAATTATGGCTGTGTTCAGCCGTGTAGGGCCAACGATATCTTGTCTAAGTTGTAAAGTTGATCCGGCGTTAACCCCGTCATCCATCTAACCTGGACGTCAGGCTTTTGTTTGACCCCACTCTCATTTACAGTAGCTTCTATGGCGCGCGCCGTCCTGATGACAGGAAGAAGTATAAGCGGGCAAGAGGATAGCTGAAGACCACGAATGTGAAACTTGAATTATAAGAAATTATACCTACTCTTGTCTATATCCCTCTGGTTAACATAAGCCTTCGCCACACTAATTTCCTTCTAGACCCTACTGGTAAGAGCTCTTAAGGCTCGAATATTAGTGGCGTCACGATTGGTGCAAAAGCAAGACTGTAATATCGGAGGAGGTGTGTCAAGCCCTAAGTGTAATCCTGGACCATGAGAGTATTTTTCCAATGGAAGGAAAGAGACTAAAGTATTAAAAGATTATCTACTATTATAACGCTCTTATTTTGCAGTGCGAAAATAGATTTAGCTGAAAGGGAAGGTGCTAATATGGGGTCAGCGGCCCGTTTTGCAGACTCAAATCAAGTGATGGTCAGGAGCAACTCGATAAGTAACCTAAGATCGATCGTCTTAGCCGCCCGACTGCGCAACTCACGAACCACGCTCCAAAAGGCGTTGTCATTTGGTGTCGCAAAAAAATTGCTTTGTCTATTGATTGCCCATTCAAAGGTGCCTTTTATAGCTAACGAACGTTCTGAGATACTCTATGTCACTTTAAATAAGCTCTCATCCGGTATTAATCCACAGACATCTCTAAAGCCCTCAACAACTATCGAAAATTTCTGGCTACTGCCCTCCACGGAAGGAGATTACATATAGATATGCCCGAGCCAAGATCTTTTCTTTGTTTACTGTGTCAGAGGCCTCGATCCAGCGAGCGTCGCCTATGCGATAGCGATTTCCTAGACAGACTGATTTGTTCCAGGACCAGGACAAGGTGTGCGGGAATTAAGCTTTTGCTCCATGATGAGTTTAGGAAGCAGGTCGTCATGGATCACGACATTGCTATGCATTACGGAAGCAAGCCCTACGAAACGCCGGAATTGCCGACGGACATGTTGGCTGACCACACAAAGGGCCACATAGCAGAACTTCCGGGGGATTCTGTAGCTTGCGACTTCTCCTCTTGGATGGACACAACGAATGATCGGGCTCCCATCGTTAACTTGGATTCGAAACCACGCACAAAAAAATATGAGCATGTCTTAGTTTAAGCGTCTTTCAAGTTATAATAAGCATTTATTATATGCTAAAGAAAGTAACATAAAAATACGAAACGTTTTTTTGTCTGTCATGAGATTAACCCGTTTATGTGACAAATATACACTGGAGCGAAACTATTAATCTAGATGAGGGATCATCCAGAGCATGCGCTATAGGCTACAGGATGATGGAAGGTGAAATTCAGTGCCGCCTTTCTGAGTGTTTTCATTCATGTGATCAGCAAAACTGAAATCTCTATTGCTAACCCAAGAATAGCGCTCCCCACATACCCTATTGGGAACGGTATAGCACGAGTGGAGACCTGATGAGTTCATAAAATGTTCCCCAACTCCACAAAGGTATGAAGAGCCTTCTCGAGATAAGGCGCGTAATTCTACATCAACCTGAAATAGAAATTCTATTAGGAGGGACATTTCTTTTTGGAAGATGCTTAGCACGCAAATCCAGTACCCGTGAAATTCACGCTGGAATTCTAGATGCTCATTGTGGCAATGACTGTATTCACAGTATGCCTGATGTTCACTAGCTTAATCATTTCAAAAGGGTATAAGGAAAGGAAATCATCAGGAGGAGGCTCCATGCACAGTAGATATCGAAGTGGCAATGGCTCCACTATCCTATATGTTGGACAGGGTGTGCTTTCTGATCAGCTAAAGTCGCTCACAGTTCTTACCACGACATAATGATTCAGAGAGGAAGGGCAATACTTTTAAGAAGACACCACGATGATCGCCGACCGAATTCGTGTCCAGAGATTCGGGTTGCAGCTGTTGTAAGCCCATTGAGTCATAGACTGGAGGCCAGGGAAGAGATATGCTGCATTCGACCTGACTATCTTCAACCCGGGCATGGATCAATTTTAGAGAGCCATCCTAAACATAATAGCATGATACCTTCCCCACTGTCCATTTCAAAGCTGCAACATGGGAAAAAGGACACAGATCTGCGAATGACCGATTTATTGCAGGGCTTCAACGCAAAAGACTAATCGGCATCACATGCGCGACAGTGGCTTACTCTGGACTCCAGATGAATCGCATATAGCCCTATCACTACAACCTCCAGATGAGAAAAACGCTGAGAGTATAGGTGACGCCGAGGACTTCACCGAGAAGATCGCACAGTTCTACAACTTCGATGTTGTTTCCGTCGCTAGCATAGACTCCAAATTACTAGAGAAGGCCCGCCCAAACCCTTTTGCAACCGTACCTGTGGCTTATACTGCCCCAGAAGTGAGTTTGCCGCGGCTGGTACCAACAGCGCTGTACCGGATACCTGTTGAGGAGGATGGGTAAATTTGCAATCCCGAAGCGTTGCCATCCGAGTTACAAAGTGGATATAGGCGCAGCTTCGACGGAAAATCGGTTAAATATATCCTCATGTGTTTCGCCAGGCACAGAGTTTAATATAGTGACCGCGAGTCTATGACGCTATTTGAGGATGCTGAGTGGCTTGCACAAGCAGTCACATCTCGGCCATTTTGGATATGACTTAAGACTACTGTTGGTCTTTGAAGAATTGTTGACGAGCCAGGGCTAGTTGAGGGCTATATTGAACTTTGACTCGGACTTGTGAATCTCTTTCGTGTCTCGCATCCTAGGGTCTTTGCTTATTCCTCTTCTCACGTGTGTCAGGAATAATTGCAGATGAACTCCTGGGAAGGTAGTGTGTTAAGGTTTGTTGCACTTTATCTCATTCTACTTTCTGATACCGTTGGTCAAGATCGGACCAATCACGACGAAATTGCAATGAGCGGACCCAGCCTTTAGAGAGGTGCTAGATCAACGACGAAACGGACTGGCAGTTGAATACCTAGGTCTCCAGTAAGAAAGTGCTAAATATACCAAACTGAGGCTCTTGCCTATCTTATTGGCCTGTGCAGATCATCACCGCACAAAAGGAGAATTCTCTCTTCAAAGAAGAATTCGTGATCGGATCAGCCTATAAGATTCGATAGCTGAGTCCTTGTTTTATTGCACGAGGATGGATAAAGGGTGCATAAACATAAGCACCAGGCCGAGGCAAACCCGCTGAGGGATAGAACATAGTAAGATTATAGCATGAATTACAATTATTGACACATATGTTTCTCCTTTCGTGGTCCAGATTTTGACCAGTTTCAGCTGTGTCGATGGTGAGCAAACGTCGCATCGTAGACATATTTGGCGTACCGGAATTAGCGGTATAACGAGAGTGTATGGCGAAGTGGATAAGCCAGGTATTGCCATAAATGATTGTCACTGTATCTTTCGCCAAGGCCACAAAACATGTATTGGGATTACAGTTTAGCTACCGAATGACACATAACAGTCAGCTCAATGTTTCTGTTTTGGATATAAAACATGTAAATAAGCGAAATAGGATGATTTTCACTATCAGAATTCTACTTTTGGATGAGAGCATAAACCTTCATGAGCGTCTGGTGGTCATATCCTTAACTATAAAGATTCGCTAAGCCAATTCAAAGCTTGTACTTGGCAAGCGACAATGGAACTACAGCAAGAAATTCGTGATCTCATTGACCATGTCCAGCTGCTGCAGCGAAATGCTGGGCCTATGGAACGTCAGATTATTCGAAAAACTACAGATATACTAGAGCTTTGTGCTGCGGTTCATCCCCAGGCTTGCATTGTAGAAGTGCTCCGTGTCGAGGTCGGCCAGCAGAAGTGTTGGGTCAAGGACTACTTAAAGCAACAGAAAGCCTGGCAAGAAGTCACGTTCCTTCTCGATGGGCTCACAAATACCTCAGAATATCATGAAGCACTTCTCCTGAGATACTGCCAAGAGACCTTAGAGGGGGCTAGAGTCATAGCTTTGGGGCTAGGTATCTCCTTATCACTCCAAGTGTGGAAAGTCAGGCACCATAAGAAGACTGTGGCATGTACAAACGGGCGATGCAATACCAATGGCAACGATTCCAATTATGCTCCAGTTTCAACAATATTTCCTATAGACTGTTCTTCAGGAGATTCCACAGTTCTCGAAAGGTTCTATTACTAGTATCTTTGGCTGTGTGGTTATCAAGTTCATTTACATCAAATGAGCCCGTAACGCATTGATACATGATTGGAACTATGCAATGAGAACGGTTGCCCCCACTAACGGGACAGCCTCTCCACCATCACTTTATGAGCTTACTGAACACATTATGTCATACTTCTGGCAAGGGCGGATAAGAACTAGTGCATCAGATGGCCAAGGTGGATGGCTTTTTCACACAATATGTGCCCCCGAGAGACGGGAACATGTATAATATAGTATAGGTAGACGCATGACTCATATTTCTGGTGAAACACCTTGGCTCTCGGAACCCTCTTCAGGCCTATAATAAGCACTTGGGGATAGCATGATCCAAAGGGTGATTTAATAATCCTATCCTAATATTGCGGCGGGCTTCCTGGCTTCAGTATAAGAACGTAGTAATCATCGAAGTGGATAAGCAGCTACACAACGCCACAAAAGCACGTATTGCCAAATATTATAATGAGCATACCAACCAGAGGTAAAGGCCTTGAGCTTCTTCTCGTTCAGATATGTTGCAGCGTAATCGTCTACATCTCAGCATGTCTACGACTCTGGGCCCAATACGTTCATCGGAACAAGCAACTGCAGTATAACAACAGCGGGAAGAAGAAGAAATCACCTCATGATATACTGATGCTTGCATCTGTGGTATGTGCCTACCATGACTTCCTTCCAGATCTGTCGGGCGGGACTCATGTGGTCTACGGGTAGACACAAGAGCTCTGGAATCTGAGACACTCCCACAGTACTTACCGGTATTAGCTTTTCTATACAGCTCAGACTGTCGTTATAGTTATAGGCATCGTCAAGGGTGGTATCGGTCAACATGCAAGCGAAGTCGGAAACACGGAAGTTACTACAGGCTTTCAAATGTGGTACTTCGGTGAACTTATCAACGCCGTGCTTTCATGCCTTATCAAGACCTCTATAGTCTTGTTCTTTCGAGAAGCATATATCGGTCGACGAAAAGCTACTAATAAGCGAAAGATCTCCTGTATGTTGTATATTTGTTTTAGCGGCATCTGCGCAGTCTCGATCGTGTTCCTATCTGCAAGCATCTTTCAATGCTCTCCTCCTAGCCATTATTGGAAACAATTCAATGACCCGAAGAATGAAGGCGCTTGCTCGAAGAGCGTGGTACCAGCCGCTGGTATTGCTCTTAGTATAGTTTCAGCCATCGCAGATTTCGTTTTAGCATTAGTGCCTACAGTTGCTTTGTTCAAAACGCAGATCCCGTGGCAAAAGAAAGCCGCCATCCAAGGCCTGTCGAGCTTGGGAGTATTGTGAGTTATTCCTGGCGTCTTGACATGCCGCTTCTACCGACAAACAGTCGCAGACGAAGGCCAGCACATGATTTGTCCCGAAACTGACTATGTGTCAACCCTATAGAGCTGGTGCAGTCATGATAGTTCGCATACCCCACATACGAATCTTGGAATTTACGGAAGACTTCCTATATGAAACTGTGTAAGACTTTCATCTGTCCTGTGCCTGTCGTTCAGAGCTGATTTCCAAATAGGGACGTTGCGAAGTGGACCGTTATAGAAGCCGCTTTAGGAATCACAGCGGGCTGTTTACCGACCACGCTACCGCTTATACAGTAAGGTGCGGGTTCACCGTCAGTAGTTTACTACAATGCTCTTATGGAAAGTGTCCCAAAATGGACTAAGCGTGGCGCAAGACCCATGCACAGCCAGAGTCGAAATGGACCCCGCCATCTCTCAGTCGTAATAGCCTCATTGTATCTCGGCGGTCTGGAATCAGGTGCCGGTGTTAAGATGAACATATGATCTCTCTAATAGCCTGGAATCTATCTTGCTTAATAACCATCGCTTGGTCCGGTCCTGGATAGAGTCCACATTCATTCATATTCTTTGATACTGATCTGGATGCTGTTAGTGAGCGAACAGGACAGTGACTGTACTAGCGTCATCAGTAAGTGAGGTGTGCGCCACATCTAGTCTGTTTTTGGTCACTTACAACAAAATTACGATGGTGGACTACTGACTGTGGACCCGCACCTTACTGTAGCACAGTTTCTCAAGCTCGACGATCGTCCAGTGTATCTTGCTGTCATAAAATACAACCTCAGAGTAAGCACTGGTATATCTTTAGGCTTCTACCTTTTAGCCATATCGGTCTTCGTCCGTTGGCTAGTCGCGAGTATGTGGCCGAGGAAGAGGAACAGCAGCGCAAGTCTAGAGAAGAAGAAGGAAACGAAGAAAATTTTGTTTCACCACATGGTAATGATTGTCAGTGTCATTGGGTTTTGCATCGTCGCTCCGCTTATAGTGAATATTCTAGTCCTGTATATCATCGATACGGTACTAAAAAACTTCACTGTCACGGGGTTAACAAGAATACCTGGAGACCTCTCTATGTTGTTTATTATTTCATCGTTTCTTGCTGTCACATCTTTAGTTTGTTTAGTTTGCTTCCATCATGTGGCGACGAAGATTGCCCTACCTCTACCTCCACCGCGCCCCTAAGGTTCAGTGGCTCGAATTGACTTGACTTTTGCTGTGAGGCATCATGCAGCTAGAAGCCGTACCTAGGAAGCCCCACATAATTGCATGACAGGCCAAGAATCAAGTAGTCCTCACCAAGACCCACCTCCATCCACTAATGTCCCCCAGCAATCATGTCGCTGCTACCTATTCTTAACAACATCACTTCCTCTGCAGTGGATCCTACACTTGACAACGTTTTTAAAGACGAGGTCAATTTAGGATAGAGTACAACGAGTGAACCAAGGTCACGCAAGTTTGTCTTGATATGCCAACCTCGGTGCACTATTCCTTATCTACATAAGCTCTATCATTGTCCAGCCTGGCTCCAGCGCTGCACAACAGACTTCCAGCAGAGCTTCAATGGTACCCATTGCCAACGGCCGCCCAGCACAGAGTCTAGATTCCAAAAGTGCATCGTGGAGAGCCTTCATATCTACCTTTCGGATTGAACGTGGTCCGTAGGCGCCTATAACTGCACCATATATAATCTGGTTTTGCTTGGCCGAGTAGCTTGAGTCACAGAGTTCGCGCTGCCGATTGGCTTCTTCCCCTCCCACTGCCTCAAGTAAAATTCGTATCAAGGCAATGCAATGTAAGGCTAGACCGATGTCGTCTTGGTCCAATGACGCGAGCTTCTGGTACTCCATCTCATCAACTTCGCACAAAGTGGCTACAATTTCTGTATCGCTCAGACCTAGAAGAGCTTTCGCTATAGAGTCATCGTATCGCTCGAGTAAAGTCAAGCCTAGGAGCTGGAGGCACAGACAAAAGTGTCTCTGGACATCTGTAGTTGATTCCTGTGATGCGTTAGTCGATATCTATCGTTACGTGCACATAATTATCCATCGAACCGTAAGGGCTCTGCCTAGCGTCATCCACTCGAATAGCAAGTGCACAGCCTGGTAGTTGATTGTCGTGTATGCGGATACAGGGACTTGACTGCGAGCAGACGAACCGCTGGGTTTCATAATATAGCTATGTCCTCTTAAAATTCCCAAATGAGAGTATCAAATGCTCTATAGTGTCATCTCGAGGAGCCCGTTGTTTATCAAAACTGTAGAGCCTGAGTCTTGTCAGCCCCCGCCAAAGAATGAGTCGACAAGTCGATATCTGCCGAAGGACTGTAGACTGCGTGCAACGCGCTTCAAGATCATAAAGAGCGTGTGAAATAAGAGAACAAGGATTTTCTTTTTGTAGAGGGCGGAGTTGTGAAAGGAGCGAAACGACGAATCAGAGCAGGGCTTCCCTGCTACGTTAGCCCCGCATTTTGTGTTATCCGTTACGTGACACAAATATGGTCGTGACAGTGACTTTGACGTACAAATTAGCGTATAAAGCACATCTTCAGATTTCGAGTTTAATGCTCCATGTAGACAGCCGTACAACCAGTATGTCAGCATTATCAGCCAGGTACAGAAAAATTCTCAGCACAGCAAGTACCTATGACTCAAAGCGCACCCACCAGCCTCTTTTATTTCCTAACAGTCTCCTAATCCTGCCTCCTTCTATCTAATATTTCACGCTTTACGGGACCCTTAGATATTGTATAGAAATTATGGAGCTGTTTAATAGTGCAAGACCAACAATACCACGTCGAAGTTGAGGTTTTGAGCCGAGGTTGAATGCATTTTCTATTCACTTTTGGCGTCATGCTTTCACTTCTGTCTATATCTTTCACTTTCCGGGATATGAAAAATCCAAATACTCGAAAATAAATACAAATAGAGCAACGCGTTTTGTTCTCGTTATCAGAAGCGCTCAAATATCCCTCTGGATTAGATCTGAGATTGCGTGGGTTCAAGAACCTAATCTACGAGGTTAATAATTCGACCTTGGCGCTTACCCTAGACCCTGAGAATGCCTATTGCCCAGGTTGAACCGATCAGAGACGTTGTTAGCATCATCGGTTGCTGAATCATTTTTTGTGGATACCTATGACATGTAAGTTTCCAGGTTTTAGCAATTTTGGGCTTCTATAGCATGCTGCGATATCCTGATGACAGGAAGAAGGTAGCTGAAGGCAACGAATATGAAAATGGAGTTGTAAGACATTGTACGGAGTAGGTTCATCAGTACCAAATCGGTCGTCTGTTTCTGCGCGTATCCTCTTGTTTTCATCCCTCTGAGTGACACAAGCCTTCGTTACCTTAATTACCTTCTAGATCCCATGGACAACAGTTCTTGAGGCTTCAAATCTCAGTGGCTTCACGATTGGTATAAAGGCAAGGTTGTGACATTAGCGGATGTTTATCACGCTCCAACGGAAAGCCACGTAATGAGACGGCGAAGCTATTTCTGATGACTTGGTCCAATAAAAGGGGCAAGAAAGAGACCAGAGTATTTAAGAATCATCTACTATCATATCACTATTATATTGAAGTAGTAAAATAGACTTTGGCTGAAAGAGAAGGTGTTAATATGGAGTCAGTGGCCAGTTTTGCAAACTCCAATCAAGTCATGGTCAGGAGCGGCGCTCGATACTCAAGCCAGCAGCTTAGTGGATAATCCTGGATCGACTGTCTTTAGCCGCCCAACTGGGCAACTTTCTTGCCATAACATGGTTCAGAGACTTATTTAACACTCCCGTGGCGACATACGAGTTGTCGAAATGAAGCACAGTATGTATGTCTACTCCCCTATAGTCAAAATATCTTGGATAATTCCGGTTTTAATTGCGGTATCATCGCCCTGTCTAGCTTCTTCATCACCAAGCTCCTCATCAGGAGTGAAGCCATGTGAAAGAAGCGCCAGTCACAGTCTGGATCGCCAACTCTCCACTGGCATAGGCCATTACATGACGCCACGCACTCCGGCGAGCATAGATTCAGCAACTATGGCAAAGCAGGTTCAAGAAGCAGAAGCAACCATTGCTTCATTTTCTACATCGAGCACAATATTCTCAGATTCTATATCCACCTATGCGGATGAGCTATGGATCAGTGAGATAGGCCATGTTATAGCGATTGGAACATTGGTACCAACTGTCGAGGCTTCATCGACCGAGACATCAAACGGAGAGGTGATAGAGAGCATGGTGCCTGCTAATAGCGGTAAAAGCTCATACGCAACCACAACAACTGCTAGTGTAGAGGTCCGAGGATCTAGTAGTTTGGGAACGGCCGGGGTGGACACCGTTACAACAGATAGGATGAGGGTGAATTCAATAATGGAAGAACTGTTCACACGAACAGAAAAACCAGAGGCTTTGTCGACAACCGAGTCTACTGAATCCAGAGTGATTATTAGTTCAACAGTCACCAGTGAGCAGAAAGAAACAGTTACGAGAGCTTTGCATGGTCAGGCGTCTCCGACAGGCTTGATATGCGGAAACCCGACTGACTTGCCAGGCCGCAGCGATGCTGATCCTCAATTTGTAAGAACTTCCTCATTTGACTGGTGTTTTTTGCCAGCAGTTCAAGGGCTCATGCAGGCCGGTGATGAGTGTGTCATAGATGTAAAACGTAGCTCGGATGATGTCCTCTATGAGTACTCTATTTGCTGGGCAGTGGATTGTGTGGGCGAGCCACAAGTCAAGCGGAAACCGTTTGGGGAAGATGGGCCGAGATGTGAGAATATCATCTACGAAGACTGCTGGCAGGCGTGTCGTAATAATGAGGGGATGGGGGGGACAAGTTCAAGCTGGCTGCCTTGTCTACAAGGTACGGACAGGAGTTGGAAAAAGCCAGGGATATTCATAAGACGGAAGTCGGCTTTAATCAAACGAACAAGGTGTGTTTTTGGGCTCTTTGATCGCATCTTTACACGGTCGGAGACCTGTAGCTGTCCAATCAAGTGTTGCAAGGACCTGCGACTCAGAGACGTGAAGGTGGAGAACGTGAGGGCGTGACGATCCTGGAAAAGGGATCATCACACATGCTTGTTTACCTTGCATCCATTGACTTCCAGAAACGAGTTGGGGCACCCCAGTCCCTTGCCTATTGACGACGGAGGTATTATTGTTCTAAAAAGGATCATAATAAGCTCAGTGAAATCTTTACTTTATCTAAACTCTTCCTGGAGAGCGTAGCTTAGTGGGCAAAGGCACATGATTGTAGAAGCTGTACAGTAACATATCATACAACACTCCATAATTGTTTGTAACTATGCTTCTCTGAATTGGACCAAGTATTGGAGGTCTGATTGCAACGGGCTAGGGTGCTCGGCAACGCAATACAGCTGAAGCTATGACTAGCAGGACGCCACGAAAGATGAAACGGATATGACCCTTTCTAGGAGGAATGAGCGCGAACTCTATTATCTTTGTACCCGTTCGATAGGGAGCCCGCTTTGTGAAATGCGAGTCTCGACAAAAGCATCAATACGCCCCGAGTGCTCGAAACCAACTAAGTAGAGAGTCACCCAACACTATTGACAGAAATATGTCATTTTACTATACTCTATTGGAGGCATTAAAAATAGGGTGATGGCTGAGGTGTGGAAAAGCAAGGGCAGTAACAAACTATGCTCTACAAGTCGATGTTATTTAGTGAACCAAACTAATTGCTCTGTCAATCAAAAGGATTTTAAAGGTACCTTTGATAACTAACGCAAGTTCCGAGATGCTCTATGTCACGATAAATAAGCTTCTTATCCGCTCGTAATTCGCCGACCTCTTTGGAGCCTCCAAGAACATATCGAAAGTCTTTGGCTACCGCCCTTAACGAAAGAAGATCCCATCTAGATATGCCCGAGCCAAGATCTCTTTGTTTACTATGCCAAAGGCCTCGATCCCGCAGGCGTCGCCTACACAATAGCGATTTCCTAGACAGACTGATCTGTTCCAGGTCCAGGACTAGGTGTGCCGGAATTAAGCTTTCACTTCACGACAGATTAAGTAAGCCAGTTGTTGTGGATCATGAAAGTGCTAGGCATTACGGAAGCGAGCCCTACGGAATGAGAGAATTGCCAACGGGCATGTTGGCTGACTATACAAAGGGCCACATAGCAGAACTTGCGGGGGATTCTGTAGCTTGCGGCCGCTCCTCCTGGGTGGATATAACGGAGGATCAGGCTCCCATCGTGAACTTGAATTCGAAGCCACGCAGAAGACATCATGAACCTGCATTAGCTTAACGCTTTTCAACTTGCAACCTAAATTTGTGTTTAAGACAAAACAACACAAAAGTACAGAGCCTTGCTTGGCTGTCGGGAAGTCAGCCCGTATGCGTGAAAAACACATGCTAGAGCTAAATTAGGAGAGCAACCATGAGTAGTCTGTATAGGCAACATGACAATAAGCGGCGTCGAACAGCCAATCATATGAAGTATGCGCCATAAGCTATAAGATGACCGATGGTGAAATTCAGTCCCGCTTTTCTGTGTGATGTCGTTCATTTGATCAAAAACAGTGAATCTCTATCGCCGACCCGAGAATAACGCCCCCTTCCTCCCCCCTTCGGGCAAGCTTAAAGTAGGTGTTGATTGCTACAAAAGGCTTCATCGATAACAGTATAGCGTGAGTGTAGACTGGGTGAGTTCACAAGACGTTCACCAACCCCCACGAAGGTATGGAGAACCTTCTCGAGGTAAGGCGCGCAGTTTGCGCCAACCATTGACTAGTATCAACTCTAAATAACAATTCTATTAGGAATGAACTTTTCTTGGAAGGTGCTTAGCATGCAAATTAAGTATCTGTAACATTTACTATCCACTACTAGACGTCGTCGTGACAACGACTGGTTCATAGTAGACCTGATGTTCACTAGCTTGATGATGTCAGAAGGACAGAACGAAAAGACAATATCAGCAAAAGGCTTGGTGAATAGTAGAAATCCGAGTAGTAATGGCTTCACCATCCTATATCTCGGACAGTACGTGCCTTCTTGTCATCCCACAGTGTCCCATATCGCCCAAAATTCATGCTAGGACATAATGATTCAAAAAGTAAGAAAAATGATTTTAGGAAAAGGCCGCGATGACCGCCGACCGAATTCGTGTCCAGAGATTCGGGTTGCAGCCGTTGTATGCCCATTGAGTCATAGGCATATGGAGGCCAGGGACGAGTTATGCTATATTCCACCCGACTATCTTCAACCCGGGCATGCATCACTTTCAGACGGTGATCTTAAACACAATAGCATGATCCCTCCTCCGCTGTCCATTTCAAAGCTGCGACGCGGAAAACAGATCACAGAGCTGATGAATGGCCAACTCATTGCAGGCCGTCAAAGCAAGAGACTAAGCGGCATCACCCACAACATACGCGACAATGACTCGCTACAAACTCCAGATACACCACAAATAGCCCTATCGCCACAACCTCCAGATGAGAAATACATTGATACGATAAAGGATGCTGAGTACTTCGCTGAGAAAATTGCACAGTTATATGCCTTCGATGTTGTTTACGTCGCTAGCATAGACTCTACTTTACTAGAACAAGCCAGACCAAACGCTTTTGCAACGGTACTTGTGGCCTATACTGTCCCGGGAGTCAGTTTGCCGCGGCTGGTACCGGCAGCGCTGTACCAGATACCAATTGAGGAGTATGGGTGGATTCGCAATTCCGAAGCGTTACCATCCGACTTCCAAAGTGGATATAGGCGCATTTTTGATGGGAAATCCGTTAAATATGCATTCATATGTTTCGCTAGGCACAGAGTTCCCTATAGTGACCGCGAATCTATGACGCTATTTGAGGATGCTGAGTGGCTAGCACAAGCAGTCACATCCCGACCTTTTTGGATATGACGTAACGATTCCTATTAGTCTCTTGACCGTTGTTAAAGAACATGGGCCAGTTGAGGTTTATTTTTTATCTTGATTTAGGCTTATAGATCTCTTTTGTTCCTGATTTTCTATGTGCTTTTCTTATTTCTTCCATAACGTATGAACGTTGACTTCAAACCCACTTCAGAGACTCAACTATGACATCACTTACCCTCGTGGCTTACCTCACGGCCTGTGCCAGTTCATCTTCCAGTAAGAGCCTCTTTTAGTGGAAATTTGAAGAAAAAGCTAGAATTCTATGTACCGCGGAGCTCACCTCTTGCACTGTCCATAGGACAGTGGCAGTGACGAGATTAAGATGGCGTCCAATTGCTTTTGCTAGCTATCCCACTCTCTTGTTTTGAGCACAAAGAAAAGCGTCGGGCGCAGGAAACCGCTCCGAGAGATGAGGAGGCAAAATTGGCAATGGCTTGCTGCCGGCTGGTTATACGACGCCACACAAATCTCATTTGAGTACGTAAATTCAGTAAAAATACATGACCTAATACCCGGATTATGAATAGCAATACTATCGGAAGTGCCCGTAACCTCATTAATACAAGCTCATTTAGCCGCTGAATGATCTGATGCTGGTAAAACTTTGGTTTGTTGTCTCCTCACTGATCTTCAAAATTTTCAATAAAATAGTGGTTAGCCTGAATGGCTGCAGTCACAAGAGCAGCGTTACGCTTCATCTCATATGGCGACCCCCTGTCGGTGGCATTCCGGCTCTCCAACCTGTCCAAAGTCTTGTTGGCGGAACGTATGTGTGTCATGTCAAGATTATTGAGATTTCCCATGCGACATTTGGCCCGGTACTTATGAATGGGTTTGAATGATCGCTCGCAATGTTGGAAAAGATTCGAGTTGTTGCAGCGACGTGATCTAGCTTGACTCAGATCAATAGCAGAGTTTGTCGGTATGGTCGGTAGCTTCTTGTAAGATCGGGTAGGTATGGCAGCCGCAGAGTGAAGGGTCGCTCCTTGCCCAGTTCTTCTGCGTTTTAGATGACGGAAGTAATATCGTTGCGTTCTCGGCTCGATGGAGATGGGTTTGAATGAATTGGGGGACGGCTCATTGTGAACATGGCAAGTCTTGACATTCTTTGAATCCGACGTAGAGGAAGGCGTACAAGAGCTTCTAGTGACTGCCATCCCGGTTGAGAGACCTGGTTGAGTTGGCTTCTCTAGCTGGCCTGGTCTGATTGTTGAGCCTGGTTCGTGAGGCTCTGCACTACAACTAAACAATGTCTCCTCATCTAGCGAGCTTCGCGTCACACGCGATCCCGTCGGCGCGAAAAGGCTCAGACGCTATAATACGATGTGCGTGTTTGAGGGGCGAGTCATAGCATGGGAGAATATCAGAATTTATGGGTTGCTGTAAGCCATCCCGGTGCTGATTGTAGGGGGCGTTGGGCTGCTACTTGAGAATCCGGCAGGGCTGTATGCCTCGCACTTGATTCCTGGGGAGGTCTTCATTCGCGTGACAAAATTACGTCAAGTGGGGAGTATTATGGAGTTGTTATTGGCAACTAAGTACCCTGCGCTTAATGCCGGGTCTCCAGACTCCGCCTGGCGTTACCGCAAGGGGCTTGCCTAGGTGCTTGATCACTGCTCCAAAGAGAAATGTGTCCACTACGTATCATGAAAGTAAGTAGCAAGGTTAGCGTATGAGGTAGAGTTCTTAGCATATATGTTCCACTTTTGCTGGTATAGATCAATTGTATGTATTAATGGTGAGCAAACGTCGCCTCACAGCAACCGTTGGCAAACCGGAATTAGCTTCGTTCCGAGAGTGTACTATAAAGTGGGTGAGCCAGATATCAATAAACTTATCTGAGTTATCACCTCTCTTATTAGACCTTGAGTCACACAGCATGGACATCTAGTTTTGTATCACGCTACTGACAACCAAACCTGATGCGTTTTCTTTTTGATATAAACATGTATACAAATGAGACTGCACCAATTTCACTGTCAGAATTCTACTTTTAGATGAGACCATTAACCTCTAGGTAAAAGGAGCGCCGGTAAACGTATCTCTTACTATAAAGATTCGCCATCCTACTCCAAAGCTTATACCTGGCGAGAGACGATGGCATTACAGGAAGGAATACGCGATCTTATTAAACTTGTCCAGCTGCTGCAACAAAATGCAAGGCCTACGGAGCGTCAGACTCTTAGAAACACTACGGAACTACTGGAGCTGTGCGCAGCAGTTCAGCCTCAGGCTTGCGTTATAGAATTACTCCGAGTCGAAATTGGGCAGCAGAGTTGCTGGGCCATGGACTACCTAAAGCAACAGGAAGCCTGCCAAGAAGTCACTTTCCTTTCTGATGGATCCACAAAAACTTCAGAAGATCACGAAACGCTCCTCCTGAGATACTGCCAAGAGGCCTTAGAGGGAGCCAGGGCCATAGCGCTCGGACTAGGTGTTGCCCCATCACCCCAAGCTTGGAAAATCAGGCACCGTAAGAGGTTTACTGCATGTTCAAATGGACGGAGCCATAAGAAGGGCAAGGACATCAATTCTGCTCCAGTAGCGGCAATGCTCCCGATAGACCATTCTCCAGGAGATTCCACAGTTCTCGAAAGGATCTACAACTAATCCTGGTATTACTAGTATGTTTGAATCTGCGGTTCTCAAGCTTATCTGTACCAGATGAGCCCGTAATGCTCCAAGAAAAGGTCATTGATACGTGGTTAGAACTATGCGACACACCCTTGAACTAAGAAATGCCCCCACTCATGGGATACTATCTGTCACCGAAAGCGGTCCAGAGTACATGGTCCACGGTTGGTTTGGCACTGTAACAACAACTTTGGAATTGTTTCATTCTCTCGATTATCAATCTTTGAACTTTTTAACACATTGAGTCATCTCTTTGGAATAGGGGGATAAGCACTAGTGGACGAAATGGGCTTGGCAGGCGTCTGCTCTTACGCTACTGGCAAAATGATGAACCCTTAGACGCTTGTGTAATATAGTATGGGTAGATGCATAACGTACATAATATGTGAAACGCCTCATCACCTGCAGTATAATGTAAGATAAAATCATCGTCTGAGATAGAAGGATCCGAAAAAGCGTCTTAACAATACCAGCTTGACATCAAGGCATAATCCACCAGAAGTATACGTATACTCTCTACTTCCAACATAAGAATATAGCAAAAAAAAAAAAGCCGCCATCTAATCTCTGTCTAGCTTAGGAGTATTACGAATAATTCTTAATGCCTATAAATGTCCGTATTCTACTGATAAACGGTTAGAGACGGAAGTTAGTACACAATGTGTTCCGAAACCGATAGTGTGCCAACACGGCAGAGCTGCTGCAGTGATGATCGTCCGCATACCCCACATGCGAGTATTAGAATTTACAGAATATTTCCTATATGAAACTGTGTAAGATCTTCGTTCGTTACATATCCATCGTTGAGAGCTAAGCTTCAAGCAGAGACGTGGCGAAGTGGACGGTTATAGAAGCCGCTTTAGGAATCACAGCAGGCTGTTTGCCAACCACTCTACCGCTTCTGAGACTCATGACACGTAAACGAACGCCTCCGAGCCGAACTCTGTCGAGCCAGGGCCCTTTTGTAACGGAGAACTGGACTTGCCGCACTTATATTGAGCGAGGACTAGGGCCGAGCGAGGATCTTGATGATGGAGAAATCTTAGTTTGCAAGTCAATTTCACAAGTTTGAATGTTGAACAGTGGCACTGGCTGTGACGTGGGGTCCCGGCATGAGACTTGCCAATAGTGCTATCGAACAACCAGGCGAGTCTTTTTTTTTTTTGGCCGAAGGTGTGCTCCCGGTGCGAGGTAATCTGGGGCTCTAGCACAAGGAATCTAGCTAGGATGGTTTCACGGCTAAGCCAGACCAGCGAAGTTGCGGAGTCATAAATCTATAAAGAACACAACAAATAGCCTAGCTACCTTCGTGTAGGACAATTGAATCTGAGAACATTTGTTGGACACGGAGATAACGCCTATTCTTTCGAGTGAACCATACATATGCAATGCAGGACTAGTTTACCTACTTGCTTCACAATAAGCCAGTCGTTGTCCAGCCTGTTACAGTGAATTTGGTGTTTAAAGTGCTTCTTACCATACCTGGTGAAGTTGTACGTTGGTATGTATTCACGACATGTCATGTTTATTTGAGAAATTAGACGCGGGGCACCTCTACCCATATTGGAGGACAGCCTGACACTCCATACAAATCTGGAAATTATGTTGCTGTGTATAATGCCAAGACTCCCGACTCACATGGGGAATTAAAAATACGCTTACAAGGAGGATCTTGGTATAATAACTGCTATAATCGATGTAACAAGAACACCAGCGTTTATGAGACGCCACTGATGGTTTCCCCTGCAATAGACATACCATAGCTCTGCTGATAGGAAGCATGATCCCTACAGCCCAAGTGAATGGCCAATTCACTACTATGTATAAGCTTTGGTAAAATCATTTTGGAAGATACTTTTTGTTGCAGGGGTAGGAACAGGGTTGAATACAAGGTGACCGAGTGTACAAATGGAAGCCAAGCTGGAAAAGATATCAAGCTATTCTATTATTAAGATTCTCCAAAAAGTCTAGCGCTGCATACCGTCATTCTATATCCGTTTGCACATCTGCCTTATAAGCATCGCTGGGCGCATCGGGTAGCCAGAGTTATAGACTAGGACTACGACAGAGTCGAGCGGCAACCGGCGAAGGACTTAATAATGCTTGCGAGAAACACGAACGCTAGGACGACTGTAGATGATGTTCTCGCCGACAACAGATGGATGACGGTTTCTGAGCAGTGTGGCAGTCTCTCCATACAGCTGACGCCGCTTCTCGCCGAGCGCCTTGACGCTACCCAACATGTTGCCGGAATGGCCCTCCTTATTGGCTCACCATCCTCAGGTGAATTGTCAGATCATTTGGAAGCAGCCTCATCGGATGGAGATATCCTTCTCAGCGTAGACCCACGGACTAAAGTCCTGCATGTTGCTTGTCCGACACTTGCAAGGCATGTAGGTACGGAAGACCACTGCCCTGGCGACAACATCGAGTGGGCCAGGATGAGCGATGCAAAAGCCTCTCAGTCCCTAGCTGCCATATATTCTCGTCTATTGGGCCCGTTCACCCACGTAGTCTGTGTCTTCGCCTCGAGCTTCACGTCCACAGCCGAGCTTGGTACCTTCCTATCGACATGGCTGCGGTCCGCCTGGTCTGGGACGCAGGTTTCTGACTCTTCTTCAGCTTCTGCACATTCAATGTCCCATGATATACTCGTAGCTCTGCCACGCCTTATCGTTCTGACGGAGGAGAAGTCTTTCCCCGGCAGCGACCTTTTGGAAAGTCTCAAGGCATCTCTGGAAGCCATCGTCTTTGAGCAGACAGGATTCTTTCTCAATAGAGCCTGCTCCAGCTTTGCTGTGAAGGATACTTCAACGGAAGCCTGTCTACTTCGACAGCGTCGATACACAAAGCTGACGGTTCTTCTGGCGAGCGAGTGTGCGGCGGCGCGGAGAACTTTCCAGCGGTTAAATATGCTCTACGATGCACACACCATGGTTGACTTATTCTCTAGGTCTTATCACTGCCTTTTAACCAATGCAGTGTTCAATCCAGTTGCAGCTTCGCGGGCATGGAGTCCGGTACCGCCCAATGCGGCACAGCAGATTATGAGATTTCTAGCTGAACATAAAGACGAAGAGGCTCTCCGAACCTTTGCTTTACCATATCTAGTCTCTGCCATACGCGCGAACGCGTACCCGGCTGAAGCTCATCGTGAGTACTTACTTCTCCTTCTTTGTTTCTCTATCTCCCTTCTCTTTCCCACTGTCTCATCTATGAATACAGATGGTTCCTTCTCATCCATTTCACTCTGTCTTCCTCTATAATCTCTCTTGTTGTAGACATAGTCCCGTTTGACATTTTTGCCTATATCAGTCCAGTTATGGCACCGGCTAACAAAAATTGGGAAGCTTTTGACTTTCCACTCATCTTTGACACTCTCTACAAATCCATCTGGCACCACGCCGCTCGCACAGTGGGCTTGAAAACAGACATGTACCTACTGGTTGAGAATATGGTGAGAGACCCTGTGAATACCGTAGTCGCTGTAGATAACGACGGAACTACGACCCATGTGGGGACTGTGAAGCCTATGAGCCGCCTGAACTCCACCAATTCCCAGGACACCATGACATTCATAGATTCAGAATCCGATGACAAGGGCAATGACAGACAGACACAGCCGAAACAGGCGCCGTCAGGTCGGTTCTGCCAAGAAGGTAACACGGTGGATTTTAATACGCCGATGAGCTCACACGAGCGTCGCCACCTCTTATTTCTGGCCACCTCCCGTGATCGCTGGCGGTCGCAAAAGTCCACGACTACTGCCCCGCTTGCATTCTACGACGACCTGAGTATGGGCTACCCTGCGGCCATATGTATTGTGAGTATGACATTAGACGTCTGGGGCGGAAGATAGGGCGTGAAACCTACGCTGTTGAAGAATGCACCTGTTGTCAAGCTTGCTTCACTGGCGTAGTTTTCAAATTTCGGCCTAAGACAAAAGGTATCAGGGTCCTTGCTCTTGACGGTGGCGGAGTCAGAGGCATCATAATGTTGCAATGTCTACACATGTTGCAGTCGATGCTATGGGTCTTCCTTCCTGGGATGCCCATAATAGACCTATTTGACGTTTGTGCCGGGACAAGCTCAGGTGAGTGATCAAAAAGGTTTACTTTGAGACTGAAGGCTAGAAACAAATATCGGGGTAGAGGCTGGATGTGCGAAAAAAAAGTATTGAGGAGCAAGAAAGAGGAAGAGGCGGTGAAGCGGATGATAGTAGACATCAGTGAATTCTGGGTATCGTTTCACGTGTACCCACTTGGAAACTAACGTGGTTTACAGGCGGCATCTGTGCTTTGACCCTTGCTCACAAAGGTATGTCTGTCAAGAAGGCTATCCAAGACTTTACAGACCTTAGCCAGCGCGTCTTTGTCTCGCAACCCATTTGGGCAAGGGCCTTCAATCTGATCGCACGAGGATCGATCTATGGTAGTAGTGCCATAGACGAAGCTCTAAAGAGGCACTATGGTGAGAGCAAGCTATCTGACTATACCCCCGCAACTGCTCGGGCTGCAAAGGTTCTCGTCACAGTCAAAGGAACGCCAAAAGGGGATCAGATACTAAGTAATTTCAATGGGGTCGGCCTCGACGACTCTCGCAAAGACTTTGAACAAGCATTTCGTCATCCCAATGACGGAGAAGGGCAAGAGGCAATCCTTGCCTGGCAAGCGTGAGTCGACCCCATATTTCCATCTTGTATCCAATTTGAAAGATCCTCGCTATTCACTTGAGTTTATTCCTGTCCTGAGATGAGTTTTGTTGCTTTTTTTAACCCATTCTTGTCTCACAAAGCTGACTTATGAATGTGACGTGAAAGTGCGCGGTCCACCTCAGCTGCGCCCGTTATATTCCCAACATTCACCATCGACGGTGTCGGCACATTCCAGGATGGTGCAATGTGGCGAAGTAACCCTGCCGACGTGGCACTATCTCTCGTCCCTGCCCTGATGCAGGGTCATTGTGTGCCTGATATTCTGTTGTCAATTGGCACAGGTTTCGAAAAGACGCTAAAGCGAGGCTACCGTGAACTGCAACCTCCTACGCGAGCTACGATTCCAGTGATAGATCTCTTCCGTCGGCTTTGTACCTTCATGGCCGACAATATAGTCACAGACGGAGAAAAGTTTCATAACCATATCATGGCAGGGAGATCCGATGTAGGTAGCTGGTTCAGACGACTCAACGTCCCACTTTCAGAAGGTTGCCCTTCAATAGACGACGCATCCTCCATACCTAGATTGATGAACGAGGCTGAGGCACACTTCAGCTCCCACCCAATTATGCAAGGGGCGCTGGATTCTATCATCTCTAGCTTCTTCTACTTTGAGGTCTCTGGCCGGCCTATACGACACCGAACACATGTGAGCTTCTGTGGCCGTATCTTGTGTGATATTCAACCAGGTCACCGGCTTAATCATTTCATCAAGAACTTACGCATACATGGCGCAGAATTCTTAATTGATGGTAAGTTCACAGCACTCGACAGTGTAGGGGAGTGGAACGGAAAGGAAGTTGCTTTTGAGATGCCTGTTCGAGGGACGGTTGCTGGACTTCACACACGGTTCGAGATCTTTCTCTGCTGGAACATGCTTGGCCGACAGAGCAAGGAAATGATCAGTCGCTCTCCCTTCAGTCTGAATGAGATCATGGGGGCCCAAGGTTGGGACTCTCCCCAATCCCGGGCTCTACGACAGCCGGTAAGAAGCGGACGTAAGCGTGGGATTGATTGTCGCGCTGCTTGGAAGCGAATTACGAAGGCTCGGCGGTAGAAATGGAAAGAAAGTTGTGGTCATCTCTTTCGTTGTGGTAGATAGTGTAGACAGCAGAAAAAATGGAAGTCGCCCGAGTGCCTGTACTAACTTGGCCACGGCAGTCGCAGCAAACACGCCGACAAGAAAGCTAAGTCAAACCTATAGCAAGTTGTGTAAAAAAACACTAGAGTGGATGTCGATTGCGGAAGGGAGCCTATAGTACATAATTGTAGTATTGGACGAGATCAACTCTTGCCCAGATACGATGTAACATTTAAGTCCAGAAACAAATAGCCTTTCTCCAACTCAGTTCGGGCTGCAATTTGAGCCTCAGCGACGGCTCATTTTTTGGTGACTTCCCTCAAACCGTTGAAGTAGGAAATGCAGCTCGTTCCAAGATCACATGAAACATCTACTAGCATTAGAACTTGAGCGGCTTCAATCATTCCATCTGGCAGCCATCATGCTCCGGTTGCCTCTCTCCTAACCAGAAGAGACTGCAACCGGGAGTCTAAACTCTGGGGTAGCGCTAAGGTCCACAGTCATGTGGACCTTTGTAAAGGATATATACCAACATGGCGCAGCAAGAAAGGTTTTACCATTCCCTTGTGACATACGATTGTTCACATGAGACTTCCATCGATAGCTTCAGATGTTGCCCATGGAAATATAAATCGTGAAAGAAATGCTACGCCGCGTCTCATGCCAAATCAACGATCAGTGGCAGGACGTATAACCTTGATGAAGAATCGGCAATTGGTCGTTTCAGAAACATGTTTGATACCAATCTTCCCATAGCTATTGTCGCCACAATTTGACAACCTTCGTCTCAAGGTGCCTGTGCTGGTTGTTTCTTCCATAGGATACAATGTACGGCAAAAGGTCGATCCAAGACTTTCCAGCAGCTCACAATGTAGTTGAGGTTGACCCTCGATGCGGTCATCAATAAGTGTCCTTGTGAAATAAGAGCTAGTAAGAACTAGCAACGGGTTCTTACCAGCTTGTGTCCAGAGTTGGTACGGATGAAAGTACAGTCATTGAGGGTTGACATAACGCTAAGTCAGCGAATCTCGGACTAGTGGTCATACAGAAGTCAGCCTCATGTGTGTGAAATTCTATCCCTTCAAGGGATGGGTAGTTTGTCATCTAAACTTATTGTATCCCCGCTCACACCTGATATTCGGATACCTATTGAACACACTATCGCCGCTGTTGCTTACCGTCAACCCAAATGGTTACTCATGTTTACCATAATAGCAAAACCGGCCCAGGCGAAGAACATATTCAAGGACTCTGAAGGCGTGCAAGTCTTTACCCGTTGACTGATGTGTAGGCCATAAGCAGCTCAGAGGTCAGGTTAAAAACTACCTCAACTTAATCCTTCTCTCAAGTTTACGTTATCCGTTCTGTTCTTTTACATACCCCTTTACTTCGCAAATGATATGCATCTTACCAAAAGAGGATGTGCGCCAGTCTACTTCGGTCCTGAAATAATAAGGGATTCCGCTTTGAAAAAGCTCACGGAACTGAAGGACCTCGAATCCAGTCGACAATGGGTTGATGATTCTACCATATTCTTACACAGGGATGGCTCCTTCTCACATAGAATGATAGAAGAAAGATCATTCAGAGTATGCACGCAGAAGGTTTCTCTATTCATGGCTAGATTCTTTTCCCCTTCAGTATCTGAAGCTACAACAGAGGAACAGAGACTTCGTAATGCTCGAAGGCGGCTGCTAGTCTCGCTTCTTGCGCATGCATGGCTTTGGGGAAGACCCAAAGTGTTAGATAACAGAGGCAATCCTGTCGCTTTCGAAGATAGGAGAGTCCTCGCCCCGCAGGACATTTTAAATTTTCTTGACAGGGTTCGGGCTGGCAGAGCGAAGTTTACTCATGAAGAAGTATATCGCTTTCTGGAAAACGATGCAAAAGTGGTAGGCCTATACGAGGATATGTCAAAGTGGAATTTAAGGGCAGTTATCGCATGTCTTAGGTGGGATAAAGCCCATAATCTTCGTGTCGGGGGCCATGGTGCTCTTGTCGGCTCGAGAGGAAAGGTCTCCCGCCACCTTATGACGAGGTTTGCCCAACCAAAATCTCGTTATGGCGCAGCGCAGAGGGGAAAGCCTTAGGATGTGAGGTGGAGATGCCCAAGGCCTTTGAGGTGTGAAATAGGATGAAGCATGATATAGTCATTAGTCCTTAGAGTCTCATCACAAGTACCTACCAAACATAGCTGATGGCGAGTTCATACCTGCCATTTTTGGGCCATAATGAGAGAGGAAGTCACGACATCAAGCCATTGATGATCCTTTTTGCCGATAGCATAACATACAGTCAATACATCTTCTGGAAGCTCATTTCGAATTATTGGAAATTATGGAGCCTAGCCTTACCTAGTAAGAAAAGGTCGGTGCAGTGAAAGTTCGCAAGGGTCGGTGAAGCATGCCGGTGTAAATACTGACTGCGGTATAAGCATGACTTGGCGTGGGTCAGCGGCACCGGTGCGATCTTTCACCCGCTGTTCTTTCGAAATGGAAACGTCCATGAAATCTGTCAAAGGCAACAAATCCATACCGCCGTCGACGTTCCATGGCAATGCATCGAAATATCGTACGTCAGGTGTGCCGGCCATGTGCTATTGCTGTTTGCGAGCGCTCCAAGCAATGACGAGCTCGATTCTGATAGCGCCAAAGCTGTCGGAAGCACTTTTTCTTCCGCGAAAATGGCCAAGAAAACCACATAAGCCACAGAGACGGAACTTCTTAGGCATCGACCACAAATTCATCTATCCAGAGGACACCGGTAGAGAGAAAGGCTCAGGAGAGAATGAATTGAATGCAAAATGATTTCATCATTCTCTCACCTTAGCGAATAGGGAAATATGTGAGTGGCAAGAGTCTTGTTCCTCCTAGACGGGGCGCCACCATTAGAAACCGAGCTGTCGCTGCGCTAGTAACATTCCAGAGGGTTACAGCTTGCAGCGATCGGGGTTCTAATTATGACCTTATAGTTGGCTTTGCTGCTCTATTTTAATCAGGAAGCCGACCCCTAGTCTGTAACGTCGCTCCTCTTTCTTAAACATTCTAGGCTGTCTACTTCTAATTTCAGATAAATAGAATGGACAACAACATTCATAAATTAGCTTGGCCAGAATTCGGCTCTGTACAAAGGTAAAGCTACTGCACCAATGTCAGCTCAAGTGCTTTGCACCGTCTTTCATTCTCACTTTTATTTTCTGCCCTGTTCGAATATCACCTGAAGCAATGATCCGTGAGGCACCACTACGAGAACCGGCGACGCAGCGCGTGACGCGCAGTCAAACGTTAAGACTGAGACTAGATCAACTGAAGCGAGAGCGTGCAAACAGACAGCGTAGGGAGGAGTTCCTGCAACACAAACAAGACGAAAAGTCGAAACTGAAAACTTTCAAGGCCGCTACTGATTCTGCCTCCATTACAGTCAGAACAGACAATAAAAATGATGACAGCAACAAGGGCAGAAAGCGGCAGAGGTCGGATGCTGACCGCCGTTCAGCCGTGCAGCCGGGGCCTCCGCGAAAGAAAATCCCTCCACTGGCAGGAGCAGGGACCAGCCGCGACGACGAGCAGCGCCGCAAGGTTTTGAGAAAGGAGTGGCTGAGGGTACTCAAATTTGAGCATACCCACCTGCTTCTCGATATGATCGAATGTCTGATGAGTCGGCAGGTCGACAGATATTATCTTCTTGCACTACAAATAATTTTGATCGTCTTTCCGGAATTTGACCACAACGCCGTTCTCGAAACATTGCCCGCCATGATGAGGAATGCGCTCGAGGAAACTGTGAAGCGAATGTGGATCGAAGGCCCTAAAAGGTTTACATCGACTATCCTGCCGAGGGAAGCAAAGACGAGCGGACTGAATGTTGGAAACAGCGGGCGGAGCTTTACCATGGCATCGAGATCGGGATTGATAGTTTGGAGGTGGGAATCTTCGCGGTATGTCAGAAAGGGCCAGACGGTCTACCTCCAGGCCTGCATGAGAAGGTCGAAAGCGCAGAACATTGCAGTATTTTCACAGATCACTTTGCGGTGAATATGCGACGAGCTGCTTGTGTCTTTGAGATGACTCGGCTTCCTGGCCGGGAAATGGAATTTCTGATCTTTATCCTCAATGAGATGATGAAGAGAGAGGCGGAAACTTCAAAGAAGTTGGGAGAGGACATAGCTCGCTTGAAGGAAAGGGCCAAGGAATCAGATGGCAAGCTGGAAGACTTGCAGAAATTTCTGGACGGCATTGGCACGGGTACCACGGAAGCAATCAGTATGCAGAACGCGGCTGATGAACTACTGGAGGAAGACGTAGATTCGCCGTCTAAACCTTCGTATACAAACAGTGTATTGGACGGCTTCCGAGAAAAAGTAGATAACTACGAGTCCGAAATACAGGGTTTGAAATCAGCCCGGGACACCTTTGAACAAGAACTGAACGACATGAAGGACAAAAATGGTTCTCTTACTACCGAGATGGAGGAAATACGAGTATCCCGTGACTCCCTAAAGGATGAAAATCATCAGTTGCAGGCACAATACAATGCCGCTCTCGAAGAAGTAAAAGAGCTCAAAGGCACTGTTGCAACGTCGAATCAGAAGCTAGTCGACCGAGAGGTGATATTAAAAGAGCAACTCGAGATGGCGCAAATTGAGCTTAAGCAAAAGCAAGCAAAGCCGCCACTTCAGACTCAAGATGCAGTGGACATAGCTCAGCTGCAGGATACAGTTAACAAGCTGACGCTTGAACTTGCGCACTGGAACCGATTGTACGCAGAGCTTCTCAGTGGAGGTTCCGACACAGAGTCGATGATGAAGTCTCAAAGCATCTTGGAGCTAACCCGAAGCCTGAAGTGTGACATTGAGAAGCTTGTTGAGAGCAACAGTGTGCTGAAAGCGCAGGCAGATAAGATAGAAGAGGCCGACAGGACTGCGGAACTGGAAAGCCGTAATGCGGTTCTGCAAGCGAGAGTTGCTGATCTCGAAAAGCAGTTTCACTCCCCGCCTCCGGATATAAACATGAGTGACGCGGTCCAGCAACAAGCCGAAGGCGATCCAAATGACTCGTTACATATTCCAGGAAGCTCCGCCAAGGAGTCGGTCACCACTACAATCACTGTAGAGGAGCTCAAAAAAATGAGTGAAGAACTTCAGGATGTAAACTCGCGATTAGAGACTGCAGTGCAGGTGAACGCTTCTCTGCAAACAAAAAGCGCTAAGCTCGAGAACGAAGCTGAGGTGCTCAAGGCCAACCTTCACACATCTGAGCATGAGATAGCTAAACTGCAAGCTCAATGTGAAGGCCTTCGTTACCCTGGCCTTCTTAAGCCTGTTCCCCAGATAAAAGGGAAGGAGACGTTTATACAGGATAGCGGCACACAAACTATGCATGAAGCGGAAGACTCGCGCCAATTGAAGGAGAAGATAACATATATCGAGCGCTTAGAGTCTTATATCAAGGGCTTAGATGACACGGCTTTTCAAGAAAAAGCAAATTACATGTTGATACAAAAACAAAAGGATGATTTAGCCTCGCAGTTACTGGATGCTAAGCACAAAGCATGTAAGGCGAAAATGGCTGCTGCAGAGGCCGATCGACAGATCGCCGAATTGCAAGCTACGATAAAAGCAAAAGAATTGATAATAGAGGAGTTGGAATATGAGGTAACCATAAAGGGAATAGAACACGGATCAATGCAAAAGGAAATGGACACGTTGCTGTCGCAGCGTAAGAAGCTACAACAAACTGCAAGTTCCAACAAGAATGATTATGAGAGGATAAAAGAAGATATGAAGCAGCAGATTGATCAGCTGAAGAAGCAGGTTCAGGATGAAAAAGCAAATCGCAAAAACAATGTAAAGGAAAATGAGCGCATATTGCAGGAGAAGATAAACTCCATCAACGACTTACAGAGACGGATCAAAGCTTCAGAAGATAGTGCAACGAGGGAAAAACAAAACCAACAATTGATGGAAAATGAAAAGGATGAGTTGGCCTCACAGCTTTGTGAGTCCAAAAGGTTGCGGAAGCAGTTTCTGAAAAGCTCAAGAAAGAAATTCAAGATCTACAAGGAAGAAACCTTAAACTAAAGTCAGACGTTGAAGAACAGGCCAATAATCACAGTCGGAAAAATGAAGAAGTCGATAAAGAGTTGAAGGATTTGATAGAGCGCATTCATAATCTAGAGGATGAAATCAAGAATGCTCGTGCAAGCCTTGCGGACAAAGACCGAGAGCTCCAAAGCATGAAGACCGCCCACGATATCAGTGAACAGGTCACCGATTTGCAAGATACGATCGAAAGGAAAGAGTCCGAAATACTAACCTTGAGGAAAAAGGCAACAGAACAAGCAGCCAGACAGGAGTCAATGCGAAACGAGAGGGAGAATTTACTGTCTCGAATTGCCGACCTGCATCAAAAGAGAAACTCCAGCAAGAAGGAGCATGGAAATAGTGTCAAACGTCTTGTCGTGGAAATTGCTCAGCTATGGAATCAGCTTGACTCGCAAGCACAAAGCTGCATCGAGGCAAATGCTGAGTTATCTACCAGCCGTAATGAGCATGTATCACAGGTCACCAAGCTTACTGAATCATCAGAACTGGCACAATCGAGAAATGAACTCCATGAGCTACAGAATCAACTACAAATGAAAGACAAAGAACTCGCTAGGCTAAAGATGTTTCTGGATCATACTGAGGAGAGGATCAAAAATTCAGAAGATGAAATGGAGAAAAGGCATTCTATCATAGAGAACCTACCTGCTTCCTTGGCAACCTTAAGGTCTACGGTTGACAATATCCAGGGAATGGTGAGCGCACAGCAGCAAAGTACCTACAATGCGAAACCAAACTGTGGTTCTTTGCAACCTGAAAAAGGCACTCATAAGGATGACAGTAAAAGCTTCGCCGAGTTAAGAGACCAGATTCAAAATCTCGAGCATTCCATTGTAGAAAGGTGCGCGAAAAACGACTTGGAAACCAAGGTTAGAGAACTGCAAGATAAAATCATGAACCTGGAGAGGTCGGGAGATCTACTAAAAGCCGAGATACTCACCGCAGCGGCCAGAAGGGAAGATGCGGAAGCAGAAGCTGCGAAATGGGTTGATAAGCACAAACTTTTGGAAGATCGCTTGCGGAAAACAGAAGCCCAGCAATTGTTAGATGCAAAGCTCAAGGTTGAATTTGACGGCCAAGAAAGCATGAAAAGGATTTATGAAGGATCGAGTGCGGATGGTAGTATCCCTGCTCTGATGACAGAGATCAGTGAGAATAACAAAATCTTGAGCCTATTCTTCGAACGATACCAGAGGGACGTCGATGAATTCAAAATCCTGCACAGAAGGTTAGAAACTCTTGGTGCAGAGCTCCGAGATGTGGAAAGGAGAGTGGACAACTGTACCGGCGTCCTTGGATCAACATCTATGGATCATTATCCTCATATTGTGAATCCGGGTATGGGTCAACCTGGAGAGAAGTTGGAATGGAGAACTGCGAAGAAGGTCAGCGTTCTTATCGAAAAAGCCCAGCTCAAGATTCGAAACTTGGAATCAGCTTTGGAGGCCAAGGAATCAGAGGCCGAACTCGCTGCGCTACAGTCTGAAATGGCTGTCCAAGAAGCTGACCCGATGCACGCGTACTTATGGGAAGAGGTCCCATCAGGTCCTAAGGTCGCAACACCAGGATCTGAGCCAGATCTTTCTTTCCATACCCCAGAATCGATTCACACACCCATTAAGCAACATACAGAAGGTATAAAGGGCACCCAGTATGGGCATCATCATTCTGCCTTCAATCCATATCCTCCATTATCCCTCAGAACCTACACAGAGCCAGAACCTGCTGAAGCAAAGGACTGCCAACCTGTCAAAAGGTCAGTGACAGATCGGCCTGTTCTAGAGCATCGCACACGCGGGCGTAAGACTCGTAAGCCAGGCGTATTCGAAGGGGACGCAGGCGTAGAGGTGGATAAATCCCTATCAGATCTCGAACGATTACGGATGAGTGTACTCTTACATCACTTGTCGGCGATATTGCCACCTGAGAAGGCATCCGCAGCCCTGGGTCCCTTGGCGAAATCTGGTTACATTTATTCATGGGCAAAGATTGGCAAGCGTAACCAAGACCAGCTAAATACATTAGCCGGCGTCGAGTCGGCGGGGACTCCAGAAACATTGGAAATCCAGCTACACAACACTCTTGCCGGTATGAAACTAAAGAGACAGCCACTGTTTTCCGGCGCTTCTTTGCAAATCTACGTTATTATCTTTAAGATTTTTATCGATATTAAGCAGAATACGGACGCTGGAAAGCACAGTAACCCTAAAGGAAGAGCACAGAGCATAACACTACCAGGGCAAGACAAGCTTACTAACCGACCAATACGAACCCGGGACGCTAGGGGCGGACATTCTGCAGAATCATCTGGGAAAGCAGGTCTTGGACTCAAGGATGTAAAGGTGATCATGGTCCGTTCCAAACTGAGATCGTGAGTCATATATAGAAATGAATCCCTAAATCAAGGCCTATACCCCTTCGCTTCCGTGGCTGTGCCCCATCAGGCCGCCTTTAGTTTTCGTAAGGGTGGAGCCGAATGCCGCGACAGACTCGTTTCAGCATTAACGAAAAAGAATTATGTAATGATTAAGTTACCATACTAGTTTTTTTATCACGTTGAACAGATGTACTGTGAAAATATACAACAGGGCCGCGTCAGCCAACGCTCACAACTAAGAGAAACGAGCTTTGGTAGCAATTGACAGGTGGCGCAGAGAAATTGAGGATGGTATTCTATGGATCAAATGAATATAAGTTTCAGAGGGGCGCTATGAATTCTCTCACGCATCAGTACTCATATTTATCAGTCATCCTTTCTTCCTATTGCTCAGTGTGTATGCCACCAGAAGCCCTTCAAGTTATCCGACAGCCGACATGATGACCTCCTGTTCATCTGCCGATAAATTAGAGGTCCTAAGGTCTTGGAAACGCATATTCGAAGATGCAGGGGCCTTGCAGTTGCAGCACGTTGACAAAGTACGTGTCGAGAATTGTATTGGCTTCTGTCAGATTCCACTAGCCGTCGCAGGGCCTCTACAGGTAACCGGAGCTGTCGCACTGGATCAAGTCTACGCACCTCTAGCAACGTACGAAGGAACTCTGGTGGCTAGTTGTTCGAGAGGATGTAAAGCTTTCAACGCTTCTGGGGGAATCCGCATCGAGACGCTCAGCAACAGCATGAGTCGAGGCCCTGTATTTACTTTCGACAGCCCTGACGATGCAGTCATATTCGCCAAAGATGTACCGGCTTTGAAGCCAATTTTCTCCCAGTGGGCAGGGAATACGAGTGCATACGTACGACTTCAAGCCATGGAACCTACTGTAATTGGTTCCAACGTTCATGTGCTCTGCAGCTACGGCTGCGGGAGTGCAGCCGGGCAGAACATGGTGACCAAGGCCACTCAGCACGCATGCGAAATGCTTCGAGATTCCCTGACGCATAAATATAGCATCCGAGGCTTTCTTATCGAGGGACAGCTGGCTTCTGACAAAAAGCCCTCGTGGGGAAACGTGAAGAAACCTCGAGGGGTCGAGACACTGGTGTGGGGAACCATCTCCCCTGATGCCTGTCGAGAGGTACTGGGCTGTACCACCGACCAGCTCTATGCCACTCAACAGATTTTGAAGGAGGGCGGGATTCGAAACGGCCAATTTGGCTGCAATGTCAACCCAGTCAATATCACTGCGGCCATGTTCATAGCGACTGGTCAGGATCCTGCCAGTACCGCTGAGGCATCCTGGAGTCACCTAACTTCCGAACTTCACCCTAAGACGGGTGCGCTCACCATGAGTCTCTATCTACCATCTCTGCCTGTTGGTACCATTGGAGGCGGTACTAGACTGCCAATGCAGAGAGAGGCTCTCAAAATGTTGCAATGCGACGGGGAAGGAGAGGAGCAGAAACAGCGGCTTGCTGGTCTCATCGCTGCTTTCGGCCTTGCCCTGGATGTAAGCACTAGCGCAGCCATCACCGATGACACTTTCACCGCCAGCCACATGCGGCTCGGGCGGGGACAAGAGCGGGCTAGATTGTGATCTACTACGAGTGAGATGAGGCTTATGACAGAGTCAGCGTGAAACCATCGGTAATGTACCGGAGGGGCCGATACGTATGCCGCCGCAGGTAAAACTACATGTATACTACTTTGCCGTCGTAGATCTTGATAGTGCGGGTTTGAGGAGTTCAATTTGCTATAGAAACGAAAGTGTTCAAGTCCAATCTGTTCTCTGCCACCGTAACACGAGCTTACTGTTTGAGGGCGCGTCGAAATCCCTGAGATGCGAAGACACGTGTCCAGGGTGAGCAACTCTATCGTATCACCAAAGCGGAGCCCAGACGACTTGTCCTTATCATGGGATACCGAAGTCTGCCTTAAATTGCCCTGGATGACTCACACACAAAGATGGCCCATCCTAAAGCCGCAAGCATTCGCCGACTGTATGAAATGATAATTTAGAAGTAAACACAGTGGAGTTATGGAGAAGCTGGCGCGCATAATGTGAGTACATAGGACGAGTTACCTAGCTGCCGGTGCTGGCATTTCTTCTCATTAAGGTTGACTGCCATGTGCGTTTACTACTATTGTAAGAAAATACAGGTTTAAAAATATAAACTTGAAATAAAGAAGAGAAGAAAGAGAAGAAAAGTTAAAGCAAAGCAGCAGTTAAAATATTCTGGATAGCCTTATTCCTTCTGATTGATATCCACACGGTGTAAGGAGACCACAACCGGAGGCTTTCCTTGAGGATAGCAAAAGATTCACAAATGGTTGGTGGTTTCTGCAGCCATCTTCACTGCACAAGATACCACAGCAGACAGTACTGAGCAGTACAAGGTGGCCATTGCTATAATGCCATAAACAATATGCTGACTACACAACCGATTCGACGTAACGTGTGAATGGGTCTAGCCTGATCTTCAATTCTTTGCTCAATGAATTTCCTCCTTCCGTGTAACTGCTCTTTGTTCTCAAGAAGGGGCTCCCTCGACTTGAAAAACACTCTAAATGTCTACACCCGTCTCATTGGCTCTGAAGCTTTTACGCCGGTGTCATAGGGTAGGCACTGGCATGGCAGGTTTAGGAAAGTCAGATAAGGCTTCAGTAAGTAGGATATGATAAAACGGGGCCTACATAGTAATTGTGTGAAGAGATTAGTAAGACGTTGAGGCACGCGGGGGTCGCATCCCCACCTCCAAAGCGAACTCTGTCTCCCAGCTTCACGAGCCAGAGCATCCCAGACCAGCCTTCCGATAATGACTACAGCTGGAAAGTTCGACTTGGGGTTCAAAGCCACCAACAAGTTTATCGACCAATTTGAATTACGCTATTTTCTCAAGGGCTAAAATCAGCATTATTCGATTTTGATTAACATAGCAATAATGGCATATCATGCAATATTGTAAAAATTGGGCTCTCAGATTCACGGTGGGGGAAGTGGCGATCTGTATCTGGCCTGCTTGGATCTCCTTCTAGGAGGTCAACATCCATCTCCTAAGGAAGTTATATATACAAATCTCAAGGTATAATTACCTGACACCAGGGCTACAGTAGCCTAGTTTAGATAGCTAGACACACGATTATACATTATACCAACAGCAGGTAGAAGAATGTCGAGGTCTCCCTAATGACTGGGATTGTGGCTCAATGGATTATGTATTCAGAATTAATCAATATGCCGGCGAAGTACGGCGCGGTCTGTGAAGGTATGCCTGGCGTGATGCCCTTAACCCTACCACTTCCTCAACTCTGACTGCGGTAAGGTTCGGGTTTTAAAAGAGGCTTCAGCCCCCATGCCACAAAGGTAAAGGACACCAATAAACGTATACGGGCAACATACTCGTCACCCTCACAATCGCCTAAAATCTTGCTTTTGGCTGCCTCAACTCTGACATGCGGTCAACAGTGTCATCCCTTTAACGGTGCCTCAGCCCAACTCTTCCTGCCTGTCGAAGTCCGATCACTCCAACAATGCTGCAGATTAGCAAGAAAGCCAACATGGCCCAGAAGGTTGCTCTGTAACCTTCCATGAGGGCTTCTGTAGGCGGTTTCGTTGTCTCCTGTTGTTTTGTGACCCATGTTGAGATGACTTGCATGAGAGCCAGTCCCATTGTGTTACCGAACTGCGCAGCTGTGTTGAAAACAGCACCAGCGACTGCATGCTCTTCCTCATGAAAAGCCTCGGTGATGATTATGAGCCCGATTGTGAAAAGAACATCGATAGAAAATGGCATCAAGATCTGTGCAGGGAAAGCACACTTCCAGTAAGACCATTCCGGCTGGATGACAGCCATAAGAAGAGGAGAGCCAGCCGAAATGAGCGACGCACAAGCGACGAGCATATTTGCACGGATCTTATGGACCACAAAACCCGTTGTGATATTGAGAGCGAGACCAACCACAGTGCTTGGAAGCATGCGGATTGCGGCTTTGAGGGCGGAAAGATGCTGGATCTCTTGGAAACTAGGATGCTTGTTAGCATAAGGAAATTTTCGGCTCGTACTTGCTCTCGACTTACTAAAGACTCGTCACGAGATCCAAAGAGTTTAACACAGCAAACGATAATGCAACAGTGATACAGACACTGGTAAAAGGCAGATTTTTCCAAAGCCCATTTGGAATCAGAGCCACATGACCCTTCTTGGCCCGAGAATGCACCCAGTAGACAAACAAGGCAGTCGCTACCATGCTGAGACTCAAAGACACAAGGGCCACGGGGGATCGAACTCGATCTATACCTGTAGTGATGAGGCTGTTTCGGAATTAGCTAGGATACCAATCCAGAGGTATGTGCGTCAACGAACCCAAGAAAGTATGTGAGTAGACATATGGACGTCGATGCAAGTAAGGCACCAACCCAGTCGACTTTCTTTCTCAGGTTTCGTGTCGTGATTCGTAACGAGCTGGGCCGTTCGCTTCTTGGCAATGACCACCATCCGATCAACAATAGCAGCATTGTAAGACCTCCACAGAAATACCATCCAGATCGCCATCCAAGAGTGTCCACCAATATGCCTCCCACAACAAGGCTAGATGAGAACCCTAATAGCTGGCTTAACCCTAGACACGCAAAGGCTGCGTTGCGTTCTCGACCTCTGGGCTGTACCTGGGTCACAAGGGCCACAGAACTAGACAAGTGTAACGCGGTGGCAATACCTTGCAAGGCTCGTAAGATAACAAGTTCCTCTCCGTTCTTGACCAGTGCACAAGTCAGCATGAAGATAGAATTCAATATGCATCCTAAAAGATTCACTGGTCGCGGTCCTGAAACATCAGCGATGGCGCCCGTGAGGAGCAAGGTTGATGCAGTGGCCAGCCCTTGAACTGAAGATGGCCAGAAAGCTAGAGACGGTGTAAGTTTGAGATCATTTGTGAGTCGAGGAAGGCCAATGACTATAAGACCGTTGGATGCGCTACTGGTGACGTTCATGCCGCATAGATATGTTATTGCAGTCACTCTCTGGATGAGGGATCCAGAGGCGACACTATTTGTAACAACTCCCTGACAGCACTCATCGTCAATAGTTATCAGCTGGATGTCGCTGCCGGGCTTTAGCGACAGTGAAGATGTTGGTTCAAGTGGCAGGGCTTCCATGTTGACGCTCATCCTCTTCGAGCTGGATATGAAAAGCAATTGTCATGAAAGTCGAAGAAAGACGTTTTCCTGTTCTTGTAGTATCTTGAAATGGTGTTGATCTATGGGCGAGGACCTTAACCATAGGAGTCAGGCTACCGTGGTGGGAGTTAAGCTGCAGTTCCAGTGAGCCAGTCATTGCAGGCTCAATAGCATCCAAACCCACTTGGGTCCAGTAGCAAATAAGAAATAATTGAAGAATTTGGCGATGATTCCTCACAGCCTAGATCTTATAACCGACTAGGGATGCCTTTGAAGGAACACATTGTTCACAAACACGTCAGCATGTACTTGTTATTTCACTGCTTTGCACCTTCCACACTACGCTTAGGATCTGAACCGCCATTATCTACAATTTGTATGTGGCTTACAACGTCAGTTGTGTGAAGCCAGATCATAGGCTTTGAGCGAAGGTTGCAAAACTCTTTCGTGCAAATTCTCAAAGGCGAAGATCAATGTATTAAGTATCCCTCTCATTAAATCTAGCTAAAGTCACTTAGCTGGTACAGCATCGGTATAAAGCAGTTTTTGTTGGCTTTTTGCATTCGTTTTTCTTAAAAGCATCTGCATAAAGTCGTCCACGCTCCTATAAGGGCAGGAAAGGAACATCAGTAGAGGAATGAAACCTGTTAAGGTACATAAATGACCCACCCTGTAGAATGAGGGGAAGAGGACCTGTTTGCTAAGCATTACCAACTACTCTACATGCTAATAGCTGACCCACTGGAATCCAACCCTTTTCACAATGTAACAATAATAAGGACGCCATTTTGCCCGAATAGGCTGAATAATTGGCACTGGATGGCATAAGTGATTTAAACTAAGGTGGATCAGCACGAGTAGCTTAGAACATACATGCCTAACCTTTCTGATCTCTGACATTTCTGTTAAGCTTTCTCATCCCACTACTCAAAAATACATCTTTTTATAGACTTATGACCAAGAGAAAGTTCCAGATATGGCACGCCCAGCATAGGGTCACATAAGAAGGGTTAAAAGAGCCGAGTGGCGGCACCAGAGCTCCTTGCTGGATATCAGGGTATGAGATTTGACTACGATACGGTACATCAGGGGCACGGGATTTTGTTTCTAGCATCCTAGCCTTCAAATATAAATATTTGTATTGTAGCTCGGGAACGTTCTCGACCACTTGTCAGAATTGCCTGGGCTTTCGTTATTGTGCTACCTTCGCCTGCAGTGACAGAAACAGCTTGACCAGGTGTTTACTGATGCTCAGTCAATATTTGAGAGGGCTTGATAACCCTATTGCGACTTGATCGTTCTTATAGTAGTCGTACTAAAATCTTTGTAGCACTCTATATATAGCTCTGCTATTTTAGAAATCCCCAGTTTTTATAAAGTACAGTATTCTTAGTCTTCAGGTATTTATCTTCTTACTTAAACTAGAAACTAGATCTTTTAATACAATACAATATTATCGGCTGAAATTTCTCCCAGAATGTATCCTCTTAGAAGTGTCACGTTCTCTAATTAAAGATTCAGTTTTTCTCATGCATTTATTACTTAGCTACGTGCTTCTATAAAACGCAGTCCACATATCTTTTGCCATCCTTCCATTACCGTTGAACTAAAAAGGGGTAATCGAAACGCATGCATACACATTTCATGAAGATTCTTAGTCTTTTTCCTGCCTTTGTTGCCACAGTTGCTGCCGTCCAGCCAGAGGGCATAATTGAGATTCAGTGGTCGAGCAATTGCGGGTACGGATCCAAGGCGATCAACCCGTCCATACCTGTCGCTAATCCCACTGTGATTGAGATACCCAAGATTGCCCCTACGCAGGCAGTAATTACCAATGCAGTCCCTACCGATGCCCCTGTCGTCGATAGTCATCACCCCATCACCTCTGCCGGGTCTTCAACCCAGAACGAACTTCCTGATCTTAGTGTTTACTCACCTTATCCATCGCACCTAACGTCTGTTCATTCCCAACTTGAACAAACGTCTGAGCTTAAGACTGGAACTGCGATTCCCTACAGCGATGTGAAATCTGGTGACATAACCTTTTATACTGTTGGGCTAGGCGCTTGCGGCCAGGACTCGAGTGGGCAAGACGAAACTAGCAACATCGTAGCAATCTCTGGAGAGGTATATGATGCAGCCAAGATTGTCGAGAACCCCAATAAAAACCCCTTATGTGGTCGGACTATCACAATGAAGGGGTCTAACGGCAAGACTACTCAAGGCACTATCTTAGACCGTTGCCAAGGCTGTCGAGGGGCAGATATAGATGTCAGCCATAAGATATTCATAGAGATTTATGGGAGTCTCGATCCGGGCCGCTGTGAGATAGAATGGTGGTATAGCTAGCTAGTGACAGGCTGTAGAGTCCCCGAATCCTTTTTGATGGACTGTCATTGACTGAAGCAATGGTATTTTTAGTACCTTATAAGATTACAAAAGAATGTAGATATACAAACTGGCATTGCTTCCTAACTAAATAATCACTTATATAGGTAGACCACATTTGCAAAGTAAATTACCAATAGTTTTCTTTTTCTTTTTTTTTTTTTTAGAACAGTTTGTAATAGACATGTAGGACTTCAGTCCGTGTGGCAATTTTGAGAAGGATATCTCCATTTGATAGAGTTGCTCTGAAATGATCTCACAATTCACTGCAGGATGGTGAGCCAATAAGGAGAGCCGTCCCGTTCGTATGTTCCGTAGCATCAAGGCGTTCAGCGAGAAGCGGTGTTAGCTGTATAGAGACTCTACCAGACTGCTCAGAAACCGTCATCTATCTGCTTTCGGCAGTCGGTCTAGCATTTGTTTTTCTAGCAGACATGTCCTTCCCCCTTGCTGCTTGATTCTACCTTAATTCTAGTCTATAATTCTCGCAACCCGGTGCGCCCAGGGATGGTTATAAAGCAGGCGGGCAAACAGATATAGAATGCTAGTAAGTAATACTAGATCTTTGGTTCAATCTTAATAATAGAATACCTTGCTATCCCTCCCAGGTTTACTTCCATTTCTGTACTTGACCAAGCTCTGTCCAGCCCTGGTCCTATCTAGGCATAAGAAGTCTATAACTTGCTATACATAGTGGTGAATGGGCTCACTGAATGAGCCTTACAATGTTGCCTCTTATTAGCAGGACTATGATTTATCTGTTACGGGGGCATTAATTTTGTCATGAAATATTCGTAAGACAGTGACAATGAGATAAATTGGCCCGGGTCCAATTTCTAGAATATTATGTTATGGTGTCAATATACACCAATCTACGGGCTCACCAAGCATGGTGAGAAGCACTTTGTGCATCAGACTTACTGTACCCGGCTAACCAATAAGTGGATCATTACGTTATCTCCGTGCCCTACAGAAGTTATCATATTCAACGGGCATTCATTAGTAAACAAGCATCGTACGCCACTTTTATCTGAAGATAACTAGTCTACAGTGCTCTTTATAGATTTATGGTTCTGCAGTATTATTGATCTAGCGCATCAGTAAACCATGATAGACTACTTATCTCAGTCTCCGATTAGCTCACAAAGAGCGTGCATCTTCAGCAAAACACAAATACTCTCCTGGTTATCGATAGAACTAATGAAAGACCTTAGACCGAGGTTTCGAGTCACCGCTAGCCCCATTATCCAAGATGCGAACTTGTGAAATTGACCTACAAACTAACATTTCTCCATCATTAAGATCCTCGGTTGGCCGTGGCCCTCGCTCGACATGGGTGCGAAAAGTCCAGCTCCCCGTTACAGGATGGCCCCGGCTCGACGAGGACCGGCTCTGAGGCGTCCGCTTACGTATTATATGTCTTACAGTAAGGTGCGGGTCCACAGTCAGTAGTCCACCATCGTAATTTTGTTGTAAGTGACCAAAAACAGACTAGATGTGGCGCACACCTCACTTACTGATGACGCTAGTACAGTCACTGTCCTGTTCGCTCACTAACAGCATCCAGATCAGTATCAAAGAATATGAATGAATGTGGACTCTATCCAGGACCGGACCAAGCGATGGTTATTAAGCAAGATAGATTCCAGGCTATTAGAGAGATCATATGTTCATCTTAACACCGGCACCTGATTCCAGACCGCCGAGATACAATGAGGCTATTACGACTGAGAGATGGCGGGGTCCATTTCGACTCTGGCTGTGCATGGGTCTTGCGCCACGCTTAGTCCATTTTGGGACACTTTCCATAAGAGCATTGTAGTAAACTACTGACGGTGAACCCGCACCTTACTGTAATGGAACGGGAAACCATTCGTCTGGGCCTTTCCAGATAGGCGTGCATTTGGTCTCGGAGGCATGCCAGCATACTTGGTCCATACCAAAAGTCACTTGGGTTGGTATCCTCTCCAGAGCCTTTGAGATAGCAGTAGCTTTCGAAGATACGTCTTCCACTATTCGGCTTGCTCCTCCTTCAATCTTGGACGCAGCTTCCGGTACTCGGTTTGTGATATCACTCAGGTCGAAACGAGACACTATAGCCGGTGCGTTGATTTGAAGCGTTACTATGCCGCGAGTTTTTATTGTTTCATTGAGTAAAATATGCAACAGTAGACCGACGCTGCAGCCCGATGCTACAGCAGCTATTAGAATTAGAGAATTGTGCCAGGGCGACTTCATATTGTTCGAGTTACACCCGAGCACATGTCAATAACTCTAGGTTCTGGACCAAGCATACCATGAAGAAATTTACGGCTTTTATGATAAACTGCGCGCAGCATAATGAGGATACGGATTAATTTCACGAACGGAGATCCTGTACCGTCCCAAGTCTGGCACAAATTCTCGTTCTGTCGAGCTGGAGCACCAAGGCTTCATGGCCCTCGCTATTTTTATCGACTTGGGAGCTTCGCATGTGACTACACAAGCACAGATAGATCACTATATTGCTGTGCCCCGAATGGTGCATTCATTTACCATTTATCGGCACGCCTCACGTGTGATTTGGGCGGGGTAAGCAAGGCAATCTCGACGTCTAGTACAGGCACGCAGTCCCTATTTTAATTGGCAGTGGGGATACATCCGGGAGACGGCTCGCTGTCAAACGTCGTCTGATAGCCATTGGATCGGGCTAAAAGGACACATAGTCAGCATATGGTATTGGAACCTGTCTTGCTGTTATTCAGCCAATCACTCATGGCAAGTGAGATGCCTCCAAGCCTTGGCTAAAGCCAAATAATACGTGGTCTCGCAAGTCCACAATTGTGCCAGCCACATATCATAGTATCCATGAACTGTACTTGATTGCACCTGAACAAGGACTTTGTCACATGTGAGCCTGGTTGAAAAGCGGGGAATTTACATTTCGGTTTCTAATTACGTAGCTGACAGAAGCTTATCTAAATATCAACACTTGACTCGCGAACGTCTCTCATAGGTCGCGCTATTGATGATGCATATGCCTGGCGCAAGAGAAGCAAACCTCAGGCCATTTCACAGTCTTAGCGTGTTACACTTTACACCATAGTTACACTTCCTTGGATCTGTTGCTAACTTGGCCGTCAAATATACCCTAGCCTCTGGCTGAATCCCTAAATATAGACAATATTGGTAGCATTCGTAGAGCTAGCTAGAGAGAGGAAAGAAAGGAGAAGGGATCCAAGTAAAATACGGAATAAGTAAAGACACTAGACAGACTATTGGTCACCTTGTTGGTATACGTCAACGCTGTTAACGAGCCAGTACGCTTCCTGCAAGTGTGATGGATTGGAAGCGATGTAAGTTTTGCAGTCGCCAAGAGCGGCTGTCTGAGGATTTGAATACCACACCTCAGGAGAGCCAGCCCAATCGCCACAAAAAGTAATGTCAAAGACGATACGGTGGTCTTTAAAGTGATCATCAAGGTGGCAGCCGTTACTACCATTGAACCTAGCCGTAGCCGGACCCCAAGACAAAGGATCAGGAACTCCGGATCGGATATCGCCGGGAATACGATCACGGCGGAAAAACCAAACAGCGATATACTCAGCCGTCCACTCAGTCGCATAAACACCGCCGTTAATGCCATTAAAGCCGTCGCCATAGCTCTGACTCTCTGCCGTAATCTGACCACAGCCTCCCGGTGCACTACAGTCCTGAACGAGTAAATTATCGCTCTCGTCGCCACCCTCGTTGGTGAAGACACAGCCGGGCCCAGTATGCAGATAGATACTATTATGGATTTGGGTGTTTACGCCCTCCACTATATCAATCTCTCCTGATGTAGGCCAGTTGGGCCCAAACGTCCAGAATGCGGGCCATACCCCCGGAATGCTTCCCGGCATATGAGCAATGTCGGCGATAAATAGACCGTGAGTGAATGATTGTTGAGAGTGAACGCGCACAGATTTACGACCATTCTGAGGATTTTGAGTTTTGTAATCGACGCCCATGTATATAGCATTGTCGACATACGCCACAAGGCCTTGAGACTTTGCAGTGGTTGCGTCAACGTACTCGACGAATCCGTGAGTGGGATCCTCTTCGTTAAAGAAGTCAAAAGTGCTGAAGAAGTTGGATGAATCGTATCTATTACTCAGGGTGTACTGGGCATGGACAGCGGGAGCCTGGACAATGGCCGCGAAACCAGTGGCAAGAGCAAAAACACGCATTATCTCTGTGATTCTCTGGACCGCGAACATTGAAAAGATGGGATGAATCGGGTATTTCTGGCTTCTGAAGGGTCAAAGGTACCGACTTCGAATTTACAGACAAGCTACAGCCAGTATTGCCAATATCAATGCAGATGCGGAATGGGACGAACTTATTGGTTCACGGCAATGGCCACCAGGTTCCAGAGCGCCTAATTACAATCGCTTGGAATCTCATCTCTACTTCTACACAGAGCGTACAAGTTCACCGATTCCAATACTGAAGCCCAAAGCTTACAGCACGTCACTAAAAATAGAGCTTTTAGTTGAGGGAAGGACAAAATGCAACAGCCGCCAAACGTGCACGTTACCCTATTTTTAGCATTACTCAACTTGTAACATACCAAAAGAGCCCTCTACTAGAGCGTCTGGAGTTTATTAACATTCTTATAACCATAACCCGTGGCCGAAGTAGAACAGTTCTCTGCATGGAATTCTTATTATCTTGTTTCTATCTGGTGAGTTTCTGTGTTTGGATTCTCTGCTCCCGGGTGCCGAAGTTGCGTCTGGCACTCGTCGACAAGATCAATATACGAAGAGCGAAGGAGAGAAAGGCGGGTAGCCTATGTCAGTTGATCGAGTACAACGTCAAGAAGTCATATACGGCTTTGCTGGAAGCTGACGACTCTGACCAAAGTGGTTTCGCTCCCCGCGCATCACGAGAGCGCTCATATCAATTCTGATCGCGATTCAAAATCTCATTGCGCTTGGGCATGCCTCCAGAGCTGACGAACCAATCCGTGGAGTCGTTCTCCGCTCCGGAAGATTAGCACTCACAAACCTGTTTCCTCTATTTTTGTTTGGATCTCATGAAATTATTCTGGTCAAAGTGTTGCGTCACAGCAGACAGCAAGTGCTCTGGGCACACAGCTTGTTTGCATGGATCGTCTTGCTTGAAACTGTAATCCACGTCGGTCTTTCACTTTTCCTCACTTCAGGTCTCAGTAAGTAGTCCTATGCTTCGCAGAACGGGTTACTGCTAAACCAAATCGCCAAGCGTCTTGGAATACACTAATAGGTTGGATCATGGGGTTTATGGCAAGTCGTGTGGGCCCGATGAAATGAATCTAAGGCATTAACTGTTTCCTCGCAGTCCAGTGTGGCATTGTGCGTCAGCCTGTACCTTGCCGTTCGCATGCAAACAAGGGTCCGGAGAACATTCCACGGCATGGTTGGGATCATAAGCATCCTAGGTGGGATGATCCATCTCTTGCAGTCTACTGCGTCTTTATTGCTTGGCCTGAGCATTATAGTCATTGGGGCGACTGGAATCCATGGTCTCTGGCGTCCCGGTAGTATTGAAAATGCCACCCTCAAAGGCAATGCGAAGCAATACGTAGAGCTGAAAGTTCGAGTACCTGATAGTAAGCATGACTTTTACATCAAGAGTCGCGGGAAATTCTACAGAGTTGCGTGGGCCGCAGGACAAGATAACTCGCAGCATGAAGCTACAGTACTCTTGCCGCCTTCTGCCATTGAGGACGGACTTGGGAGTAGGACCATCAGAGACAAAGTAAGAGTCCCATGCGATGGGCTTCTCCGTACACCATTATCTCCCTACACGTATCTAGAAAAAGACCTTGACATCATTGCAACAGAGAGTGGCATATTCGAGGCTTACTCTTGCTTCAATTGGCGGCAGCGACTTCTGGAGCCCAAGAATAGCCCATATTTCAAAAGTCGGCTAATTTGGTTTACCACGAGATCATACATTCTATCTCCTTTTTTTGGCCATCTTAGAAATGAGCAAAGCTCTTGGAAAGCAGGATATGTTGTTGTTATTGTCATTCTCGTCGACGACCAGAACCCAGTCCATGACCTTGATTTGCCACCCTTATTGACAGGAAAACTGACTATAGATCACGATACAAAGACATGTATGAGATCCGCGATTAGCCAATACCTTGAGAAGAATCCGTCGCGAGGAAAACAGTATTGTAAGTTTGTTACTGGCATTTCCATTTCTGCTAAGACTTTTCAGCAAGCTTGGTGTAGTCCTATTCTAACTTCTATTAGTTGTTGGAGAAAATTTAAGGGGACTGCTTTAAGCCAAACCTATAACTCAGGATACTAGAAGAAGCTAGGTATATAGCAAGCACCTTGGACTAAATGAACTTGTCTACTACTTGTAGAGATATATTGCTTTTTTCTTTAGCTTATTTTACTATTATTTCTTATCCTTTATTAAAAGCAATACTTAAATAAAAGCAAAAGGGCAAGAATTAAGAATTTTATAATTATAACTATGACTACAAAGATATTAATTCAAGTAAAATATATATAATATAATCATAAGAGGTACTGCTATATACTTTATTAATAAGAACTGTAAGAGTTTTTAAATTATATAATTCTTACCTTTAACTAGAATATAGTAGAAAAGAGCTTAAAGGGTTTATATTTTATAAAAGGGTTCTTTTCTTAGACGCGTGCGAGAACTAGCTAAACTAACTCAAGAGGTCTAATCAGCTGCCTTTTACTATAAGCTTCAATAATTAAGTAAGAGGTTATCAGTTACCAGACTGTTATTATTACTATTAAATTAACCGAGGTACTACTATTTATCAAGATAGAAAGGCAATTACCTTTATATATATATAGAAAAAATATTTTACCAAGATAAGAGATCTTGAAACTGATTTATAAGGTTTCTATAATAAAGAATAAGAGCAAGTTAATAGCTAAGCTAGGCTTAAATAAGGCATAAAACGGAAGAATATTAAGGTATATACTTAAATAAAGGTTATTTATACACTATAAATATAAAGAAAGCTCTTAATACAACTTAAGTTTTACTAAGTCTTAGATCCTAACTATAACCTATAAGTAAGATATATAAGGTGACCTTTAGATAATAGGTTAAATAGTTCTGATTAAACTTTCTAAAGTTCCGACACTATTATAACATACCATGCTGATGAGTTTTTATCGCCGTAGACTTCCACCTTGCTCAGGTCGAGTGTTCTTTATAGGAAAGGGTTTTCCTTTAAGACATAACTGTAAAGGGGACTGGGTCGAAGTAGAAGAATTAATCACGACCCTTGGTGGCGCTTTTAGTGCTGAGAGGACGAACAACGTAACTGACATACTTTTGGTCAGCTGTGATGGGACTGTTCCAACAAGACTTAGAGGAACTGTTAAAAGAAACCTAGAATGGGCCGAAGATCGTGGACTTGAGATTCGCAACCCTAACTGGCTCGAGGAAATCTATTGCCAGTATCGTTTCGCCTTTAAAGATAGACCACCGCTTGAGCCCGATGTTAGAAGCATAGTCTTGGAGGTAACTATAAACCCCCGGTTTATCAAAATGAGAAATCATGTCAGAAATTATTAACTACTTGGAACACGAGCCCCTTTACACTGATGAAGACGGATATCTCATTGTAGCCCCGAGTGACAATCTCACGTGGAGGTGTAAGCTATGCCTCGACTAGTATTCTGTACCAGACCAATTTCTAACAGAATGAAAGTTCAGGCCATTGACAGCAACATGGAGACACGACATAGCTCTAGTGTTGTTTATGTCAATGACAAGGAAACCAAGGATATTGTGCCTATGGTAATAAGTCGTCAAGGACAACCGTATACTGATGAAATATTGGATTACCTTCGTGTTCTCCAAACTATTAAGTTCAACGACAGAAAGAACCTTTACCGATGCCAGTGGCTACGGGATTGCTTCTATTATAATGGCCACATTTGCGTTATAGAAGAAAATCGGTTTGAAAGTTTGTCAACGATACTGCGTGGCAGACCCCGCCTTAGTTATGGTGAAATCCGGAATTTTGTCCGGCAGCTTTTCAAAAGTGTTGCCTGTGAGTAAAGAAACTTACGGTCTATTGCTAATATACTGACAAGGCTTAGTCCTACATAAGATTGGCATAGTACATACTACTCTGAGTCCGGGAAATATTTTGCTTTGTCCCCAGTCTTCTAGCACCGAGACCAATGTCACTTCGGCTGTAACGGGCACAAATCATCAGGGGACGAAACCTAGAACCCTACTGAATACCCAGATTCAGATAGTCGGCTTTCACCGTGCGATTTTCAAGAAAGTTGGTTATTACGAAGCACTTACTCCATACTGTTACACTGCCCCGGAAGTCTTCCAGGGTAAACAATGGTCATACGCCTGTGATATTTGGAGCATAGGATGCGTGATATTTCTTATGTTAACTGGCACTAAGTTCATTCGGGAAACAAAGGAATGCGAGGTTCTGGACTTAATTTATCGCCAGGCTCCGGATTCATTAGGTGAGAAATACTCACTAGCTGCCACAACTAGTTCTCAAAGTATTGAATGCTACAAGGTGAGCAATGGCAGCTGTTCCACATATTTCGTTTGAACTAATAGAATAGCGTACCCTTGAGAGAATTGATTGCCCTGCTGAGTGTAGAGACCTACTAGAACGAATTTTTACAGCTAGTGAAAAACGTATTACTGCAAAAAAAGCCCTGAAGCATCCTTGGCTGCGTTAAAGTAGGCATTCTCGGCAACACCAAGGGCTCTGTAATATATTAGGTGTATATAAGATAGCAAGAACCGAATAAGATAACTTACTGCTAGAGAATATAAGATCTAGATTAAGGGTCTGATATAAGATATTTATAAAAGCTAGAGAGAATTAACCAGGACATTAAAGAGATATACCGATATTCCTCATTAAGTTTTCTTAAAGTAATTATAAAAGAAGATCTGTATATACAGTACCTGAGTTTGCTATTAATATAGACAGGCTATATAGTAACTTGTAATAAGAACAGCTTACTAATATACTTGTGTTTTATATAAATAAAGATTATATTATATAACTTATAACTAGATTTTAAAGTAAGTAATACTATATGGTGTATATCTTTAGAGGATAAAAGTATTTTATTCTATAAGAAAGAGAGTAAGTTTAAGAATAAATAGACATTCTTACTATTGATCTGCTGAATACAGTCAGAGCTAGGAATTCTAGAGACAGCTGGGTTTGTCTTGTAATATTGTCTTGCATAACATCTAGCTACCTCTTCAATATAGTTAGCGCTTTATCGCCATCACAGATAACGACTGCGAGTCTAAATAAGAAACCTCTCTAGTCATCGATTAATAGAAAGAGCTATGTCTTTTTCCTTTTTATATAAATATAACCGAGATCGCAGTAGAAAATATATAGAGACAGGGATTTATTTAAATTATATAAATAACTTCTACTTAATTCCTTCCTTGCTTATTTTCTATAATCTATATCTTTAGCTAGTATTAATATAAAAACTTTTTAAAATTTATCTAGTCCTTTATTATATTAAGGACTAGTATTACTTTATTGCAGGTAACTAGTAGACAGCACGGCAGTAGAAGTCAAGCTATATTAAAGTAGCGTTCTGGCTAAATCGAGCTTTAGCTATCATGACCCTTAGTGTAACAGTCCACCTGTAACTTCCCAGCTTTGCAGCAAGCAAGCATCCTTTTAGGTAGTAACAGTTGAATTGATTCTGGATCTCCGTGTTCTACTCCGCTGTTAAAATAATCTTATAGCTGTAATTCACAGGCGAGGCTTCGGTGACACATTAGACACCCTTGGCTGCCAAAACATCTCCAGCGCCTTTAGAAGCTTTTCATTACGGAAAATCGAATTATTATGGAGTGCGGTCGCTTTTAAATCGGGCTCATCGGTTGAACTGCAATGTCTGCGGATGTAACTTGGCAATTGAAATTCGCATAAGTTTCGTGAAGCTGGAAAACTCCTCATTCGTCTCTTGGATATGGCCATTTGCAATGGTGGGATGTTCTGGAGCACGACAATTGGATGTTTGCCATCAGACGTCCCTTTTATGTTTACGCGGGCAAACAGTACAAGCTGAATTTCCATAGGAAAAATTGGGACACAATCTACCTTTCTCTTTGACCTAAACATAGCTGATAGCTAATTTTATTAGGTGAAGAAAGAAATTGCGACAGGGATGCGCAGTGAAATCAAATGCAAGACCGCGCTGGCTGCTTCTAGTTAATAATAACTGATGCAAGGTCGGACAACTAATTTTTATGATCTTTCTACAGATAGTTGAATCTCTGCTATCTTGACCATGTTCGTCAGCTAGGTGTATTCCCCGGCTTTACAAATATGGAGTAGTACTTAGAACCTCAACGTCCTTCCAATAGACGAGGTAAAAGCATGAGAATTTGAAATAGGAGGATTGTAAGCGCCCGTATTGTTGCACCTAGGTAATTGGAAACCGGGTTGCATTGTTCGGTGATGTCATCGTTGTCATCGTTGTCACTGTCAAGCATTCTTAGGCTGGGGTATCAGTCGCTAGGATGAGAGTACGGCTAATTCTTGATATGCTTATTACTGCAACTTCTAATTTTCTGGCTAATTCTAGTCTAGTAATGGCCATTGTCCTGACCCTTAACACTGTGTCAACAGCCACCAACGAATTGACTGGGATGTGATGGACGGTTGGTTTTAGTTATTGATGGAACTGCCTGTGACATTCTTCCGAAGAGTGTAGGCTTAATTTCACGGTGATATTCGTCCACTCACGGCCATACAAATCAACAAGTCGTCTCAGCTTTCCGTCCTCTTTTCTTGACCATTTTGTTTATAATGTACCTGGCCTCTACTATGACCTGCCTTTTACAGTAGCTATCCCGAGTCGCTTGAGCATGAGATGGTCATCGCATGGAAGGAATGTTGATACCATAAAGACGCGTAGCGTGACGCGTTAAGCGGGCCCTTTGAATTTCTCTTACGGCTGAACTCAATATGGGTTCTTGTCAGATTACGTGTCTCAATGAATTTAGATAGGACTTTGAGCTACAAGTTTACAATCTTTTTGACCCACCCTAGAGTGAAATTGGTAGATGTGCCGATTGGCTGAACTAAGGCCTCCGCGACACCGGCTTATGCAATAAAGGCAGCGTTTAATTGATATTAACGTGTTATTATTTAGATACTGATGCGCAAAAGCCGAAGAACGAGTGGATTGTACTGGTGAAAGCTCAGCCTGACATTGACTTTAAACAATACTACAGCTCTCGAATAAGCGTCATATACAGATTTTCTGACATTTTTTTAGGCCATATAACATTTTCAATCTTTCTATGCTTCAGATATGAATATTTGTTTACTTTAAGTTGACTTATTGTTTTCGGTTCTCGATGGTATTGGCGCCTCTGACACCGTGTATCTTATTAATTGACTATTTCTTACTTGTTTATATTTAGTAGTCACTCAAAGACCAAGCGGAAAGTCCTTTTAAGTTTTAAGAATTTATGCAAAATGTAATGTGAACACGTATAGAAAAGGGGTGCTAAGCGGGACGACGAGTTCACACAGATGTCGTTAGCTGTTGCCTGGTTTGTCACATGTCCTTTTCAGCATGGTATGACAGCCTGTATCTTCATAGGCCTCTGGAAATAACCGCTACATCGTCATTTCGTTCCAAAACCTCGTGGCTAGTAATGGCGGGACCTACAGAACCCTGTTTGCTTATAAATCCAGGCAATAATTTGTTTTTTGACTTTTGGTAACTCTTGAGTACAACGGATACCCTGAGGAAGGTATATGAATGGTTTTAAGCATTTTGCCATAACCTACAAACATTTGGAAGGTTGAAGGTGCTTGGAACAGGTTAACAAGTGTAGTCGTGTTCATCGCCATCTCACGGAAAGCGCCGTACTCTCCCCTCAGATGCAGTGCTTGGAGTTTGACTGGGTAATTTATAGACCTGGCTTGGTTCGAGAATAAATCATGAAAGTCGATGGGTAAGCCTAAGAACTCCACAGAGGGACAAGATTTGATTATCATCGCGATATCTTGAACGGTGAATAGCATAGAGGGCATACAGTAATCTATATCCTGTCGAATATCTATTGTGGCTGATCGCAACCTGGGCCCATGTGTTTCGAGATGGCCTAGAATTCTGGACCGTAATCTTTTACAAGAGTCTCCTAGTTTCGAAGGAGCTAGCGACCTGCCGTAGCCCTCTTGTCCTACTAGTTGGGGTAGGCTTTCTAGGCGAAGAGATAACTCTTCTAGGCCACCATTCTCCTCCAATGAAACGAGCAAAGAAAGAAATGTTCTTCGTGACAATCGCCCAGAAAGGCGAAGCACTTTCAAAAGCTGCAGCTGGTGACCTGATAATAGCCTATGCATGAAAATCTCGGTACCCGAGCAGTATCTAAGATCAAGCCACCTTAGCCTCCAGGATTCTTCCGGGACAAAATGTTCTAATGCACAGTTCTCAAGACAGAGTTCACTCAAACAATCCAGGCCGGTATTCCTGAACAGAGGTAAGCGGTAATTAGATCCGCGCTTGGAAAGTCGTATATGGAGATGGGATATATGTTTGCAATTGGACAGATGCCAACGAAGCCATTCAAGCTGAGTGGCCGATACTGCGCCTGCATAGGTTATGGAATTGAGGCCGCCGAAGTATGTATTAAGTGGAACCCAGGAAGAGGTGGTAGAGAACGCTGTGACTCGCTCGGGACGTAAGTTCATCCTCACTAGTATAAGACTTAGAAGTTGAGAATGCCCCTGTGTCCAGATAGTAGATCCCGTGTTCAAAAATTCCACCGACCTCACGAACTTCATGAGCTCCGGACTATGCTGTAGAGTCCTGAATAGTAACAGCGTCTGTGGCTTTAGGTTTCCATTGTCAAAATCAAGGCGTAGTACACGATAAAGCATAGGTTCGGTCTTTATGTGAATTAACCTGCTGCAGCTCATCAGGCTGTGTAGATCACTGACAGACAGATAAGCAATCAGCATCCAATACACCTTTGGAGGCAATGAATCCATAGCAATAGCACTTGTGATATATGGTAATGCTTTCTAAGTATTAATTGCATAGACACAAGTTCATTAGTTGACACTGGAACGGGACAATCAATTATACTTCATGTTCGCTCGAGTTGAAGAGAATTAATCTCTGTATGACCTCGTAACAAAACTAATTATAGAAACTAATAATAGCGCCTCATGCATCTCAACAAGTCATCTACCATGATCAACGAGCGCCAAGGCTCAAGGTATCTAAAAATAATCGGTCATAGCGTTGCTAATGTTGTTGTCATTGGTGACAATCCAGGTCCCAGACTTGGCAACGATAACGTTGGGGGTACTGATGACGCATCAGTTGTCACATTCCGGCCGAATAATGGACTACCTTTCCTTCATTCCATAGTGGGTTTTGCTCACTTTACGTGCTTTTGCTGGAATAACAATATTGGCCTTCCACCGACCCTCCCCAGTCTGTGTCATGGCTATTTTCTATTTAGGAGTCATTCGCACCAACATTGAAAGTTTAGGTAGCTATGATTGAGCAAGTATGGGTCGTAGAAGAATCGAAATCAAGAAGATACCCAGTGAAAGCGCCAGAAGGACGACCTTTAAGAAGAGGAAAGAAGGACTTTTCAAGAAGGCGTATGAGCTGTCTGTTCTCACAGGCTGTAGGGTATCCCTTTCCATCATCGAAAGCGAGAAGGGCGCTGAATATGTCTTCGATCCGACAGAGCCACAGCCGTCTAAGGATACAAATAGGGCTACTGAATCCAGAAATAAGAGTCAAGAACCCGTTTTGCCGGTAGAAAAAGTGATTTCGACAGCTTTGACGCTACCAGAAGCTGGCTCCTCATCAGTTACGGCGGTCGAGCCTAGCAAGAGCACCGCGATTAGCACGCCTGACATACAATCATTCGATACATTACCGTGGAGCTTCGACAGCAGTATGGACTTGATACCTTTCACAGACTGTATGGGAATATCAGCTTGGGAAGAAACGTGGATGAAAGATTGTCTCGACTTTGCTGGCCCACCGCAAAGCATGCTCGCACCACAGTCAGCATTTTCACCGCCATGCTTCACCGACCCTTGCGGTCTTTCACTATACTCACCCTTGCCCTACTTAACACATGACTTTGGTTGGCTTACAGCAAACCCAATCCAAATGCCATCCTTTTTGTGATGGAAGAAGAAGTTGGCCACTCGGGGTATTCTGTATAGAATGTCCGATTGATCACTACCCATTCATACAGATAGAGGGTAACACGTCATATGTCGAATCAGCTAGCCATTTCTGGGCTGATCATGGATCAGCTCAAGCAAAGGTGTCATCTGGTGGGTACGCCTCAATGCGATGATGTGAGGGTATCGATGCAGAGTAGAGAGGCGTTTGACACCGCTTGAGAAAGCTTGGAGCGACTGTCGTATTCATCGGCCTGCCAGGAAATGAAAGATCAAATCACCTCGTTTCTGGACATATATAATATCGTTGTATAGCAAACTACTGACTGAGCTTGTCCTATCAGGTCAGCCATCTTGAGTTTTGAACCGAGTAAAAGGCTATCTCAATCTTGTTACTAATAGGAATTCAAATACACTTATATACCCCCACTACGATTACGAAATGAAAAAAATGTAAACCGCACCTTCGTGATCATTTTCAAGAGCGTCATTCACTTTACAGGTGGCATAGCACAATCGTGGTGCTTTTTGGGAGCTTGAAACCGTGATTCCTGATGATTTGCTCCGCACTTCATGTTGTCATAATGCCCACCACCTTTTTCGTCTCTCCCGCTGGTGTCCACCTCTCTCTTACTACAGACTGGACCCATATGCCGGCCGATGAGCGAACAAAAATGATCGATCTATATAGCTATCTGCATGTCACTCCACCAATAATCCCATGTCTCTTTAAATCCTTCAACCAAGTTCCTTTCTGCTTCTACGCCTTTGCTTGCCGCTGGTCGCGATTTCACATCTAAACCATAGCCAACCATGTATCAAATAATTTCCAATCACCCTTACCATCGGCGCTGTGACTGAAACCATTCGCTGCTGTCACCTGGGTGCCAGTTTGTGTATGGTTCTAGTTCCTACATCTTTGGTAGGGGTACGAAACGTATGCGAAGCTGCCTGACCTTTATAGTTAGACGAATTATACCAGTACAGCAAATAGATACAAAGGTATCTGACTTATTACTTAGTGAGCTTAGCCAAGCGAAGGCGGCGCGCCAACATAGATGGCTAAAGACTGGACGTCATTCGAACTCACAACCCCTGACGCATCCTCATTACCGTCAGGGTTAACGTCATCATAAGGAAAGGCATAACCTCTACCATCAACCTCATAAGAATGAACAAGGCGGCTGTAGTGATTAGTAGGATTGACCGTATAGTAGGACCCATGACCTAAGCTCGGCTGGATGTCACCTCCATCGAGCAGAAGCGTTGATCGAACAAATGCGGCACAGATTCGGGGGACTATAGCGGCATGGATTGATGTATCACCTTCGGAGATAGCAAACGGGCCGCTGTTACAGCCCCAGATATCTTTACTGGTAGGTTTGGCGAAGCCACGATCGGTTCCTTCGCAGACGAGCTGATTGTCCAAAACTCTACACTTGACCTGGCTGGCATTTGACTGGGTGTCGATGACGAGGTCTTGTGTTGCGTACTTCTTCCATACCTCGTTGACATAGGCATCCCAATAGTCGTTGAACAGTTGAGCTTCGGCCTCGTGCCGATTTCCCGGGGAAAGGATCCGCACAGTCTTCCCCTCCGCGTTCGCAATACAGAGTGATGCCCAATCACGATGGTCAGTTTCTCTCAGTTTCATTAAGTCATTACAAATCTTGGTAACAGCATCAGCCACCAGCCCAGCAGTGGTCTGGGTACTACCATCCTTTTCAGTGAGTATCATGCCAAGCACTATACCGACAAAATCAACATAACTGATGTTAGCATATAATAGACCATTCATATAGGTCAGTTCTACGAATCCCCAGTTCACGTCTGCATTGGGATCTTGTAGATTGGTAACTGAAGGTTGGACCACGCTATCGCCTCCTCCATTGTTGACAACAAAGAAACGGAGGTCGCTGTCTGCAAAGTAGACGCGACCTGAGCGAATAAATGGAGGGAGTGATACGTCGAGAGTCTGGTTCTTAGAGCCTAAGGATAAGGCAATGTCTTCCATAATCTCACTTGATACATGGGGCTCTTTTGACTTAGGGTAGACAAGCTTCCCGTCGGGGGAGAGAAAGAAAACCTTACCAGTAGCATCCAGGCCGGATATATAAGCTCTCACAGTCGCCCTATCCAAGTTATTAATCAGTTTTACGCTCAAGGAAGCAGAGTCAGGAGCACGATGTTTCAAAACAGGAGCTTTGGGATTGCCTGACGTCCCAGCAAGTAGATTCTTTGGGGTAATTTCGATCGCATCATTGCCACCGGGGCCTGCTTTAAGAAAACCTTCTGGTGTTGCATCTGGCTTTTGCGAGCGTGGCATAATACGGAGTGCAGTGGCAAGCGAGATTCCTAGTAGGTAGACAAGTATTGGGACAGAACGCATAGTAATGAGATTGTTTATTTGATTCGACTTTGACTTGATAGCAACATATGATGCTGCATACATATATATGTATTCACCCATTTATTTGTCCTTGAGCGTATAAAACGAAGATAAAACCAAAATTAAAATAGTGCGTCGATATGTGTATTACCAGGAGGATACTTTAAACCATAAACTGGCCGAATTCGTGTCGCCCACGTTTCCAGTGCAATGTGATCTATTCAATCCTTGTGAGACCTATAATATATTCTTGGTGACTGAGATCCAGCTTGCACGTCTCTATAGCATACTGCACAGACACATCCCACTTTTGTGCGCCTTGGTTGTGGACTCCTCTTTGGTTATATCTAGAAAATATGACGCAAAACATGCTACGAAATTACATCAGTTATACTTATATATGTCAAGCAACTCGAAAAGGACTCGTGGGTACCCAAATATACTTAGTCCAACGGTGACAGTCAGTGAGCCCACCCGGGAGGCCAGATAAGAAAAAACTTGTCTGCATCTCGCCAACACCCTTGTTATTTATGGCATCTGACAACAAAGCGCAGCAGTCTATCGAGTCTATATTACCGTTCATTTATTGATCAGAGGCCCGTCAATGCTTATCCATGGCATCAAACATGATATCGTTTGACTCCGGACGTGATGCCGGTATCCCGACTTTGGCTACCTCTCTCGGTCTGAACTGCTGCATTTTGGATCTCAGAGGCTCACACCACACTTCCCAGTACTCACAACGTCGTATCCATTACTCCCCATGACCAATATTCTAGCTCCATTGGTGTCTTGGGTTGCAAAGTCGATACGAATCGGATCGCCTACTGGCCCTTCGAGGTCGGGTGCGACGGTATATGGGTCAAAGTTGCAAATAGGGGGCGGTTTCTTCATCTTCTTTGCACCGATGAGTCGCAAGGCGCGTACGATATCTCTTACGATGCTTGGAACTACCTGGTATTCGGTACATCTGCTGTGGAGGACCCCCATTTAGGTGGGAGAATTCAGATGCCTTATGAGATTGTAGATACATCAAACTGTCAACATCTACTCAAAGACGGTAAACTGCTTCTGTCAGTCGCGAATAGTATGAATTACGTCTCATCCTGTCATAGCCAGCCTACAAGCTGGGTCGCACAGAACTACGAATTATATAACATTTGTCACTTGGTCTGCAACTATGGAATCGACGAGAAATGTGAGTTGGACTCGACGACGGCAAAGAATGTCACGTACGCTAACGGAGAACTCGTCCCGGCCTAACGGCTGGCATGGCGATAATGTCTTGATCTGGCATACTGGGTTAAGTTTCAATGGTTCTTGAAGAGCTAACCACATTAGTCACGAAGATATTATCATGAAAACCCCAATGCATTTGTATCTCTATATAGATCTGGTGCCAGAAAGGTATGTGACGTTGTGGTGTTAACTGACTAGCTTGCTGTAGCATTCATCGCCTCTCCTACTTTGAAATATCTGACACATCTAATCTGAGAACTGATTGTCCCTCACTTTTCGTCGCTTTGCGGCGGGCATGTTGACCTCTAGCGAGTGTTTCTTTCCTGCATGTAGGGGTTTCTGAATGTTGTCATTCAAGATCGCGGGTCGATTCACGGGCGTTACAGCTCTGAATACTGGTGCTGCTACGCCGTTGTTGTTATCCTCAACGACAGTCATCTCAATGTTTGACATTGGTGCATCGCAAGAACGATCTGGAGGGCACGATATTTTGTCGAGGTATTGATATTCACAATCATCGCTGATTGAACGTGGTGATTGGTGTGGATCTAAGTCGCTACTGCGCTGATAGCTATTGTCTCTAGATAGCATAGCCAGAGACCGACGCCGAATCTCATCCAGAGCATCTTGCAGCTTCAATGCTAAGTGACATTCAGGGTGTAGAATTAAAAGGGTCTCCTCTAGCGTGTCTCGGCAAAGGTTTAACTGGCTCTCTTCCCGGACTGCCTGTTCAGACTTTGAGAGTTGGGCGAAGGCAGCATAAGCGGCGTCCCTCCGCCCAGGTCGAAAGTAAGGGAAAAACGAATTCATAGCCGTCAGCCGCAATCTGGAGTGGAGAGTACATCAAGTGATGCGCCGACCTTTTATGGGGGTCACCTGTACTTGATAATCTCAGGATCAGGTTCGCTTCAACTGACTATGATGGTTATCGTGCGTCTGCATTTATGTAAAATAATACAGATAATCCAGCAAGGGAAGCCATAGATTCGGCAGCTTGATTAGTGGAATATGCCTTGAGAGTGGGTTAAATGCATCGAGGCTTGTATCTTTGTGTACCTCGTTTACGTAGATTAGTTGTAAGTGAGTTCTGGCAGAAATGCAAGTTGATCGTTGACGTACAGTCAGGCACGCCTTCACGGGAGCCTCTATCTTGTACGTACTCTAGGTAAAACTACTATTTTTGTCCAACCACTCTTTGGGGGGAGAGGTGGGATCAGAGGGTTGGGTAGGAGCCGCTTAATCCCTTGAGCGTGCCAAGCTGACTTGAGCGAGTATCTATTTATTACCATTGTTTGAGATATTTATAGCCGGTTCGATAGTGACAAGTAGAAGCGACTGCAGGGAAAGAGTATCTAGAGCTATGTTCTCAGCGCTGCACACTAGCCTTTTTGGACAAATGTCGCTGGCGTGAAATAATGACGGCCTGAGCGTACCGACTCATGGCTGGGCGCCACGGGCTCCAATGGCTCCATCGACTATTGGAAATGACAAATATACTGCTACCTCATCCGGGGCTCGCCTCCGTTTATGGTCTGTGTGTATTCTTGCACCTCAATCCCTTTGGTAGTAGCGCTGTATGCTTCGACGATATTGACCAAACTAATGGCGGCTTCATCAGGCTGGACGATATCAGACTCTTTATTGGCCATTAACTGAGTTATCCTAGATAAACAGGCTCACTACTTGAGTAACACTTCTTAGATCATACACAGACCAGTTGTCTACAAGGCGAGCACTTTGCTCCTTTACAAGGTAAAAGTGTATAGAGCTTATATCGATTTGAATATAAACTTTATCCTCCTTTACCAAACTTTTACAACGTACTGCCTGGACACGGCGAGCTCTTGAACAAGGTTTTTATTGCACATTGATATTATTCAACACTTGCTCATGAAAGAAAATCACTATCAGATATTGTATTTTTATTTGGAGGGGAAAGAGGGGGATGGGGTAATGTGCATTGAGGCTGCTTCCGAGGTTTTCAGAAGTCCCCAACATCCCATTACCGAATCCCTACCCGAAAAAAATCCACATGATTCACTGAAGTATGTGATGGAAAGTGGGCCTGTATTTTCACATTCTAATCCATCTCGTCGAGATTATCACGATTGTCTGACGAGTGTGCTCGATACTTTGATGGGCGTCCAAAAAGACTGTTTCGTTTTCTATAAGAGCAACCGGACAGCCAAAATAAACATTGTCTATCTCTGACAATATTGGACGTGCATTATTCTCTACATACACTCATTACAGCTATCATCAAGTCATCTAAGACAGCGGGCTTCTAGCATGTTTCAATCTAAAGCAATCCTTACGCAGGACATTTGGCACCGCGACTATGACCTTGCTGTCCCCGCCTCCAAACAAGACATAGCTATACATTACGAGAGAGCAAGATCCATGTGTCGCCACAGCGGTGCGTGCATAGTCTTGATTGGAGAGCACCACTAAGATACTTGGCAGGTCTGACACAACATGACATCGAGGACCTGACCCCCAAATTCTGGAATTTCCATTTTGACCGTGAGTCTGATAGTCCTTAGCATACTCTGGAGCCACACTGAATAAGTTAATGGAGTAATTGCTGCCCGCGACATGACGGCATTCATTATCGCAGCGATACACATAAACCTTTGCATAGGAACACTTTGCTCTTTCGTCAAAAAGCGCCCCGATCTACAAGACTTACTCGATAAGCTCTTGAATTTTGATATTTGTGGTGAATTCATGTTGACCGAGGTCAGCCATGGCTTGGATGCTCGCAACCTAGAAACAACTGCAACGCTGCTGCCGGATGGCTCCTACGACTTGGATACTCCTCATACGGGGGCTTCAAAAGCCATGCCTCCGACAACACCGTACTGCGAAATGCCTCGCGTCGCCATAGTGTTCGCTCGACTCATGATTAGCGGACAGAATCATGGCGTGAAGCCCTTCCTTGTGTTCCTCAGCGATGCAGGGGTGATGAGGCCCGGGATTACGTCACGTATTCTTCCTACAAGACCGGGAACGAAACCGCTGGACCACTCTCTGACAACGTTTAACCATGTGGATCTGCCCTCATCGGCTTTGCTCGGCTCTTCTTCAAAACCAAAGAACGACCGTGTTGAGTTCTTACGACAGATTTGGCGTATAGCAGCTGGCACGCTGTCTCTCTCTATCATGGGCATTTCGGCTATCAAGGTCAGCACACGAATAGCTGCTGTTTATAGCGAAAGAAGGACTATCACAGCAACCGATGCGCAATCAAGAAAGAAGATTATGAGTTTCACTACTCAGCAACAACCGATCGTCGAGGGATGGGTTCATGGGAAGGTCTTGCATGCATTCGCTCACTGGACCATAGATATGTGTCCTGATCTAACTGACCCCATGCAGCACGCGCTTGCTACCATTTTCAAGGCGACTGTAGTCAGAGCATCTCAAGTTCTGAGGTCTCTCGCCGAAAGATGCGGGTGGCAAGGCCTTTTCGCGTATAATCAAATAAGCGAACTAGATCTAACATTCCACGGAAATTCAATTGCCGAAGGTGATACATTGGTGCTGTGTATTCGTATGTACCATTGGCATTTGCCTGCCGTCAGTTGCCTTAGCTGTACATCTGAGCTGACCATTCGTTCATAGGCTTCATGTCAGAGCTATTGGGAGAGAAATTAGATCTCCCACAGGCGCGGAACAGATCATCTCGCTTGGCTCAACGCGAGGAAGACTTACTGGCAGACATGAAAACGCGACTTGAGAGAGTCGGGGGTTATGAGGAACATCGCGGTGCCTCATTTGATCGTCACATCTTACCTCGATGCCGATTGCTGGCCGAAGCAATCGGGCATCGCATGGCCTATGAGGCCGCCGAGAGCGCGGGGCTCTCCTTGGATGTGCTGTTATTGTATGAGCGGATGTGTCTGTGTGAGGATTTAGATCCTATGCCTACGCCTGGGCGAGCAGTCCAGACATCTGCACCCTCTCGAGCTTCTGAGTCCTACAATGCCGTCTTGGCCCAGATCAGATCCGAATCTGCTTCCCAATCTGACATAGACGATTACGTGACAGCACCTATCACTTCTGACGAATCGTGGGAATCATTCATGAACAGTCTACGTGCGTTTAGAAACCCGGACGAGGTCCCGGCGCTCCCATCAAAACTATAAAGGCTGTCAGGTGTCCCCAGAGGTTAGTTCAGGGTCCTTATCAAAGGAAGGATAAGCATGAACCATCTGTGCCAAGTTATCACCTCTATTTCGTCCCCTAGTGCGAGGAAAGGATAAGCATCTTCTCATGTTTTGTGGCTCGACTCGCCATAGCTGTTATGGGAACCAGGGAAAGGGAGGAGTGAGTGACTTGAAGAGACTAAGATCTGATGCGTCCTTTTACGAATTGAATAGGTGATTTCAAAAGTAGACTCGACCAATAACAGCAACAATAACAGCAACCACGCTGCTAGTATATGTACCGTAAGCTAAACGCATCGCCGCAATTGGCCATAGTTACTGATGGAGAGGCGTGGCCATCAAGGATACTCCGGGTTTTTATATGGTGGGACAGAAATCCTAGCCATCAGAGAGTGCGTAACAGACTCAGAGTAAGCATAGAAAGCATGATGGAAGATAGATATCAAAGTATAAAACACACCGAAACACTACAAATAAGGAAGCCATAGTAGTTAACTACTCACCATGACTTGCCCGACCGCCAAGTCGGACACCCCGGTGATGATTCATGAGTAATCCGAAACTGAGTCATTCTACTCATTTCCCTAAGATTTATCTTTGCCCTTCTCCTTTTGGTGTTTCGAAAGGGAACAGATGTCTTTTATAAGCTTTATGCTACTAAGCCAGCCATATAAATATATGTACAACCATAACTTATACATTGTGGTACAATTGCTCTAACTCAGTCATATTAATTTAAAGAAATTCGTAACTCTGCAGCCCGCAGTTAGCACATGGGATTCTAACCGCATGTGTATTATGTCCTGACCATTTAACGCTTCCTGTCCTTGATGGCAGGATTTGATTGATGACAGCATATTTCTCCCGTAATTTCTGCAGCCTTTTCATGAGCGCAGTGTCATGGTTAACTGGGGTCCAGCGTTGATTGTATTCTATTAGGATATCTCCCCATGATGTGTTTTTGAGCCTTTCTTCGAAGATGAATCGGTCACTCGGCAATAGACATCTCAAAGTATCTTCATATGAGTGGATATTTGTGCCTATGGATGGGTTTGTGTGGGCGGATTGTTGGTAGATGGTGCCTTGGGTGGACGTGAACAGTGTTGTGTCCGAAATTAAGTGACCATTGGAGCTATAGTTGGTGGAGTACCGAAGAGGGTGTAAGACAGGACACCAGTCAAGTCCTGGACACCATCGATAACCCCAAGGACAGGAATTGAGGGTAGGTTCCGGTACCCTATCGTTGAAAAGAATGTTCTCAGTAGGAAGCGCGGAACTACCCAGATGTGTGGGGGCACAGTCTGTGCTGTATCTTGAAATGGGGGCGCTGATAAGTTGGTGACAGAAATTGAGTGCTGTAGAGGGACTGGGCCAGACAGGTCGAAGGGCTGGCTAGTGCTGGGGTGTGGATGTATGAACAGCGCTTGCTGCCTTGAGAAATCGTGGTCCATCTCAAAAGCCAAATGTTGAGCCGTGATGCGACTGTGTCGTGAATCTTGATAAAAAGAAACGGGGAAAAAATGAGGATAACTGGATTTGTGACAACGTCAACAGCTTTACTTTTCTTTCCTATCTGGCGCTGTTTTTCTTCTTATAATGTATCGCACATTCAGTACCCGCCTGCGAGCCATACTGCCGGGACGTCTGCCTCTCGTTGTGTTGGTTCAGAAAGCAATTATCAGTACCCATCACCAACAGCATTTTGCTACTGCCTTCTGTCATGGATATTGAACCCCTGCCTAGGACCAGTAAGTCGCAAACGCTGCCCTCGTTATGAATATAATGACTCCACCCACCCATGTCAAACCAAGATGATCAGGCCAAATCATTACCCCTTCAAGGCAAGTGTCGGAGCACCAAGACGCGATCCGTATCGACACTTTGCTCAGGGGCTTCACCTGGCAGTGTACAGAAAAGATTTTGACTTTCTTAGGCTACCAGGCAGAACAGGGGAGCTGCAGCCGGAGACATGACGAAGGCGATTGGTGAGGGTGAAGAATCTTGAGAGATTGGCAGAAGCCTCATGATTCTTTAATTCACAAGTGACAACTTCAGCTCCCGTGCTAATCAACTCGATTCATCAGAATCTTGCTTCTATCGGCCACCTTTCGGTATGTAACGAGGTCAGTATGATAACATCACGTACTTCAGATGACGAGAATGAGCAGAAAGGCTGGGTATCACTAATTTAGTGCTGTGAAATCGAGGTGGAGAGTGACAGGGATCGGAGTCTGTCGTTGAGGGCTAAGAACAAAATATTTGTGAAGCATTGACATTCATGGGTAGGTCATGTAGATTGACTAGCCTTTTCATGGTGAAGGAAGACAGACCTGCCTCGATAAACAAGACTGCTCCTGTCGCTCGGCTTCTCATTGCTGTCTTTTCCAATCAGACCCATTACCGACCAGAGTGGAAAAACTTTGATATCGAAATGAGCGACCATGGGGATGCGACATATAGGATGAGTGACTGGCAGCATGCAAGATTGAAACGAGTTGGCCAATGTAGCAGTATAAGCCGTTGAATGTTACAATCAAGACTTTCTTTAGTTCGTCGACTAGCTTGGAAGTCTGTGGCCTCTGCAACGGACCCTGAGTCAGTCGCACCCCAAGCTCAATTTTAAATCGCGCGTGCTACCCCGGAAGTCTTCCCACGCCGGATCTTACGGAAATGGTCAATTGCTACTGTGGTATTAAATCCGGTAATTCCCGAAACCGCGGCTGCATCATCGAGATTCGAGGCTTCCACTTCCCAACGACCTTTCCACTCTGGATGCCACCCTATCCAGCCAGCCGTCACACATCCAAGCTAATTAAAACGGACACTGAGTGGTAGAGTGCTGCCGTACGAACGACAATGCAGCCGTACTCTTTCAAAGATCTTTGGCCCTCTCATTCAACCCAGAGTATAAGTTTCGCGGACCCTGGTGGGTTAAGATTAAGAGAGACAATCTTGCCAGAATAGGGTATTGCTCACGAATCCTGGGCGCCGTGGTTCCGTGGTACATCCGCAGCCTTGAGGCAATTGAAATGAGCCTCGCTTCCACAAGATAACGTAAACCCTGGGCAAGGAGCGGGTTTTCACGCGTCGCTTCTACATAGATTCCCCAGATGCGTACAGTACTGAGCACCTGCACCTTCCGGTCTAAAAAAAAACATGCTCTTTGTAAAGTTTAGGGTGGGACCATCTGGGTACATGGCACTACCTCATAAGCAGATGTTCTGTCAGAATTTGGCCGTCTTACGGGTGCGTAAGCAATTTCTGGCTTAGGGAATAAAGTACTTAGAAGTATCGCGGCTGCCTGGAGTTCCGGGTCGCGAACCTGTGGGGAAGTGGAGAAGCTTCACAGTGTGAGTCTTTAGTACTATCGCTTGCATCAATCAAGTAAGTACATCGCGGTGCGCGACTTAGATAGTGAGCAAAAGAGTACACAGTGTGAAAATCTACTTGAGCTAGATATGTGGGGCTTAGTTTATAAACGAGAGTTATTGTTGGAGAGGAAGGTGCAAGTGCTCAATACTGTACCTGCTCTCTGACTAAAATGTATTGTGCGACTGACTCGGGCGATTCCAAAGGGGCTGTTGCAGGTTATCCCTTTAAGCACAAGCGAATTGACTGGGATGTGATAGAGTTATTGATAGGACCGCCTGTGACATTCTTCCCAAGAGTGTAGGCTTAGTTTTACGATGATAATCGTCCACTCACTGCCATACAAATCAACAAGTCTTCTCAGCTTTCTGTTCGTTCGTGTCTAGTACTTACTTAAATGCCAAATGTTTAAATAAGGATCAAGATAAGGGATAAGAGAAAGCCCCACTTTGAACTCACCGTTAGTTCACTGCGCTAAAGTAGGTCCTAAGCTGTCGAAGATTTCTTTGATTGGATCGCGAAGACCTTGATACCCCCTTTCCCGCGCCTTGTATGAATCATGTTCTTTCCTTGCTCCGCCTAGCCGCATCACATTAGGGCGTGAAGACGGAGAAGGCGAAGACAACCAAGGTCTACGATTGGACGTCGTTTCGTTCAAGCTAGAACCAGCATTTCTTGGCCAACAAACTGTTGCCGACCAAATGGTACTTGTCAATCTTGTTTCCTCCAGCTATCCCACCGTAAAGCTCTTTAGCTGGAGAGCAGTAATTTTTTTTTTTTTTTTTAATCTCAATGTTGCTTTATATAATCCGTAGGCGTGCCTGCTTTCTGACTAAGATGTATTTTGCAACTCCTTCAGAATGTTACTGGCCCCACTTTGCTTAGCCACAAGATTAGTACGTGCAGGGTACTAGGCAGACCTGGTACGACTGCCGGAATCTGTGAGGTAGCTCTTTGTAACAATGAAAACTGTCAGGACTTTTACCATCATACAAACTAGGATGCAGGGAGAGTACCGTCAGTTTTATTCATTTTGATTGGCCCTACACCCGTGTTGTGACCCGCTGGGGGGCTCTACCCTGAAATGGATAGGCCGTTAATGTGCCGGCCGTGGGGGTATTAAGTCGTTGAAATGAATTGGAGTTCATATCAGAGCCAATCAAGTCAACTTCACTCTACTTTGTGGTCAGAGCATAATTAAATGAGTTGCGAAGATAACACAAACTTCGGTTGATTGGCTAGGTATTCATTTAGCACAAAACGAGCAGCCCCGTGGGGTCTAGCCCTACTAAGGTTAGCCACACCTAAATTCCGACCCTCTTTCATTTCACGGCCTTTCTAAACTGTCTATTGATAAGCGCATGACCTTACAGAGATATGTACTATCCAGGAATTTCTTCTTCTTCTTTTTGCCCTGAGAAACCTTTCACTAGGAACATAAACATTAATCAGTAGAGCGGCGAATCTGGATTCGATCATCATGACGTTAACTAGGTACAATATACTGTTCTCGATCCCCGCCTCATTCATTGTATGACGTGATCAACTAGTGTGGGTACGGACGGATAAACCGGTTACAATAAATAGCTCGTATCCGCATTATTGTCTGGTCCTGTGACCCTGCCGTCTTGGCAAACAGCCGGTAGTTTCAAGAAGCCTCTGATATGGAGGTCCGTGAATCAAGTACAGTCCCCAGGGGTTACAAATGTCTTTACAGGTACTTAGATTAGTCATTCTCAGTGGCCAATCTGCTCTGATCTGCTTGTAGATCAGCCCAGTATTATCTCCATAGATACAGAGTATACTGAGTAATTGCTATAGTATTGGTGTTTTAATTTCCGTTGTGGCAAAAGATACCTAATAAATCGCGGAAAAGGAAGAACGTCTAACCCGGTTCTACTAGGATGCTAAGACTGATGAGGAATAGTTATAGTGGTTAGATTTATAAATTGATAAGCACAATGGGGCTGATTGGTGACAGCACTTACTAGCTGCAGCAGGCTAGATTGGTCGATCAGCGACCTGGATGTTACTAATCTTCTTTCTGAATCTCTCTTCGATCATTCTGGCAGCCGCAAGGATGTAAAGAACGATTAACGCACAGGGAAGGCGAGATGTTGTTCTTTCTTTTCGTTTTTGGTTTTTTTTTTTCAAGAATGAGTCTCCAAAGTGTCAAACTTATGAAGAAACCGATAGATATAGGTAAAAGTACGAGGTGAATAATCATACTTGGTTCCGTCCATGGGCTAACCGCTTTATTAAGGCCAGGATTGGTGGCACGGATGAAAGGAAGAAGGCCGAGCTGCTGCATGGATGCCCGATGAATGAAAGCTTTTCAGATGCTATATTGAAAGTGGAAAGACTAATTTAATAATACTAAAGGCCTCCCTGACGGTGTGTACCACGGCTGGCTAAGGATAAAGTATGTACCTCACAGTAGATGGCCACCATGGCCCCCTTGAAAAGCCAATATGTTATGTTATGTTATGTATATTTTTCGTCCGGGGGCCATAGGCCCCGAAAGTCCCCTATTGGGGCACAGGACGTGCTGAGCTAGAGAAATCGGCATCTATCTACACACTAATTACAGAAATGCTATTGGACATAAAGGATTAGTCGCGAAATTAGTCTTCGCCATGGTGTCCAGTTTCTGCAAACGCGTCAGTGAACCGCACTCAATCCAGCATATCAACGGCACAAATGGCGCATCCTATCGAGCCTGTTACCCGTCAGCGGGATGATCAGGCGCGGCCGAGGAATCAGAGCCGCTTATGAAACCTGGTGTCAGGAGGGCTGAGATCAGCCTATGCATACGGCAGTCCGAGACTGCCTCAAGTAGTCACGACCGGATGGAGGGCGTGATGGCGCCCTTCATCTGGTCGAGCACAGGTGAGAGGAAGATAAAGAAAGTAAGAGAATGTGTACAAAAGAGATGTGAAAAGAGAGGGGGAGAGAGTCGCAAGTGCTTCTCTGGTCGTCGTCGCCTAATAGCGAGGGCAGATCTTTCTAAAGAACGCGCTGTTCTTGGACAAGTTGACAAATTTGGTGAAGTCTTTTCCTATTGCAAGATTGACTGCTGCATTCGGTGATGGTGATAGTCTCATCCGGTAGCGCGGCGGTATCTTTCTGCAGTAGAAGATGTGATCCGGTGCTTTGCGTCGGCCACATGAGCAGACCAGGCGTGCATCGTCGTGGTTGAATCTTTCGTGGTACGCGGCGAAGTCGCCGTGCAGGGTTCTCGCTGCTAGTAGATAGTGCAAGGCTGCTCGTGGGAGCGAGAGCTCCGGCGGACAGCCCGTGGTCGCCTCGAGGTTGAGTCTCTTGTACTGCTCAGGAGCGGCAGTGGACCACCATGCCTCGAATGCTTCTTTTGGCTTCTGTCTTGCGACCTTCCGCAAGAACGCCAGGGTTGGTCGTGCGTCTTCTGGCTCGGGCATTAAAGATGCTGCTTTCGCCAGTCGATCGGCCTGTTCGTTGCCAGGTATGTCGGTGTGTCCCGGTACCCATCGTACGTGCGCAGACCCGTGCAATGTCGCTAGAGCCTGGAACTCAAGGAAGACGTCTTGAGAAGAGTCGGATGGTGTGCCTCGCAAGCACGTTGCGACCGCGAGGTTGTCTAGGCAGATGAAAATGTTTTGTGATGCTGACTCTCGCAGGTTTAGGGCTGCCTTGAGGCCTTCTAGTGCTCCTCTGGCTTCAGCATCAAAGACCTCGGCTGGTCCAAGGCGACCTGATCCGTCAAATATAGTCAAGTTGTCTTGATGAATGGCGAAGCCGTAGCTGGCAACCCCTTTCTCGGACAGGGAACCGTCCGAGTAGACGACCAAGGTGAGCGCGTCGAGTGACTTGACCCAGCGGAGAAAGGCCTTGGCTGTCTTCTCCTTTGATGCTGTCTGCAGTGGTGGCATCTCTTCTTGTTGGAAGCGTTTCTGGAGGAGCTTAGGACGCCTGCACGAGACAAGAAGCTCATCTGTGCGTCGGAGTCGTGTTCTAAAGCTATTTTCTGCCTGTTGATACCTTCGCTTTATGAGATCGTGGTAGGTAGGTTGACGGGTTGGCAACGTTCTCCGCACAAGAGGATGAGCGTCGTCAAGTGATTTGAGCCGCGCGGAGAATCTCCATCGCCGTTTTTCCAAGAGTTGATCAACTGGCGGTATGCCGCTCTCGTGGTGGAGGATGGTGATGGGCGTCGTTTTCCAGATGGGCAGTATGGCTCTCATGGACTGGTGTAAGGCCTTGTTCATTCTTTGTATGAGATGTTGATTGCTCGATGGCGTGTCTCTATTAGGCTGACTCCATCGCGGTCTGGTGGTGCCCGGGTACCAGGCTTCAGATCCATGCAATAGTACCGGCTCGACACAAGCCATGACGGCACTTCGCACGGCGCTTGGGAGAGGGCCGTGTATCGTGTTGGCGAGACCCCGTAGATGATAGGCGACGGCATGCGCCTTGGCCGCCCACTTTTCGACGTGAACGCGGAACGATAGCCTGCTGTCAAGCCAGATGCCGAGCCAGCGTATGGCTGGCTCGGGGTGCTTCTCGACATCGCCGTGGCGTATAGCCGGCGTGGTCCTGAGTTTGCTGCGAGAGAAGTGCATGACTTCGGTCTTTTTCGGGTCAAACGAAACGCCATTTGCTGCACCCCATCGAACCATCTCGCCGATGGAGCTGGAGGCCGTTGCAGTGGTTTCATCTATTGTGTCGCCTATAGAAAGGATAGCCGTGTCGTCTGCGTAGCCGAAGCGGCCCTGAGGGTTGCCTAGTCGGTGGATTGGCTCAGTGTAGAGCAGGAAGAGGATGGGCGATACTGGTGAGCCTTGAGGCAGTCCACACTGGAGAGGAGCGAAGGGCGTGAGGGTGTCTTGATACCTCACGCGGGCTGAACGATCCTTCATGAAGGACTCGGCCCATCTGGCGAGATGGTCGGGCCAGCCCTGTTCACGAAGACGCAAGACTAGTCTGTTGCGCATGACGGTGTCGAAGGCACCTTGGATATCCATCGTGACCAGGGTGGCCACCTTCTTGCGTGCGAATGCTTCTTCGATATCGTGGATCAAGGCGGTCACCAGGTCTGTTGCCGACCTTTTGGGGAGAGCGCCCGCCTGTTGTGGATGAAGGACGCCATAGTGAACAGCTGCCCACGCCAAGCGGCGAGCGATCAATCTTTCCAGCCCCTTTCCGAGACAGGAGAGCAAGGAGATGGGTCGCCAGGCCCCTGGCTTTGTGAGGTCTCGTCGTCCCGGCTTCGCGATCATGACCACCTCCGCCTGCTTGAATGGTTCCGGGTGATGATCCAAGGAGAGGCACCTTTCGAACAAACGACGGATATGCGTCCCGACGATGTGCCACACGGCTTTGAGAAGATTGACGGTGATGCTATCCGCCCCAGGGGAAGTATTGCCTGTATGGATAGTCGCATGCTGTGCCTCGTCTAGGGAGACTTCGGGTGAGAATGTGATCGATCGAGGAGGAGAGACTGGTGTCCAGGGGTCTCCAATATCGTCATCAGAAGTTCGGCGTTCCAGTAACGCTCCCCGAAGTGCGCTCGCCTTGTCCATCTGAGTTTCGTATACAGCGTCGTCGACCTGCAGGGGAGGCGGCTGGAAGGGCCCCGGAGATTTCAGCCACCGGACGGTCTTGAAGACAGCACTGCTGCTGGAGAAGCTATCGATGAGTTCCCGCCAGTACTTTCGTTTTGCTCGGCGGACCACGCGATGAAAGTCTCTCTTGGCGATCTGAACATCCTGATTGAAGCTGAGGGGTGCCTCCTTCTGATGGCCCGGAATGCAGCCGCGGCACAGGCGCACTCTTCTGTCCACCATGGAGCTGGGCAGCCACCTTTCCGTGAGGGCCGACCCGCTGCCTTCGCTGCTGATGTTAGCAGATTTACAAGTGAAGACGCAAGATTGTCCAGCTCCGCGGGCGTTGAATCTCTGAGGGGGATCTCTGTGGCTCCAAGCTCTACGATCTCGACGAATCGTTTAAGCTCATCTTCTGTTGTCACTCGAATCTTGCCCGGCTGTAGCGGAGCGGGCTTGATGTTGGGGAGAGTCAAGCTGAGGGTGAAGTGGTCGGAGCTAGTGGCGAGATGGTCCTCAACAGTGGCTTCAGCAAGTGGGATGTTGGCAAAAGCGAGATCGATTGTGTTGCCGTGTGGGTTTGTCGGGATATCTAACGTGTTAAGCAGGTCGATGTCATTCTCTGATGCCCAACCGGCAATCTCTTGGCCGCGGTCCGTAGTCTGCCCTGTCTGCCAGCTTCGATGTCTAGCATTGAAATCGCCAGCGACGAGGCAACGTTCCGGGACAGGCCATCGAAGCAGCGTGTCAAGGGCATCCCTTTCGTCGTTCTGGCGGTAGAAGTTGACTACAGTCACGCCATTGATTATAATCCAGAGAATATCGCGAGTCTGGAACGGTCGTATCTGGTCAGCGAGAAGCCTTGGGTCTCGTCGGACATATGTCATCACTCTAGGTCGAGTATCGTTACTGTCCCAGGACTCTACTGGCGTGAACGTGTCGTAAGCAGGATGGGTCTTCGTCAGGCAGCGCGTTTTCGTATGGGCTGTCCACGGCTCCTGCAGGAGCACGACGTCATATCGTTCCGAGTCAGCCAGTGCCAGAGCGCAGTCGTGAGCCGGAGGGATCTTGCCGACATTGGCCTGGAAGACCTTGAGCGGCTTCCTGTCGTTCTTTCGTGTCTGCGAATATCTATTCCTGGTCATGAGGACGAGTAATGAGTACAATTCGACGCTTTCGTGGCGAGCCTGGTCTAGGATGCTCGGGCTCCTCCATTTCATAACCCGCCCTGGGGGCGGTGGCCACCAAGATGCACGAAGGTGCTCGTGACGCGGCCGGGCTCGAGTCTCGAGCGTCTGGACGTTCGTCTGCTGGGGTATCGTCCCTCAGCAGCTCGGTCGTGTCTTGTCGGATTTCTATGTGGGATTCTGGTTGTGAATCCAAGTGACGTTGTCGGTACGTCTCAGCGCCCACTATTCTGATGTGTTCCCGTTGTTCTTTGCTGAGCCGGCGGAGGACGCCACGCACTTTCTTCGGCCGGGCTGGACACGTACGAAGGCTGGCATCGTGAGGGCCTAAGCAATTGACGCACTGCTCCCATGCAGCGCAGTCGTCTCAGAGTGGCCAGTCTTGCCACAGCGTTGGCAGACTGGCTGTCTATGGCACTTGCGGGTAAAGTGGTAGCCCCAGCACGTTTCGCACTGCTTGGGTACGTCGCTTTTGTCTACGAGTCTGGCCGCCCGGCTCCCGAAGAGGGACCAGAACCTCTTCTTGGTGGGCTTCAGGAAGGAGACAAGGAGAGTCTTGGTCAAAGGGTTATCCGAGAATTGTCTTCCAGGACGTATATCAACGGGCTTGAGCCCTGTCTGGATTTCTATCTCATCACTGACAACGCTGTCACTATCCACCTCGTTGCCGCGAAAGTCGGTCAGTCTTCTGGGAAAGTCTGAGACCACGTAAGTATGCCATTCCTTGTTTGTTTCTACCGCCGTAGCTCCCAGCTCAGCCGCCCACTCGGCCTGCTTCTCTACGAGAAAATCGCGTGTTTCATGGTCGGCAGTCAGGACTGCCCATCCCGACCTGACCTGGAATACCTGTCGGACCTTGTCCGAGACGGTGCCGAGTTTTTCCCTGATCAGGGTCCGGATGGCATAGCCGCTATGGTCCCTAGCCGGAGCTCCGGCTTCTAGACGGACGAAGACGCGGAGGTCCTGTCGGGGTGGGGCGGCGATGGTGGCTTGTTGCCCTTGGCGATGAGGTGGGCCCGATTGTCGGTGCTGTTGTTGTTGTTGATGATGATGATGCTGGTGGGCTGTGCGGGCGCGGTCAGAGCGGGAGCGAGGCGGCGGCGACACTGCTGTAGGTAGGTTTAGAAGCTGGTACATCGCTAGAAAGCTCTCGTTTCCAGGCGTCAAGGACGCTGTCGACAAACTTCTGAGCGAAACGTCGCTGCGGTCCGGAGGTGAATTGCTTGTTGGCTTCTTCAAGCTTGGCGCAGAAGGCCTGGAAGACCATTAGTTTGGCGTCGTACTCTTCCGCGTGTTTACGCGCGAGATCATTGGCCGATTCGATAATAGAGATTGGTTGCTGTTCAGGGGTCGATGCGGGATTGGCACGCTCAGCTCCTTCCGTAGCTGCAGCAGTGGTGGCGGCGTTGAGTGGCGAGGACGGTGTCTGGGCCGTCCGCCCAGGTCTGGGTGAAACACCAATGGGGCTGTTCACGACCGCGGGGCTGTTCTGCAAGAGGGCTGCACGAGCTCTTCGGTTCAGATTAGCGGGAGTGTGGACCCCTAGATCGAAGGGGTTCGGGGCGATAGGCGGGATCGTCGGAGACGAAGCCATCGCCGCGACTTGCGACTGCGCAAAGCGCAGATTGAAATGTTTGTTGTGCACTTGTTAAGGATTTTGGTGTAGACAGGGCCACTTTCTTAACACTTGTATGCCAAGAAAGTGTGATGACGAAGGAAGGTGCCTTGAAAAGCCAATTTAGGCATAGAAAAGCCGCTATAGGGTAGTACACTGTCAATTACATCTACGTCGTGGCCCACGAGCTATTAAGTGCTGGGAGCCTGAAGGAAGTTAATAAGTCAAGCAGTGAATCCCAGCATTTGGCTTTGCAGGAATCCCTCTCTGCTTGTATATCTCAAAACAATCCTTCGAGCGGCGGCGTACGCCGGAAGGAAGCTCCAATTCGATCATAATTTTGCTTTTCTACGGTGTTAACCCTCAACATCTTTCAGCTACTACCTGTACTGGTCGCAGATTGAAGGACTAGGACTACTGCTACACAGACGAACTCCAATTCCCAGAGCCGTCAGCCCCATTCGTTTCTCAAGGGATCATCTGGTAAACAACATCGTAGCCTGTAGGGTGGGTGGCTAAGCATATAGTGGGGCGGGTACATGTTGCGAGTTTCTTCCGGGCACCCTTTTTATAATTGGTTACGGCGGGCCATTTTATCCGGGTCTTCCTAAAATTTTACTGTGAAAAGATGCGACATTTTACTCCCAGTTGCTGCCCTATATCGCTCTACCAACACAAACCTCGAGGATTACCGCAGGCCTACTTCCCATAATGTCTGGAATATTTGCGGTATCTCAGGAGGTTTGGGATTGTATCTTTAACTATCTTGATTTAGGCAGCCTCGCCAGTGCGTATGAATGTAACCTACACATACGCAGCCGTGTGGAAAAGTTCTTTTCGAACTGTTACTATACATCAAAACCAGACACACCTGCGGGACCGTGCGGCGACCCATACCAAATTATTCAAAGATTCTTATCTGTTTTTGATAGTCAAGCCTATCTAGCAGCTGACGAGATCCTGGCCCAGTTGCACAAGAGTTCAGATCGTGGCGGACCGTCGTGGAAAGAGGCTGTGGCAATAGCGCTTATGGCACGACACTGCTATGATGCCTCCGAATATTTTTATTTGTCCAGTCTCGAAGACCTCCCTTCGGACAAGGGTCAAAAACGCAACGCGTTTTTGACTGCAGCACGTTTTGGCCGGGATCCGGCACCTGGTGCAGAATTGAAGCCGGACGATAAATGCTGGGCATATGCCTGGATGGCTTATCATGGTAAAGTTAATGATATGAAAGCCCTAGAAATGAGTGTGGAGCACTTCACAAACGTCGAAGCCTACAGTCCGGTCACCATGGCGGCCATATCTGGGGAGATCGATATCTTGAAACATTTGCATGATGTCGACTTCGACTTATGGTCATTTACCAGTAAACCTTATTCGCCGTTGGCCGCAGCCTTACAGCGCGGACATGAGTCGGTGGTCGAATATCTATCTGGAAATGGTAGCATACAGTGGTTGACAGATGACCAAGTCTCCCATGCCTGTAGCACTGCTGCCACTCACGGCCGCGTTGATGTCCTTCGCCGAATAGAAGAATGCCATCTGAAGGAGACCAATGACTGGTATTGCAATTACGCCGGTGCCGGGGGTGGAGTATATCCCAATCGAATTGATTGGTATATCTTCGGCCCTGAGAAACCGCCGAAAGACCCAGAACGCGTTGCCATGCTGCAGCATTTCATCAAAAAAGAGTGGTATAAGACCCATGCCATCGACCGGGATGGCAACAACGTCCTACACCTTGCTGCAGCTGAGGGCAGTCTCGATTTATTCCAGATATTATGGAATGATGATGCCAAGGAGGATCAACTCAATAATGCCGGGCAGTCTCCGATCGAGTTAGCAGGAAATAATGAAAGCGGCATTGCCGATTGGCTATCAAAAGAGCGGCACATGGAGATAACCATCACAAGGAAACAAAAGATCAAGCCTGCGAGGATGATAATTGAAGCGCAGCGCCAGCTCAGGACACAAGAAATCCTCGTCCGACTCTTGCATAATTATGGAAGAAAGGACCTGTCAGACAAAGAGGAACCCAAAAAGATTCTGAAGACCATCATCAAGCAATGGGATGCTCAAAAGATGGATGAAAAACTTGCTGATATCTGGGTACACTATTACTCCTTTACTGCTATGAATGCGTACATCGACAAAGCTTCGAAGGTCTTGCAAGGCAATTCTTCAGGCGAAACCTTGTTCGACATTTTGTTGGGAAATCTTGAAGACAGTGGGTGGTTTATAAGAAAATCTGAATCCGAGGATACCAAAACAAAGTTCAGAAACGGTGCTGAACACTCGCGTAGAGATCGAGATATAGCTAGATTTCTTTTCTGCAGCGTATACTGCGAACGACAATTGGCCAAGATCATTTCGGGTCTACCTAGTGCAGATTTGACGGAGATCGAGGCTTACAGCCAAAGTAAAGAAGGGGAAATGTTAAAGGCTGGAAGGGAAGCCGCATGGGGGGATGAGAACAAGATCAGGTCTTGCTTCGAAGACAAGCTTGGAACACTGGACGAGTTATCCAAATACAGGTAGTTTGCAAATCGTACGGCGAAATGCCGCAAGAGGAGGTTATTGAATAAAAACTACGTTGGTTCAAGTAATTAGCAATTAAACTTAAGCGGCCCTGCTAGTGAACACCTTGGAAGTACCTCCAAGTCATCAAGATAGAGGGCTACAAAGACCATTTTGTGATCTGGCAGTGGCTGACTATAGCCGTGCGAGACTCATAAACGGCTCCAGCAATACACTTTCTACAATCTGATGTACGTATAGGACGCGTATATCGATGGCCTAACAACCGGGGTGATGATATCTCTGCCACTAAAGATCATAACGACGCAGTGGTTTGACTTGAGTACGAAACTGTGCAGGAAGGCTGATTTTGGCGATTATTCCTAACGATTTCGACGTATCTCGTTGACTGGAACGCGTCCATTGCAATGGCGGAAAAACAGGGATTCCTTTTTTTATCCCACAGTAAGAACCGATCGCTGCCTTTAGCTTTAGTTAGGTACTTGACTTGTTAGCCGATGAATGAATCATATCACGACTGTGTAGTGAATTTCAAGTCCACTTTTGAACTTAAATTTGTCTTCTGCCCTTTTGTCCAAACCGTTCTTCATCCTGACAGACCCGCAGCAACCAGGTCTGTAAACACGAAGAATTACCACTGTGATTGTTCGCAGAGTAAATCATTAATTTATGGTATAAAAATACCTCGATGGCCTCGACTGAAATTGGTTGCCCCTCGTTTTTTCACCGAAAAATGGGTATGCGCAAGCTAATAAGGGTTGATGGGGCTACCGCTATGTATTCCGTGGAGATCTGAAGGGACCCATCCTACGGTAGGCCTAGACCTCCTCACAAGACAAGTATTATCCCTCATCTTGATGCAGAAAAAAGCCAAACGTGGGTAGAGGACCGATAGCTCCAACAATATTGAATTTCCATCGTTCCTCAGGATTGCATGCCCATCACCTGATGTTCAATTTCGAACAGAAGCACATTTCTAACCCATCCCCCTAATCAAGGAAGCCATATCCTCGCCCTGCGATTGGCACTTTCCAACTCAAAGTACAAGAGACTCATACAGAACAGAACTTCTGTATGCGGGGATGAAGTGAGGAGATCTCAGCTCTCTTGGTAGCAACTCCGACGACATAATAGCTAAAAACCCCCTTTATCAGCCCGACGGGGTACCACTCCCATTATAGACTCACACATACACAAATGTCGCATGCCCATTATGCAACCTGACTATGCCCCTCCGACCTCCTTACGCGCTCTGATCAAGCCCGAGGAAGACTGGACCAAGATATCAGATTTTGGCGAGCGGAGGAGGATACAGAACCGCCTTGCTCAGCGCAAGTACCGTAAGTTGGATCCTGTCGATTCTAGTTTATTAGGAAAAGCTCTAGAGAAAGCCATTCAAGTTCATCGTGCAGAACTAACGGCCAAGTACAGGAAACAAAGCCAAGCGTCTTACCGGTTCCTCTGACGAGGTAGAGGCCGATAAACCCCGTCAAAAGCCTACCAGATGCAAGCGCCGTTCCTCAGCATCCCGCAGTAGGAAATCAAGCTCTGCAGGTCTCGGATTACGCGGGGTCTCTCAGCTTCAATTCAATTCACCAGTGATGCCTACTGGTAAGCCTGGGTTTCCCGATACCTACAACAACCAAATGAGCCTCGACAACCAATTCTGCTTCGTTTGCCCTGCCAATCCTGCTTCCATTGAGATTCCCCTTCCTCTCTATGACTTTACTCAGCCCGACATAGACATTGCAACAGCTGGCGAATATGCTGCCAGCACAATGTCCTCCACAGTGCCCATGCCATCTTCTCTCGCAATACACTTGGGCGACTGCATCAATTCAGAGACGTACCCCAGCAGCGATGGATTCAACCTGCACATGGCCTACAGTAACATGACTCCTATGGAACTCAATTATCTCAGCCTATACGACCAGCTCTATCTTCATGTGAGTCGCGCCAGTAGAACATTGCATTAGGCTGCACGAGCTCCACGATGTTAATGAGGTTCGCAGACTCCATCTCCTTTTTATTCTTCGGATCAATCTGCCGACATATTACAGGCTGGTCTCGGCTGTCCAATCGCGCACAACTAGAAGAATATAAAGGAATTTTCCTTTGTCTTGAGGCAATACCTACGCGCCTCCACTCGCTGTGTATATGTGTAGTCTAATCCCTGTGCATATGATACTCAGTAATAAATTAAAGGCCGACTTGGAAATGCATAAGAAGAGTGACAGTGACATCTGATTTGCCGCTGCTAAGGTGTTTGAATCAAATAAATCCTGTCTTATTGAGACAGCCTCTCAAATATGGCCCAAAGAAAACAAATCAACCCATTTATCAAAAGAAACAAGATGAGTGCGCGAGGAGATTAACGACAACTGCTTCCGTATATTAAACAAAGCGAAGCCGACATACATCATTCAAGATATTCGCGGCGTCTAAAAATGGACGTTGTCGTTGAATATGACCTGCACATATTTCTAATGCTTCTCTTAGCCCGCTTGGTCAGCCCATAACAAATAAGGTCTGTCGAAGTCTGAGGTGTGAGCAAAACAAGTGTTCTCTTCCATTCGCTGGTGACTACTCCTTCAGTCCGTCAATGAAACTCGCATCTTGGTTAAATTAACCTTGCCAATAATCGTTTGCCAGCCGGTAATACTTCACACGCTGTGGACGTTGCACTATCCTCTCTCGCTTGACTCCCCATAGTGGAACAGAGTTGGGACGTGTGATTATTCACAGGGTTCCACTTGGGTGTGCAGATTTGTGAAAAGATTGAGGGGCGACACCACAACAAATGACTTAGTCGTACAATAGCCCTTCAGAGACTGCCAATGAAATCCCGAAACTAAAACCACGTCTTCTGGGCCATACTTTAAAAGATGTTCAGTACACAGGGATCGAGTCTCAGCTCGTTCCAATGCCCTCATCAAACCTTGCTCTCCTCTTTTCAGATCCCCCTAACAAGACTGAAACTTTCCCTGCTGTCACTGTCCCTACGGAACCGTGGTTCTCCAAACATTGGTGCCAGGCGCTCACTCACTATGGAAGATAAAGGTGGCAGTGGAAATCTAGCTTGGCAGCAGTGGGTTGAATGGACCAACGTCTTACAGAGCACCAACACACAATACCTGCTCATTTGCCTTGGCTACGTCATAATATTCACATATCATACACGGCACAGTATATCAGCTTACTATGGACACTCACGTACAGAGAAGTCCCTGGCACTGGCCTTGCATATTCTGGCAGCTACCTTTGAGCTTACGCGATACTACTTTCGTGCATTCAGAAGAACAGTACAGCCAGATCTCTTCGACACGGCTGCCTGTATGATCCATTCGATCACTAGCCTCCGTCTAGCTAGAACGTTGCGTAGGGGAGATAAAACCACTCGGGCATCGTATCAGGCGCCGGCGATGTTGCGACCAGTGCTATCCCTTGCTGCAGTGGTACGACAGGACGCCTTTGCGCATGAGGCTTGTGTCAAACTTCTCCATGCTTTCTTGTACACCCGACTGCTCATTTTTGTGGCCAAGAGAATTGGCATGGGGAAGATTCAGTCTCACTCTACCATATACGCTCAAGCGGTAACCCTAGGGGCCATTTTAGCCATTATTTCGTCGGGCCTTCCGGCAGGAGTGCCGATGTACATCGGAGCGGTCGGCTTAGTTATGGTTTTTAACCAGCGAACACCCATCAATCTACCTTCATCGGTTCATTTAATGGATGGTATTGAAAGACGTCCTGATACCAGCGTCATCAGGTCAACTTCTGTCAAAAGGACTAAGGAAAAAGTTCAACAGGCCATTACGAAAGTCATCCACTGGCTGGGTTTGTTCGAAATCAAGAGTTTTGAAATGAAGCACCTTTCGCCCGCTATACCGGCAGGTTATATCGACGAATACACTGAGAAAAAGCTTGCCGCCACATGAAGTTTGAGCTTTCGCATTAGATAGCTGAATTCTGATAGTTATTGTTATGTGTACCATTCGATGAGCTGACGCTATCATTGCTGGTCGATGGAAATGGGGAATTTGGACGAGGAAGAGGTAAGAGAATACATAAAATAATATATCGGTGTGGACTACAGAGACGCTGGAGATCCGGAACTCATTCATAAAATGATAGTATATTACGTGTCTCCAGCTCGTCGCCATGAATCTGTGTATTAGTTACGTTGTGTAGCAAAATCCTTTCCTTAGTAAATTTATCGAGTCGAATGGCAATCTTCTGAGTCCAATTTCAGAGGTCGCAGCTTAAGCTGTGATTTATATTCAATAAGATTATCTTTTCTAACCGAGTTTGCAGAGCTGACAGGGCATTGGAAGAGCTCCGGTACGCTACATTGTCGACCGAAATTCAAGGCAGCCTGGCCTTCTGATCCAAGTCATGGTCCATCTGGCTGCTGTGGTGCGTTGAATTTATCTTGTACTGTGACAGGATATGTCAAAACCCAGAAGAAAACCAGGGCTCGCAGAAGTACCACTGCCCTGTATCAAGTCCACAACTCTAACCACGTCCCTATCACATTCTGCTGCCATTACAAACTGGATTGTTTTGGACATTAACGGATTCATATTATCTCAGCCAAGATCAGACGCTATCAAGATCTTTCACAAAAGATCAATTAGGAAGGATCAGAGATTGATAGCGATAATAAACCATGCTCGTAGCCATTGGAGGCAACAGATACTGTGGCAGCCACAACAAGAGTGTCTTGGGCCGTTCTCACAGCTTCTTTCAATTGGGACTATACTTGACACTGCGAGGAGCATATACGCACGAATCGTCCGTCAACACTTTGACCAAACTGTCTCGTTGTATAGAGACTGCAACAGAGTGTGATGGGCAATGCTGCCTTGTGTGACCTAAAGGCGGTCCAACTAACGGGAAACTTCCGTTTCCTGACCTGCATGCAAGGCTTGGCAATAGCCACGTCACCCGTGTCTGGCGCTTATTTACGATGTGTTCACAATATGTGGTGTGTGAAAGACCTGCCCCTGCCGAGTCCATTGTCTCTGCGTGTGATCTCAAGATCCCTTGTCTGCATGCAACACTCCCGGTTATGCCTTTCACTCAACGCTTGTTCATTTCGATTTTTAATGGTCTATCAAGAAATGATTTATCTTTCATTCATTTTTTTAATCCATATTTCACAAATTTAAATCATACAATTTGACCTCCTCCTCTTTGATGTTGAGGAACTTCCGCTCGCCCTTAAGATTAAAAGAAACTTTTCGGAGTTTATCGTAGTGACCTATGAAGATTTCAAAATCTGAGCGGTTTCGGAATGGCTTTGACACGTGCTTAGCGTCATTCACAGTTCTACTGAAGGGGCGATAATCGCCCCGGAGATGGAACGCTTTCAGCTGCCTCGCCGATAGATGGATGTTCTTCTGTGATAAGATTAATACAATTCCCTTTCGAGTCAGGAAAACAAAGAGGTGGTTTTCACTGACTTCATAATTCGTTCGTCGATAACGCTGCCCGCCAGAAGCCTGCAGGTTGACTGGCATGCCAATAAACTCAATCTTGGGACATGACCCAATGAGCTTCTGCACTCCGTAGAGATCGAATCGCATGCATGACTGCGGTTGATCTATGACCTCTCGAATATCCAATACCAATAGCCGAAGCATCTTGCCGTGATTCATGACATTTTGGAGCAAAAACGAGCGTAAGCTTCGAACAGATTCGTCGGCTTCATTGGAGTTCGCCATCACTTCAGTGTGATGGACCGAACTTATGGCACCACTCTTACCGGCGAGATGAGACAATCCTCCTAGTCGAAGCGAGAGTTCCTCCAACTCGCACGTTTTACCTAAACACGAGAGCAAGTCCAAAAAAGAATGCCTCGAAAGATGGCCGGCAAAACGTAGAACTTTCAAAGAGCTGAGTTTCTTCGTTTCCAACAAACGCTGAATCAATAGATCGGCACCAGGGCAGAGATTGAGGTCCAGATTACGCAGATTCCATGTCCTGGCAGGTACAAGTTCAGAGACACAAAAACCATGCAACGATAATTCCTTCAGATGGGTTAAGAGAGTATTTTCAAAGAACGTAGTACCTGGTATCAGATTCCAGGCTGGAATGCTGAGGATGACAGAACCGAGCTGACTGCAATGGGATAAATGCCACTGAACCCATTCAAGCTCTACCTTGGATCGAATATTTTTGTGTATCAAGCTTCTGAGATTAGGGAAAGGCTGTGTACCTGTAACCCATGGACACTCGCATGAAAAAGTAGTTACTCGCTCAGGAGCAAGCATGATGGCAGAAAGAATTGGACTTAGGAGTTGAGAATGACCTAGGCTCCAATTGAATGTATTGCCACGATGTGAAATATCAATAGATCTAACCAAACCACCCAACTGTAGGTTTGTCGATAGAGTTCTTAGGACTAGCATGGTACTGCAATCAACGATACCAGATGTGAAACTGAGCTGCAGGGTGCGGTATAGAAGTGGCTGGGCGCGTTTGCAGTTTAGCCTACTGCATCTGACCAAGCTGCTGAGATCGCTGGTGGAGAGATACCTCGCTAGCATCCAGTATACCTCGACGGGAAGGGATTCCATGGTGATGATGAAGTTTAGCTAAGAAGGTTACCACGGAACTTAATATAGTCAATCTCAGAACGGTCGCGCTGCAAAATAGATCTTCAAGTCTAATTTTATTTGTTGATAAGACGCATCATGAAACGGCTTTACAAGGCTGCCTCATGATGCTTTCTGACACAAGGAAAATACAAGAACTAGGTTATGATAAATGTCACGTTCGACTAAAATGTATTGTCTCATGGCGCCTGATTCTGGGCAAATGCTGTCAGGGCTACACCCTCCAATTCTGCTTAGTTGGTAATAGTCATCTCGGGTTTGTGTCTTGCCGAATGCCCCAATACTTTTAAGTCTGGTTAGCAGCCCGCAGCGCTCTGGAGATACCCTTAAATCCTGAGAACATTGTGATAAGTGGTGTGTGTGACTGGATAGCGCGCTGTAGCGCTGATCAAAAACTCGTGCGCTGTTGCAGCTGACGACATGTTTCAAACATTTGACTGCTGTAGTGGCAAACACTGAATTCTCCTTGTATGTACCTGAGGTCGATGTTGATTCCTTCTTATTGTTAAACTTTTCACTATTTGCTTGTTTCTATTTATAGTCCATCAGCTTTGAAAGTCGCATATCTTACATATAAAGATTCGACTTCATTCCAATAAATCATCCCACGTAAGTTTAGAAAAGTCTCCAAGACCTCGTAGTGATGCATATCGACGCACTGAATCCTACGCACCCATGGGATTCTCATCTGACCCCTGGCAGTAGTCCTGCGAGTATCGGATTTGATGACTTCACTGATTACGGCACTGACCAAGCGCTTGTATGCCAATACGATACCGAAGAGCAACTTTTCTCTCTGGATTCGTGTTTCGATTCCTTTTTGAAAGTCAACCAGATTTCTCTAGCCCATACGAGCTACCAGACTTATCCCAGAGAGCAGTCTCGCCTTCGGTGACCTCACTCGACCGCGCCTTCTCTTCAGAAATTGCTGGATATGACTTTTCTTCGGTCCACACATTTGCAAGTCCGATTTGGCCTTCCGATGAAAATGAGCACCCCAGAAGCTTTTTCAAGCTTTCTGGTGTGGCTAAGGACGTTGATAACCCCTCTAAGTGGCGTTCCGTCGATGATTTGGAGTCGCATGGCCCAAAACTTTCACAAACTGGCAGAGCTGGTCGTGGCACGACAGAAAAAGTACCATGTTTGCTGAAATCACCGAGAAGATCTCGGAGGAGGAACAAAGGCAAATTAGGCATCGAGCCACTTCGGACGCTCCAAAGGAATATTTACAGGTGTGAATTTCCTGGATGCAGTTGGACATTCCGGAGAAATGAACACCTGAAACGTCACATGAAGACGTAAGTGCACCTTAAGCCAGTGATACCTTCCTTCCTCTCTGTAAGCTTGGCTTTACTGAAAACCCTCACATCAGTTTACACAGAGAAGCCCCGGAATCCTTTTTCTGCGAGTTTTGCGGGAAGAATGGGTTTAGTCGTCGTGACAACTTGAGAACCCATCGGAAGTTGCATGCGCGTCAGCCGAGTCGCAACTGTAGAGTTGGGTTCATTCCTGCCGCAGCATTGCTGGTTCACCAAGAGATGCATGGCAGGAATCTGAGGGTGAAGTTGCCTAGTGCCTGTAGTAGACTCAGGCCTAGGCATAGATAAAGCAACAGCATTTCTTAGCACTGCAACATGCTACCCTCTCCTTATTGAACTGATATATATGCCGTCAAGTCCCAGATGTCCCTACCTTTCAAACGCCTAAACATATACCGGGATGAATTTTCACAGACTATCCATATGACTGGTGAATGTATGTTAAAATCTCCCAACTCCTCGTAGGCTTGTAATATGCTCGTAAGTAGTCCTGTAATTGAACGAGTAACTCAAGTAGTAAAATGATGTACTAGTCTATTTTTCCTAACGTCGCAGCTTCATGCCGCCTTCTCCTGCCACCAAGGATCTCGGACATGCCTGTTAACAGATGCTGATTCACTCCAGCTTTCTTGTTGCTGAATGGCTACAAGTACGCTTGATTGCAAATTTGCTTCCAATACGAGAACTCGTCAGAGCATATCTCCAGCCAATCTTCCTTCAGTGCTCCAGCGCGTGATACCCAGGTACGGCCCTGGGGAAGTCCGCCTTGGCAAGACGTACCAAAGAGTAAGCAGCATCTCATACATTTCATACAGGGAGTAGATAAGCCAGGACTCATGAGACACATTTGTAAACTGAGCTAACTTCGTTATAGTGACTGATAGATACACTACTGTGTTATTTGCAGTTGAGACTTGTGGCTGAGAGCTTAAATCAGCATAGAGAACTTAGTTGTAGGTTTGGATCGTGATGTTTTCTTTTACCAGTAGACACTCATAGAACGTCTACGGTGAAACTATTCTACACGTAACGTGGTATCGAAGATTATGAGTGGTATGACTACAATTGCATAGTTACAGATACCCAGCACGGGGATAAAGCCACCTATTTAAGGAGTCGAATATCGACAGTCAGGCTCCACCAACTAGTATATTTTGTCCATTAGTATGAAAAGGCTTCTTGCGTTCCATAACCCAGGATATAACAATGACGGCTTAAGGTGTATACTACTGCGCTCTGGTGCTACAGCCGTAGAGCTATTCTTAGACATCCATCGTTGCATTAAGTAGAGAAATGAAGAAAGGCAACTTACAGATCTCTAAGTAGCTACCCCCACGTATAATTCTGGCACTTACAATAAAAAGCAGTGTCTATATAAACCTTCAATATTGCTTGATTCTAAAGCCCGAGCATCATTCCCCTTTCGATAACGCGCACAGCCGTTGTTATCCAGCGCCATGGCTCAAGAACCACAGGATAGAACCGACTTAACTAACCTCCTTGGCAGCAAAGGTATAACTTCATGGGCCAAGAATGTAGGTTTGAAAAGGCTATCGAACCAACGCTCCATTCTTGTTGCCACCGGCGCGATCAAGGTAACCTTCCAGCTTCAGAAACATTGATCGTACGCTAATCATATAAAAGTCTGGAGAGGTGATCCTCAAAGGAGATATGAGCGATGCGCTCGAGTTTCCTCGAGTGCAGACAACACTGCAAACGGGAGCAAAAATAGTCCTTTCGCCGACAGCTTCCGTGCATTGTCATTTTTCTGTTCTGCTTGTATTGCAGATAATTAATCCCAATGGCGTCTCGAACTGGCAAATCCCTGATTACGACTACTTTGAAACGTATTTCCCTATCCTCTGGGACGAAGGATTACAGGCTTCGCTTCCTGAGGAAGCTAAAATATGGTTGGCCGCGCAGCAAGATCGACTAACTATGGACTGGGACCACGCCAAGGAGTCACTGGAAGCAAATTGGCCAGATATAGAGGAAACCTCCACCAGCCCTCAAGAGATATTTCTACGAGCATGGCTCTATGTGGAGTCCAGAGCGTACAAAGATACGCGTGGCGATACTACACTTGTGGCTGAGAGCTTAAATCAGCAAAGAGAACTTAGTGGCGATACTGCTCTGTCATCAGCTACACCTAAGGACAGGCAGGTCCTCTTTCCCGTGATAGATCACTTGACTCTCGATCCCGAAGGCTGCAAAGTACATATCGGCAAAGGCTCGTATCTGCTGGAGACCAAGCGTGAGTATAAGCCTGGTCAGCCGATCGGCCTACTTTGCGGCAATAACAAAAATGACCTCTTAATCACATGCGGAGCTACCACGCAGAATCAAGAGCCACCAGAAGCCTCAAGTAATGAGAACCTGCGAGGGGTTTTGAATAAAACTAAGCCTTAGCTCTGAAGAAAATTGGATACTTGGATCAGGAGGCCATACGAATAGCACGATTGCGAACTGCGATCCTCTGTTGCAGCAGGAGTCTCAATTCAGCAACATATGCGTAGCTTATTTTCAAGTTAATATCCCATTTAGGAGATCGTGGACTGGGGCGAAGATTTACGTGGCGGAATGCTCAGCACAAAGTAAAAGTCTAATCAGCACACAGAAAACCGTCATTCATTCCTCATGGCTCTTTGTGCTGGCAGGCTGTAGGGGGCAGATAGTATCCTTGGAAGATGGGAGATTTTAGACAGCCGCTTCTGTTGACGTTGGACCGCTGCTTTCAGCTGCGTGTAATAGTCAGCAAGAAGGAGAAACACGAAGATTGTAACAAGTTGCTGCGTCCTTGGAAAGAAACATGATACCAATTAAGGTACAGTGAACCATTTACTGCCTCATGTTCTTTTGTGAATATATTCTAAATAAAGCCATCAAGAAGGAAGATAGATGTATCATGAGCATCAGTGTCTTGGCCGCAAGTGATCTGATCATGTGTCAGCTGAGCGGTGGAGACTGCGGTACCGTGCAGGTTGAATGGTATTCTCTGCTTTCTGTTCGCGTTTCCTAAAATAGAGTCCCGTAGGGAATTTTCTATTCTGAGGGCCAGAGCTTGCGGTCAATGAACCTGCATGTTGATCATTCACCAATCATTATTCACGAACTGATCGTTGAGTAGATACATCCTTGTTGAAATGGAACAGCTGACATGCCCACCTGAAGACGAACGTCGTGTAACAAATTCTATATTTTCGTAGTATTTCCAAAAATAGTTCTACCTATGAGTTGTGTGCCTAGGCTGCCCTTCACTGAGACAACCTGAAACTTGAAGATGATGGCTTCTAGGGTGTTTCACTGTCTGAAAGGCAACAGAGCGTTCGTCGGAGGCTCGAGCTTAGGTAAATACTCGCAGCCCCCGGCCATAAAAGGACAGCAATGGACTTCAAAACACAACAATACTATAGCTCTTACCGAACAAGTCGATACAACGCACAGAATTACCGGCCATGGCTGAATCAGCGACTCTAAGCCACGATGCAGACACACAAGTCAAACGTGCCCAGCGAGAGCAAAACAGAAAGAGGCAAGCTGATCGCCGAAACCGGATAGCTAGAAAAATGGAAACCAATGAGAATACCATCGTCATCTTAAGATGGGGACTCAGCCAGATCGCCCAAGCCTTGGATAAAAAGATTTTGTCCATATACAGACTATCCTGAGGAGTTTAGAGCCCTCGTACATGCTTTCCGATTTCGGGTCGATGGCTCCAACTCTGCCATGGTCTGACAGTTTCCCTGGCACCATGAGTCCTTGGGGGTTGCAACCTCCTTATTTAACACAACCGAATTTGGCCTTCCTTTATCATCCTATACGAATTTTCCAGCGATTGGTCAAGAACAGCAGTCTTTAAATGATATGATCTCGGATTTCGATGTCTGGACGCCTACCACAAATTCGAATCAGATTTCTGGGTCCATGATACCTCTGAACTAATCGGCCTGACGAACTTGACATAAACGGCCTGAAATTCTCAACAAGGTTTTTCCTGAACCACCAAAGGTCGCGTAAGACACGGCTATACTATCACTGAAACGTCACGATCATTACGTGGGGAGATACATAATTATTTACTTGGGGGTTCGGTGTTGTGGGGAAAACGATGTACGAATAACCAATGGTTCCTTTTTGTTCTTATAGCCGCACATTGCCTTCGCAAATTCTTTCTCTAGTCTTTTTGTCACAAGACTTACCCTTAGGTTAGTGGTCAAGCCGTTGCTTAAGCACCAATACAATTTAGTTGATAAACCATGGCCCGGTGAAATCAACTTCCGGTATAACACAAGGATGACCATTAACCAACAGTGCTTCAACGTTAAGACTAGCTCACATCTAGTTCAATTTCTTGTTGTGTAAAGAAATGTCGATGAGATATTGATAACGTATTGCTTAGTGCTTATTAGTTTGGGGGAACGGCAGCCATTGCACCCTTGAAATGTATGGAGTTTAGTGGTGGTGTGTAGGATGGAACAGTGATTGTGGTTCGTGAAACCTGATATGTTTATCAACGGAAAGTTCCGGCAAAGTCCTGCGGACTCATATACTAAGAGTCCTTACTTACTCAAGATCTGAGACGTACTTACAGGGCCCGATTTTACATTACACAAGCATGTGAGATAGAGTTCCACTATGTTACGCTACACATCAAAGCTACACTTGCCTTAGCTCCGCCTTTTTGATGCCACTATTCACTATATAGCTTGCCCTCCAAAGACATTTTCTCCCAGGATCTAGACCGGTCAGAACAAGCCACTAATCGCCATCAAGACAAACAAGATGTCAAGCCATCCCCCAAGTTCACTCGCTTCGTCAGTGGAACGACCTCAGAGTAGACAGAGGATTCTTGAAAATTGGAAATGGAAGGGAACGCTTCTTACAATATACATGACTTGCATCATCAACGGTCCGTCGCCGGATTCTACTCTGGACCATAATGACATAACACACTAACCTCGATTGCGTAAGGATTTGATGTAAGCAACGTTGCGAATATCCAGCCACAAATTTATGTCGCCTTCGGCCACATCGAGTATCTTCCATGGATTGGGCTGTCTTACTCTCTCGCGAACTTCGCCACGCTCTCTTTTGCGGGCCGAATACTGGATATCTTCGACATACGTCACATCTACCTGGCAAGCATCGTGGTTTTCGCGGCCGGGTCGGCGCTAGCGGGCTCAGCAAAGACTATTTCGGCTATCACCGCCGGCCGAGCGGTAATGGGAATAGGAGGGTCTATATGCCAGAACTGGTGAGTGTGATCCTACTTAGCTCTCACACCGCTTCATCTGCCTATTGAAAGATATATTTACTCAGACACTGAACGCCACTACAAACTCAATGTGCTTATACGCTAATTTCAAGTAATCTAGCGCGATATCATACTTTTCTATGTATGCTTCGGATAGCCAAGGTCCATTTCTTTACAGCCTTCTGAGCTCACTATGGGCAGTTGGCCTTGTCATAGGCGGACCCGTAGGGAGCGCTCTGGCTGAAAAGGTGACTTGGCGCTGGGCCTTTTACATCAACTTGCCTTTTCTTGGCTTTGTCTTCGTTTGTGCAGTAGTCTTTTTGCCACGCAGACGAAGCCATTTCGATCTCCCTTTGCGTCATCGCATTGCCAAATTCGCTGGTTTAGATATCGTTCTTCAAACAAGCACCACGGTAGCCACGATTGTTCTCTTTGCTATTGCGGCTACTTTCTCTGGCCCCGTGTGGAGTTGGAGCTCAGTGCCTTGTTACACAACATGGGCTGTTTTTGCCGCTGTCTTTATCCTCTGCGGAACTTTACATTGTACTCGTTTTACTGCCGCCATCAAAGACCGTCTCAATACAAGTCTCAAAAGCGTACCTGATCGTCGGGTGATCCCTATTGAACTTATGGGCCGACGGAGCATCCTACCTCTTTGGATCGTGTCAGGGTGTGCAGGTGCGACTTATGCTGTCACACTTTATTATCTGCCACTGTTTTACGCTTTTTCAAAGGGCCACGGAGCGTTACAACAAACCATTCGCATGCTGCCTTTCATTCTCACCTTCATTGTCACAGTGTTGATTGTCGGCGCTTTTCTGTCCAAGATCAAACAGTATGGCGTGATCTATGTTGTCGGCGGTGCTATGACACTGGCGTCGGGAACTGCTCTCGCCATGATTCTGGACTCTGACATTTCAGAAAGTAAAGTTATGGGCCTTAGCGCCCTGATAGGTCTAGGACTTGGCTTCCAATTTCAGCATGGCAACGCGATCTCTAACACGATCAACAAAACTCTGCGCGATCGAGTCGAGAGTGCCGCCCTTTTGAACATGAGCTTGATGGGCGGTATTTCCACTGCATTGGTCATGGCAGGCGCGATCTATGAAAATCGTAGCATGGCTCTGCTTCCTTCTACTCGTGAAGCGTTTCATTACGATGATAAGACCATTCGCGAGGCTCTCGCCGGCGTTTCCTCTACCGTCTGGGAGGGCGCTGAGACGAACATAACTGCATATTGGGTGGATGCGACAACTCAAGCCGTCTCTTCTCTTCTCTATATAATCTCCTCAAGCGGCGCACTCTGCCTTTTATGTGGTGTGCTAATTCTCTCGGATATGAAATTGAAAAGAGGATGCCGTGAAAATGCCGTTGCTACAGTGTGAGCACGTTGTGTCCTACTTTGGAGCAGTTCTCTGCGAAGCTCTGGGAAATCATGTCGGGTTGAGGGGGCTGATAGATTCGCAAAGACTTGTGATACGACAAGATGTCTGTCCCAGGTAGTCAGCGGAAGACATCGTGGTACACAGCGGCCTACCGTATGAAACAGGTCGGGATCGTACCACGTCCAAATAACACGACACCCTTAAAGGACGTTCTTCTACATTTACACAACATTGTTAATCTCAGGAATAAGATGCATTTCTACCAACTGGCAATATGCTCCCCTTGAGTCCAGCGAAGTAGGCGAGGGATCCTTATCAAAACCGAGTTCTTTTGAACATGCGCTATTCCCCCAACTGATCTATTGTCAATCGGCTTTTGATGTAAAACCTTAAATGTCGAACCTAAGCCACGTCTGCTATCTAATACTGATGTAAGAGTCGAAGAACAGATCAAACTAAGCCGTTGGTTCATGCAAATCTACCTTCCTATCTTGTTCAGAGCGCCGGTGTGTCTAAACTAGTGAGTGCCATAATCTATTTTAGCTACTTTCGATTCCTCAAGTGCTTACAATAACCTAATCTCAGGTAGTCATGACTCCAATTATTACCCGCATTCAGTGGCTGCTCAGTAGGATCAACGTGGAGGAGAAGCTACTTATATACTTGACATTCGGACTCGCCCTCACCGACTTTCTGTCCACCGAGGCTAATGCAACATAGCCTGAAGAATCACTCGCAATCTACTACATGGCACTCCTTCCGGGCTACTTTCTCACATGGCTCTTCCTAATCGTTCCATTAATCCTACTGGTTCACCCAAGTCCATTGGACATGGCCCACTGCTCTTTCTTGAATGTAATTTACCCTGATCGTTTGTGATGCATGGACACTAAGTGATGCGTCAGATTACGAGCAACGCAGCTTTTTCAATCGTAAACGTAACTGCGGAAACAAAGGATATGAACACTGGCTTCAACTTCCAACAGCTGCTGTGCATACATGTTGACGGGACCGGCATCTATTCAATCGACGGAGACGTAACCCGCCAACCGCTCACTAGTATAAGATTAACGACACCAGAGAATGACCATTCCTATAGACAGACAGAGGGAATAGCCATCGCTACTAAGTGGCTATTCATTATCCTGATCACGAGCTGTAGCGCTTGGTGGTTCCTTCTTTGGATAGTTCCTGGCAGCACTGGCGTGATATGGGGGCTGTGGCTCCTGTCTGTGACAGAGGCAATTTCTATAATTATCTGTATGGTCGTAGGACGAAATGATGTGGAAGGTTTCTCCTTTGCGGTGGGAACAAGTACGGTTTCATATGGATCTGTATTCTACGCCTCTCTACTGATTTTGTCCATACTTCTCGCCGTCGCAGCCCGAGAACTCAGTCGTGTCAACTCCTTACCGTCCGTTTTTGCCAAACCTTATAAGAAAGCAAAGAAAGGGCAAAAAACTATAGAAATCGGTTATCCTGTGCCTAGTTATCCTTCGCCTAGTTATTCTAAGCATCTGCCAGAGGCATAGCGTAGAAAATGCTTTTACATTGTTTATTATTAAATTTGGTAAATATGAGCTGAGATGTAAGTATGCAACAGAACAACTTTTAAATAATCAAGTTTATAAAGCACAAAACAGCCGAATATTAAACGAAAGAAGCGAGAGTTTGTTCCCAGGCCCATTACAGAGTTTCATATAGCTCCTCGTTGCATCGATACTAGCTGTTAATAATGGAAACTTCATCCTTATAAAGGGGTCATGATGTCCCTGTGGGGTGGAAGAGGTCAGCGCTTGTTTGTAATAAGTCAAGTCTGGGTCTCCCAGGAAACCGTGTCCCATTGTTCCTTCATTCTTCCTTCCTTATGTCTAAATGCTTATATCTGAAAGTCAGGTATCCCGGTGTCTGTCTTTCATCAAGTTTTGCTCTGTAGAACATTTCTCTAGACTACATAGATTCGTCAAGGTTTCTTTCGTTATGGCAAGATTCATGGCCATCAGACTTGTATGTGAGCACATAAGAAAGATCGGGATACTATTTTACCGTGATTAATGATAATAACGGGTGTCATTCTATCGTAGAAGTCAATTTCACTTCCCCTGCTCTGCCATGTCACTTGCATTTTTGTTTGTGTCTGATTGCCAGCTTTTCCGGATTCTGGGCACTCGGCAATACTGTACTTCAGTCCTAAGATCTCTCCGCCAGCCGAAAGTACCATCAGGTTTCCACTCTTGTGTATTGCGGGGATCCGATTCTCGAATGATCACCTCGATATACTCAAGGAATAGTGTACTCGTCTCAGGGACAAGAAAGTACACAAGCAACGAGTTACATAGACACAGGCATGCGAGTATCAAAAAGATACCAGACCGCCTGAGCCACTCGACCTCAACAAGGTACGGCGTGGTGGCGGATATAACACCGGTCCATAGCCAGTGAACTCCCGCAGAAATTCCAATGTCACGGGATCTCGTGGCGGTGGAAGGAATTTCGCCAATAATGATCCATACTGCAGGGACCCAACTTGATGCGACCAGGAAGACGAACAGGGCAACGAGGACGAGCTGGACACGACCTACCACTAAGCCTTTGTCAGTGACACTAGCTGTCATACCGGTGATGGCAGTGAGAAGGTGACATGCCGAGATAGCCAATGCGCTAACAATAAGCGTCCATCGTTGCCCCAGCTTCCTGAATGACCACATGTACACAGGTGTGCCACAAAGCTGGACAATGGAAAGAACAAGGGCGATCACAAGTGGGTCAGCCAGAGCTTCATCGGTTCCAGCAAGCGAGGTTGTTGAGAATGTGATGAAGCTTACGCCTGTGCTGTTACATAAAAGAATGGACGTGTCAGTGGATTCTTAAGTCAAAGGGGTCCACTTTGACAACTTACCACTGATACATAGTATGTAGAAGGACACTGACAGTCAACGGATGGATCACTAAGTTGGCTGAACGGGTGCTAAGCCATTCCTTTGCAACTTTTCGAAAAGCGACTTTCTCCGGACTTAAGCCAACCTCGTGGCTGAGATAGATTTCACTCAGTTCCATCTGCACGCGTCGAACATCTGACTTGTCCCGCGACCGTGGAGCCCGCAGGCGAATTAAAGCTCTGTAGGCCTCTTCATTGCGACCTATGTTTACTAAATGACGCGGCGATTCCGGAATGATAGAAACGGCTATGGTCAGAACTGCAGGCCATATACATTGACACCCAACAAGCCATCTGTAGGCAGATATGTCGGTACGCTTATCGACTGCATAGACATTTAGGGCGGCTATCAGGAGGCCCAAAGCAACACATCCCTGATATGCGGCAAGCGAGAACCCTCGGAGGGAAGAATGACACTGATAGAGAGGTCAGTAAAGGAATGAGGCCAATCGTACTGCGAGTAGAAGTCTTTCACTACGAAATGGCGAGTTGCGCTTCAGGTTGAACTTATTCTAGAACAATAGCATTGGAAGGACCAAAATACTCACTGTTTCTGTCATGTATAGCACAATCCCAACGGAGTTGAGGCCGGTGCCGATCCCACCAATCAGGCGGCCGATAAGGACTAATATGAAAGCAGTGTCATATAAATCAAACGACATTTGTAGGAAGACGCCCGAGACGTAGACAGCACAGCTAAGCTGGATGAGCCACTTACGACCCAGTCGATCGCCAAGAGCACCAGCGGTAATAGCTCCAATAATACAACCGCAAAAGAGTAGAGAAACAATAAGAACCACTTTGTTTTTAGACATTTTCACCGTCCCACGGCCCTCAATTGCGTCAATGAAGGATTCGAACCGCAGAAGTCCATTGATGCAGCCAAAATCATAGCCGACGAGTAGGCCACCTATGGCAGGGAAACTAGTCAACAGGGTGGAGTCGAGTTTCTTCTTTGCTTCGAACTCATGGGTAAAATGAGCCCTGTGCAAGATCATAGAGTCTGGATCACGCCCGAGGTTTTCGTCCAGATCATTCGTCGCCATTGTTGGAATGAAGGAGATTTTGTCAGAAGGCAATGTAATTACTAGTGAGAAGTACTAGTAAGGATGGAATGGCTATTGCATAACCTTGTGTTTCTGATCGTACAATCTCTAACATATCAAGAAAGACTGCCTTTTATGGTTTTCCTAGAGGCTAATTCGTGATGTATGGTGTCTATATAGCAACCAATGCTGAGTAATATCTTTTATAGTATCCTCTGTATAACGTTATGTTAATAAGGTGTGGCTTCCATACAGGCGCTTATCAGAACCAGGCAGCGTGAATATGTCTTGGTTTTCACAAAGAGGGTATACTACAAGACACGCCGGGATTTCTCAGCCGGTCGCGGGTACTCCCAGTCAGGGAGTAACAATTCTAAGACTTGGCTTGTAATTCGAACTTGCTACATAATGCCCATGTGTTCAATCAAGGCCATGACCTTGAGTGGCCTTGCTTTGCAGGCGTGCAGGGTGAGGCAGCCTGTTTATGGTCTGAATGTCACTGAGGTATACGTAATCCTGCCTAACAAGGTCAACAAAAGCTAAAGTGAGCCTACACATCAAGGCCTACACAATCAACTTTGCCTGATTACGAGGATTCTTATTACAGACCGGAGTGTTTCGGAGATATTGGCTGTATAACGTTAAAAGGCAGGGAGGCACCGTGAAACCGCACAGGAGAATATAATTTCTGATGCTCTTTGTATAGAACTCCATTTAGATATTCCTTTTCCTCTTTTCTTATCTTTTTTTTTTTTTTCGCGTATAGAGAGCTCTATAGGATCTTAGGTTAGGAAAAATCACTGGGGTCGCCGAGGTCGTGTGATGATGTATTAGCTTTACTTAGGTCGTTTTCTTTTGTGAAAATTGGTGGCTGAACCCTCTTGATGGTTCCCAAAGCAATGTCGCCACGATACACTTGTATATCATAAAATTGCTTCGTGGTCACGAAGGAACTTAGTGCGAGTCCTTACTTTGCCTAAGAAACGAACATATCGTCACCATGGACGTCTCACGTGGTAATAGACTTAGATTAGATTTAGTAGTATTGCTTTCTCTTCATGTATTTATATACCACTGAAAGTATTTCTGTATATGACTGACTAGCTGGTATTCGTGGCTATAGTTCGATCGCTCTACTATATATAGGTGAGTGAGGAACTTAATGACATTCTCTAAGTAATCTTAGGCAGATTGACCTGAACCCTCCCCCTCTGATCGACCGTTATCTGGTATCTTTGTAAACCGTCTCACGGAAAATGAGAAAAGCTTTCCAGTCAAACATTGCGGGCCCTGTTTTATACAATAACGCGATGGGTGTCGAGATACGCCGACTTTCAGGAGTGAAGCATATAGTGATGGTGAAGTTGGAGGAAAGAATTGAAGATGATTATATCTCAATTGAAAGCGAAATTCTTGGTCCTGAATTCTCGTGCTCGCTGATACGGCACCGAAAAAATGGAGTGTTGCGTGTAAAGCGTTGTTCCTCAGTACACGATTTCACTGACATCACATACATTATGCATCCAGATATAGCTACGATATACTCCATCTATGGATCCACGGCAGGTTGTGTTTTCGTAGAAGAATACCTGGAGCTCAGACTTGCCGATTTGTTGCCGCTAACAGAGGTAGAGCTAGCGAGCGCAACTTCTCAGGTAGGATGCAACAGTGCCCTAAATGCGACCGAGGGTTTCTTCCCTAAACGGCCTACGACTCACAGCTGACCTGTCAGATTATCGATGGGTTTCATTATCTCTCTCAGCTGCCGATTCGGTCTGAGCTTGATGAAATCCGAGTTTCTCTTGCCGGTCGCGTGAAGCTTGGTAAATCTTTTTCCCGGGTCGATCAGACGCTGCTTTTCCACTGACTTGGGTGTTACTAGTCGTTCAGACCTCGCCCGTAAGGTGGCGAGAGCCGCCCGTGGGGATACCTGTAAGGGAATACTGGCACGCCGCTTTTGTGGACTTTTTTCGGTCAATGTTACCTGAACAAAATGGGAAACCTTTTACTTCATATGTAGCACATGACTTTTTAGGAGTATCTGCGACTTGCATCCCATCACCACAGGTAAGATCCACAAAGCGGAGAGGACGCCTAATTTTCAAACATGTACTGATTCACACTCAAGCATAAGTTCTTACAGCTTTCTAGAGGTACAGCTGGAATCGCACCGCGGGCGAAGGACCAGTATATTGGCTGCTCAAGAGAGAATTTTCGCGAAGGATGAAGCTGTGGGAAACGAAATTGAGATGCAAGTACCACACACGCAATCTTATGCTCTGGTACCCTTGATACAGCGAATCAGAGTTTACAGGGTGCTCTTCTTGATCCTGAACATTTGTCATCGACTTCCGCAATACACTCAAAGTTCCTAGAACCTTCTTGCTCACAACACCATGAATAACCTCTGGTGTTTGACAGGGGGCGAGCTTGTGGCTATCACGTCAACTTTTGACGCATGATGTGTGTCGAAGTATCCGTATTCGCCCCCGCCCCCAAGGGAGGGAGGTGACTGATTTGACGGAGAAAATGCTCTGCGGTGGGGGCTGCGTGAAAGACTAGTTGCCCCACCACGGTTCTAATTATATGCTTCACGGTCTAGGCATGTAGTTGCGCATATTGAAAGGCTCAAAGTCCACCCTAGTTATGAAAAGTCATCCCTAGTTTTGAAATGTCAGCTCTAGTTGTGAAATACTTGACTACTCTACCTCACGGCGCAAGGATACTCACGCAACAGAAAGGTGCCGGTCCGCGTAAGTGCGTTAAGAATTTGAAGCTGGAATTTAACTTGTAACATCCAGCCATTTAAGATTCGTTCTAAGAATTGACATGGGTTTGCCTGCCAACTTTAACTACCAATCTGAATGATGGAATCTCGCGCGTTGACAAAATCACCTCATCTCGCTAGACAGCAGCTTGCTTACCCTGCAATTGCTGTGGGAGCTGACGATAGAGAGTGGCTGAGTGTCACGCATCACGACATGCCAACTCACAGCAAGCCTTCCCAGGACGACGAAAGTAATATCGTTCTTGAATTTCAATCTAGAGTGATGAGCACTTTCATATCTGACCCTGCCGCATGGCTTCGAAGAGAGCGCCGGTATCTCAAAATGGATAACAGTACGACGCAACCCCGTGGCATTAAACTCGATTCAAACGCCAGCCATAGGACGGCGCCGACAGAAAGCGTCACCGAATCCCAAGTGTCCAGCGAAGACCTAACCCCAGAGAATATCGATGAGAACTAAGTGTCGCCAGCAACCATCAAGTCACGTTCCAAACATTACCAGTTACTTGATAGCAGTCAAGAACCTGAGCGAGATGCCGATTGTCCTGCTTTGGACCACGCAGGATTATCTTCAACTCTTCTTTGTCAAGAATTTGGGTTCCGGGAAGACTTGCCATTGGGGCAACTAGCATATACGGACAGTCAGCAGCGGTTTTGTCCAAACCATCCTGGCCAGGCACAATTGGAAGGTTGTTTTAAAGTAGTCAACACAAAGTGGATTCATCGAACTAATGGAGACAAAAGATCACGAACTTGAATATCGTTAGATAGAGCCATTCAGCGGAGCAAATTGAATGCATGGATCGTGTAACTATCTCAAAGGAATATGGCCTCGATATGGGTGTCCCTCCACCATCTTCAACTGAAAGGGCAGATCATCAAATTATGTGCTGTCTGCTTCTGTGTAGTATATATCTGCCCCAAGAATCTGATCTAGTATCACTGGGTGTACTTTGATCACAATTTCTATGATGGAGAAACCAAAATCCTGAACTCGATCCTTACATCATAAAAGTCAAGGCGGATCCCAAATGCTAGGAAGTCTCGGCATTGGTCAAATTCTCGATGGCATGCGTTCAACTGACCACTTCGAATCTGATACGTGTTCATGTCCTAGACCATGTCACCTAAAATAAATTGAGTAAACGCTCGAAGCCTCACGACAGTCAGCTTGAAAGTGACTGTCTGGACGTGGATGCTTTTCCGACTGCTGTGGAGGAACACAATACTGGTCTTCAGAACGACCAAGAACTCCTGGGAAATGAGTTCCCTAGTCACGCTTGATGCTGGTACCCTGCGCACCACCTCGTTCGAAAAGCATAGTGACAGCCTGCAGTCCCGTCGTTGCTGCTTTTTGCATGTCCTTGAAAAGTGCCATTCGTGGTATTTCGTCGATACCTGCGGTTTCAAGCCACCGCTTTATCTGTTGTGTGGCTGGCCTTTGTTTTGTCATGACAGCAAACGATGCAAAGACTAGAGCAAGGCGAAAGAAGAAAAGCAGCTTTCGACAGGTATACTCGATAGCATATGTGATGAGAGCAAACGCCAGTAGACACCCTGTATACTTGAAATCGTTAAGCTGCATGGTGTTCTCGCAAGCCTGGTAATTAAATCTCTTTGCTTTGGGCACTTAGATTGGTTTATAATAAATTTCAATGCAAGGACAAAGGTTGTTTACTGTCTTGATACTATGATCGCATGCGTTTCGATCTAATAATAGAAGAAACTATATGAAGAAGAAACTTCGCTTCCTACTTTAGCGACGCTATTCAAGCGGAAGGCCAAGAAATTTGCCAAAAACCGTAGACAAAAAGTAAAATAGACTAGTCTGCAACCCAGGCTCTCCCGATAGAGGTTCATGAGCTCCACCAGAGACTTCTTTACTGTTATTAATTCTCTTCGAAAATGCCAAACCTGCTTCCCTTCTCCCTTAACTCTTTTTAGTGCTGATCAAGGTACAAAAGTGAACATATGTATAGATTGAGGTTCCTGTATCTACAATTTCACTCTTGTAGAGCTGTTGTGACTAGCATATTGAGTGAAAAATTCCACATTACCATCATCTAAAGCTACATTGCATGCTGTATCTAATATTAGGACGCCACAGTCCAACCAATGTTCAGTTCTTTAGCTCCGATTGTTGTTGATGTGTTGGAATCTCGTATCCTGGCAAGATGCCTTGTACTTGACAAAGTTTCACATATTCTCCCCACCTGCTTCTGAGCCTGTATTAAAGAAGCTAAGGAGTGTCTGAATGGCTTTCCTCCCGTGAAAATATCCAAGCCGAGCTGGGGAACAATATCCGAGGCCTTTACTTTGTGCCTGCGCAGCCTGGGACGACACGAACAAAAGAGATGAAAGGCATTTACATTTGTGAAATAGAAGTGGGGTAGAACTGTGGAGATCTTCCCTCATTTTATGGAGACTCGTAATAACTTGAATCGAGTTCCTCAACTCAGCTAAAGTGGCCTGGAAGGTAACGGAATGGGTGACAACGACTCAAACTGAACCATACTGTAGTTACGTGGGTGTTCCTCTCTGGTCGACATATAATTTTAGATCTCCTCCACTGCCTCTAAGCCCCATCAGTCACGGCGTTTATACCCCACGACGGGATGTTGACTTTGTTTTGTTGAGTTAACTGGCCGATAAGCCACGCAGTCGGTATACGACGGTCAAACTTTTGGCATTTCATATGACATATGGTGTTGGCTATCACTGTTGTGAGACATATGAAAAGTTCAAATTTCTGGGGTCTGCACATAGAGGTAATACCTTCATACTGTTGTACATAGCGGGGTTTGTTCGGCCTCTCCAACCATCACGACCGGGAATCATTCCTACAAGTCGCAAACACTCTAAATCTATATCTATGTCCACGGGTTTCCGAAAATATCCGAGATTGAGAGTGAGAGAATCATCCTAGACTTCTTCTCAACAGTCATCGCTAGACAGATGAACATCGGTTGTGAAAAGGCCCGAAAGAAAGAAACACAATCTTAACGGCCATCCCTTTTCCATGGCAGTGATCGGTGCCCCACGATGGACATTGTCAGAGAATGCGACGGATGTTCCAACACCCCAGTATTTTAGGCGCATTGAAGTTGATGATGTCCTGACGCCCTACCGTATCGTAGCGCAACCCGACAAACAAGACGTTGCGCAACAACTAGATAAAGAACCTACGAGAAGCAAGTACACTACCAACGCATTGTGTAGTGTTGTATCAGATAACTCCGAGACAGACATCGAACAATTCCATCCTGACAAACTAGCATCTCGAGCTGCAGCAAGACAAGCTCTGGAGAAGTCAGCGGTTTCCGTCGAAATAATCCCTGATGATGTAGACCTGACTGCCGCTTCAAAGATTGTTTCTCGGGACATTTCGAAACGGGATCCTGTGGCTAGTGATGATGAGTTTATCAGGGGCATCGATGATACACGCGAGGCTTCACCGGATGATCCGTTTCAACTACCGCCCCGGAATCCTGCGCGCTTGGGTGGAAAGGTTATTCATACACTACCACCGCTACCAGAGATCATGGTGACGTCAGCAGATAAGACACAAATCGAGTCGCTGGATGATGACGTTGTCTTCGCTAGCACCGACATGAGGATGAAAGAGCACGATGAATTCATTTACCTCAAGAGCACACCATATACGCTGACGCAACCCTCTTTCCGTCATGGATTCATTACTTTGTCCCTCCCTAGGTTGGACAAAAGAACCAAGACGACGGACGACACATTAGACTGTACAGCATTCCAAATGGCGATTCTTGGAGGAGCTGGAGGGCTCTTTCAAGACACTTCCTGCGAAGAAGACATACAGCAGGCGGAGGAGATCACGTCGTGGTTCGATACATTTGGCTTTGAGACATACGGCGAGCTGATAACCGCAGACGTGGCTGAGGGAGAGTTTGAGCCTGGGCCGTCGACGCGATTATCATCACACATTACTCAGTCATCGGCCCATTCAACCATCGACAATGAAGCCAACCTTCCTATTCCAGTTAGCGCTGAGTTCTCTTCTGGATTCTGGAACGCACCGGCGCCCGGCCAGGCTTTCGACGAAGCTAAATTCTTTAGCAGTACAGGGTTAAAACGATGGGTCGGAGAAGGAGGCCCCAAACGGCCTTCGTTCCACGGTTCGGAGGAAAGCTTACCACCCAGCCCGATGATGGAGCTCGTGGTTCATATGGATGATGTTGAAGGCGGTATTTCGGATACAGTAACGATGGGGTATAACCTGGGGCACGACCTTGGCGACTTTTTGAAGTGGCAGTCGGAGAATATGGTATGCGTCTGAAATGAGCCTGTTGCCGCAAAGGCTATTACATTCCTTCGTTGTTTTATTATTATCATTTTTTTTTTTTGTTCCCGCGGCTAATACCTGTTTAAGAACTACAAATAAGCCCCGCGCTGATGCCTGTGAATGAGATCTCATTTGACACATAGCTACGAGACATAATACCGAGGGCCTTCAATCAATTCTACAGCTGCAATTGAGGCATAGATAAAAAGTATCATGTACATAAATGACTTCAGAGAGTAGATGCTTTGTATTGGAGCTTACCTCGGGCTATAGGTCTTCTCTACCAACAAGACAGACAGGCCCCTCAAATGGAACTACCGTGGAGAGATGAATAGCTTGTGCATGCTCATTCATGGCTGAGGCTGGCAAGCCACGAAGTACGCTGGGTCTAATGGTCCATTCGAACCTGCGAGTATTTGATGAGGGGCGCAGGGAGCATGAATACCTGTTCATCTAGCCAACATCAAAATGATTGATCAGCTTAGCCATTGGCCAAATGTTGCTTACTGGCAAGGGATGGTGGGGCCTTTTCACAGTGTGAGACAGATCCAAGGTTATAAATTGGGGCCAGCATAAACTGACAATGACAAGTGGGCACAGTTGCAGGTAGACATAACACCATACTCCATTCTAAAAGCTTCACCGCGATCATAATTAATAAGTTGAGCCGCTGAAGACGGTGATATATGTTCCAGTCTGGCCGTATAAGATAGCGGGTTGGAAAAGGTTTGATAAATAAGCCTATTTGATTTTCAATCACTCTCTTACCATGAAGTTCTGTACCTATGTCTTTTCCTTGGCGTCCTGCCTATCTACTCCAAATGTTATGGCTATAGCCCATAATGTCCACGTGGATGTAGCTGTTGTCGGTGGGGGCTCATCTGGCATACACGCAGCAATCAATCTCAAAGATGCAGGCGCAACGGTTGCCGTAATTGAGAAGAGAAGTCAGATAGGAGGGCATGCTGAGACATACGTCAACCCCAAAACAAAGGTCCCTGCCAACATTGGCGTTGTGCTTTTTGAAAATACCAAGACTGTGCAAAAGTACTTGTCGCGTCTTGGAGTTGCTGTAGCAAAGCACAACCCTTTCAAAGCGGCCCCTTCAACTCAGATGTACGACTTTTCTTTAGGTGTTGCAGTCCCTGCCAAGAACAAATCGGAGGCTTTTGCCACAAAAAGAGCCATGGCTGCAGCAATGCAGATCTACTCGCAGAATATCCTTAGCAAATATCCCTGGATCGACCAAGGTTATCAGGTTCCCTATCCCGTGCCCCAAGAGCTTCTGCTGCCTTTCGGGCAATTTGCGCAGCAGAACAACTTCAGCGCCATCCTTCCTCTCATCAGTCAGCTTAACTGGTACCCTGGGAACATTACAACCATTCCTGCTCTTTATGGCATCAAGAAGTTTGGACCGGGGCTCTTGCAGTCTGTTTCTAGTGAATTCCTCGTTGCCGCGTCAGGGGATACTCGAAGCATCTACAAGGCCGCTTCCGACGTGCTTGGGAAGGATATTTATCTAAATTCGGACCTCGTCAGGGTTCGGCGAAATAAGGCAGGCGCTACTTTGACCATTCAACAGAACCGAAAGACTTTCACCATCAAGGCGAAGAAGCTCGTGGTCGCTGTTCCTCAAACAGTTGAAAACATGAAGTTTTTTGATCTCTCCGAGACGGAGCGAAAGTTGCTGTCCAAATTTTCCGCTTTCGGCTATGTTGCAGGCGTTGCAGATATCCCTGGCCTCAATGTGAGCCTCCAAAACGTCGGTTCTCTGTCTCCTGCCAAGACTCCAATGATACCTGGAAGCAACGGCTATATGTCTTCTGGCTCTCCAAATCAGTTCCTCCTCGGAGTTGCCTTCGACAACACCGATTACACTGTTGCTGGATAGTAAAAGTCTTATTCGTGAGGAGCTTACTGCACTCGCACGAGCAGGTGCTGTAGCCACCGACGCGGCGAGGGGAGTTACTTTCCCTTACATTTCCAACCATGTCCCTTACGATCTTCATGTGACGGGTGATGAGATTGCGAAAGGCTTCTATAGTGAGCTTCTCGAGCTTGAGGGCCTCCTCAATACTTACTAGACCGGCGCTGCCTTTGCTGGGCATAACAGTGGCTTGATTTGGAAGTGGAATGACGGCACAGTTCTTCCGGCTTTGAAGAAGGACCTTGGGCTTTGAGCCATGCTCTGTGTTTAGAACCTCGCATGACCTAGAGAAAGCTGGTGATATTGGGTTCGACGTGACGATCTGTCTCACCCTTTTGTGCCTGTTTTAGGATTTTGTGCCTAACTAAGCTTGCTCAGTTGCCCCCTCCCCGGCTAGAGCCAACGGGTACTCCTTAGAATCCCACTTTTAGCTGGAACATGCAACAAAAGCATGTCTCAAGCTCTGTCCTTTGATCCTCAGACTTTGGATCTTACCTACACTCTAGCCCGCCAGTTCTACCTTTGTATATTAATAAAAAAAGATAAAAAGAAGAGAAAAACAGGTAAAGAAAAGTATACCGGAGAAGTTAGAAAGAAATCCTTTGATCGGGTGCCATCTGGCAGTCGTTGGGTCGATTACCCTACAATGATCAGTGAAGAATATTTGGTCCGTGAATAGGCTGATCAACCAACCCAGCGTTATGATTAAGCACTGCTTAGACGTTTTTCCCTTTGCCAAGTTTATTCCTTAATTAGCTTTGCCCGTCGTCTCGAGCGGGGTTCAGACATTCTTTTTCAATGATTGTCATTGAATTCACTGACTGTGCGGCCAGACGTCGCTGTCACAAGACTCAGCCATCATGTGTGAAAGATTGGGGGCCTATAAAAGGCTTTCATTGGAAACGTCTTCTCACGCTTAGCTAAGATCGTCATAAATTGAACAAGAAAACACTGGGATATGTAAAGCGCCATGATCGCCACCATGATCCTTCTCCAGGCTTCTCGTGTTCGCAACTGCGGCATGCATTTGGTGTCGAACCTCAAATAAACCCAGTATAGCATCCCACGTCGTTGATGGTCCACAGCTTTGACGGAGACTGGAATTTAGCCTAAAGGTACACTGCCATTTCCATGGCAGCTTGCGAGTTGGAGACAGATGTTTTATGAGAATTGATCCTAGCCAATCCAACATGTGGATAGCCGCGTACAGTTCCCGCGTTAACGCTACCCGAACGAGTCATGTTACAATGCAGGCTTTGCCGATCGATATTACATGGCAAAACCACGGCACACAGCAAATACAAAAAAAAAAAAAAAAAAAACAAAAAAAAAAAAAAAAAAAAAAAAAAAACGGCTACTCCGTAGAATGGGCAGGTTTTGTTACAAGCCTAGCTTTTTAAGCTTTGGGTGAAGATCATCCTTATTAGGGTTGAGTTTTAGACTAAACGTCGGAAGACAAAAGTTACCCTGGCCCCTCAGGGAGAAAAATTAAACGACCCCGACTACAGAGTACACCAAATTTCGCTGGATCGAGGGGTCGTTTTTTATCTTTCCCCTTAGCCTGGCGCTCCATCAGGCATCGAAGTCGACTGGTCCCGAAAACAAGCTCATCCTCAAAAAAAAGCGGTCAACACTTTAAGCTTGGTTTTCGTTAGAATGCTGGGGTGTTGGGAGTCTTGTGGGTCCCTTATTTGATACTGTCCGGAAGGCTCGCAATCGCTACTCGAGTGAGTCGTGTCACCGACGCTGGCTAGCTGGATCCAGAAAGCTCCTTTGAACCGGCCGACTCCCCATAGACACCCAAAGAGGGAATTTCGGCGATAGTCTCAGTCACAGCCGCAGGGGTTAGAAATTATCCATAATAGATATCTTCGATTGGCTAATCCAATTGGATCAGGCCCCAGTCTTTTCATATCAATCACTTAAGGCATCCAATTGATTTGAATGTCTTTTGGGTATTTCCGTGCACCACAAATGCTTCCTAACCCTTGCGGACTCACTGTACTCCGTACGACGGCGTTGATTTCGAGGAACAACAGTCACAACGCCAGCCATTCTCCACTTTGAGTTCACAAAGCTCAATTAGATCCCAAACTGTCGGGACTTTACTGTTTGGAGGGTGAAGTGCCGATTCCGTGTCTTCTACGTCCCCTCCCTGGCCGCTTGTCGTGAATCCTGTACTTGTGAAAATGAAGGTACCATCTACGGACTAGAGGATCACATGGCCTTGTCAACCCCTCACTGGGCCGCTTAGTTTCTTTCCTTGCCAGTGTTCTCATCATGTTACTGGCTGCAGCTTCTCTGTTACAAGATGTCATCTCATTAGAATGATTACTTTTGGAGTGAGACAGAGTATCTCAATCGAGTCGATTTTCATGGCATAAAGAGGGACTCTAGCGGTGATGACCGCTATTGGCACATCGCCAACATAAAACAGGGTTCAAGTAATTCACGATAGAAGAAAGTATACTGATCCCGAAGAGCGTCGGTTCTTGGCACTGAATATTGTCCCTGAACCAATACAACCAGTATCAAAGGTCTGGAGAAAAGGGCTCACGAGCGGATGCTGAAATCTGGGAGACGAGATACAGTTGCGGATATGAAAGTGAAACGAAAATTCCAAACGCTGTCGCACGTTTAGGTTATTTCCCCTATTTTCCCACCGGATTCGGAAGAGGTTCGTACTATAGCTTGCTCATGCGTGGCGCGAATTATTCTGATACGCCGCGAACCTTCTGAATACAGCAGCTTCCAGGCCTTAGCAAAATCACAACATCAAGTCTAGAAAATTCACTTTTTAGTTCGTATTTGCTAGTTCTGTGAAAGAAACGGACATGGCTGGGGGCCCAGCATGGTCAGCATAGAGCGGGCAGAAGAATCCACGGTGTTTCATCTTGTGACAAAAGCAGCCAGTACATGGTTAGCCGGGAAACTTCCAATGTGTGGCATGCCTCCCATAGCTTCTTTCCATGGTTGTATCACACGGGTAGGACTTGTGCCTCTATCAGAACTGACAATATACCAAAGACTTAATACTGGCCTGTCCCAGTCGACCTCGCGAGTATCCTTACCGATCCATTGTCTTCTATAACATCCAAATGAGTCAAACTTTGGTCACTATGAACCTCATCATCGTCTCCGAATACACAATTCGCAGCACCCTTCTCCTCATCGAGATGGCTGTGTTGCTGAGTGCCTTTCCTGGTATTGCCGGCGCAGCAGCATACTTCACATGGTTCATCGGGCAGCGACTGTCACCAGCTCTGTCAGATGAGCACTTGCTTGACTGCCAATGGGCCGTTTTGTGTTTTGTATCTCACACAATCTTCTTCCTTGTCATCCCCTGGAGTATCCTGCCTTTTATAGCGTCAGGAAGGAATTGTCACCTTTGACAAGTGGACTTATCTCCTGTTCCGTTGGTCTACTTGCTGAGGCTCTCACCATTATCTCCATACATGTGGCTTTTGTCACCTGGAATTGGTCGACGCAACTCGAGGAAGACGGATTAATGAACCTCGCTAGGCATTGTCGTGCCATGGCTATTTACTTAAGTGTGCTTTGGTCCCTGGGATGGCTATTCTTTGTGTTGTCTTTATCATACATCTTAGATTTCGGTGTCCCCGATTTCGTTAAGCAGATGTTGGTCGACACCAGAAAGCTCTTAGCAGCTACTGGTGTCAAGTCGCTGCCGGGTCAATCAGATATCAATAAGGAAGACTTGGTATTGGAAAAAGCACCGAATCGTGGGATGGTTTGATGATGCATGCAAAAGCACGCCCACAAGATGAAACTACGAATGGAGAGTATAAAGTATTAAAATTGGAGTGAAGTTTCTTGGGAGCCTCATTATCTCTCTTTCAAGGTCACAGGCCCTGATTACTGGGAAGGCGAACGAATGCCAGCCTGCTTATCTGATTATCATGCAGCGAGCCAACGGCATGATACATGTCCAGCTGACAGCAGGTGGCATTTCAATATGGGGAACAGCAACCCTTGCCGGTATCCCGATGGAATTCCTGCTGTTTCTGCGCGCAACCTGACATAACATCTTTCGCCCCAACATTTGACGCATAGCAGGTTCACGTTTCGCAAGGGGGCCAAGGGAAGCATCATTAAAAAGCGATTTGCTAACAAGGCGACACCCTGCTACCTGGTGCAGGCTTTTCTTCTTGAGTTTCCTGTGCTCTCCTTGTCGTAGAATCCCGATCACTAACACAGTATTTGCTGCCACAAAGACATCGATGATTTTCCTGCCAGTACTCCTCTCCATAGTTAACAAGAATCCAGCTGCCGCGCTTGATTTGACAAGTTGCTCGTAGCATCACACGCCATCGCCCCGAGATGTTCCACGATTCAAATACGCAGTTTGATTCGCAAGAGTGATTAACTTTGCGCACCCAGTTTCCCATATAGCGGGGATAGACTTGGCACCATGTGGCCTCCTTCCTGTCTGGAGAAAGGTCGTCCCGGGAGAGATCTGCTGCCCATCCATCGGTATAGTAGCCAATAGGGGCCAATTCACCCACTAGCTCACCCAAGAACTCATCCTTCTCGTAATCAGTCCTTGCCAAAGCTCCTTCGCCCATGTTTCCAGTTTTCCTAATCCATGGCACATCTTGGCGGACTTTCGTATGAATACAATCACATAGTGATCGATTGCAAAAAGCACACTGGCGTATACCCTTAGGAATCCAGGTCGGATCTTTATCGGCGAGAAATCCAGGCGGACCAGTCCAGTCTGGATATTTGTCTGGTGTCCAAACATTAGTCGTTATTGTGGTGACGACACGAAGGCCCGAGCCCCTAAGCCATGATTTATTGGTAAATGGCTCCGCAGGTGACATGTTGCAGGTTCTCCTGAACACCGCGCGGGGCTTAGGGCTTATTTCCTGCTTTTTCACGAGATCCATATAGCAGTACTTCAGTCTGCCAGAGGACTTTTCAAAAAACTGCGGCAGACCTGGAACTTCTTGGCCTTGTAATGGCCCCTTTAGGAATCGGCCGCCGGAATACCGAACCTTGGGAGGTAGGGAGCCATTCATGTCACGGACGAGATCCAATACCTCGGGTGGGAATATCGTCTTTAGCCTCTGATTCTTCCGACGCTGCGGCAGGCTTCTGCGTTTATCTCGCGTAGCTTCGCCATTTGAAATCTTTCCCGTTGTTAGTAACAGATACTCTATATATGGGTGAGTAAAGTCAACTGTACCAGGGCGTACGTCGATCCAGTATGCTGGGTTGAGATGTGATCACTCAAGTTTATCTTCCAGTCGCCGCAAATACCACACTGACGTCCGTTCCGTTTATAGTGTTCATCAATCTCATTAAACCTGGCGTTATCTGTGACAGGTATATAAGTTTGAGTCAGTGAATGGAGTGAGCGCATAATGGAGGAAAGTGAAATCCAGTCACGGCTGGTGACATACTTAGATTGTAATTCGCTGCAATTTCTCAAGTTAGCCGTTGTTATAGATTCATATAATTTGCTGTACATGCGGTCCATCAACAACTCAGCATGAATAACCTCGGTGATTGATCCTGCAGAGGATGTGCCATGAGTGCTTTTTGGTAAGGCGTCTGCTCCATTTGGCACTAAAGGTGAGTTCACAGTGAGTTCACAGGTGAGCTCACAGAAGGCTCCATAATATTACCTGGATAGGTTGGCGGAACGGTTTTTATCCCTGCCAGGGACAAGCCCTGGTCCACCTGCAGATGAGTGTCCTTTGCAGGCTAGAGCATGAATGTTGAAGAGTGGGTCTGGAATTGTTACAGTAGCAATTTGGAGTTTAACGTTTACCGTTTACCCATCCATGCTAAGTCCATCCTAATCTTATTGAGTCGGCGCTTCTTTTTCCGGCGTTCTGATTCCCTTCACAACATCTCTTTAGGCCATGAAGTAGCAATGTCCAGCCATCTAAAATCATAGTCTATGGCTGTGCGGAATCATATATCTATATCTCGATGAGCTAGGAGTCTTCAAATGAACTTACTATGAAATTAGAAATTGCAATAAAAGAAAAAGAAAAAAGGCATCCTACATAAGCGTAAGGGTTTATAGCGGCTTGAATTCTATATGTATGTATCGATGGAATTATATTTACACCTAAATGCTCTTTACAGACTGCTAGCGAGGGCTGCGGACCCTGAACAAGACGGCATTTATTACTCGCTAATAGTGCCGTCCTTCCGTACACTATCGCTGCCAGTCCCCTGAGAACGGATTATGCTCTATTCTCGTGCTGAGAGTCACGGAAAGGTGCTCGGATCTCGGCTCTGCTCGTACCAGCGTATAAACCTCGATTACCCCTGTCGACTCCGACTATCCCGTTCCGTGTTGAAGTACTGACTGCGACGTGTATGGTCCAATCAAGATCTGATCATGTCGTCTCCAAGTTAACCCCATTCACCACTACAATCTGCAGTCGTTCTGATCACGGCACTATTTTGAAAGGGCTGATCGACTGTGATTCCTCCATCGGAATCCCATTGAGGGCTACTACCACTACTCTCTCGCAGAATGGAAAACCATGGCGCTCATTCAGCATTCAGGCATAGCCCCGATTTAGAACAGTGTGGCTGTGTTAGCAATCCATCCTGGTCTGTGGTTGGTCAGAATTTCTTTATCGTCGTTATCAGCTTGTGTCGGCTCCACTTTACGTTCCGTGCCAGCATCAGTCGTCTTATGGTCTCGGATTAATCTGTCTAGGGTAACGTCAATTCCACTAGCACGGAGCAAAGTGATGCTGTGATGGGAACGAGATTTGGTACGCAGCAGAATATTAGAACGCTCGTCGTTTCTTTAATGGCTATTCTTGCACACACGCATAATCCCAATTAATAGAGAAAAAAGTACCTCTTCTATACGTTTCAGAGCATGATGAATATCTGAAGTAGCAATAAGAACTTAGTTCGAGCTAAACTTACTTAATACCTAGTGTGGCTGATATGCCTCTGAGAACGATGAGGGATCACTCATTGTTATACTACTTCGAGGCCACTAGTAGTTCTCTCAGTGCGCATTTGGAGTAAAGAGTGGCCCCCGTTGGCCTCAGAAGGGGTTCTACAAGGTCAGCGCAACTTATCGACAGGCTAGATATAGTGGTCAATCTAGGTATCTAGAAGCTGGGGAACCCGCCTGGTCTCACAGCCATAACAATAGTTGCGTTTAATGATTCTCTGCTCAATGGTTGATCGACTAATAGCTTCAATCAGCGACAAGGCCCCTCCGTGTCGCACCGTAGCTAGTCAGCCTTGCCTGTGAGCCAACGGTATATATAACGATAAGAATAAAGAATGAATATGCAACTATATCCCGCCCACTGATCCGAGCACTTGAAGAAAGCCGAATCTATACCACAACTCAATTTAAGATACTCTTTACATCCATGATTGATTCTTTCTTGATCGAGCCATGTGGATTCATTCTCTTTATGCTGCTGTCCTGTCGTTTTGAACGATAAGAGGCCGGTTTGGTTGTCAATGGATGGACGTGTTTGAGGGCATCCTGGCCGTCTTTCAAGGTCCAAGGCCTTGGCGTCGAGCTAGGGCTTGCCAAAACAGAACTGGCTGAGTTGCCGGTAGTCTAGGTCAATTTTCAATGAGCTCTTCTAGTCCGCGTCTTTGGTATGGTGTGTCTCTGACTCACAGAGGATGAGATAAGCATATTAGCGTAATCGATGTTGTTCCGAGGATACTTCAAGAGTGCCTGGCCAGTAGTGTCTCGAGAACGAGACCCATTGCCATCTACACATCTCCGGCTGAAATGGATATGGCCAGGAAGCGGCGGCGGCATGTCTGCTGGGCCAATAGTTTATAGGGTTGTTGCGGTATAAGTATGGCTACTTCCCTAGAAAGCTTGATAGGGGAATAAAATCGTGGGAAGAGATAAGATGACATAGAGCAGGACTCGCAAATCCGACATTGGTATTTGTTAGGTCATTCGTTGAAAAGATTAGCCTGTTCAGAGTAAGATACCAAGATAGCTATACCTGATTAAGTAACGGTCAGTAGCCATGTTCAAGTCCTATCTATGTAAGGGTTGCACCTTGCCACTACCGCACAGGACTAGAGTTTGATTTAACATTACCGCTGTAGCCACTATAGTGCTAGAAACAGCTCCTTTTAGGCCCTGACGGTGAACCGTGCCACAGCAGCCTGTAAATGGTTGATCGGCTTGCGGATATGTTTTAACTTGTTAAAGTAGCGTATTATATCGTAGCTTGAATCTATGTAGGGGAGACGGCAAAAGGAAAAGAATAAGCGTGGTAAGAATTTTTATTAGTAAGACTTAGAACCACTGCTTGATGTCGATATTCCGTCTGTTCCATCTATTGATGTCGATTGGTCTATCCATGCGGAGTTATGTGAAAAACCAAGGATTGCTTTCTCGGCGTCGTTGAAAGCGCTAGCACTGGAGGATCGGGCATCTGAATATTTGTTACGAGCAGCTAAGTCTGTACGGTTACGGTAGAGCGTATAATAGGGTAATTTCTATTTAAGCCCTATAAGAGTATTACATAGTACGCTAGGGCAAGCTCTGCTAAGCTGGAAGACAGATCTCCCCTCCCCTGCTCCCTCCCTCCCTCCCTTGTCACGAAATGGGATCCTTAATGTCGATTGATCATTATATACTACCTATAAATTTAATCATCCAAATTAGACGGTGTAGAAGGTGACCACCCGTAGCACTACGTTAGGGCCAAGATTTGGAAGCTTTGCAAGGTGTAGACGTAGCACTGGGTAGCACTTAATACAGTTATAACAATCCGCCTGTTTAAGTTGTCTGAGATTTTCTTTTCAAATAACCGGCTACATGTCGATTCGATTCAATAACTCAGGCCTTCGCAGGGCTGGGCACTGGGAGATTATTTGAGGGGTACTAAAAATAGCTCACTACTTACTGAACCTTCTTCTTAAATATTTAAAGTTCCTGGCTGCGCTTGAGTGGCTGCACTTTGAGTAACGCACAGAAAACCGAAGACTATGTCGGCTGTCTTGATCGCTTGGCTTGTCTTCTCACTACTTACAGGTATCCATTCAAGATCTTTTACAGTCTATGTGGATAGCTTGCTAGATACTCGTGATACGAAAGTCAGCGAATACGTTAATACTGTCTACTTCACGAATTGGTGAGTTTTTGGAAAAGACTCCTAGTCCAACTCTGCTTGGCAGAGGGTTACCCATATGCAGAGGCTAAGTGATAAAGGGGTATATATGAGAGGGGTTACCAGCCTAAAGATCTTCCGGCTTCGCAAATTACTCACCTTCTGTATGCTTTTATGGGTGTTCGCGCCGATGGAACTGTGTATGAGCCCTCTTCCTGGCATACGTACTGTAATCTAACCACCTATAAAAGTTACTCAATAGACAGCAACGCAGATCTGCAAAAACACCTTGACGATAATAGTAGGTCCTCCAATGACTTGAAATATCGAAGCACTGATACCTGACGCTGGTGCCATAGCTCTGGCAGGGTCTGGAAGCAACGCATATGGCTGTGTGGAACAGATATATGGCCTTAAAAAGAAATATCGACATATGAAGGTTTTACTTTCTATTGGGGGTTGGACCTTGTCTACAAATTTCCCTGCTGCTGCTAGCACGGCGGCAACACGGAAGAAGTTTGCCAGCTCAGCAGTCGATATCATGAAAGATTGGGGATTTGACGGCATTGATGTAGATTGGGAATACCCTGCTGGGGATGTTCAGGCAAGCGACATGTTATTGCTCCTCAAAGCGGTACGGGAAGAATTAGACGCATATGCTGACAAGTCCGCATCGGGTCATCATTTTGAGCTTTCCATTGCCGCTCCAGCCGGCCCGGAGCACTATAGTGTTTTGCGACTTGCCGATATCGGTAACGTAGTTGACCATATAAACCTTATGGGTTACGACTACGCTGGAGGTTTCAGTAATGCTGCTGGACATGCCGCTAATCTGTATGTCAACGACGGGATTCCAGGGTCAACACCGTTCAGCACCGACGCCGCTATCCAGGCATACTTAGCGGCGGGAGTCCCGGCTAATAAAATCGTACTTGGTATGCCATTATACGGTAGATCTTTCGAAAATACGGCCGGCCTAGGTGGAAATTTTAATGGTATCGGTCAGGGTAGGTGGGTTGAGGGGGTCTGGGACTACAAAGATCTGCCAAGGAGCGCCAGCGCCAAGATGTACTGCGATAACAAAGCTCAAGGGTGCTATAGCTATGATTCCAGCACAAGAGAGCTCATATCTTTCGACACTCCAGAGGTAGTCAAGCAGAAGGTAGCATATATCAAAAAGTCTGGGCTTGGAGGCAGTATGTTCTGGGAAGCCTCGGGTGATCGATCAGGAGCGTGCTCACTCATCGGCACCAGTAACGACGCGCTCCAGTCCCTCAATAAGTCCGAGAATTGGCTGGACTATCGAGCCTCCAGATATCGCAACATTGCGTCTGGACTGAGGGGCTAATTCTCGAGCAATATATAACAGGCTCTTTGAAACTCTAAAATTTATAGCATATGACCTGTACCTTGTGTTGCCGCCTTGGGGAAATCTTTACTTCAATATTTTCTTCTAAGCGTGACTGACTACTCAGCATGCTTCATGCTGCCTGTTCTCTTCTCGCCGACGGCTAGCATGCTGGCCCCGGGATTGGGAAAGATGCTCACGAGTCACATTGGCAGGCCTACAGCCCTCCTTCTCGGGCCTGTGTACACCATGCACTAATGCTCCAACCCCAGTATTGAATAAGATTTCTAGTTGAGATATCTGCGAAAGTGAGGGGAGCACATGGATTTGAGAAAATAACCAGACAGCATTAATATCAGACGTCTAAAAAGCACAAACCGAGAGGAGCAATATTGATCCGAGTCGTACGTGCTTGCAACGAGCGCCTTGTCCTTGGCTATTCTAAGTGTAAGAAGACATAGGTCCATTAATTGTTTGCCTGTTTTCACCAAAAGGGACCCAAAACTTCTTGCCCTTTCTTTGCTCTTTACAATGCAAAGGATACCGACATTCGTTCCAACAATGTGTCGGCTGTAACGGCGGGCCTATTGAGAGGTATCGAATGTCAATCAGATCTTGGCATGCGGAGCCCGATACTTTATTGTTAAGACAGAATCGATGTCCATCGCTCAAGCAGCGGTTGGTCACGCCAAATCTGTAGGCGGTATTGCATTTGTGGCAGATCCATTGCCAACGGGCCTCTGAGATGGGGACATGGTTATCCGAGTTTTTCTTTACCATGTTGCCGACATTTAACGATGGAAATCACGGGAAGATGGATAAGATCAGAGCCTTAACGGCCAGATATGGATATAAATGAGAAGAAGAAGAAGCCAATCAGACGTGAAAGACAACAGGAACGCCAACAGATTAGTGTAGCCATATTTGTAAGTCTGGCCGCTCGATCATATTGGCAGATTTTTGAGCATGGCAGCTTGGGGGAGTATGACATTGACCCGACCAACAGAGGACATGAGTTTCTCTTCGTACGTCCATTGTTCTCAACCCTGGTTTCCAGGAACCTTGAAGAAGTTACCGTCAAGTCCTTTCCTGCTAGATGTGAAAAGTAGCATTTTTTCTTACGCATTTTACGAGACAGAAACTTGCCAATACGCCGAATATATACAGTAAGGTGCGGCGGGCTCACCGTCAGCAGTTTACTGTAACGCACTTATGAAAGGTGCCCCTACGCCGCTCGCGGAACTTGTAAGGTCCGATCTATCCCGACCATTCCAAATACTGACAATAGTTAATATGAGATTACTTAAACAGTGCCTACAAGAAGAACTCCAGCACATTTTGATAATTCCAGGTCGTCAGAAAGCCGTGAATAAGAGCTCACTGCGGGTTTTGCTAAACTTGGAATCAGTCTTTAAGCTCGAGTGTATAGATTCCAGAATTACATAGGACACGAAATCTTGGATAAATACTTACTGGGTTACACTATAGCATGATATTGTACATGTATTTCCCATATTCAATGTTTAAATCGTGGCGAAATCACATTTCCTCCTTTATAACGCCGACTCTTTGTCAGAGATATCATGGCTACACTCAACTAACTGATCTCCATCACTGCCGCACTCTTCCTAGCATAAATGGTGCACGTCACCCGAGCCAATCAACAAAGTCGCCAAGATTATCGCAAAAATCCACATGGGCCAGGCGTGAGTTCTTGGTCTTTGGAGTAGGTAGTGGGGCTAGAACCATGAGACATTCTAGCGTGACGCATCAGTCATCCTGCCTGCCCAATCAATGATAAATTATAATGGTCTTTGTTATTGATAAGCAATCGATAACAGCTCCATATTTGCGCTACTATGATTTTATCCCTTTTGAGAGAAAGGCCATGATATCATGTTGGTCACGTGGGCAAAATGTTTTAGCTGTGGTCAAGTGCCATGAAGCATCCTCGTGTTCCGGTATAGTACTGTAACCTGTTTGTGGTACCAAGGGGTTGGAAAGCTTGATAAATTTAGGGTCTTGTCACCTTGAGCAATAATGCCTAACCAGCGAGCCACCAACCCGATACTTCTTAGGTTGCATTAGCTTACTTTGCCTTCAACCTGCGACTGGCATTGCTGAACAGCTATATAATGGGTCCAAGCGATAATGAATGGCTTGCGGTAACAAAAATTGCGAATAAGAACTCAATCAATGTCTTTAGGAAACAGCGACGTGACAAGCCTTGATGTTCTGGAATGTACCCCAGACCAAAAGTTCATGATCTATGACTAAGAGAGAACTGAGAGAGAGGTATTTAAAGTATATACGTTGCGTTTCCCTGACCTTTGTACATATGAATCAGATTACTTATTGCTTCAATAATTTTTTGAAGAGCCCTAAGGAGCTAGATGAATCGATACTATCACCACTGCCTAGTAAATTATATTCAAATCTCTTGAACAGTGCCTTTAGAGCTTAGACCGCATGAGGTTCCTCTGGACACCATTGCAAATAGTTCTTATATATCCAACCGAGTCGAAAGAGGCTGGCGGCTCTAGCGGCCGAAAGTCGTACGTGTAGTTAGTGTATGGACTGAAGACAGCGTTCATACCGCTCACGATCCTCCACGACCTCTTCGCTGCTTTCTCGCCCGCCATGTTACCCTTCAAGCGGTTGGAGACCGCGTGCAGGTGAAGAGGGAAGTAATGGTGAAGGAACTGGTAGAATTGTAAAGCGTGCCCTTGAGGACCAATGTATCGAAAGGACCCCTCGAAGAATCTTTCCAGTAGTCTGCAAGCTTCTCCCAAGGTGAGAGACCTCTCCTTTGTTGAAACAGAAAAGACAATACGGGAATCTCGTGTGTCAATGTCTTCACAGCTTGTACGGAAGGCTTCCCGAATAAGATGCCCTGCGACTACATCGACAGGCACGATATCCAGCTTGGCATCTGGCCGCCCGTCAATGACTCGAAGAACACCATTGCCGAAGCCAAGAACTAAGCCTCCAAACGCTGCCTTACTATCGATCCATCCAGGCATTGGGTGCTCTAGCGCGGCGCAAATGATGCTTGGTCGAACAATGGTGACAGGAAGTGAGCCCTTTGTCTCGCAAATTAGATGTTCGGCGAGGCACTTTGAAAGACTGTATATATTTGGATGTCCAGTGGCAGCGATGGCTTGCTGTTTCCCGATGACGCCGGTCTTCAGCTCATTGATCAGTCTGCTAGCAGGACGTGGTAGGTCGACTAAGCTCTCATAGATAGGATTTTCTCGAGGTGGAGTTACGTAAGCGGTGCTCGTGACGACAAGCCGTTCAAGTTTATCGCAGTCCTTCGAAAGAGATAGCACATTCAGTGAACTATCAATGTTGGAAGAGATGGCATCTGAGACCTCGCTATCGAACTTGATGCAGGCAGCAGTGTGAATGATGTGAGTCACAGCATCGCAGATCTGGCTGTATTCATTGTCTCCAAGACCACGTTGGGAACTTGCCAAGTCAGCTTCCATAACTTGGACGCATTCAACCCAGTTCTTCGGTAGAAGGCTGAAAAATGGAGACGATGATATCTGTTGTTAAAAACGAGCCTTTGCATTCAAAGGGCCTTTCTTACGTATGAGTAGGATCACTTGATGGATGTAATGGATTTCACGAAGCCGCAAGAGCTCCTCGACAACTACCTTCCCAAGAAACCCGGTAGCTCCAGTGACAAGAACAATCTTATCAGATGACATTGCAAGTAGTTCGAGATCTAAAAGTGGCAGATTTGGTTGGATTTGTGTTATAGACAATGAAAGCCTCGCCCTCCCGAAGCCAGTAGTCACGCCGGTTCTTATAGACCACATCGACCCATTCGTCGCACTTCTCCACCTCTGTCACTAAATACATCACTCCCAATACTCTATGCAGCGAATGACCTCCTCATGAGTCAAATATGCATCAAACATCCATTGATATCTCGGAAGAATAGATTCGAGAACTCTCGGGGTAGTTGATCTGTGTAAAAGTTGCATCGCGTATGTTGGGGGACGGCCACTAGGTGAGCTGGAGTCTTGTCGTGTGTAGGATGGGCCTTATGTCTGTACCGTAAAACTATAGTATCTACCTAGCTATAACGTATATTATGGCGCTTAATTCTATGATTGCAGAACTAGCCGGATTTCAATAAGACAACATATCGTACTGCAGTTCCAGCGAGTAAGTTAGCATTGTGGATTTTGAGGACAATAGCCTAGATTGGCTTAAGTGCAATCGTTGTAGTGCCTCGAATGACATTGGCACTGTCCTCTTCCAACCCCGAGAGTATTTTGATTGTCTCAATGGTCGGGCTTGCTGAATCTGGGAAAGAGCTTACGGGGTCAAATTTGGTAGTCATATGGGCGAGTGCAAAGCTCCACTGGGGTGCCTCACTTCTAATGTGTCACATACAACTTCTGAGACAGGTAACAAATAGCCTTTGATAAGCTTACAAGGTGATGAGGAACGGACGGTACATGTCCCATTCGCTACGAGAGTCCTCCTGGAGCCGGAAACAGGCACAGCGAATGAGGATGGGAGTTATCATGCCGCGTATTACGAGCAGTATTTATTACTGTCACTTCATTGGTAATCGTTATAATGAGAATTCTATAACCAGTTACTAAAAACATATAAGCTCACTTCTTTAAGTAGAATAGTCAGCTCGAAATTGCCCTGGTCACAGTATTGATTGGCTATAGACCGACTTATTTTACTATATAAGATAAATTCTCAAAATAAAGCAATGTATAGCTGACTCTATACATTGCTAAGAGGAAAACTTATGCTTCGTCAATGCGATGAACTTTAACTAAGAAAATAAACTCTAAGTAAAGCAGTCGGCTGACAGTACCCAGATTTCAATAGTAAATTTTGAGAGAAGAGTCTAGCTAACCTCATCTTTACAACCGATACGATCCTTATACTTCATGGGAACTCGCAATACAACCTGTGTGTCAGGTCGTCTCATGCTTCATAATCCAGACATAAAAACACCCACGCTCAAAGAAGCCTCCAGTTCTAGGACTTTTTTTTTTTTTTTTTTCAATTTCCTCAAGGTATTCTAGGAATCTTGCCTCGTCGAGTTCAGACTTAGTACAGCCGGGAGATATTTGTGCACCTACAACAAACCTGCTATGTTCTGAGATTTTACTCGGATTCTTGGCTGCCTGTGGAGCTTTGTTAAACTGATTACAAAATAACTCTGCCACCGCCAACCCTATCTTCTTGGAGTAGGTAGAATCCTCCTTTTGAGTTTACAATCTGCCCAACAAGGACACAATTCCGTGGTAGGCGCATCTATCTCCCCTGATTTTGTGGTTGCTGGCTTAGAAGTTCTAGTAGTGATACCCATGGTAGCCTGGGCTGCTGGCTTACTCTCAGTTGTATCAGCGGTCTTATGTGACCCTGTAGTTGGAGAGTTTGCCTCTGCTGATGCTATTAGACTTTCAGCCCCCTTTGACACTTTGGTCGGCTTGGCTACGGTGTTCGCATTATGACTGGTGATATCAGTAGTCTGGCCGGTTGGGTTACTGTCAGTTGAATCAGTAGACTTGTGCGATTTCGTAGCAGGCAGACCCTTTGGAACTGATGTCGGGGTTGAATTCACAGTATTTTGAGATACCGAAGTTGACGTGGTGGTCGGGTCAACACTCTTACTAGTTGCATCACTAGGCTAGTTGGCAGGCTCGCTATCGGTGAAAAAAGTGGCTTCATGCGATTTCTTGATAATATCACCCTTCTCAACCGATGTACTGGTTGAACTTGTAGTTGTTATGAGGCCTGTGCCTGTGCCAGTTGAGGTTAATATTCTGGTTATTGTTTCATCATACGTCGTCCCAGAAATGGGCTGAGATGTATAAAGGTCACTAGGTTCTCTCTGCTGGAATAAGCTCACAGCCACAAGTCTCAACTGCAAATAACACTTCTAGCCCACAACTTAGACATCAATACCACGATGACTGACCAATGGCTAGTATAAAGGTCACTTTCAGCTGTGGAAGGCGTTGACAGTGGTTTGGATGGTGTTGAGGCGTCTTGAGCTTTCTCTTCGTGGTATCGATGTCTAAGTTGTGGGCTAGAAGTGTTATTTGCAGTTGAGACATGTGGCTGAGAGCTTATTCCAGCAGAGAGAACCTAGAGCTTTCTCTTCTCCCTGCAGTAGCAGGGTTTTGGGACAATTTACGGACCAGGTAGCTGGTGTGATGATCGTTATTTCTGGGCCATATGGCACAGTGTAAGTCTCACCAGACATTATTCTATTGGGGTTAACACCTGGATTTACGATCTTGAATTGTTTTACTCCGACACCAGGAAGAGCTTGACTAAGGTCTTTGATGACTGTGTCGCCGTAGTCTGGAGACCAAAGCGCATGGCTGATATCGCAAGCCGTGCTGACCAGAGAATATAGCCAGAGTCAGATGAATAGATTCATGTTTTATGAAAGATCAGGGGTACAAGTACTGCAAATCACTCCTGACTATGAACTATATATTGAAGGGCACACATAAGGTCAGCAGCCCACAGAGCGTCGACATTTCCAAATATAGTAGCGGAATCAAATATGGCGTTGTCCTCCGTAAACCTTACGTGCTTATAATTGAAATGAAGGCGAATCAAGATATACCGTGTACCTCTTTATTTACGCATCCAAGTTTGGACCAGACCCTTGCGGTATCTCATCCACTTAAAGCTCCAGGTCAACGTCGCACGGTTTAACTGAGTAGCTCATTGACAGAGGAAGCGGACTTGGCTGACTGCAAATACCCGCTCAGCTAGCTTGGAGGTATGTCTGAACTCAGCCCTTTGCTAAGTAATTGCAGTTTATAATTCTCATGTCCTTTATTTTGAAAAACGAAAATTAGACTAAAACGGTAAAGCCAACGCCTTATGGTTCTATTTACACTCGTAGTCGACGCGTTCCAATCCTCACAGGTATGTTCATTGTTATTCCTTTCTTTTTCTTACATATCATTAGAAAGGAAGTGCGTTAAAAAGGCGGCGTCAGAAGCGTCCGCGATGACGGGCTTTGAAGCAAACCAGAGGCCTCAGTGATCTCACTCTGCTAGGTTTCGTGATTTTTCTTTTGCCTGTAGAAAACATTACTAGGCTGGGGCGTCAATCATATCAACTTCCTAAAACTGTAAAAGGTACATCGTGATGAAGTGTTGACCCGCCTGTACCTTATGCGGTACATCGTGCCCAATAGCTACGGCCTTGAGATGAATTGCAGTCATTTTTCACGTTTCAACCTCTACAGGGCAGTCGTATGGCGATGAACAAACAACACTGAATAAAAATAAAAACATACCAAAATTTAGGTCCCGTAGCTTGTGAGAGCAGAAGACTTATCATTACATATTGCCGCTAAGCATATTTTCGCAGGTGCGAGTTCACTCTGTAGTTTGATGGTCTCGGGCTGTCAAATATTTCTTTGTACTACGATAAATGTATGGTACTTGGTGTTCCTCTATATCCATCGAGGGGCTAAATGAGCTTCACTGGATTGGGCAGTGAGGGGTACTCCATCAGAAAACCATTTCTGTCCAGCCTGAGCAAGCAAGGGTCTTTGCAAGAAACTTGAGCAGGCATTCAAATAAAAAGAGGGCTAAAATTGACTAAGTTGGTGTTTTCACAGTGAAGTAACTAGATACAATAGCATGCTCCGCTTTCTAGTCCAAGCGAGCCAATCAAGGCTGCCATTTCATTTAAGAAAATGCACATTAACGTAGATTTCGCATATACCGGGGAGCCCATACCTTACCAGAAGAACTGGCTGCCCTGCACATTTCGTTAAGTTAGCTTGAACTGTGAATAATTTGCTATACAGAAGCCACAGTAATGAACTGCCTTAAATAGTGAATTAGTCAGCTCTTTGTCTTCTACTGATCTCTTTAATAGCGTAAGCTAGTATGATCGGTAGATTCATTACAAACTTTCCGAGGGATGTGCGGTCAGTTCATATTTTAAAGATATCTTAAGTAAAAGATAAGCTAACTAGAAAAATCGGCGAACAGAGGGACAAACGCATGCCAAAACGTTCTAGTATAGAGAGGTTTTATACTTTTTACACCGTAAGACAGGCCGAAGCTTATAAATCAAGGTCCGTGTAAGTTAATATGTGAAGTAGGAAGGCTACGTGTAAGCGCAAGACTGTAAGGTGGAACTCGGCCACAGAAGCTTCTTTACTGTAACAATCAATAAGCTGACACGTTCAAGTTACTTGTACGCGCTTGATAGCAGCATAAAAAAGGTACTGTTCCATTTTGTAAAGACGAGGGTCCAAGTTCAATCTTAATTGTTAGTCATGAAAGTGAACGATGATGGTCTTAACATAAAACCTAGGCAAACTTCGATGTTTATTTTATTAAGAAGGTGCCCATGTATAGAACCACAAGTCTTTCTAGGAACTAAATCTAGCCTGCAATCAACACACCGAGGTCGAACATGCGTCAAACCGCATGACATAGAAACCTGGAAGGGGATGAAAAAAACACCAGAAACTGTATCTTGACTACGCTACATCTTTTAACCGATCAAGTTACTGACCGCAAGTACAGGGGCGATTATTCTCAGATGGCTGCACTTCGTCCGAAGGCAACGCTGCTTGTTGTCCATGGGAAGGCGATGGCCCTCCAGGAGTTTGCGTAAGCTCTGAAGGCGCTGAAATTGCGGTATTGGTATTCTCAGATGGCTGTGTCGTTTGTGCAGCTCTCGAGTCATCTGTGTGAGACTCTGCTGGTGTCGCAATTGTCGGATTCTCCGTATAGCCATTAGCAGTCGTGGAGAAACTACTACTTTCATCAAAGATACTTCTTTCGCTGCCCGTAGGAGTAGGAACTTCTATTTCAGTTGATGCTACCTTGGTTGCCGGTGGCTGGGCGGTTGGCCCCGATGAGGTGAAGCTGTCATGGGCCGTTGCCGAGTTAGCTGCTGGCCGAGTCGGTGCTGTCCCTATGAGTGCTGCGGGGGTAGTGCCCTTGGCGTTCGGCGTTCTCCATGGGGAGTAGTAGAAGTCGCAGATTGCTCATTGGACGCATCAGTGTATTTATCTGTCGTATAAACTGCACTGATCGGGCAGTTCTGGATCATGGCGTACGTTGCCATGTTAGTTGCCGGTTGAGTGGATGTTGCAGCCATAACAGAAGCTATCTGGCAATAGTCTTGCTCTTCGCTATCACATAGCCAGGTGATTCTGGCAAGTCCCGAAGGCGCATCGATTGGTAGCGAAACATTTGCAGAAGGTAAGCTATGGCAGAGAACGTCACCGTATTGAATTGGTACATAATGGCGCTCATCTTTTTCAAAAAATAGATACTTGCGCCTTGGCACCTGAGGTTTTTGTTAGGCGCTAGAAAGTCCCGCCAACCCCCGCGGAAAGTACCGGACCGGCAGCACATTCAGAATCTGAGTCTTGGGCCAGTACAAACTGGGCGAGCATGAACGTATGGTAGAGTGGGGTCAGAAGTCTCATTGTTCTGGGTTACCGAATCGCCTGTCGGTCGTACAAGGCGGAAGGGAAGGAGTTATATATGTTTCCTGTTATCCGATATAGATCAGTCATCACTAGCTACAAAAATAGGCATGGCTAAATTCGCTTATGTGTTCTCGAAGCGCGGTGTCTCCTATAATTAGCCAAGGCCGGAAGGAAAGTGACCATAATATTTCCTCCCAAGGTTGCAATCGTTGGATAAGTAGACTGGGAATTATGAAAAAGATGCCAGGATTCTAACTTCAACTGCGACAGCTGCTCGTTGTATGGCGCCGCTTGCACAGGGACATGTTTAGCATATTGCTAAGCTTGGAGAGCTATATGATACATTAATATCTGAAGCTTTGACCTGATGATGGCACAGTAAGAAGCTGGAGGCAAAGGACCTTTCACTGACGAAATTCGGACGATATGTAGCCACCATACAGTATTGAGCACTTGCACCTTCCTCTCCAACAATAACTCTCGTTTATAAACTAAGCCCCACATATCTAGCTCAAGTAGACTTTTACACTGTGTACTCTTTTGCTCACTATCTAAGTCGCGCACCGCGATGTACTTACTTGATTGATGCAAGCGATAGTACTAAAGACTCACACTGTGAAGCTTCTCCACTTCCCCACAGGTTCGCGACCCGGAACTCCAGGCAGCCGCGATACTTCTAAGTACTTTATTCCCTAAGCCAGAAATTGCTTACGCACCCGTAAGACGGCCAAATTCTGACAGAACATCTGCTTATGAGGTAGTGCCATGTACCCAGATGGTCCCACCCTAAACTTTACAAAGAGCATGTTTTTTTTAGACCGGAAGGTGCAGGTGCTCAGTACTGTAACAGCTCCTCAAAGGAAAGTCCAGCCATGGAGAACTCGCTGGCCATCGCTGGGACCTCGGTATCGCGGAAGATATAGAATCCTTGGTTCACAACTTAGCACTGGGGTTCTGAGCTACGGTGCACACCGGAATTTCTATCTAGTTCCCAATTGCCTCGGGGCTGCACGTTACAGCTTAAGCCGTGCTTGTCACGGACTGTCACGGGTAAGCAGCGAATAAGTGGTGATTATCTTGGTTAGGTAATAGGAGAGCCCGAAATTGCTCCATTGATTCCACGAGTCTCGTTGAAAGCATATAGGTACAGATAAAAGCGGCTGCATACTACGTATAGCGAGATAAGAGCAAATCAACTATACCAATAAAACAGGCAGATATATATAATTGATGTCCGAGAATAATACTACGCATTCATGCAATAGACCGGAGTTGTGGAATGACAAACATTGCTCTCGTTGATGGAAAGAGCTAAGAGCAGTAGCCAAGAATAGAACAGAGATATTTCAGACTAACGATACCTGTAAACGTGACAGGGAGTATAATCTCAGGCTTACCCGAACTGTTGATAAATACCTCAATGCCCTGGCTAACCTCAACTTGTTACTAACAATATTCAAAAAGATTTTTCAACACATGGTGACTCGCTCAAAGCTCGGAAAAACTTTAACCGATAAGAAGTTTTGGCTATCAGAGAATGCAAAAAGTATTACTGGACTGGAGGATAAAATTAAAGGTTATAAAGGCAAAATAATCCGTAACATTGTACAAGGGAAAATCTACATTGTTTGCCTACCAGAGGAACGTGTACAATTATGGGGGCTCCTGACAAAAGCAAGAATAGCCAATTATGGAAGGCCTATCAAGCCGGCAAAACATTTATAGAAACTACCTCCTTCGATCATTTAACTCACGACATCGAATCGTGGAAGCCTACTGAGTTCATCCCTCCAGCACCTAGACAAAAGATTCCACAGAAGAGTGCAGTTCTTTTGGAAAGGGAATCATCCTTAGTCCTCGACACCATATCCGTCTCAAGCACATGTGTGCCGAACGATGAAGCAAGCCGTCCTGAACGGTTTGCTGCGCCGAATATTTCAAAGCTCACTCAGACAACGAAAGTGGCTCTGGAAGAGCAGCCATTCTTAGGTTCCAATTCCACTAGAGAGGGCTTAGATAAAATCCAAAGAAAGCTACAACATTTAGACACAACCCATAAAAGCCAGATGGAAAGGTCGACCGGGCTATCAGAGACGGCAGCAGAGATGGCAGAGATGGCAGAGACGGCAGCAAAGATGGCAGCAAAGATGGCAGGGATGGCAGCAAAGATGGCAGATATGGCACCAAAGATGGCAGCAGAGAACATATCTTGTGTTCAGGCGGCCAAGGCCATCAAAGAGGTAAGCTGCGATCCCGGTTACTGTTATTTCAAAGCTCAACTGTGGCAAGGTCTTCTCAAGAATCGAGGTACAGCCAGAATCCGATAACGAAAACTCCTAAAATGAGCCAGGACTAGGCGAGTCGTTGGGCGTGAGAGTCGTCAGTGGCACTGATTTGATATAGTTCTGCGAGCAAGTAGTAATACCAATTTATACAAACTAAATTGATCATGTCCTATTGCTCAATATGTCTTTGATTGGGCTCACTCTGTAGAGAACAAAAAATGCAGGTAGTCTCTATATACCCTATTAATCCCAGGGCCTCATATAACAGGAGCCTTCTAATACATGCGAGGACGAATCCCAGGTTCGATCATGGAGAGAGAATAGTAGATAAGACGGATGGGTAAGGTGATTGTGTGACATCGTATTGCACCATTTTCAGCTCGAAAATACCGACGGCCTACACTTGAGTAGTCAGTTTCAGGAAAATACTCAAGAGAAACAGGCAAGAAGTGGCAGTGCTTAGACGCCAATCTTCGCCATACAGCCAGGTTCTTGTAGAGTCTCCACGACCTGAGCTATATCGAGAACCAGGTTGTTGTTATTGTATATATTAGAAATACATACATACAAACAGGTGTATGTAGATGATCATAATTGCATGATCTTTACCTATCAAAACTATTTGTGACACTCTACTGGTTTTGGAGAGGGTTTTTCTTTTTACATCACTATATGACGACGGGCGGGCTCAGAGTAACGTCAACACGTATAAGCTCGTTATAAGGCTATCCCATAATTATAATACATTTCAAGAAGATTTGAATTGCGCATAAAACTATGCTCAAGCGGCCACAAAGCCAATAAAGATGGCACCCAAAACAGCCGCAGCCGCAGCGACGCTTCGCTGGACGTCTACACTAGCCGCGCTACTACCACTGGCGTCACCGCTATCGCTGGCTTCATTCAGTTGTGTTGCAACCTCTTTTATAGCACTCAATACTCGAGAATTCACTTCCCCAATCTTGCCCGACATCCATGTCTCTGATCCATCGAAAGCTGTGCTAATGGCGGACGCCTTGTCCTTGATTAGCGTTTCGCCATGATCCAATAAGCTGCTGCCCTTCCCACTTGCTTTGCTCGCAAGCAGTTCTAAGGACGAGAGCAAGCTATCGAGGTCACGCTCAGCGTTGCTGTGCGGAGGCTCCGTGATCGTGGGACCAGCCGAATCCATCATGTGAGATTTCTCAACCAAACCTCTGCCACTATCAATATTAATTAGAGCATGCCATGAAAGGAGTCCTATACAAGTAACCAACGTTTTATGTGGGGCCTCTCCCGCCACTGCAATGTTCACCAAGGTGAATGCGAGAATTGTGTAATAGAGCATGTTGGTCAGGAGCACAATCGAGGACCAGATGGGGCGTTAGTAGGAAGGTTCAGCTCAGGAAAGCGAGCAAGGAGCCCGTGAATGTATTTTATACTGGTGCCTATCACGGTGCCTGTTCAGAAAGAAGAGTTAGCTTTATTGGCAATTGTGACACTTCGTTACAATTATAGCATCATTTTGTATACGATGTTACATCATATATCCTTACCGGAAATTTGTGGTCCGGAGTGTTTTGGGCTTAATCTGCCGCCGTTCTAGTCTGCATAACGCATCATGTAGGGTCATGCTGACTCACATCTGTGAAAGGAGGTTGTATATACCGTAGGTTGGCTCACAAGTAGAAGGGTAACGCATCGTATGTTGCTAGAATTAAATTCCACCTCTACGTGGGGGACCAGTCCGAAAATATCTGCTTTTCCGGAAGAGGAATTTGATAAATGAGAATTCGCTTTCAAGAAATCTATTAAAACAAAATCGACATACGTATGTACACGTGACTAGATTCGCCAATTTCCTATATATAAATGGGAAAACGAATGATGTTGAATTGAAGGCAATCTCAAGGGCACGTCATGCAAGCCAAGGCGCCCTGAGATTGAGCATGTGAGTCAGAGGCATACCGTCAAGAGCACGATTTCACAGTACACAGATCGATGAATATACCTAACTGTACCCATGGACCAAGCATACGTAAGACATGAGAAATATCTCGCGTGTGACGACCCTAGCGTCATGGCGTCTGGCTACTGTCGCTTACAGGTTAGCTCCGTATTTCAGCAGGAATCGAATTCACACGGCCGGGCTCAAGAAGCTCAAGACGAAATTTTCGTATACTAGCTAGCTCCTTTGGAAAAATAGAGCTTTTAATCCGTGAAAAGTACCCCGAAACGCTTTGTTCCGTATTCCACCAATCTTGACTACAACATGGTTCGTTCAAAACGCAGCTCGGCATTCCCCAAGGTGACACCCAAGGTGACCTATCCCACCGATCATACTTACATCGTGGTCTTGATTCTCTTTTCTTGCATTCTTTATCTTCTTGAAGCATTATATAAAAAGGTTCTTTCCCTCGCCAAACCTTTTTTACTCGGCAGTTCGAGAAGAAACAAAAACCTCAAGTAGGCAATGTTTGAGTACTAAAAACCAACCATAAAGCCTTGAATCTGATCCAATCTTTCAACAAGCGAATCGCTGCTCGGTTTGTGCGCCAGTGCCATAGAGAACTGAGCCATGCCCCCACATAACACAAAGCCCAACTGCCCCATCATTAAGCAAGACTCTGGTCACCGCGGAAATTCTAGTCAGTATCGGGGGTCAATTTTTGAATGCGACATCCTCATTATAGGTGCTGGTGCTGCCGGTTTAGCGGCGGCGGCAGCCGTCCAAGACCAAGCGCGCAGAGTCATCCTTGTTGAGAAGGAGGACTATGTCGGCGGCACCACTTTCAGGTCCGGTGGCTGCATGTGGATGCCCAACAATTTCCGCATGCAAGAGCTTGGGATCGAGGATAGCAAAGAGCAGGCTGAACGCTACATTGCCGCTGTAGGGAAGGCTACAAGCCCAGATCTCGACGAAGACATTGTCCTTCGGGATCTACACAACAGACGGCTGAAGGCTTTTCTGACGCAGGGACCGGAGATGGCAAATTATTTCAGAAATCAGGGTTTTCGCTGGATGGCAACCCCATCCAAGTTTCCAGATTATCACCCACATATGGAAGGAGCGGTCGCGTATGGCCGCACTTTGGATCCTGAAGTTTTCGACGCAGCGAGTTTGGAAGGCTGGGTGAGATATCTTGAAGTGCAGGAAAACGTACCTGTCATTTCCCGATTCGAAGACTTATGTGTCTTGACGAGGCGGCCTTTTTCCACGGGCTGTGCCACCAAAACCGTGGCTCCACCTAAGGATATGGAGAGACCGATGTCTATGGGTCAGTCGCTGATCGCTCAGCTCCTCAAGATATGCAAGGAGCACAGCAACGTGACCATTTGGACTCGGTGCGAGCTACAAGACCTCTTGGTATCTGATCTTGATGGCAGGGTGATTGGAGCAAAGGTCATGTGTGGACGTAGCGAAAAGCCGGTCCACATCCACGCATCATTGGGCGTGATGCTGACCACAGGAGGTTTCTCTCAGAATCAGAAGATGAGAGATGCATACCTCGGAATCGGATCTACCGATGGATTAGCCTCAAAGATATCAACCATGGCGGATTGGAGCCTCGCTGCTCCCGGAGACATTGGCATTGCGCTTCAAGTCAGCCAAAGGCTTCACGCTGACAGTGCGCAGCTAGACCAAGTCTGGGGTATCCCCACCATGATCAATCCTGGAACAGGGAAAGTAATGGAAGCCATGTTCGCCATATCGAAGCCTTTTTCCTTCGTAGTAGATGGCTATGGACGACGTTTCTTCTCCGAATCTCAACCTTACGGTGCTGCTGTTAGGTCTATGTATGAAAGGGCGAAGAAAGACAGCAGAACAGCCGAATTTTGGCTTATTTTCGATGACAAATACATGCAGGCGTATCCTATTGGGGGTCTCCAAAGTTCATGGTTAATTGAACAAGCCGTCGAAAAAGGCCTCCTGGTACGCTCAGATACCGTTGACGGTTTATCAAAGCAGATTCTGGTATCAAATCAGAGTCTACAGGCAACTTTGAGTGAATGGAACGAGATGTGCGATGGTGGCCGAGACAAGCACTTCCACAGGGGTGAGGATAGATACCAGCAGTTTATCGGCGATCCAGATGTCACACCAAACCCTTGTATGGGCCCCGTCAAAGAGAGCCCTTTCTATGCCATCAAGATCTTCCCTGGAGATGCTGGCACAAGAGGTGGACCTCTGACTGACGAATTCGCAAGAGTGCTTAGGAAAAATGGCGATGTGATTCACGGCCTATTTGCTGGTGGGAATGCATCCGCTGCCCTCCTTGAATCGCAAGGCGCGGGTACGACGCTCGCTCCTGCAATGACGGAGAGTTTCATCGCCGTGAATTACATGTTGTCTTTGGCTAATGCAGCCAGTTCTAGCTAAAAAGTCATATATGTCAGGCAACTTCTCATCCAACATAAATTACATAGTAGTGTAAGGGATGCCAGCAGAGCAAGCTATAGCAAGACGCTCTTTTGTAAAAGTAGCCACTAATGGCTTCCTACAAGATCTCCTCAACTTTATATACATACTTTTCTTGATTGCTGTGACTAATTACTCGTATGAGCATCCATAAATCGCACCCTTTGATGCTGGTGATGTATGACACCACCGTGTTGAGAATAAGTTGAAGATCATGTTCAACATTAACACCTCGCTGACCTCCTAGCAAACAATCCATCTGGCAAACAGTCATTTTTGCTATGTCTCCGTATCCAGGAAGCGATTATGTCCTTCTTTGATAGCGAATTCTTGATGTAAACCCCTGAAATGTCTTTACAGCTCCATAGTTGATGCCCAATACTCAGTGACCCTAGGGAGATCCGATGACTTGCGACCTATTTCACAATAGAGACAACTTTTTTCCTGTTGTCGATTCTTAACTCCTCCTACTTTGGCAGTAATGCTTTTTGCCATGTGACGTCCCGAGATAGTGGGTATCGCCCGGGTCTTGTGCATCATACTATTGGCTTTACCCGTTAGAGTTTCGACGATGTCTTTTTCTGGATGCATTGGATATGATTCTATAAATACTTTAGTGATGGATATATTATAGGCAGAAGATCCCTAACTGTACTGCCAGTTCTTACCTTTCTCATTACATCCAATGATTCAGAGTGCGGCACGACAGAAGTGAAAGAGAAGAGAGAAGGAGTAATGCTCCGGTGGTAGACTAGAGTCTTCAATTGAGCCTGAAAGCGACGCAAGTATTATGTTGGTTTTTGACAACATTAACCATTACGTGATGCAGCATCCCAGTTAGACAAGCCACCAGCCACTGGAAGTCAAATGGGGCGATTGAACTTGGTGTGACTTTTCAAGTTACATGAGAAACATTTCAAAGAAAACACAAATGAATTACTAAAACACTCCGCAGCCGGACCGATGCTAATCTCATACTCCACCTGCATTCAACAGCTACTTTCGGACAAGTGTGAATCTTGGGGATGTATATTCGTGGGCTGCTTTACAAATAGCAAAGCATCTGCTAAGTATATGAATGGTGCAATCATACTGAGCGCAAGAAGCAAACCCTTACTTCACAGTACGTGTGTTCGATCCGTTGGTGCGGGTTGTTGTATCCGCTATGGTATTTTGCGAAATCTGCCCTTCATGCAACCAGTACCCTGTGTAAGCTTGGAAAAGATCCTGCTTCCAAATAGCGGCCTCCTCTTTACCTTCTAGCCATAGAATTGGTCGAAAGATTAACCATAGATTCACTTAGTCTATCTCTCTGGCAACGCTTTTGGTCGCTAGCATCTGTAGCATTGAGCGGGCTCCACCATGAAGCAGGGTGGGACCACAGCACGGATCTGCCCAAGGCGTCACTCCAGCGAACATCACGCCGAGAAGAAAAAAATACTGACATTTTAACGATCCCTATTCATGGCGTTCGAAGGGAGCTTGAACCCACCCAGATGGCCGAATGTCGATATTTTGGAAGGTTTTGTGGCTCCCCGTAAGCGATGTAGTTCTTCTTCACAAATACGTTGATGCGCAGGATCTGTCATTTGAACGTATGCTTGCGGGACGCATCGTTTTGGGTAGGCGTTGAAAAAACTATTGTAACCTCCATCTAGGATGTAAATGTCAGGGTACAAGAGAGTCGGGTACCGCTCGATATCATATTGCCGATCCTTTGACCGTATACTATCTGCCACTAAGGGTGAACGATACTGCGAAAATTCGCAATACAGGCAGATGGATGACCGCCCTTGATCGGACTTGCCGGGAATCAAATCATCAAAGAAATCTGTATCTACGATGCTTCCAAATCGTGGCGCAAGACTGATCGCGCCATCAATGTGACCTCCCTCATATTCGTACCTAAAACGGCAGTCAACAATAATCAAATGATCGAAGCCCAGATCCAGCTCGCGATCTATGCAACGGAGTAGAGTTTCTTTCGTGATGCGCGGGAAGCTGTCGGTATGGCTGAGAGGTAAGGTTGGGATTTTTGACGATGACCTAACTCGCCACTTTCTACCGTAATAGGAGCTTGCATGTTCTTGCTCAATGGTGCAGATCGAAAGGGGGAAATTCAAGGTATGGTGGTATGGTTCTTATCAGGCGGGGTCAAGGAAATCAAGGGAAGGTTCTCAATCCCGTACACCATTAAATATTCACGTTTTGACAAACAACCAATACTGGCGCCCTTTCCATCATTATTTTTAGCATAGATCCAGATCGCATTGCTAAATTTATTGACATGGTATCTAGTTTATAGACATTTTCCATTGAAAAGTATAGAATAATAATTTAAGCTACTTTAATATCAACATGTCTAGGGTATGGATGACTCTTTGTGAGATTGGGCCCGCAAACAGGCCACATGATTGTCAATCATCAGGACAAACACCAAGATGAGGGCAAACAGGTCAGTTAGGCAGGGGAGGCAGCAACCTCGGTGAATGACTGCATTTTATATATAAATTCTAAATCGGATTCCATAGACCTACTTAGACTTAGTAACTTACCTGTTCATCACCTTTAACTTTGACCTTGTTGACCGTATCCCCGTGTGACTGACCGACCGGCTCTAGCTAATACTCTTCATATCGATACAGCTTTTCTGATTAGATAGGTACTCATACTACGCGTCCCCGCCACTGGTAGAGACTGTGAACTCACAAGCTAACACGCTAATTGCTGATTTCACACGCTAATACTTATTTTACACGCTAATATTTCATTTTTACACGCTAATACTTATTTTACACGCTAATATTTCATTTTCACACGCTAATACTTGATTTTATATGCTAGTCGCTGATTTCACATGCTGGTACCGCATCGATGCTTGGCGTATCAGTTGCATATTCGTAGAGGTCAGGGTAAGGTAAGACGAAGGAGTAGCGGCATGAGGTGTACCTATCGTGTATCGCTCTCTCTATTGAGCGTTTCGAAAGCAACAGAGTTCATTGTTACTTGCTGCGCAGCAAGATAGACAGTTTGCGTCATAAAACATTCGATTACTGCTCTGCGAGAAAGATCGTGCCCGGAGGTGGTTTAAGGGTAGGGAAACCATAGAAAAGTGAGAGGGGTTTTAGTGTGGAGGGTTCCCGTGGGCATATACACCAATGACCCACAATTGGGCAAGGCAAGGAAAAGAGATATCATCTGTCCATCACCTATCGCTGAACAAATTGGACACTACAGATGCTAGGGTACTTATTAAAAGTTCAGACGCGTCTGAGAGTGAAATCTTTTTACAACTTCGGTCAGTTCTCATTACTGTAGGCAAGTTAATATGTTGCCAGCTATCTTCACCGTTCTCATTGGATTGTTACTACACCCCATACCCTTATACGTCTATACACTATGCCAACCCATGAGCATCCTTTCAACATGCCTCCTAACCGCCCTCCTCCGCCCAACTTTGCTCGAGCTCCTTTTCAGCCCCCTGGCATCCAGCCGGGACTGCCTCCAAATGCAGTACCGCATCCCTTCGTCCTACAACAGTGGCCATCTTTGGAAAAGTTCGTACATGATGCTGTGTTTCGTGCGTTCGAGCATTACGCCTCCCGCTCGGGCCGTTCGGTCTCTGATTGCAAAGATGGACGTCCATACCTGAAAGCTAAAGACGAAATAAAAACCAGCTATACGGTAGATAGTCCAGTTGGGATATCTAGAGAAGAAGCCGAAACCTTGTTCTCTACATTTTGTGGCAAAGTCAAAGCCTTGCTACAAGAGCAGTCATCAGGCCTCCTCATGGCACTAGATGAACACAAGAAGTTTTTCGAGGAAAAGATAGCCAGCTCTGATATTGCAGCGCTGGATAGAGGAGGAGTGAAAAACTCGACCGAAGCGTTGCGACAAGAATTCCAGAGTTTATCCGCCACACTCCATTCTGAGATCAGAGCTCCCATGCAAGAGCAAATATCCGAGATGCTTACAGCACTCATTGAATACAAAAGGTTGATGGAGGCGACAATGAATACTCGAACTATGGCAGCTGAGAAGTTGGAGCGAATGGTGCAGTCGATCGAGATGTCTACAGAAGATTTCAAAAGCTTGTTTACACAAGACCGGGCAAAACAGTGTTCTGAGATCGACACCCTGCTAGCAAAGCAGTTATCTGAGTTCCAACTGCGCCCGGCACCCGACATCATAGACAGAACTTCACAACTATTGGAGGAGGTTAAGGACCTTCTGTGTACGGCCAGAGGAGAACGGGATCTCGAGCCGACAAGCTCGCAACGCATCAGCGATCATACCAACGTTACTAAACCAGGTCGTATCACAAGAGCCCAAGCAAGGCGTCTAGCCAATCAAACAAATCCAACGAGGCAACGCCCGACGATAGAAGGGTCACGGAGAACAACCTCGAGAAAGATCAGAAGGACTAAGGCAAGGTGATACGCAGAATCAAATGGTCTACGTACAGAGGCTAGAATGATAACCATCGTAGATACAAATACTAGCTTAAAAACCTTACCAACCATTAACACTATTCACGGCACGTTCTGAATACGATGGACGCTCAATCAAGGAAGGACCTCCAGATGCAGCAGTGTGTGATGCATGCTAATGAACTTTTACGTCCATTCTGTTGAAGTACCGTGATTTATCCCAACTTAGCGGCCATACGTAGTATGCCTACGTGCTAATTAGTTGACCCGGACTTTCAACGTCATCTTCCTATACTCATTCTCAGGGGAACGAGCTCCTGCTACCTACTCAGAGACATTAAGCCTGTGTAGCATGTACTGCATTCTGTATTATCCAATTCATTTAGCGATATATCATATGGCAGATGGTACTTCTTTTTCTTGCTTTGTTCAATTATGATTCGCTGCAATCACTCAAGTTAGCCGCCGTTATAGATTCATATAATTTACCGTACGTGCGGTCCGCCAACAACTCAACGGATTAACCTCGGTCATTAATCCGGCAGAGGATGTGCCATGTTTTTGGCAAGGCATCTCCTCTGTTCGGCGCTAAAGGTGAGTTCACCGGTGAGCTCACAGAAGAAGGCCTATAATATTACCTGCATAGTTAGCAGCAAAGTTTCACTCCTGCTAAAGACGAACCCTAGTCTGGCCAACGCTCTGGCTACAATTAAGCCAATCAGAATTGAATTGAATTGACTTGTAAAGATTTTAGCGCTTTCTAATTAGGTTAGTAGTAGCCCCGCAAGGAGGGGTCTTCAGCTGACTTACAAGTCCAGCATGCTGACTTGAATTGAATTAAATGCCTTGGAATATCGGGGTCTGGAATTGCTACCTCAGCAAATTCGGAGATCCACATTGGCCCATGTCAGGTCAGATTACAAATTCTCAGGACTTCAACATCCAGCGGGATGATCGATGTGGACAGGGGTATCGAGGTTCATACATTGGCACAAGCCGAGCCGAGTACCGAGCACCCTCACGTCACTCTCAGCACGAGAACAGAGCTCAACCCGTTCCTATGGGATTGACGGCTATATTGTGCTGAAGCACGGCACTATTGGCTGAGATACCCGTCTCGAAACAGGGGTTAACACCGAAATCAGTCTCATCAGGGCTCTACTATTGACCCTGTGGTGAGGCGTATGTGATAAATGGTAGGATGGAGAGTTCTGCCAGTTCCTCTCTCTCATAAGGTCAGAGTTAAGCACTAAAAGTAAGTCTTACATTGCGGTAATAGACGAGTTCACATGTTATACACACCTTTCCCGATCCCCCTGTTCATACGTAAGCGAGGCCTCAATCAGAGGATCCCATTGTGGGGTTCTAAATGGTGATTTTTGTAGAGGTGTTTCTTTCACTTGAGAAACATGATTCACTCAAGGGGCCGACTGCAACTCGTCGGCCAGGAAGCCATTTCACTACTCGGTTGCACAGAACATGAATTGCTGAAGTCATGCTACCAACCGCTTCCCAGGACGCACCAAGATTGGTGGTTCACGTTCCCAGTTCTGTGTACTATAACAGAGGTGACGAAACTCTTCCTCACCATGGCGTTGATATGGTCAATGATTATGACTAAATCTTGCATAATGGCACTGCTGACCCTTCTTCCAGAACTTTATTACCATGTTGCATCTTCCCTTACCTGCAGAGATTTATTCAACCTCGGTCTGTCCCACCGGCGAGCGCATCAGATTACGGATCACGTACTCTACCTCTTTGACTCCAAAAGAAAGCGCCCCGTTGCCCTGGTTTGGGCTGCCGTTTCAGGCTACCAAAGAACTGCAGAAAAAGCCCTCGACATCTGCAGGCAGGGATGCCCTGATCATGGCCCAGCCTGCGAGTGTGCATTCCGAACTAGACTGGTAGAAGCTCTTGGAATAGCTTCAATTTGTGAAAATGCTGGTGTTCTCCGAGCGCTTGTGAACCATGGAGTTGACGTGGATGTCCGCCATAGAAGCCTACCGAGCGCTCTGGAGATAGCAGCAAAAAGTGGTAACTCAGATATCACTGAGCTTCTTCTTGAAGAAAGCGCAGACGTAAATGCGACAAAGGCTGGCTTCCCAAGCGCTTTGCAATTGGCATGTTTTCACGGCCATCGAAAAATTGCACAGCTACTTCTCAGCCATGGCGCTAATACGGACGCACGAACGCAGCAGTTCCCACCAGCGTTGCAGGGAGCGGCTAGTAAAGGCCATAAAGAAATCGTGGAGCTTCTCCTCGAAAACGGTGCTGAGATTGATGCGCATGATCAACGATTCTCCACAGCCCTTCAATGCGCAGTGGCTACTTGCGATAAGCCACTTGTCGAACTTCTGTTGGACAAAGGTGCTGATATCGATATTCAGGGCGGAATACTTCCAAAACCTGTGAATATAGCTTCCGCAAATGGAAATTGGAGGATTCTCAAGCTACTTCTTACCAGATACGTTAATACCGAGGCTCAAGACGATGTACTGGCAAGAGCCCTGGTAGTGGCAGCACTTCATGGCCAGAGAAGAATTGTTCAGCTTCTTGTCACGAATGGCGCCAATTTGAATCAGCACGTTGAATCATCGGGTGCAGTATTGTTTCCCACGGGCGAACGACTCGTAACAGCACTTCAAGCAGCCGCGGCGGGGGACACAAGTCCATTGTTAAGCTGCTTATCAAAAGTGGCGCTGACGTTGGCGTGCCAAATCATCGATGTGTGACAGCACTCCAAGCAGCAGCGACTCGAGGACACAGGGGCATTGTTCGGCTACTGCTTGACAATGGAGCTGGTATAGACGAACATACTCAACACTCCCCTACGGCCATCCAACGAGCGGTTGTCAATGGTGATAGAGAAATGACCGACCTACTCCTCCGTAGGGGTGTTGACGCCAGTCTGCAAGGTGCACGGCTTGCACCCCCGCTGTATATTACGGTAGCCATAGGTCACAAGAGTATTGTTCGCCTCCTTCTAAGCCATGACTCTTACAACAAAACACCGAGCGAACGTTACGGGACCGCTTTGATGGTAATGCTGTCACTGCGCCATCGTCCCAAAGACCAGGTGCATAGTCATGAAGGATCTGTCATGGGGGATCATGACAGCCGCCTTTTACAGGCGCTAATGCTCGAAGATCGAAGATTTGACGACGAAGAAAGCAAGTTTACTGATTAGCGGATGACAGCTAGGAACACCAGAGTAGACTTTTGCGAATAAGGCGTATGAGCAAGATTACTAGATCCTCTCTGATATAGGAGGTGCACCATGTATGGCTTGATGTAGCTGCCTATTTGAGCATTGCGGGCGAAAGGAGCAAGATATACATAACCAAACCACCATCTTGGATGATTTTAGACTCTCACAGTCCACTGTAGGTATTACCTCGGTTGTAATATATGTTGCATGAAATAAAATTCACTTGTAGAGAGTATTTCTAAAGGTTATATAGAATTTCCACGTAAGGAGGATAGGCTTTCTGAGCATTCTATCGTGGGATTTGCTATGAACGTATCTTCAATCATCTAGCTTTATAACAGAAACCGCCCGATTTCGTTTTAAGAGAAAGAGCTAAGACAGAAATGTTTGACTTTAGGAAATAAGGGCTGAGAGTTCAATCCTCCTTATTCTAGAATAGTGTACAAGTTCCGTGTTGGAAATGATTGAGTCTGTCGTCCAGCCTCGATAACCTTTTCACCTTGTCTACCCTGTTCAATCTCTCCATTCTGTTCACTCTGATAAGCCCTGGAGACATTCCAAAGAATCATCGCCAATCCCACTAGGAGAATAAGTGTTTCCATTATAAGTAGAATGATAGACCAACTTGGAAAACGAGCTGAGTGCCAGAGGAGCAGACCCACCCAGAACTGCATTACTACGAGGCTTACCAAAGCAATTGGCAACCACAACGAGATTTTTGAGCGGTTAGCCGCTTCAAAATGCACCTGAGCAAGGTTGGAACCATCCCGCTTACCATTCCTTTTTGAGTTCCACAGGTAATCGACAGTATGACAGTGACTACAATGTTAACCACAGCCACTATAGTCGTACCCAATAGGAGCGTTGACGCAAGATGAGATATAGTCTTGTGATCTTGGTCTACGGCGCTTCCTTGGTGGATAACAATGTAAAGGCTTAGGCAACCAAGAGAGCCTGCGATGATGCTGGAAACATTACATAATTCAGGTGCTTTAACACACCAAATGGGAAGTAGGCGGCCCATCATTTATTGAACATAAGACCTCTACATCTTATTAGTTATGGTTCACATCTCCTTGCTTTTATAATCCCAGTGGGCGTTGTTGAATGGGGTAGAGTGTTACAGAATATTAATATTTAGTCTATTTATAAGTAGCAGTAATGCGAAAATCGTTATAAAAAGAACGTCTAATGTATATGCCAAGTCAGTATACTACAAGTTGACTTACTGGGATTGAGAACGAAAAGCATTTTACAGCAAGAAATATAACTTCCTTAAATAATTACAACAAAATGAAGTAGCAAGTCTGATACACCATCTTTCAGTACCTGTTCAGCGACATCTATCTTGCATATAAATCTTTGACAGAATGACGAGCTTTGGAAATATGTCCAACAGGGAGGATAAGCTTGGTCGGCGTTGAAGTTACGATGCAAGCGATGCTTGGCCGTCGAAGCCGGAGATTGTACTAGACTTACAGGGCTGTTCAGCTTTAGGTGCAGGATAACATAGATGGAACTTTAGCTAGTGGGGACAAGAATGCCCAATACGATTCATAACGCCTGGTAGCATATTTTAGTCGAAATGATACTTATCACTAACGGATAGACACATGACATATGTTTTTGACCTTGTCTCCCTGGAGTGTATAAAGGTGTTAAGCTTAATAAACGGCTACGCAAACAACCCCTAACCGTACTTATTGTGCAACGGACTTGAGAAAATGCTTAGAAACTTCATTTTCTGCAACCCTAGACGAAACCTTTGTCTTCCTAGTTTCCCCTTTACTCCTCTTGAGTTTGGCTTTATGATTCGTTGTCAAGAAAACATCATGTTCAGGATGTCGCTGAAGTAAGGATTCAATCTTCTCACGGTCGTTGTTGACCTGCATGAGTCTATCGGCTTCTGCCTCATCCTTCATACCATAAAATGTATTGCCTATCACAAAAAGATTTGCATACATTGGCTCCGTCGTTGATAGGTGTTTGCGGAGAATACCAGCCCACTTTGCTTGTTCATGCCTCGGAGTAGAAATATCAATGTGGTCAAAAGTGAAGGGTATCGGCTTGCATTGCATTCGATAAGACGATCTCGCCGCGCTGTTGTGTTGATGTGCAAGAACCGTATCGTTCAGATTGCACTGACTAGCGATCTTATCGGAAGCGATAGAGAGCGAGAGAAGGCCCAAGTTGGTCGCCTGACCGATTGAGTTCAAGCCCCAACCAAAGTGGATGCCCTCGGTAGATTGCGCGGTTCCTCCACATATTGAGCTTCGTAACGCTGCGAGGTCAACGCCTCCGTTTTCGGTTTCCGGTGGATATTCACGATGGACGAAACCAAATAGAGACAGCAAATGACCCACGTCAGACTGCTCCAGCGCCTTGATATATTCGCCATCATTGGCCGAGGAGAGAAGTGTTCCAGGCTGTGATTCGTGATACATGCTGTAGCCACCCAGCTTCCAGCATGGCTCGTCCTCAATACCCTCTTGTACAGTGTCCACCATTTTGAAGCTTCCGCCGGACTCATTGCTAGAAATATAAGTCCGAACAGGTGCCGAAGTAAGCTTGTATGTCGCCATGCTCGTTGCACCATCAGGAGCATTCTCATATCGTAGGCGGGGCATGCAGAGCGTGATCGGAATCTTGTATTGCCAACAGAGCCTAATCAAGATTTGCATAGAGGCGGAGAACGACCCCACGATAATAGAGCAGCCATTATGGCGTGGGTTTCTTTTGTTGGCTTTTGAGAAGTGGAACATCTCTCGTGCTTGTTCTGGAAGGGTTTCCCAGGTCCGGGGCTGTGCACCAAAAGGGCTTTCTGAGACCCCTTTTGTCAAAACTTCAGCAGAGAGTTTCTCAATAAGCTTGAAAGAAATATGGGTGAATGTTGTACGCAGTGGATACTCGGCATCATAATATTCTCCCATCCCAGCAGCACGTTGTTCCTTGCTTGTAGCGACAAGGACATCTCACAAACGACGGTAGTAAACACTCAAACCGCACTCCATAGTGCTGAGTACACTGAATGATGCAAGTGTCCGCGCAGAGCCAATATACGTTGTCCAGTCGGGACCTATAAAGTTGTTTATCGATTTAATAATGCGTTTGTAACGGTCAGAGTCATCAACATAAATATCTTGGACCTTGAAAACTTTAGTCCAACGTTTGTCTTGGGCGTGCTTGGCGCGATAATCGGTAACGAGTGCCTTAAACGTCTCCAGGAGTTTGCTGTCTCTTAGATACGCGATGACAAACCGGCGAAGGATCAAGGCCAGGAGGGCGGTCTCGTGACATCTTTCACCACCAACTCTCGCGTCCAAAGAGTCCCAACCGTCTTTTATGACACCGTTGATAGTCCATTCGCCTGAGACAAGGAGGTTGATGGCGTACTCAAGATCGCGCTTCCTAAGAGCGTCCCAAGCATCAATGTCTCGAAAGTGAGATTTTCTCATCGCTTCACTCTGGTTGCTCATCGAAGGTGATGTGTTGAAACAGGGACGAGGATTGTTTTTATATGGCTGACTTCCGTGCGCCATGGTAAAATTTGGATCTTCCGATTTCAGGTCTGAGATAATACTTGCAGAGGCACGACAGATTGTACTGTCAGACCCTTAAGTATCTCCATCGGACACAGGTCTCTGGGTGAGTCATATTGAAAAGTTATGGTGGATGGAGGTGGCTCGGAGAAGCACCTTGAACGGGAGCATATTTGAGTTAACCAAGGCCCGCCTGTTCAATTAACATATATTCATGCTAGACATACCTATGCTTTCACTCTGTTTTCTATCTGTTTCATGTAGTCCAGAGTCTAGAATATCCACTTATTTCTCGTTTTCTGTTGGTAAGACTTTAGTGCATGATGCTGGCATTCACTGGTACTCTTGGCTTCCGTATAACAGTATGTCCGCGAAATTAAATGAAATCGCCTACAGATAAGTGTTTCTCTTTAGTCTATGCATATAATTGGTTGTTGTGGAAAGGCAGGGTCAATCGAAGCCCAGAGAGGCCTGCTGAAGTAACTATCCTAACGTCGTTTTGTAAATACCCTCCAGAAATTCATACTTCGGCTAGATGACAACCAGTGTCATCATGAATCTTCCATCCCTTGAATCATCATCTGCTCTATCGCGGAAACCCACGAGCGACGTGCACTTTCGGGTCAAGAACGGCCAGGTAGCCCTGATTCCGAATGAGCTCTGGAAGAACGCTTCTTTTACCAGCATATGTATCACGGTAGCATTGTCATTTGCTGTTCTGAACTCTCTAGATCTTGTTACGAGCCTTTAGTAAGTATAAATTGAACCTGAGTCGCAACATTTCCTCAACTGACAGCGTATACTAGTTTTCAAGACATCGAGCATCTTTCCGCCCTCGAAGCGGCTATACGCATGCTTCCAAGCACTGTGGTTGGCCTGGCTCTCAACATTTCAACGGGCCTTGTAGTTCACAAGATCCGTGCCAACTGGCTGGTCGCTCTCGCTTCTCTCCTGTCTGCTGGCTCGCCCCTTCTTATGGCTTTCATCCAGCCGGACTGGCCTTACTGGAAGTGCGCTTTCCCGGCACAGATACTCATGCCTTTTTCTGTTGATGTTCTCTTCACAGTCGGCCTCATAGTCATAACAGAGGTTTTTCCGGACGAAAAGCAAGCAGTTGCTGGTGCTGTTTTTAACACTGCTGGGCAGCTTGGCAACACAATGGGACTAGCTGCCATGCAGGTCATCTCAACACGGGTCACAGAACACGAGAGAGCAAAGTCCGCGACACAAGCTCTAATGGAGGGTTACAGAGCGACATTTTGGACTATGCTAGCCCTCTTGTTGATATGTACCATTGTTGGAGCAGCTGGGCTTCGCCAGGCGGGCAGAATTGGATCAAAATATCATTGAGTGAAAAGATATGTAACGCGGGGGTTGACCATGGTAACAAGGTCTTGTTTAACACCACAATGGGACACAAGGCAATCTTCAAAGCTTTGTTATGTGAAGCGATTGGTGATACATGCTTGGCAGGTAGCATGGATACCTATGATGGCGGGTTAAAGCAATGGGTATATGTTTTCGATGGCAGTGGCTGCGATGTTAAATGGGACTGCAAGAGCTATTTAAAGAAAGTAGACAAAGCCTAATACATTCAATCAGAGATAGGGACTTAGAGGGACAGGGGTAACAATGGTTGGTGCCAGGCATTCTCTGACGTTTCTGGGGCTAGAGTGCTTCTGGGCATATGGATTTCTAACTTATTTGTTTAGATACATCAGAGCGTCAATTATACAGGTTTATCAAATTCAGAGTGTGAAAGCGTATCATTTATCAGCATTGACTGTTTCTGATTTTAACAGTCTCCACAGCCTCCCTGCGCCCTTCAGCCACACATGTCTCATTCTGTCTTTCTCCATATCATCTCTTCTCATCACGTATAAATATCGTGATAGCAACAGTAATTTCGGCCAAAATGTGGTCACACCGTCATTCTCTGACTACAGATGAACAAGAATCTTGCAGCCTCATCATGCATAAAGTTGACTGGAAAGATTCGACTCCTGAGCGCCGGCTTGCAATTATGAACCTCGTCGAGAAAAATCCCCATATTCCCCACCCCGCCGGTGATACTGCTGAACTACCCTCGTCCTTAGTGCCTCCGGGTCAGCGGCCTGACATCTCAGGCATGTCTTCCGATGTGTTTACACAGCCAGCTTGGAATGCTTCCAGCAAGACACGCAATGCCTGGAGAGAGGGGTGTAAGTACAGGGCTACCGGCTCGGCTCGTTCATGGCAACATCCTGGCTGATATGGGAGTACAGGTCCACCCGATCAGTTAAAATATCGAGAGCAGGGAATTCCTTCAACACCGCGGTCAAAGAGAATCGTGGCACGTCTGCCAACGTCCAGTCCACCGGATATCCGCGAATCGCAGCAAATACCTTCTCTGACCTCATCAGTACCTCAGACGATGACACCCACTACTTCTTTTCATGTCTACCCAATACTATCACCTCCTCCGATGAGCTCAAACCGAGCCACCGCCGAGCTCAATAAGCTTCTCTCTGAACTGGAAGAAGCACGCAACCGCTTCCATCGATTGCTTCCTCAAAACGTGGACGCTCAAGCGGAGATGGAACGATGTGAGACTAAGGTCAAGCAATTTTACATGGCTAACGGCCCTGGTGCTGTGAGCAACCAATAGGAGAAGAGGAAGGCGCAGAAGACACGGGAGAGAAAAAGAGGGCTGAAAACTCTGGATGCAGGTGAAGATTTGCAACAGAATGTTGGACAATACTTGCACTCGCCTAACTCACTGAATACAAGATAAATATAGCCCTAGACACTACCGCCTGTGATGCCACAGGTTGCAGATGTGCTTGCTTCCAACAGCCACCCGCCCTCCACCGTCTGCTCTCCATCACACAGCCCAATAATATATGCTGTTGTCAATAGTTCACTGTGTCATTCCTTACAAGTTATCTGTAGTTTTCTCCACTTCTCGTTCGACCCTTTACCCCCACCCCCGAGACGTACCTCTCGTCCAACCAAATGCCCTCTTCCACCCTGGGGTCTTACACCGATATGTCGAGTTGCTACTTCACATGGTAACCCACATAGCCGTTGATTTATAAGCTTCAGCCTGTTTTATGGTATGAAAATGATACAAGTTCTGCATATTAGAACGTTTAGGCTTATGTTTGTCTCTTCTTTAGCCTATTTTCTAGTCAGCTTATCTTTTACCTATAATATCTTTATAATATAAACTAAGCGTATACCTTAGGGAAAGTTTATAGATTGACAGATCATACTGGCATAACTTACTGAAGAGATCAGTAGATACTAAAGGCCTGTCAATTCTCTATTAAAGACAGTCTATTACTGTACCTTCTGCATAACAAATTATTCACGAAATATACAAGGCTACCAGTCCTCCCGATAGAGTCTTAGGCCCCGGTAGATGCATGAAATGTTCGTTAAGGTGCATTTTTTGAGTGAAATGGTAACCTCAATTGGCTAGCGCTGGACTAGAAACCGGGGCGAGGTATTGCATCTAAGGTTTTTACTTCATGTGAAAAGACTAGTCAATTTTGGCCCTCTCTTTAAATGCCTGCCCAAGTTTCTTCCAAACAAGAGTGCTTACTTAGGCTATACATAAATATCCCTCGATAGCGTACCCCTCTTTACTCAATCTGGTGAAACCCACTTAGCCCCTGGATGGATATGGAGGGACCAATTACATACCAAAGAAGGTGAAGGAGCGGCTGCGGCGGACATGGTGGGAATGAACTACATCGGCCTGATCAACCCACCGTCAGCCACGAGACGGCACGTGGAGAACACCTTTTTGATACCTACGAGTCAGACCTGGCGTCTGTACGTGGATGGCCGAAAGTGATCAAATGAGATGATAGATCACCTCTTATACACATGACGGTAAAGATGGCCATGCATGGAAATGAGACGCCAATGGAGCTTGAATAACCTCTCTGCCTTAGTCTACCTGCTTGTCAGAGCGTGCCATGCTTTTAGTGGAGATACAAGTTCAGAGGTGGACTCGTGTTAGATCTCTGGCATCAGACAATATCGACTAGTACGACCAGCCTCAATACCAAGTGTATTTGTAAGTATCGTCACATCGACGGTCATGTCAATGCCGGCATGCGGACAGTTTGTCAAGCGTCCAGTTGATTTAGATGCTCTACCAGATGATACTATGTTGACCGGTGACAGCTGCATCTCCTAGAAATTCAAGCTAGTGTTTCTAAATACTAGGAGAGGACTTCGTGTACAGCTTCCAATCGAGGGTACAACATGACAAGGCCAACTGTCCTACGAGTTCACGAACGGCTAAGAGTCGGCACAGTCGTCTGGAAAGGAAGGAGAGAGAGAATAAGAAGAAAACGAAGAAAGAAAAGGGCACAGCCGGAATGCCAAAGAAAAGGTTTCATAAGAGATTGGAGAATCTATCCATAGTATGATACAGATTACACAAATGACCTACATGACAGAGATTCTGATTGTACCCGCAGGATTTGGAAGCTAAATATTGACGACTTGGAGCTGTGCATGAAACGCATAATACATATTCGATTGCTTCAACAGATACGGCGTGACCTCTAACCGTACCTATTATAATGTATGATAATCCTGAAATCATTTCTCGCTTCTGTCATAACTCACAGTTCACGTTTACGAACACTAACGTAGATGAGTAGTCTTCGCAGGATCAGCCCCATAGAATTCAACTGTTTCAAACCTTCTTTCAGCTATAGGTATTGAATAGCTAGCACTTTCAAGTTACTCCCCAACTGTCGCTGTATATTGGGACATATCTCTTCCAGCCACGCAATACAAAAGACAAGAGTGCATTACTCACAGTTACTGACACTATAAGTGGACACTATGTAGCAGACGCTACCTCGAGCGTAACTGGTCTGGTAGGATTTCGTTTTTCCCTTCCATGTTCAGATTCGAAGGGGCTCGTCGCTTCCTGATTCGTTCCTCTTCCTCAATGATAAAGACTGCTTCCGGAATAAAGATGACGCCACGCTCACGGCTATTGCGTCGCGTGTGCAGCTTCCGATGGCTATTGAGGTTATCTTGACGATTGAATTGGTCTTTTCCGCAGAACTCGCATAGAAAACGGTTGGGTCCCTCGCCATGAAAACTGGATAATGTGAGTTAACATGTCGATTGCTCAAGACTTTCCGTTACAACTTACCTGTCTTTGTGACGCTTGAGATGCTCAGCTCGTTTGAAAACCTTGGGGCAATCAGGATAGTCACATTTGCTTCCCACTCTTCGGTTGGCATTGTTCTGAACAGGCTTTGACTTGGCAGATCGCTTCTTTAGTGATTGAATGTGAGTTTTCTGGAGTTTTGTACTTGTTGTAGGAGTATCATGTACCATCAAGCTCCTTTGAGCTGTCGCGCGCTGGGGATGGTGGGCCTTATAATGATGGGCACAAAGCGATAGTTGAAAGTTCCAGTCCTGGTCAGGAGAGTCGACGCCCTCCGAGAGATCTCTATGAGGTGAAAGCGAGGTTGGACTGGTGCTGGTACAAGACCATGAGGAACTTGCCTCCCCGAAGTCGGAGAAGCCTGAGTTTGGTGCAATTTTGAAAGAGGCAGCAGCACTGACTGAGGCATCAGGGGAATGGCCATGGATGTCAAAAGAGGTTGACTGTTTCAGTAAGCCCACTGATACTGGATACGCCATACTCATCGCAGTCATCTGCTCGTACTCGAAGCAAACTTGTTCTTGCTTCATAAAGTCTTTGGGGAAAGGGTGGGGGAATGGGATTTGCTCAAACTCATTTTCAACAGGGTGAGACATGGGCTCGCCTATTGCTGACAAGGGAGCGTTCATATCTGCCTGTTGAGACATATAGTTGATACCAAAGTCAGGCGTAAGGGCGAACGAGTCATGAGCTGATGAGGTGGAAGGACATGACATTGGCTGACTGCAGAGGCTGAACATGTTGTCCATGCTGAACTGGTTATCCAACTCGAACTGCATGTTTTCGAAGCGCAAGTAATATTCTGCAATGGAACTTGTCTCTGTCATGAAGCGAGTTAGATGGAGTGGCGTCTGTAGGCGTGCTTGAGATTCTTGAATGATTTACCAGGAGCCGACAACATCAGGCTGTGCACAGGGCACAATGTGTTCTGTGTAACCCCCGAGCGGCACATGAGGTGCCCCGGGGACTTTCACTTACTTACCCCAGTCAGAATGGCAGTGTTGCTGGGTTCAGATACGGTTCTTGGATCAATTCCGACAGTGCAATAGCCGCATCGGTACAGTGGACCGAATCCCTCGATTATCTGGGTTGGCTTGTGTTACGGATCGTACTCCACTATTTTTCCATATTTCAAATTAACTGCTGGCTTATCATGCGTGCTGTTTTACTGGCATCATCAATTTCACAATGTACCCACACAACTGAACCGAGACCCAGTTTCTCAGCTCACTTTATCCACCGGACAGCGATCCGGCCCCTGCTGTCGTCGTATCGTAAGATTTAGCGCGTGAAATCATAGTGGAGTATGGAGGAGATCAACACCTACTAAGCAGTCAGGTAGTTGATCTGAATGTGTCTGGCTGTGTAGTCATACTACTCACTTTAAACAGGTAGTCTTTTCGTCTTGGGCTCTTCTACCTTATTGAATGACTCTCTATTTACTGTAATTGGATATTAGAATGCCATATAGAAAAGTATATCGGCAGTGTGGCATCTTCATCCTATGGCAAATTTGAGTGACTGAACGAAAGGCCAACGCTGTCTATTGGTCGAGTGACCGAAGTTGAGGTATTTCTAGCCAAGAGCCGCTATTTGCTTATAGCCTATCGAGGACGGGCCTCGCGAATTCATAGGTGAACTCACTTATTATTCTTGTGAATTCGCTATCGCTTTCAACTGGCTTATCATGTGAATAAGATCAGAGGTTTGTGAAAGCTGCAAAGGGTTTTGGATGGCAAATGACCATTATCTTTGTAGATGAGATTGAATGCCCTAAATATATCAAAAGTTTCACCTAACGGAATAGTTATCTATTACCGCGTTGAGTAAAGAATGCCGCTTCTCAGCCTCCCATTAGAGCTTTATTCTATTATCGCTGGCTTTCTCAGGCCAAAGGAGCAAGTGGCTCTACCTTGCACTAGCAGGTTAGCGAACCATATCACTCAAGATATCCTATACTATCACGATGGCAGAAGCAAGAATCCAGCAGCATTGCTTTGGGCTGCTGGGAAAGGAGAAGTAGGTAAAGCTAGGAAGGCCCTGTGTGCTTTGAAGAGGAAGTGCACTGTTCATAAGGCAAAGTGTGAATGCATGTCTCAATCACTATTGAGCAAGTCATTGCATCGACCATCAGCGGGAGGACATACCGGTATTGTGCAACTTCTTCTTGATAAAGGTGCCGATATCGATGCACAAAACGAATGGCTCGCAACGGCCCTACAGACAGCATCACTTCGTGGGCACGAGAAGACCCTCACTCTTCTACTGGGTAGAAATGCCAATATAGATGCACGAAACAGAAGGATTGGAACGGCCCTACAAACAGCGTGCATAACTGGTCATGAGGGGATTGTCCAACTTCTACTCGATGCCGGTGCCGACGTCAATGCACAAGGCGGAAGACTCCCTACAGCACTACAAGAAGCATCAGCTAATGGCTATGTCACGATAGTTGAGCTGCTGGTCCGCAAAGGCGCAGATGTTAATGCGCAAGACGGAAATTTTGCAACGGCCCTGCAGGTCGCCTCAGCAGAGGGCCACGAGAGGGTTGTTCAGCTTCTACTCGACAATGGTGCTTCTGTCAACGCACAAGGTGGAAGGCTCGCGACAGCCCTGCAGGTCGCATCGGCCAACGGCCATGACAAGATTGTCCAACTTCTGGTTGACAATGGCGCCAATATCGAGGCGCGAAGCGCTTGGTTCCCAACGGCCTTACAGCTAGCGTCTCTTCACGGCTATGATAAGATCGTTAAGATTTTGATCGATTGGGGCGCTGGCGTGAACACGCGAGGCGGTGATTGCGCAACGGCCCTTCAGCTAGCATCACTTAAGGGTCACAGGAAGATTGTCGACCTTCTGGCTAATAGGCACGTTGAATCTTGATAGACTAGCAAGAGGTACATTAAAGTCAGTTTGGCATATGAACTAGGGTTTGACGGCGTGATGAGTCATTTTGGACGGTTTGTTCACCAGTAGGTCCATTTAATCACATTGAACTTCATAAAGGAGGTCTGTACTGGCGAGCCCCATTTTTCTCTCTTTTCCGTTTCCAATTTTCACTTTTGGTATCCTATTAGCTTCCCAGTTTTACCTGCGTAGCTAGTCTTAACTTTGCCAATATAACCACAGGCGGCCTTAGTAACAGGTGGTGAGGCTGCCTATATGCTCCTGCTTCATTCTGGTTCATAAGTTTCGCGCGGCTGTTTTTCCTCACTGTCAACCCCCTGTGAGGCTCGATTGATCTAGAAAGCGGGGTAATAGTCACACGCGCCAGGACAGATCTATCAAAACACTATCACCTGCTAAGCAAATGCACATGCGAGTAGAGATAATACCGAAGTGAGAAACCTCCAAAGACAGGCTATCCTGAGTTTAGTTCATGTTAAGGGAGTGGCCCAAAGTTCCCTCGGCCCTCCAAGAGTTGATGTAGATGTGAAGCTGCCCCATTATCTTTCGGCTTGCCAGTCACTGCACTTGACTTGACTTGACTCTGCCTCTGTTCACAGCTTTTATCACTTAAGTGACGCCCCTCGCCAAAAACGACAAAACTTTCGTTTTTTCTCTAGCAGTGTTCTTCTAGTCAGTTTCTCCTAGCGAGCTGCGATGAGCCTAGATCCATTCACCAACATGTTGCAGAACTACAGCGCAAGCGATTGAACCAAAAGCTTGCAGTAGCTCAATGAGGAGTGATAAATCATGAATATCATGCTCAATGGAGCAAATATTGCGATTGGCACGATAGATACAAGGAAGTGTCCTAGCTAATTAGCCCCGAAGCAATTGCGATATGGTCAGAGTCTCACCGAACAATAATGGTCTTCGTGTAATGGTGTGCCAAAATTCATCACTCACGAGGACTTCTGTAGCGCTTCCCCAAGCCCATGGCCCTATTAGTCTAAACTTTGTGTTGAAATGCGCTCCGAAAGCCCATATGATGAGGAGCCGGCACATGGAATGCATGGTCAAGTTTGGAGTCGTCCGTGTGATTCTCCAAATATCCACTATTCCCGGCGCCGAGTTCATATCCAGAGCAAGCTGATACGCATAGCTCTCATGATCGACACCATATGTAACCCTGTCGGAAGATTTGGTGTGAAGCTTGTAGTGTGCTTCATCTCCAGTATCCAAATCAGATAGTTTGCACGGTGCAACTAGATTCAACACCCACAGCTGGGCTTGCATCTCTGCCAAAGGCGGTATAGCGCCCAAGGATGGCCTCACGAAGCCAATAAAGCCCATGGTGGGTTGCTCTCGCCTCCAAATACCGCGAACAAGAGACGAAAAGTGATGAGTATTGAGTTTGAGCTTGTCGTCAAGGAAGGGAAATGTCTGCTGGTATCCAGTACACAGGACAATAACATCAGGCTGAATTGTTTGAAGTTTGATTCGTTCATACTCCGGCCGCCTATTGTCAACAAATTCAACCACGCCGTGCTCATCGATTCTCTTTGGCAGCGGTGCGAGATCTACTTGTCTTCCATTCGTGTCAGGAATCGGCGTCTGCACTAGAGCGGATCTCAAGGCGTATAGCCAAAGGGATGGGCCGGGCTGTTCGGGTCGGTAAGGCAAACTTAAATACGGGCAAACTTTCATGGACTTATTAAAGAAGACTGCAATAATGTGAGATGAAAGAACCAAGAGAATAGAGCAAGTAAATTAAAAAATGGGGTGAAGCAAAACAGTACGATAAGGAAGACCTCGGTAAGAACACACTTTTTGATGGATGATGTCGAGCTCGGCTGATTTCGCCTACCCACTGGTCCATTCCCGACGTCGTACCAGAGCAAACCCACAGCAGTACCTTGATATAGTAGTTGTAGTACTCCCAGAGGATCATGCTGTTACGAAGGGCTTGATGTACGTAAGTTGTGTCGAAGAGGTTGGCACGGCTAACGTCAATGGGAATGCCTGGTTCGCTAGGATTGCGCTTCCTGCCCAAGATAGGAAGCAATACCGGCCCAGGGTTTCTCTATATAACCATTAACATTGCTGCTCAAGCCTTACTCATACGTAGGCAGAATGAGCAACCTTGGGGGCGAAATGGAACCCATCTTTATGGCACATCAAAACCTGTTTTGTGGGCGAGTTCACGGCGAGATACGCTATATCAGCACCGGTTTCGCCGGACCCAACTATCATGACTGTCTTATTTATCCCGAATTGGCTTTTGGCCTTGAATTCAGATGAATGCATGACCTTGGGTACGTGGTTCAGTCCAGGGATGGTGGGCAGGTTTGGCTCTCGGTGCAAGCCTGAGCAGACCGCGACGGCATCACATCTCCACCTCAAGACTTCGCCGCCCTTCTTAGCATATTCAACCACGTAGCCTTGAGGAGAGCGGCCTTGTATGTTGCGAACATCGGCTCCCAGCTCAATGCTAGGCCATAAACGAAATTTCGAGCAGTAGTCGTGCAGGTACTGGACGTAGTCACTCGCACTAAGAAAGTCTCGATCGGCGCAACAGCGAAAATCAGAAAACGTTGTAAGCTGTTTCGAGGATACGAGCTATCAAGAGCACCATCGTTTGTCAGTTGGCTCATACGTCCCAGGCTTGAAGATGTGACATATACGGACCTCTGCGTCCTCGTATGCTCGATGAGTGAAAGCCCCGCCAATGCTATCTTCCAGCTCAAAGAGCCGAGCTTCTATAGCGTCACAGTCCAGGCTCAGATGTGCTCTGGTCAAATACTTGAGCGTTACGAGGCCCGACGGACCGCCGCCGATTACTGCAACTCTCATTGTCGAAAAATGCATGCAAGACGGGGAAAGATCAAGCAATAAAACAACAGCCTACCTGGGAGACTTGCTGTTTATATACAATAATAAACCTTTCATGGTGTTTCAAACCTCTCACAAGAACTAACCGTACCCAAACGTTTGCCGCTATCCCTTAAGGAGGGCTCGTTGGATGGAGTTCAAAAGCATCCGTACTTCAGGTCCAGGTTAAGTCAGTTCACAACAGTGGAGATAAACCAGCATGTAAGAATTAAGTGTTACACGATTGTGTGCGATTTGTGGAACAAGCCCCACATAGCTCGACGAAGCCCGGCGAAAGCATCCCGTGCAACTTGGAGAGATTCGCAGTACCATCAATGTTCGCAACAACTGTGAGCCAAGTTGGCATTTCTGGGGCGGGATCGGAGTTGATTTGAATTTAGGGTATCAAGTTTGACTTGAACTAACTGATCTAACCTGATTAGACTAGTCTAATGCTCCGTAGGCCCGCTCTTGGGACGGTTGCTGACGAACTGGCTGAGATAAGATAAGAGGATAAGATAAGTTGGCTTACCCGAGACCTCAGATATTTCTAAAACGAAGAGGGAAAAGAGGTAAAAGCTACTTATACAATACTAACTCGAATAAGCTGATTCGGGCGATAGCAAGCTAAGACCCAAGCAAGCCCCGAGCACCTCATTAGAGGTAACGTAGTGAGGAAGGGAGAGTGGAGAGGCATACCTGATTAGACTGGCCAGACCCCAGTTATCTCTTCGTTTTCTTTTCTCTGTTCACACGTAGTATATTTCTGAGCCGAGTTTAACAGCCTTTATTAGCCTTCTTACCAGCCGTGCACCTAATTCGCAGCTCTTTCTTCCGCTTGCCGCCCAAGTTATCATTTGCTGTGTAGCGCATCACTGATAATTTCAAGAGTCGCAAACTATTGTCCTCCCTTGAAACATAACAAATAACTCTGCATCATCGAAGAGCCCGAGCCATTTTCCATCCCTCCGTTTTACTTGTTATGTGGCTGTCGACATGGAAGTGAGTTCTGAAAGACCTCCAAGCGAACATTGGAGCGCAACTCACACTGACTAGTTTCCCACTCAACTCCCGCCCCCACCGAACTCAATCTCAGGAAGCCCCTTAGTGAAGAGTGAAGGTAAGCTTTTGTCCTCGTCGGACGACCTCTAGCCCTCCATTACAGCACTCAGAGACTAACGACAGCCCAAGAATTTACAAGTCTTGTATGGCCGTACAATCTCGTATCACCTCCTAGGAGCGCATCCGTAAGACTTCCTAGTTTGGAAAGCTTCGACAAAGAGGTAGAGGCCCTCATCCGAAAAAATAGGCCACCGAAGACTTCTGCTTCTGTATCTCCACTTGATCACTGTGCCGTTGGAAGTCCAGCAAACAACCACCCAACCTCACAGCGGGGAACCGGCACCGGTCCCATCCAGGACCGTTTTTCTCTCAATTACTCTCGTCACTCATGGCGGATAAGCTATGGCAAGCGAGACAAGCACCTCGGCAACGATGCTAGCACTCCATCCCTTCGAGACCAGCCAAGCATGATTTGCTATCCGAGACCCGCCCGGGAGGTTAAGAAGCGCCATGTCAACCAGAAGTAGACGACAGAGGAGGGCGACTACATCATTTACGCCTCGCAGGACAAAAAGATGAAGTGGCACCGCATCAAGGAGGAATTTGCCAGACTCTTCGGCAACATTCCCGAACGTAGCGTCTCAGGTCTTCAGGCCTGGTACTACCGTATGGGTCAGTGCATACCTATGTGCGATCAGGAAGGCTGGCTATGTTTCAGCAACGAGGACGACCTTCAGCCACAATATATCAACCTGAAGATTTGTGACCGTGGTCATCTGGTAAAATGCATAGGTCCCGTTGGTATCGCCCAACGGTACCCTGAGCGTGCTGTCCAATATTCTTGGGTTGATGCCGAAACAAAAGCCAAGGCTCGAGACTTGGGTACGTATCCCTTACTTTTACATGACGAAGATCAATCAATATAATAATATTTATAGCTGCCAAGAGAGCTCTACAATATTACGAGCGGCGATTGAGGCGAGAGACAACTGAGGCTTCAAGGACAGAAGCAGTGACGGCTGTAGCTGGAGTAAGTGGATGGGCAAGAGGCAAGCAAGATATCTCCTCATTCCCACGTAAACTCCTACCAAGAGGAAAGTTGTGTGAAGTTACTTAAGCTATACATACACAAATAGGTATATCAATGCTCCTAAGAGTCAACAGTTGGAGGTGAATGTAGCCATCCTTAAGTATTTCTACTTGACAAATATGTCTCGTTATAAATAGGATTGTTGTACGGGCTAGCTAGGTCGGTTATAAGATCTTCTTGTCATACAGCTGTGATAGACCCCAGGACTCTTCTCACTCTTATGTAACTGCATTCTTAAATTCATGTAGAGCTATATTTGTGGCACACCTGCGTGGCGGCCACCATTCCATCTTAAAACCGCTTCTCACCGAATCATGGAGGGTCTTCAGAATCACGCCCTGAAACAGTATCTGTTGGCCCAAGAGCTTGCTTAGCAGCCCTCTCCGGCTCGAGCCAATGGGTGGTATCTTTTGACCCGCATTGTTGCTTTGTGTCATCAATTTCACACTGCATCCACACCTTTTATTTCACATCTATCTGCCGGACGATGATCCGGCCACGGCTAGCGTTGTACCATAGGTCCCGTCGCGTGAACTCATAGTGGCGCTCATTAGCGGGACTATGCCTACCAAGCATTTTTATCACCCATTCGGAAGAGACGAAGTCATGATAAATGATTCCATCGGCATCCTATGCAGAAAGTATATGATCCCTGGCAACGCAAACCGTTTATGTCTGATGCTATCGATGGAAACATCGAGTTTCCTCACCGCAAAACATACCACAGGCGAAAAAGCCACGGGATTCATAAGAGGCAGCTGCCCAATGAATCAACAGCTATGTGTAGATTTGAAGCAAGACGAAGACTATTTGCAATAAGAGAAACGTGTCGAGTCTTTCACACCATTGCGAACTAAGCCCAAAGTAGGCGAGTATTGGCGGGAGAAAGGCCTTATGTGTGTGAGCTTGGAGGAGCTGAAAAATTGTCTTGCAAGTGCTTTGCTTGCCAGTTATGCAGATGAAAATACTGCCATAGGGGACTTTTCAGATAATATGGAGAGTTCAGAACTAAAGCCAGCACTGCAGGAGAACCGAGCGTTTCGGGCTCACAAGACATCATGCATCCGATTGTTTTATATGCAGGCATATGGTCAATTTAATAGTTACACAAGTCTATATAATGCCCAATGACTTGCCTAAACTTCCTTCAGTGGCGCAAACCTTTGACTCGGAAGCGCTACGTCAAGGACCTTTACCATAGACTCCTCATTGCTGTATCGTGGTCGCAAACCGAACTGACTCTGCAATAGGACATCGGCTGTTGCCTTGAAGAAACCCTTCGCAATTCGGGAACCGATCCCTTCAGCTGATAGTCCTGGTCCTGAGTTTACTTCCATCAGCCATACATGTTCGTCTTGATCTATCAGAAAATCCAGAGCGAAGATCTCGAAGCAGTCGGGATGAAGAGCGATGTTGGTATTCATAGTCGCTGCTGCCAAGAAACATTCTCCAGTAATTTGTTGGATACGAAAGTAAGCTCGGTCTTTCCATGACCCGTCCTGTCCGAAGAGATCATCAGGTAGTGTCCAGAAATCTCGCCTCGCTGACTCTGAGCAAAAAGTGCCGTGTAAATGTGTATTGGTGAGTGCTGATCCTCTGCTTATAGACTCCCAGGGAGGGCAATAAGGCTCTGATGCTGAAATGACCAACAGTTCTTGGTAAAAATAGAGTTTCAATCGACCAACGGCAAGGACGTAAGCTCGTATATGAAACTTCCTGTTATTCAATCGTGGAATATTACTTATATACCGCTGTGCGATGAAATGTCGCAGACAGGATGAGGGTACTGCTCCAGTTGCTAGTGCGTGGTTAGAAAACGTGGCCTTTCCATCTTCTGAGATTTCGTCGTCATCGTCTTCAACGGATTCAAAACTCTCTCTAAGTTGGTTTTTATCGCTGAAGAGTCTAATGCCGTCCCCGCGTGCAGTCATTGCAGGTTTTAAGATCCACCACTGCCGATCTCTCGGCACAAGTCCAGTGTTGCGGGATAATGACGTGCAAAGGTCATAAGAGTCTGACTCTGCAAGAGCTTCATCTAGGTATTCAGCGTAATCGATCTCAAAGGAAACCGTTGCAGGCATGCAGCCTGACAGTACGCTTCCAGGTCTCTTAGCAGACCAGTACTCGACTACCATTGACAAACAGTCTTTGCGGGTTAAAGCATCTGTCCATGGATACATGCTAAATAACGCTTTTGCATTAGTCGGTATGACCATAGGCTTCTCTGGCTGCGTATGAGAAAAGATAAGAAGCAAATGTTCTTCTTCAGGCAGTTCGTCTATATGATTTACAAAAGTACATTCGTACGCAGAGGCGATGTAATCCTGAAGAGCATCGTTCAACCAATGGTATCCAAGCTCGATGAGCACAAACAATTCCATCGTGTGTGCTGTACTCTCATATTTTGCGAAGAATATCGAGTGATTTTATATCACGTTATGGGATAGTCTCCTGTCAGATACTGTAACTATTCATAGAAGTGTATTTTAGATGGCTAGTGGATAGTAGCATCCGATTTTAGAAGCACTTCTTTTTAAAATCCAACCTTGTTAACATGCATCATAAGCAATCCAGACAGATAAAGGGACCCGGTTAGTATACATGATAAATCAAAGTACTTAACTTGGATATATGATTGCATGATTAGTTGCCTGTAACAGAATTGTCGTAATAACAGCTCGAAGAAAGGGAAATCTGGTCTCAGAGTAATGATTTTAAGAGACGAGCCGTAGCCAAATCAGGATAACTACCTAAGCACACTACGTGGTTGGCTGGCCAAATCTCTTTCTCATTACCATCTGGATTCGGCATTGCAACCTCATGGTGTTCACCTTGAAGATAGAGAATGTTGACTCTCGGCCAGATTGTCATGATAAAACAATGAAAAATATCGCCGGACAAACATAAACGGAAGCATATTTGAAGAAAGCCAAAGATCGATATCTGTATCAGAAACAGCATTTGAGCCTTCTCACTGATCATAAGGAATACGTGTAAATTAGAACTGCAAGGTAGGCCCGCTGGGAGCATTACAATCAAATTGGCGATCACAACACTGTTCCCTCAAATCTTCATTGGTCTCATTAATTTGGATGTTATTGTCTTTGTCCGGAAGCTATGGAATTGTTCCGCACGGGGAAAGTCTGGCCAGTTACCAACGCCTGCATTGTGATCAAATGCAGCGGATGATTTAAACAAACCTAAAATAGGAGTATCGAGAGTCGTTCTTGAAAATTCATGACAGCGGTCAAAGTCCCTCCTCTGTGAGGTTGTGTTCCTTTGCCCCTAGGCGTTGCATCTCATCTGTTGCAGCATCTTGATGCTGGAAGCTTTGGACTGCTAAAACAGGCTTCTAATCGACGAATCAAGCATTTGATGAGGTGCTCTACAACTGAAAATTTCGGGATTTATTTATTTTCCACCTTTTATGCCCCTGATATTAGAGGATCCGAGCTTCGTAACAAAAAGAACTTGTAATCACCGCAGCCTGTACGGAGTAGTATGAGTGGAATGTGTGTTTGTAATGTGATGATGCCTTAGGCATTAAGCATCAAGAATCAGCTCCACCTCCAGGCAGCCTAAGTTTGCAAGGCCTCGTCAAATCACAACTTAAAAATTCTCAAGCAGGACAGCATTTATTAACCGCAAATCCAGTATTGCTTGCCGATAAAACAGAAGCATTGCTTAATACGATACGAGGTCATGGTTCGCTCTAAAACAGTAGGTTGTCCACCCCAAACAGACCAACAGTGTACGGACTGACAAATGCTTTAGGACGCGAAGAGTGACCAAAGGCGCAAGAGGGCCAAGCAAAAGCCGCTCGATAACGTCCGGACCAGAGTTGGGTCCTTCAAAGGGGGAGTCACCGATGTGTACATCCGTTTCACGACATACCCAAAATGGCGGTTTGAAAGATATGACCATAAGGTCGTGAAATGGGGGGTTTCAAGCTAATAGGAAAGTACGAAAACATCAAGAGTAGTCAAGAAGTGGCCAGAGTGGCTCAGGAATATATAAGAAAGAAACTAGCAAGAACAGGTCTCGAAGAAGAAATATAAACTTGACTAGTCTTTGAACAGTTCTAACCATTAATGTTCACATATTTTCTCAAACCGTGTACTATAGTGGTCAACCAAGACTCTTTTTACGCTCTGCCGATCACAGTTATTGGGATCTGTAGGATTCGAATCACCAGTTATTTTCAGATTTCCCGGCAATGCTAGAAACGTGGGATCTTATAAACTTGCATAGGGCCCTGCAAACGTTTGTAAGTGCTTGATTGGCAGTAGGAATGTGTTTGCAAATCGTAAGTTTGTAAGTGTCCTCGGCTGTTTCAATGACTAGATTCTGGCCGGAGATTTGTCGAATCATTACTCCAAGTTACTGGCCTCAGCACTTTTGGGCAGGTTAGTTTACAATCAGCACCAGGTCAGCCGACATAGGGTGTGACACTATTTTCATAAGGAGTACTCACAGATAAGGTTGCTTATTGAGATTGTTTGCTGGATATTTCAGTCGGAGTCATATAAAGAATAGGTGTCATAACCCTGCTAGTAATAACCTTCATCATCATCGCTCTCATAGTCATCATAGTCATCATCTTCCTCACCCAATTGTACAATCTCGGCTGTCCAACCCCATCTGCATATCTTCTCTATCAATTCGTCGCTGAGCAGCCCATCATACGTGATAATGTTCACGCATTTAAACGCTGGCATAGAACTGAAGGGCGTATACATAACTGCTATCATCACGGCGGTGATGGTCTCGAACACAGCGTTGAGAGTGGTGATCCCGGTGCATTTATCCCGGATGAGTTTCAGAGTGGACATGCTGTTTTCTTCAAGCACTATGCCTGGAGAGTAATGATGGCCGGAAGCCGAGAAGGGAATGCAGAAGTGACGGAGAAAGCTTGCGTTCTGGAGTCCGATTTGGCTAATAAACGAGGCGAAGATCAAACGCTTTGTTCATGCCTTTGCTCGGCCCCTGGCCAATCTATACCAAACTCAAATCGATTGCTCGAATAAATTAATGGGCTTGCTTCCCGGTTTGTTCCTTTATTCACGAGAACAATCGAAGAATCTAGGTGTTATGCGGTAACCATATAGAGGCGCGGCGGCCACGGCCCTGATTCAATAACGATACGCCCAGAGGCTGATAGAAGTTCCTCACAAACCTTATTGCGGATCTCGCCGGCCACGTCAGAGGGATCGGTCGGCATTCTGATGATGCAGACCGCTGCCACGAAATCTTCTGCAATCTAAAACAGATGTCGAGCTGACCCAAGCACCGACTTCCATATGCAACTAGCAGCACAGCTCAAGAACTTCCAGTCATCTACGTTAGCATGGAGGGAATTGTGGCCGCGGGAAGCGCAGAACAGTTGCCGGCCACGACGCGTATGTTATTACTCCGTATCCTCATCTCTTATCCCTATTTAGTGCACATAGACCTCGCCGTAGGTGACCACTTTAGTAAGGAGAAGTATAGCGGTGGATGAATAATAAGTTTAATGAAGCAATTTCTGCCGAAAATATCATAAGCCTTATTATGAAGCTAATTCTGTATGACGTCTACCGATGCGGTGTGATACATTGATGCTCTTCCGTACCTTACGGTAACCCATAAGAACGAGACACTTGGATGGCGCAAGGCCGGTATAGCTACCCAAGAGGCGACTGTCCATTGGTCTTGCAGGATCTCCCAACTCTAGAGTAAGCTACTTCTTTTACTGGAGAGGAAGAAAGAAAGATAGGGTGGTTTACAAAAGAATCTCTCCAGTCAATCTGTATTATCTTAGATCAGTATGATGATATAAATGAGGCTTCAATATTGTTTCATACCGCCGCAGACTCGAATTTGAGAAACACAGGCTTAGCAGATATTTTGTTTCTGGACTGTAGTAAATGATTGACCTACAGACTCTATATATGCTAATGCATCCCATTTGTCATCAGTAGCCCTGAGTAGAACAGCTTATAATCTTCACTGCAAGAATAAACCAACGTAGGAGGACTATGTGACTAATTTCTAACCCTGCGATTGGCTGGTATTCTCATCTAAGGGGGAAATAGACTATTTCCGGCCTTCCCTCAGCACTGCCGTTTGGTAAGCATGTACTTGAGCCAAATATTCTTGTCGAAGCCTATATTTACATAAAGTATCGAAAGAAATCTGTTCAAGAGACAGAATAAAAACCAGCTCAGAAGAAGCCCAACACACAAAGACGAGATGGACCTAGTTTGCAGCTAGTTGCTGAACCGTCCAGAGAACATGGTTGAGGCTGGCCGGTGCAAAGAACAATATGCAGGAACTCTGTAGGTAATGGAACGATATTTTTCTTTTTCACGCTATCAATAGAGAGGGTCTCGTCCCTTTCACGCAGATGACATGCCACGACACACAATTTAAGACTCTATGACTAGTGTTATTTTCTTTACGCAAGCCCTTCGAACTGTTAAGTTTCATTCTGGCCTACCGCCTTGGTGTGTACACGTTTTCCCTTATCTCAAGACTTTGTAGGACGACACTGACACCACAGACTTTCTGTATTTTCCCGAGGCGTGGACGCTCTGAAGCCTGATCAACACGTTTGGCTCCATCGCGGGTCTCACCACAACCCGCAACAGTCTTTCAGATCTCATCATTAAATCCATAAAAATAATTGGAGGCGGTTGAGATGATATATGATTCAGGAATTACTTGAGTCGTGACATCTTTATCCCTGTGATGATACTTGGCAAACATTCCCACAAGCTCAAAGGAGAGTTTCAGTCAGGGGCATCGCACGCAGTAAGCAACAATCTAAAAGACGAAGACGTGTGAAGGTTACGTGTCTGCAGACACAACTGGTTAAACACACATTCATATGCGGGAGTGTTGGGGGAACGGACTTGACACTATATTTCAGTGCTAACAGCGGTGAAACCTAACCATCAATTCCTGGGCCTGAACTCAGACATTGTTTGTGCCTGAATTGAAACATCCTGCTATACCGGTTTTTGTACTTTTAGTAGGGCTTTCCACCAATACTGGATGAATGTTAGCGAGAGTAGGATACAAATTAGTTTCTAGGGGACTTGCATGTTACCAGGCTTTTGGTAGTGGGCGACGACCCAGGAGACGCCGCTGCTGTCCTTGGAGACAGCCATGCCGATTTTGGTGGTGTCCTTCCAGACGCACTGGGTGTAATGACCAAAATTCAGGTAGTTGGAGCCTGATATGCTCTCACCGTTGTATTGGCTTTTCTCGGCTAGGAAGGCCTTGGTGGAAACGGAGTAAGGACTAACGGTAGTACCCATGTAGAGGTTCTCACCGTGGTCACCTTTAGAATGCTGAAGAAAACCTATGGAAGCGAGATGATCGGCCCACTGCTGGGCACCCACGGCGAGTGAGTCATCCCAAGAAAGAGGGCCGTTGCCCACGGCCTTACGGGCCTCGTTGTGGAGATTAACAGCCTCTCGCTGATCGGCAGAGAGACTGTCGCTGGGACCAAAGTCAGAAACAGAATCCTGGTTGGGTGCATGCTTTGGCCTCTTAGCGGGCTGGACGTTTGTAGGCTGGGTGTAGATGGCAGTGGTAATGTATTGCCCATAGTGGTCCGATTGATTCTCAAAGTTGGATCTCTGAGGCTGAGAAAGGCAGGTAGTCTGGGGAGCATCGCCTCCACCACCGATAACATAGTGAGTGACGTACTCGAATTTTGTAATGATCTCATAATGCTTGTCGTCATTCCGCAAGTTCCCATTGTGGGGAACGGCCATGGTGCCGGCGGCAACCAGAGAAGCGAGATAGCCTGAGCAGCGCATCTTTTTCTTAGAGTTGATATTATTAATGGCAAATTGAATTTGGGTAACGATTCAAGCCTTTAAGGAAACGGAGGAGATAATGAGTTGAAGATCACTAGTCGACTCCTCGACAAGTGGACGAATGGTTGGTTTGTAGAGTAAGGATTGATAGGTCTGATTAAATCTGAACAAGAAGAGAACTAGAAGATACGTGACAGCTTCAACGCTATTCTTAGTCGTCCCAATGCTGTGTAGAGCCATGAAGCCATGAAGCTTGTAGCAGAAAGTTCTATATATACCTTTCTCCGCTTTTTCTAAAATAGAGTAGACGATTCTAGCTTAATACCCTTGAAACAAAGTACCACAGTATCAGTGATAAGTACCCGTATCTTTGCTTTCTGGATGTTTGTAAACTTTCCGCATGGAAGCAAATGTCCATGGGTAGCATTGGGATGGGAAGTCTCATCGAATTCTTAGAGAACAGCTTGTCTGACCCTAACCAGGGTGTAGCAAGTAATGCGGAGCCTATGTCCCTATTGGGTATGTTACAAGATGAATCAAGGAGGCCAGTTGGCGGCTGATATTTCGCAATCTGGTCTACGACTATTATGTAAAGCACGACTGAGAATAAGTTAGGTATGGTTTCCACTCTAGTACCGGTTCTTGCCACTTCGATAATCTATATCATTATATTCCTCGTCCTACGTACTTCGAATCGGCGTTTCTACGCGCCTCGAACATGCACAGGCACTTTGCAGGAGTAGTAGGTTGCAGGACGGCATTAGCATCTTGAACATTAATCCTGACCGTCTCCCAGCGAACGCAGTCCCGTGCTGCCCAATGGATTCTTCTGTTGGATAGGGGCTTTTGGGAAAGTACCAGATGCCTATGCCCTCCGGCGTCAAAGTCTAGACTCATACCTTTTTATCAGATTCTTTCGTGTTTGTTGCGTCATCTGCCTTGTTACTCTCTGCGTTACATGGCCAGTTCTCCTTCCACTCAATGCCACAGGCGGCAATGGGAAGAAGCAACTTGAGATTCTTTCCTACAGCAATATCAATATTGAAGACTCAGCCAAAAGGAACAGACTGTATGCACATTGCTTTGTGGCCTGGGTTGTCTATGCATTCGTGATGTACGCCATTATGCGGGAATTCTTTTTCTACGTAAACCTGCGACAAGCCTTTCTGCGGACCCCGCAGTATACCAAGCGCATCTCGTCCCACACTGTCTTGTTTACTTCAGTGCCCAAGGAGTGTCTCGATGAGGACCACATCCGTAGCCTCTTCAACGGCTCGGTCAAGAAGATTTGGATCCCTGGCGACACTAATCAGCTAGATAGGACTATCCAGGAGCGTGACAACGTGGTTGTGAAGCTTGAGAAAGCAGAAATCGAGTGGATCAGACTATGTAACAAGGAGCGCATCAAGTATGAAACGAAGACAGGCAATGAGGCCGAAAGGGCAACCACCATCACATCCGATCCTGAATCTGGGAACCTCGTTACCGGCTGTAGTCGTGAGGACAAGCGACCTACCCACCGCGAAGGCCCTTTAGGGCTTATCGGCGAGAAAGTCGACACCATCCAATGGTGCCGAAAAAAGCTCAAGGACCTCATCCCCGAAGCCCAGAACGCTCAGAATAACTGGCTCACTGGTGATTATGAGAAACACACCGCTTTTTTCGTCGAATTCTCTACTCCATACGATGCACAGGTTGCTTTTCAAGCCGCCACACACCACCGCGCCCTTCAAATGTCTCCTCGATTCATCGGCATAAAGCCAAACGAAGTTATCTGGAAGAGCCTTAACTATTCGTGGTGGCAGGTTGCAATACGTCGATATGTCATCTACACTGCCATTGCTGGTCTTGTTGTATTTTGGGCTCTTCCTGTGACTATTGTTGGTATCATTGCGCAAGTAAATACCATCAAGTCGCTGCCAGGCCTAACCTGGATACAGAATATTCCACAGGTAAATTTGGCAGGCGTCTTTCTTTCTATAGTTGTGTTAATCCGATAGTTTAGGTTGTTCTTGGCGCTGTTTCTGGCTTGTTGCCTTCCATCGCACTATCTCTTCTGATGTCGTCAGTGCCAGTGTTCATACGTACCTGTGCCAGGTGGTCTGGCTGTGTTTCACTATCGCAAGCTGAGCTCTTCACCCAGAAGGCGTACTTCATTTTTCAAGTCCTCCAAGTATTCCTGGTCCAGACGCTTTCTAACAGTTTCATTTCATCTGTTGTGACAATCCTTCGGAATCCCAACAACGTCTTTGGCATGCTTTCATCTTCAATCCCTACCGCTTCCAACTTTTACATTTCGTTTTTCATTGTTCAAGGTCTCACCATCGCCACCAGTGTATTGACTCAACTTTTCGGATTCGTCATGTTTACCCTTTCGTCTAAATTCACTAACAGGACTCCACGAATGATGTACGACAAGTGGGCGACACTTAGTACTATTTCATTGGGGAGCCTCATGCCAATTTACACCAACATGGCTGTCATTAGTGAGAAACTAAGTAGGTACTACGGTTTACCTCAGCTAACTTTCCACCAGGCATTGTTTACTCTGTTATTGCCCCCTTTCTTCTATTCTGGTCGACTATCAGCATGGGTTTGTTCTATCTCGCTTACCGTTACAATATACTGTATGTTGCAGACATCGATATCGACACCGATGGTTTGATCTATCCTCAGGCTCTGAAACAACTTTTATTTGGTGTTTATGTAGCCGAGATGTGCCTCGTTGGAATGTTCATCGTTTCTAAAGCCGCTGGACCTGCTTTTCTGATGATTATCTTTCTTTCCCTTACCATCTTTTGCCATGTGTCCCTCGTTAAGGCTCTCGACCCTCTCCTTTACAATCTTCCTCTTTCTCGTCAATTCGAAAAAGATCGAATTGACCGAAGCCAGCAGAGAAAGCCAGATGATGGACAAGTACAGAATGGCGCCAGGGCCATGTCCAGAGGTGCGAGCAAGAGGAAAACGCCCCGCAAACTCGCGCCTACCGCTACTGGCCGGGACTGCAATAAAACTAACTTCGTCTCTGAGTGGCTCAAATACCAGACCTTCGTCGATGACGCAGCTGTGAAGCAGTTTGTGCATCACGAGGACCTCATGGTACCGGAGTACTCTGAGGACGCTGAGGCGCAGGCTTATTATCCGCCCTCCGTCACAAGTCAGACCCCTTCCCTGTGGATTCCTGGGGACTATTCGGGCGTCTCAAACAACGAGGTGGTTGACACCAGGAAGATTGCCCCTATTTCGAACAAGGGGTGTCATCTCAACAGGAGGAACGGTATACAGTGGGAAACCGATATTCCAAGGCCTCCTGACTGGCGCGAGAAGGTTATGTATTAAGAAGAAGAGTGAAGCAAGTTCAAAAAAGGCAAAATCTATGTCGGTCACCCGAGCTCTGCAACTTCCACGTAGTCACTAGTTAGAGTGAATCATTCGAACTTACAATGTGAGCAGAAGGGTCGTATTCACAGTGTAGTGAGAGCCTTACAACTTGTGTGATTGATGCACCGTTTATGGTTCTCCTCATTGTTCAAGTTGAATATTACAATAATTAGTTAATGAGACAGGGTTTTTGGCCATGAATTGATTTTGCCTGCGCATCACTTTGCTTGTCTTTTCCTTTTTCTTTGTTTTTTTTTTTTCTTCTTTGCTGAAAGAGTATTGACAGTGTTCCCCCTCTAAAATAAGAGGCAGTATGCGTGCCGCCCCTCGCATTAATAGACCACATAAGCATTCTGAATCCCCAGGTCCATATATGATCGCAAGGGGCTCCGGACTTTCGCATAAGACCGAGGGTGCGATATGTAGCCGGCACGTGAGTACTGCAAAGACTATCTTTCCCTCTTCCGAACATATTGGAAGCAGTCCATATCTGTACCTTTGAACATCCCTATCGTATTGGCTACGGCAAATAAGGACCTTGCAGACGGCTCATTCTTTGCCAGAGATAACTTATAACGACCCATACGTTCGAGAAGTAACTCCTTAGCCTTTTCCTTTGCCTAGTACCACAGTTGGCATAACTGATTGGATGCTAATGTCGAGGAACACATGAGTCTCCACTCAAGGGGTTCATCCAGTGATCCAGGTTTACAGTCCCAAGGTTCCATTCGTGATCGTTAACGATTTTCCACATTCTCTCGTTGGCTGTACCACATAATCCTCATTACATAACCAACGGCAAAATATTAAGCATATAAGTGGGAGTACTTAGCCTTACAGATATTTAATTCCGCTAGTTGAGCCAGGTTACTCTACGAATTAGCTATCGCCTATAATTGTGTGATTGATCTGCCTGGTTCGCTGGCTCCTTGTTACCCAATGACATTCGAACCAACACGTACAGACCTCATGCCAAGGACAGCAGACGACCTACCCCGCTTGGTCGGCCTCCTGCGTCAATAGTCTCACAATCAGCCATCCAGTCAGACTTGCATACAGGTCCGAAGTATCGATGCCCAAATAGGAGCTTAGGCCCATCATCAACTTGATGACTACCTGCCGCGATAGGTTACCTCTTTTCTCCTTTACTTCAAAATCCTACTGCGTAATCCACAATTCAAATCCAAAAGATTCCTCCTTGCTTTTCCATCGATTTTGAATTTTTAGAATACGAAATGAGCAAGGAGCAGGTCCAGGAGGCGATGACGCTGTTATCCAAACTCACGGTGGAACAGATTCAATCTGTGATGCAAGTCAATTAGGAAACACTCAGTCTTGCGATGATGCTCAGCAAACTAAGCCTGCCTTGAGTGCAAAACATGTTCAGATAGTAAATGATGGATGGCAACAGGAGCAGCGAGTTCATTTTTACCAGCTGGTAGCTCGCACTTTTCTAAGACAGGCCATCAATAGAGAAGTGGACATGGCATTACAGTTTGGGGGAGGCCTTTTGAAGCCTATCGAGAAGGTACGAAGGCGTGGAAAGGAGTTTGCAGATGCACAAACTGAACAACCGAGAGATGGGTGGCCTGGAACGTGAGCTCCTTGACAAATCTTCAAAGTATCACGAAGCTGTTCTCAAAACATCACAAAGGATCGGCATCTCCAAGACAACAGCAGACATGAATGCAGATAGTCTCATGAGGACAACATTCGTGCGCAATGCTGTCAACGCAGCAGGCATTAATATGGCAGCAATAGCTTTGTTTGACATCAGAACCCTCTTTGATGGGGGATTTCAGAACTACTTCCTCAAGCTAGGTATCAGCGGCGCATACGGTGGCACGGTTTCAGTGTGCTCATCTAAGATCGATCATCCGATTTTCGGTTACGGTGCCGTAGTGGGCGTTGTTGTCGGCTCGGTATTCAACATGGCCAGCCTTGCATCTCCAGGGGACTGGCCACGGTTCGGAAAGAACACTGGCCTTAGTATAGGTGGTTTGGCGGGGAGGGGGGTGGGAAGGGACACAACTTGGAGCGATGGCCGGCACCGCTGTTGGCGGTCCGATCGGCGGGTTACTAGGAGGTCTGGTCGGAGGTTTGGGTGGGGGCTTTGCAGGACGATGGGGCGCAGGCAAATGGCCAGCTCTTGGGGAACTCACCGATGCTGAGGTCGAGAAGTCATACGAGGCGATCATGGAAAATTGCGCAAAGATTGGTATTTATCCGGACTCTTCCTTGTCGAAACGGGACGTTGTGGCCGGGATGCTGGATCGGAGCACTAGCTCAAAAGCGGTCCCAGTTCGGATTACAGGAGCTACGGCTGCCGATCTAACGAACCTCAAGAATAGTTTGTCCGACTGGCAACAGGGCAGTCCGGAAGGTTTCGAGGTCTTTCTGCATTTTTGCACAAGCGGAGCCTGGGCCAGGTATCAGCGTCTTGAAGAAACGCTGTTTATTCGTAAGCTTCATGATACATGATGAGATTCTAGTAACTTACGGATTAGTTGGAATTCTCTGCGTGGACCCCTAAATGGCAGCAGAAGTCCATCTTGTCGGAAGCGACGTCTCGCAACATGATGAGAAGCTAATAAGAAGAGAAACTGGCGATCACGGTAATCGACTCGGGACTCAGCGAGGGTGACGGCTGTTCGTATCTCGTCCGCTTTCTTAGTTGTCAACCATCCAGGAACCTTTATGAAGCTCAACAGCACATCCCGTGCCGACTTTTCAAGCATGAGTCATAAAGACCGCGGGCCTTTACCAGGGCACGATCAGTTGGCTTTCCCTGGATCTTAAAGCAAACCTTCTCGATGAGAGGACGGATTCGCTGTTGAAGGATATCAAGGTCGTACTTGCGGATAAAGGCCGAATACCAAAGGTGCATCATACAATCGATCGCTTCATCGTAGCTATCAGGCGTGAGCGCTACAAGAAGCATTATAGTATTGCGAGCTACAATATCAAGATCGTGGTCGTTCACGGTAACCTTGATAGGCTGATCGCAGCTTGCAGAAAGCTGGGCCATGGTCTTGATGACATTTCGTAAATCGCGAGAGGCTGTAATATGACACATATTGTCAGTCTCAAAATAAAGGGAGCCGTGCCACGGGGAACATACCGGCAAACAACAAGCTCAGCTGGCCTTCTTATCATTCTCCTTCATTTGAGACAAGCCGGAGGACATCGAGGGCTGGAACTTTCCCCCATAGGTACTTCTTGCCTCTGAATTGCGCGCCAATTCCTCCTCCAATGAATGCAGAAGTTCGATTTTCAAGGACCCAATCTGATGTCCAGGTTGCTTTGCTCAGGGTCGATTTGCAATCGGTCTTGTGGCTGGGCCAGTAAGCCTTCTGACAATCGGAGCCGCTATACTAAGAAGGGGAATTTTTCAGAAAAGTCCATAGTAATTGTGGGAGACAATTATTCGTTAATTAGTTATAACGACAAGTCGGCAATTCCTGCAGCTGAACTTTCCGGCATTCTGGCAGTCAGTGCCATCCGGTTTGCAGTTTGCGCAGGGCAGTGATAGAGTGGTCATGACGTACGCGGTTGGGTTCTTGACGAATTTGAATTAGATTTGTACTACACCTCACCCAAGCCCAGGATGATTCAATCTAGAAGGGAGTGAATGGTTGAGAAAGCACAGAATGACAGAAGTGGCATTATCGCCACACTATGTAACCGTCGTATTTCCATACGGCTAGCCATAGCCGTGTTGAGGCAGGTTGCCTTATTTCTGAGCTGTAATGCAGCATACTGCTGCCACTTTTCTCTTTCCTCCTTCGGAGGACCAATTAAACCCCGCTTCTTGCCGCCTGACTTGTTTGTTGGCTCAAAGTCGCACAACAAGAAGAGCAACTGCACATTTCCAGCTAACATAATATTACAAGGCCAATCAAGTTACTGCTGACCAAGACAACACCTCCGTACCTAGACTATACGAACAAAGCGGGGGTTGAGAGACATCAGCCTTGACGTATCCTGCAAGGCTGCCTTGATGCCTAATCTGGGCTAGCCCCCACGTCACTTTGGTTCTCACACTCAAACGCAGCGCTGATCAGGCTCAGGATAGAGGCTCATTAAAAAGGCTGTCGCCAAAACTTGCACGTTCATGGTTACGTCCCGTTGTTGCTGCGTCTTTACCATGGCGAAGCAAAGGGGCTTCCATATGAAGGGGTGAATGGGAAAACACAGGGAAGAATAAGGAGATGTTGATTGGGCAGAAGTTGAAATACGGCGCCTTTCAAATCATGATTGAGTACATCACAAATGCGATGCATGCCAGCAAGGTCACTGCTTCACGCTATTTGATGCAGCTTGACGAATCAGACGATGGGCGGCAAAATGGTCATCTTCTTGCTAACGTTACCCCGCTTTTGGTTTTCTCATAGATAAGACTTTCTTTGATAGTTCTGAAACCATCTCACCAGGTCGTACCAAATAATATGGCCAACGATTTAGATCCTCATATTCTATGCACCGAGAATATCAGTCTTCTTTTCCTCTTACACAGCATTCCAAGTGCGCCGAAGACTACATCAACTCACAGCGATCACATACGTGAAACTGGCTATAGCTTGCCGTTTAAAAAGGAGCGGGGCCTTGCGAGTACTCTAGCTTTCCTTTCTGGCATTCGGGATGATCCGAATCGAATCCCTGCCTTATGCATCGAGAGTACTCCAGATAATCAAGCTCTGAAAGTGCATATAGCAGTGAATAAGAGCAGTCACAACGACAGTAATGTCCATCTCATGGAAGTGACCCACGCGTTGAGCAAGATACTTGCATCACTTTCGCGACTCGCAGAAGGTACGTATAATAGACCACCCGTAGCCTCGATCGATTAACTTTTTTCGCCACGTTACTATGGAAAGTATCGTATGCTAACAGCTAAATAGCAGACGGTGACGAAGGCGCGGTTGAGAATGTCTTTGCTACGATCATAGGTGTGTGTGCAGAACGCATCCTTTGTCGGCTGAATCTTCGATCGAACCACAAACAAAAGATGAAAAAACCAATTGTCGAAACCTTAAAGCTGGCTGTGGTTTCTTTAAGAAACGTACGCGGGAAAATATTGAGCCGAAGCGACTTGGTGGATTCCGTAGCGTTATTCGAAACCAGAGCGAATGAAGCTATTAAGCTCATCGTCGCCTGGACCAAGCACCAAACTGTCGTTCGACTCCGAGAACTTGTGGAAGGTTTTCATAAGTTATGGAGGGTTAACTGGCTTAGCGACCTTCTCAATTGCATACCAAATAGTCTCATGGACCCCAACTTGAGAGCAAGTCTGTATAACATCATCTGCAAAGTGGCCAGATATAAGGAGGCTGCTAGACGTCTTTACCGCATGGCCAGGCGTTTTCCAGTCCTCCGAAGAGCAGAAGTTGTCCCTGTCACCCTTGAACCACAAATATTTTCTCAAGCAAAAGTCGAGCAATATTCGCCTTCTTTATTCGCGACGTTACACCGGATTGTTAATAAACACAACATTTCTGTCAATCCTGACAGAATTTACAAATTGCTGAGGCTTGGCAAGGAGGAGGCTGAAAGCCTGTTCTCCAAGCATGTCTGGCGGGCTCTCCAGGGAGCGAAAATTCACTCGGAAGTACAATTATTCTATCATGTCAAAAGACTCTGCCTGACGCGGCCACCTCGCGTCGTTTGTTCAAGTAAGGATGCTTGCTATCTTTGCGACCTTTTCATCACCGCCATCACGAAGCTCCACAGCCCAAAATGCCATGGAAGACTATATCCTGGCTGGCGTTTACCAACACTATCTGAGCAAGACCAAACACTAAGGAATTTTAATCATGCCTTAGAGGAACAGGTCAGAAACAGCATTAAGGAATTGCTGAGAAAGAAGATAAAGTTCAGACTGCCAGATCCTCGAGAAAGTACAATTTTGACAATGAGCCGGTCGGTTTCGACGTTAGTTCCGTCCTTAATCGGGCCCAACACTGTGGATGCGGTCAATGACACTAAATCCATACCTCGTGAAAGAACGGTCGATGAGAAAGAAAATCAAATTACAGCCGCTCTCCCGAATGTACACTTGCAGCATGGCGGAAACTTTCCAGAATGTTCTACCTCTGGTGATGTTAAAACATGGATCACGGAAATCAAGCCACCAACTACAACTGGGGGTCAGAGTCAAGCATCATCGTCTTCCAGCAAAGAAAGCGATACTCATCAGAAACAAGCAGTTCGATGCGGTAGCATAGTCACTGGCTGCATCCCTTCAGATGATGCCTTGTGTATCCTTATTGGCCCATTGAAGCTTTACATCGAATACTCGGTTTCTCATGCTGGGAGTCACGATCGCCACAAGGATCTAAAACTTGATATCGAGTGGATCATCGAGACCCACGGCTACTCAACTCTCCAGAATGCAGAAGTTCCGGTGACTGATATTGAGGAGTTGACATATGCGTCGTCGCTTTCCTTGGATAGTTTGAATGAATTGGATTTACAATACAGAGGACATATCTTCAAAATTCGGCTGCATCCCTGAGTCAACGAGAAAAGTTTCAACCTTATCAGGGAATAGTCTTTCAGCTTTGCTGCGACAACTTCTCCCAGTATACCTGAAGGTTTCATGCGGAAGACGGTACTGGAAACATGGAGATTGAATTGATATGAATTTAGGCAGCCTTCACGTACATTTGAAGTTGAGTGGGGTTGTCGAACTTTGGATTGAAGGTTTGCAGAGGGCAAAGATGAACGTAGACATCATCTGAATCCAAAAGGATAGCTTGAAAAGATGAGATGGGGATGCACATGTCGAGCCTTTTGACCCTGATTTTTGAAATCATCACAAGTCGTCAGGAGCATTGGTTCCATCTGGAAGACTAGATCTCCAAGGCCCGTCAAAACCTTCTACAGCGATCCCTTTGCATTGATTAAGCCTTGAAAGGGTTTCGTATTAGGATTCATGCTTAAAGAGGCGTCTCAGAATTTAGTGGTAATTCCGGGCTGCATTATGATCACACGAGTGGTCACTCTCCAGACTTTTCTTTCACTTTTCTGTTACTGATTTGCGTAACTAAGCAGTCTAAACTGTGTGGGATAGGATTACCAACATAGGTGAGGTCGATGATTGGATGTCATCGAAACTCCACAAAACCGTAGGCTGATCTCGTCTGATGATAGAGTATAGCATGCGCATAGGTAGTGACCGCAGAGCGCTTCTCGAACCGGAAATATTTGAATATAATTTCATCCTTACCACGAGTCACATACAGTGAATTCTGAACAAGGCTCTCATGGATAAATCTATTGAGACTGAAAACACGAAGTGCTGAAGATCGCGATTGTAACCTCTTATTTTTTCCCAAGCGCCAACGGCATCTTAGTCCTTCACTACCTGAGCATGAAGGAACTACTGTTCGATAGATAAATCCCTGCCATATCCGCTTAACAAGGCATCGTATCGGCATCTTTAGCGTTGCCTCTTGGTCTGTTAGAATCCCGTACTCTCCTCCTCTCCATGAGCGTGGGAAAGTAAGCAGTGCCAGCGGCTGCATCCGGTCGAACAGTGACTGACAAGGAGGTTTAAGCCAAAGTCTTCCCATGCTTTTTGATTCCAGCCGAGTTTATGGAGAGATGTGATAGATGATTGCTCCTGTCTTTAGGTCGCTTCTGACGCCTGGCTGCGTAAATTCAGAGGAGCATCGTTGATGATAGGTCATCTTGCCTTTCAGTAAGGCCGACGGGAATCGACGGGCGAGCGAATGGATCATCAATGCTAGCATGGAGCTTGAATGTGTTTGAGGACTGAAGGCGGTAGACACCTCCTCCAGGCATGCTTGTACTGTGTTGCTGACGCAGTCTCAGAATTTCATTTTTCAAGGAATCCACCTCTTCTTCACATTTTTCAAGGCTGGCCAAAAATTCCATTCACGCAGCCAAGCCATCCTTTCGGTCGTCCTTCTAATCCGGTTTTCCTTCTTCGTCACTTGATCGCATATTTTACATTCTTTTTCTTCATCTCGCCGCTCATACACAAGCTTCAATCCGCAGGTTTCGCCGATGCGGTATTCTTTGTTGCATTGTTGGCGAAACTTGTCCCACCTCCAATTGCCGCAAGCCCAGACAACCTGGTCGAAGTAACACATCGTGAAAACCTGACTGAGATAAAGTGAAACAGAAACGATTTGAATTTGGGATAGATGGTTTTGAGCATGGACGCTGGGGCTTTTTGCTTATCTACTCAACCAACATACTGGATTACGACTTTTAGGAATTTTATGGCGATGGCGTTTCAGTGCGAGCGAAATTCAACTTCGCGCTCTTCAGTCGCTCATCAACAAAATATGCTATTACTGGCTGCCTGTCTTACGAGAAATCACACGAGACCCACTAATCACCAACAATGTCTTCACCAACAGATGAGCAGGGGGAGAACCAACAGAACGTAGTAGTGGCAACATTGCTGTACGTAATCGTGGAGCCTGACGAAGGGAAACTGTGCCCCTCGCTGTTATCACGTTGGTGCTTGCTTCTTACCTAGTCTTTGGCCATGGCGCACTCACCGACTTGTACAAAAGACTGGAACTGTTTCATTCACCTTCCTCAGCAGTTGGTATCTCGAGCCTTGTAGAGCGGGGTGAAAGTTCTCCCATGCCATTATTTCTCTCCGCCCACTCTCGACGCTCTTGGCTTGGCAACTTACGTGAGCCCGACGACTCAGTGTTGGCTTGGCATGTTGGTGTTGGGGGTGAGTGGGGGAGGCAATATGATACGGAGCATTGGCAGATCCGGAAGGAAGTCGCATACAGCTAGGCACAGATCGGGATAGTAGGCCCGATGCAATCTGACGTTCATCACAGAGTAACTTAGAATATGTAAGCTTTTGCAACTTACCTAACATGAACTCTGAAGGTTGGCCTGGGCTCTCGTGTCAAGAACGAGAGGGGTTCAATAAATTAGCCAGGGAGGAAATATAGGATGTCAGGGAGCGCGGCGCATATCCGGGACTTTCTTCGTATTTTTTATCCCTCTTGTGCCAAAGATACATGGTGTCATCTGCGTGGGATGGCGTTATGGGAGCTCTTTCATTCGCCGAAAGAAAAAGCTGGGAGCGTAACGGGACTTCAGTTACGTTTAGAATAATATGAATACGCTTTTTTCAACTGATATGACGTTCACCACTTCTATCGATAACTCAGTGTTTGATTACGCTCATCATTTTGTTGCCCGCTGTCATCTTGTCCAGAATTGGTCATGTCTGTATCACTGGCTTGGCAGTCAGATAACTTCTGCGGCTTGACGCCTCACCAACTCGAAGTCTTGTACGCACCCATCATTCTCGAGTTTGCCTTATAGGAGGTTGGAACGCTGCCTACTTATTCACACGAGAGCCAGTCAACTGAAAAATACGAAGCGGAAATGCCGGACCTCAAAGCATTCCAATTCTATGTCAACAAACTGGCCCAGGTTTGCGACAACGAGCGCGGTGGGAATACAATCAGCGCCCTTGCAATATTGCGAGGTTCGCTTGGGCCGCATTACGTATTTGGTTCCAACTGGAAGGATGCAAGAGCACTAAAAACGACGAAGAGTTTTGTACGAGCGTTGCTGGATCTCGTGGGGAAAAACCCAGAGAATTTGCAGACCGCGGCGTTGGTAAAACGAGTGCTTTGGCTCATACTAGCCTTTAATATTCCACGGTTGCAAGAGTACCTGAAACTTCTGAGCGCAGCCGTGCAAGAGTGCCTGGAAAGTTGCAAAACGAGGAAGGAAGACGAAAGTAAGTCTCATCTCGAAAGTATTTTCATTGGGGAGAAACCGCATGCTAAACTCTTCAAGCTTCGGAGCCAACTAAGAGCCTCTTATCCTTGGTTGACAAAAGTGAGTTCAAACTAAATATCTCAAACTCTAATACAGAGGATAAGTGTAAGTGTTCCCGTCCGTTGAAACTTGCGATCGACATGAGAATAACTTGTCAATATAGCAATCAGCGACTGTGAAACATTGATCAAGATGATCGCCAACCTAGAGCAAGCAGAAATCAACACAATGATCTCACAGAGGGCCAAAGATGGAGAAATGACCAGATCTGAACCATGGTGCAAACTCCGACACTTTCTTGGGCGCTGGCTATCTTACCGTAAAGCAGCTCTCGGCATAGTTGCAGTTTCTAAAAGATGGCCCGAGCTGTTCCTGGATTTTGAAGTTACCATGGTGCCATCTGGTTCACGTCTTCCAAACCCGATCCTAAGATCCGATCTGACGAGCTCAATCATCATGCAACGTATAGTCATGCAAGAAAAAAAGCCAAGATATGCAGCTCTTGCAAGACGCTGAGGACCTGAAACAAATGGGAATTGACGATATTATTCGGGCTTCTCAAGTTTCCAGAAACTTTCGACCCTTGTTACATGCGGAAGTTCTGGTGTATGAACATCTTGTGAAGAGTGGACAGACAGCTGTAGAATGCTACTGGAATCGCTGGAGTTACATCGGCAGTAGTAAGCCTACGTGCCGACTATGCCACTACTACTTTCAAGACCTGCAGGGCGATAAGCCGGGTGTTCGCTCGACTCACAACAACCTGTATCGAAATTGGCGACTTCCAGAATGTCACGAAGACGAAAGCCTCGGCTTAGTTCGAGATGAGCTTCTAAGCAAGCTTGCACAGAGGCTGAGAACAGATGTGGTAGAAACGCTGAAAGAGAAGAAAATTTGGCGGAAAGGAAGTGACTCCAATACCTATTCGTCTTTCCCAGATATTCTTCGGATGAATGACAACAAGTCGGCGTCCGTCGACAGTCCTAATGGAGAAACAACTGGTTCGGAAGAAAAGCAAGATGAAAGCAGAGTACAACTAGAAGGCGGGACCGGCGCCATGAATTTGGGAGACAGTTACAGATAGTTTGATTGAGAATCCAAGACAGAGTGCCACAAACGTCAAATACAACATACAATCCCTGCGAACTGTCCTTCTGCCTATTTTGTCTATTCTTTTCGTAATCACTGCGATGAACTGCTTCTACGAACGTCGATACCACTTCCGTGTATTGTGCTCGCTCCTGAGAGTAAATGGTTTCGCTTGATACGTACCGAGTCTGAAACTAGCCAGCGAACATAGAAGGACTAGACTCTTTTTCTACATCCTTTAGTTTTACTGAAGACTTTCTCTGTGTAGCGGGCAAAAGTCGGCCAGTGTTGGGCGCAAGTATCGAACTGAGTCACAGAGGCTGTGGAGGAGGCGAATGTGTGATTTTGGTCCTCGATGCCATGACTGGAAAGACTTACTATTCATAAGGTCTCAACATCATACGAATCTCAGTCTCATCCACTATACCACTTTTCTGCATTTGACATCATGTAATGGAACCACGGTTTCTCCACACGAAGACGCATTCGCTAGAAGTCTACAAAGAACTTGTCGCGACTGTCTCTATCGTCTCGACAAAATATACAGTAGATTTCATTGAGTAAGCACTAGGAAATTGAATTGCAAGAGCGATCGACAGCCGTCACATGCTCTCAAGATCCATTCACGTCTATGATAAGTGGTACATGACCAAAACTTCACTCAGATAGTTTGATAGCAGCAGCTGTGAAGACAAGCATCACGCTCTTATGCTAAGTACTCGTTTCATCCATAGCCTATTAGCTGGAATGGACTTGTGCCATAGAAGTCTAATAGTGCCTTTGCTTCTCGTCTGTCCCGAGCCTCCTTGACAACTACTCCAGTCCTTAATGCCTCAAGATACTCGAGTTGCTAAATCAACGAGGAATTCTTTTGTTTCGGTGCTACTGTATTGATAGCAGTTACCCTGCGCCTGAGCTCATATAGATTGACCTTGGCAGTTTGCGACTGATTACAGCTGCATTGATTACCTGTAATCTATATAAACATTACGAATAGCAGCAAATCACATCAAGTAAAGACTGTTTACAATGTGACGAAACAAGGCATCTTGCCATTAGATAGAGCAGTTATGGAGGACTCAGGACCACGACAAACCAAGACCATAGTCCATCGCGTAGCTGTGTCTGCTCTTTAAATGGCTCCACATTGCTTCATCGGAATCAAAACTGCGATGATCTTTCAGCTCGGTGCTGCAATCAAAGCAGTACCAGTAATGCCCATGTGCATTTGTCCGAGGCGCCTAGGGCGCCTGATAAATCCAACGTGTTTCGCCCTCAGATGTTCAATCGCTTGCCCCATATCAGTAATCTCTTTGCCATGCTGGTAGCATGTTAATACAGGCCGCTTGCTGGATATTGTTAGTATCGATGATTCTATAATTATGTTCTGATATGCAGTGCAAACTTTTTCATTGTATAGGAACCTTTGTCTGTGTAGGCTGCCGTAGTCAATAATTTAATGATCAGCGATGGCTAGACTCCAATGAAAGTCGAGTGACTCGAGGAGCAATGTTGATGACACGGCCTCTGGAAAGCCATTGATGATATTTGCGAAGGGGGCTTTGGTCTTCGAAATATTGTGCATCATAGGAACCATAGCTCAAACTGTAAATTCTTCAGCCTCATTCGACCACAACATCGGTCTGTCTTGAGGCCTACCGGATCGAAAATCGATTAATAAACAGGTATATTCAATGCCTTCTTCTACAGCAAGGTCACTTATTGGTTGCTCAAATTTCAATGACGTTGTTGCGACATGTGGTGCGTCTCATCCAAGTCATGATGACGTGATTCGCAACACAGGACCGAGACTTTCAAAATAGCGTCTCATAGCGTCAAGTCCCCAATTGTCACACTCGACATACACAAAAAGATGTCAAAAAGCCATACGATGAGCTGATCTCGGCATCGCGGAGACCCTATAGGTGCGCGGGGAACCCGGTATAAATGGGCCAGAGAACCCGATCAGCCCGTGACGCCTTGATGGCTTGCACAATCTCGGCCTCCTTATCTAGGACGCGCAAGGCCTGGAGGCTACCGGCATTCAAATGGCCGTTTGAAAGTTTACAACTCCGCGATAAATCCGTCTTTGTCAAATTTCATAATCTCATATGAAAGCTTGCTTAAATAGTAGCTGAAGATGTAATTTAATCATTTTCATTACTTTCAGACATCGTGGATCCGTATTGCGCATGTCTTACCCTTTCTCAGAGGTTTCACTCAAGACTCAACCATTGCACCGTACGTACCATTACAACCCTGCAAACGGCTTGCTATCATGGCCAATCCCATCAAGAACAACTGATGTATGTCTCCACTACTCGCTCTGAACGGCATTCGTTTTGTAACTCCAATCAGTACTCTCAGCATTCACGATTCTCGAAACTCAGAATCGTTTCCATATTTCTATTCCGCCTCGATAACATTTTAAGTGTACAAGGATGCGACGTGTGCCGAAAGACTTTCCAAAGCAAGGTTGCACTGAAACAGCACAAAACTTCGATTCGACACAAGCCATTATTCCACATTGGATGTCTAGCAAGTGGTAAATGTAAGAGAAAATTTGATTGCCCGTCAGCGCAGCTGCATCACTTGGGAAGCGGAACTTGTCCGTCAAAGATGGCAAAGGGACAGTTAAACGCACTCATTGTAAAGAACGACGTAAGAGGGATCATCATCACCCAAGGCTCAGGCATACAACTTTTAGAGAACCACGTGTCTACGACTTTGATATCGTCAACAAGCAGCCTGCTGCTGACTCCTACGTCTACGGAATTCTCTAGATCCTATCCATCGCCAATGCGAAGTCCAAATTCAGATATCTCGGATACTTCTGGTCTCACTGAGACAATAAACCGGTAACTGGATGTTGTGCATGGGCTCACACAATGTACCCTTTGCCCACCCAGACGTACCCGTACATACAGTCCCAAGGCCCTACAACAACACTTATCGTCAAGCGTTCATTCCAAGATGCTCCTAACCGCGGTTCGGAGTATGCCAGATGAAATATCGTTCCATTGTCCATTGGCCCTGACGAAAGACAGCAGTACAAGGAAACTCCCAAAAGCCTTCTCGATCGTGAGCGGTTTGGCACAGCATATTGAAAGTGATGCTTGCTATAGAGGCAAAGAAACGTTGTGTCGCGCGATCGAGTATCTCCAGAGTGAGAGGAAACTCTGAATTTGTGTAGGCTTAAATTGCTGAATTGAAGTTTGGATCCTATCTGTCTGGATTGCTTATTAATTGGGCGATCGAAGGTCTCAATCTGACTTCAAGTGCTTGTATGGTACGCAATGCTAACCATTATGGCACCCACGACAGCGTCACACGGAAGCCCATGCAACCAGGCCAAGTGTCCAATACCGCCTTATAGCCATAACCCCGAGCCACGAATTGCGAAAGTCGGGTAGTGTATATGTACAGATTGTTTGTAAACATGACTTTACAGTCTACCAGCGCGTTTCAAACATTGTGGTGCCGAGATCAATCCATTCTATCCTCAAACGGATGGGCTTCTTGCCCAGGGTAGTACCAGTTTCACTCCTTCAGCAACTAAAATCTTCGCAATGAGTTTTCTTACCTAAGGAATGGAAGTGCGCTATAGTTACCTACGGACTTGCCATCACAGCTGCCCAAATAGCTCGACGGCTTGTACGATTTCAGTCCAGTCCATTGGACCTTCTCCTTGGACTCAAAAACGTCGGCAACAAGACTTGGGACCGTCAAAGTTATCCAGACTGGCAGGTACTACATGTCATCATCAAGGCACACTTGCCGGAAGAGGCATCTTTACGGCAGTCTAGACCCCTTATCGTCCAGGTGATCAGCCTCGCCATCGGTAAGGACATCCATATACGGGAGCAGGCCGAAGACGTTCTCGGCATCCTTTTGCAGCCCCTGGTTCGCTGCTACAGGAAGCTGCGTACCTGGCGCTTTTCCCGGCCAAGGATAGAAAGAAAAGAGTGCCAGACATGGACGCGTTTGAGTTTACACTGGCTGGCATGCAGAGTCGAAAGCCATGAAGATCCGAGACTGTAATCTTCCGGGGAACCAGCGCTTCTTCATCAAGCACGTTTGGACCTGTTTTTCCTAGGCATGAATCCTCGCCGATAGTGAAATTAGCCGTGGACACTTCGAAAGCCAGCATTTCCGCGTGACGGTTAAGAAGGCCATAAAAGCATTCGAGTAACTCAGCCGTAGTCCATTCGAAAATCCATAGTGGAAAGAACATTAATAAAATGATGACCTGAATCCACTTAATCCAAACGGATTCAGGTCACCCTCAAACCTTTCGTCAATAGAATGGATTTCAAGTGGATACATGGACTCATTACATTGAGGCAAGCTTATACTTAGGTTGCCAGCCTTCGAAAGTCATTTTTGCAGCATTACGACTCGTTCGAAGTTTGAATCAATTGATCGATTCAAGTTAAATGAGACCAGCATTCAGCCGGTCATTTCAATCATCAGCCGGACCACAAAGGGACCCAAGAGACCCACGAGTACCCAGTGCTATGAAAATTTTCGTTATTCTTTATTTTACAACATAAAGATTTTAAAAGTATAAAATAAAATAAAAACACCTACAGGTCCCCTAGTAGTACTTCAGATGTATAAGATAGTTTTACAGAATAATATATAGAATTTGGAGAACTAAAACATCTCAAAATTTACGTTTACATAAGAATCTCGTTTCTGATTACTGTGGCGGTCGGGTCCAACTGTGTTAAACTAAGCCGTGCTTGGGTTTATTGTTGGCAGATTGCGATAGGGCGAAACTGAGCGTTGTCGAAGTGTCACGTCTCTGAATGGTAGATTCAATGCTTACTGAACGTCTTTATATACTGGATGATGGTACTCGTTGGTGCGTCGAGGTCCGAGATGTCTGAGTGTCGGTCCCGGACCGTGATGGTGGATCCTCGGTCCTACCTGATAGGTAAGAAATTTGTGCTTCACAAATACATTCGAGAATCATGCTAGAATTGATAGTCCATTCGCACGTCCGTCGATTCTCGTCAGCCTTACCAAGAGGCAAGATGACCTATCATCAGCGATGCTCCTCGGAATCTACGCAGCCAGGCGTCATACGCGACCTAAAGACAACAGTAAACATCTCTCACATGTCTCCATAACCTCAGCTGGAATAAAAAAGCATAGGAGGCCTTTGGCTTGACTCCCTTCTCAATCGATGGTTGACTGAATGCAGCCGCTGGTACTGCTTACTTTCCCACGCTCATGTAGAGGAGGAATTCTAAAAGACCAAGAAGCAATGCTAAAGATGCCGATACGGTGTCTTGTTAAAGGGATACGGCAGGGATTTATCCATCGAACAGCAGTTCTTTCATGCTCAAGTAGTGAAGTACTAAGACGCCGTTGGCACTTGGGAAACGATAAGAGGTTACAATCGCGATCTTCAGCAATTCGTGCTTTTTGTCTCAATAGATTTATCCACGCGAGCTTTGTTCACAACTCACTGTATGTGACTCATAGCAAAGATGAAATTATCTTACAATATTGCTACTTTGCGGAGGTCTTTGTGGTAACCACCTATACCTATGGCTATACTATATCATCATACGAGATCAGCCTATGGTTTTGTGGACTTTCGATGACACCCAGTTATCAACATCACTCATATTTGCGGTCATATCCCACGCAGTTTAGACTGTTTAATGATGTAAAGAAGTAACGGAAAAGCGAGAAGAGCGAGGAGAAAATCCTAGAGAGTAACGCTCGTGCGATCATAACGCCGACAACTTGAAAATACATCCAGCCCGAAATTACCACTCAACTTTGAGACGCCTCTTTAAGCACAATTTCAGACACAAAACCATTTAGAGGGTACATTAATGCGAAGTGATCGCTGCATAAGGCATTTACAGGCCTTGAGGTCTAATCTTTCAGATGGACCAATGCTCCTGACGACTGTTGCTTGGGATGGTTTCAATAAAATTACGGTCAGAAGCTTCGAAATAAGCATCTCCATCTTATTTCATAAGCTGTCCTTTTGGATTCAGATGGTTTATACGATCATCTTTGCCCTCTGCACATCTTGAATACGAAGTTCGACAACGCTTCTCAACATCATATTCTTTTCAAGGCCTGCCTAAAGCCATATCAATTCAACATCCAAGTTTCTACTACCGCCTTCCGTATGAGATTCTTAGGTATGCTGGAAGAAGTTGTCATAGTAATATTGAAAGATTAGTCCCTGATACGGTCGAAACTTTCCTCGTTGACCTGAGTATGGAGTCTAATTTTGAAGATATGTCCTTTGAATTTTAAATCTAATTCGTTCAAACTATTTAAGGAAAGCGACGATGTATATGCTAATTCTTCAATGTCAATCACCGGAACTTCTGCGTTCTGTGGAGCTGCTCGGTCGTGGGTCTCGGTGATCCACTCAACGTCAAATTTTAGATCCTTGTGGAGATCTTGGCTTCCGGTATGAGAAGCCGAGCATTCGACGTAAAGTTTCAATGGACTAATAGAGATACACGACGCATCATCTGAAGGGACACAACCGGAGATTTTGTTACCGCATTGAACCTCTTGTGTATGATGAGTATCGCTTTCTTTACTGGAAGACGATGACGCTTGACTCTGATCCCCAGTTGTGGCCGGCGTTTTGATATCCGTAATCCCGGCTTCAACATCACCAGCGGCAGAACACTCTGGAAAGTCTCCGTTATCCTGCAAGTATGCATTCGGGAGAGTGTCTGTACTTTGCTTTGCATTCTCATCAACCATTCTTTCACGAGGTACGGTTGTAGCGTCATTGGCCGCATCCACAATGTTGGGGTTGGTCAAAGACGGAACCAACGTTGAAACTGACCGGCTCATTGTCAAAATTGTACTTTCTCGAGGATCTGGTAATTTGAACTTTATCCTTTTTCTCACTAAGTCCCTGATGCTGTTTCTGATCTGTTTTTCTAAGGCATGATTGTAATTCCTCAGGGTTTGGTCCTGCTTAGATAGTGTTGGTAAACGCCAGCCAGGGTATAGTCTCCCATGGCATTTTGGGCTGTGAAATTTCGTGATGGCGGTAATGAAATGGTCGCAAAGATAGCAAGCATCCTTACTTGAACAAACGACGCGAGGTGGCCGCGTCAGGCAGAGTCTTTCGACATGATAGAATAATTGTACTTCTGAGTGAATTTTCGCTCCCTGAAGAGCTCGCCAGACATGCTTTGAGAACAGACTTTCAGCCTCTTCCTTGCCGAGCCTCAGCAATTTCCAAATTCTGTCAGGATTGACAGAAATGTTGTGTTTATTAACAATCCGGTGTAACGTCGCAGACAAAGAGGGCGAGTATTGGTCGGTTTTTGCTTCAGAAAACATTTGCGGCTCAAGGTTGACAGGAACAACTTCTACTTGTCGGAAGACCGGAAAACGTCTGGCCATGCGGTAGAGACGTCTAGCAGCCTCCCTGTATCTGGCCACTTTGCAGATGATGTTATACAGACTTGTTCTCAAGTTAGGGTTCATGAGATTGTTTGGTATGCAATTGAGAAGATCGCCAAGCCAGCTGACCCTCCATAGCTGATGGATCCCTTCCACAAGCTCTCGTAGACGAATGAGAGTTTGGTGCTTGGTCCAGGCCACGATGAGCTTAATAGCTTCATTCGCTCTAATTTCGAATAACGCTGCGAATCCACTAACTCGCTTCGGCTCGATATTTTCTCGCGTATGCTTCTTAAGGAAACCACAGCAAGCTTCAAGGTTTCAGCAATTGGTCTTTTTATCTTTTGTTTGTGGTTCAAACGAAGATTTAGTCGACAAAGGATCCGTTCTGCGCAAACATTTATGATCGTATCAAAGACATTCTCGACCCTGCCACTGTTGCCGTCTGCTATTAAGCTGTTAGCATATGATATCTTCCATGTTAATGGGGCGGAAAAAGGCTAGTTGATTCACGTTATGAGTGGGCTTTTGCACGTACCATCTGCGAGTTGCGAAAGTGACGCAAGTATCTTATTTAACGCGTGGGTCATTACCATGAGATGGACGTTACCGTCGTTGTAATTGCTCTTATTCACTGCTATATGCACTTTCATAGCTCGACTATCAGAAGTACTCTCGATGCATAAAGCAGGAATTCGATTCGGATCATCCTGAGTGCTAGAAAGGAAAGCTAGGGTACTCGCAAGCTGCCGCTCCTTTTCAAACGGCAAGCTATAGCCAGTTTCACGTAACTGATCGCTGTAAATTAATGTAGTCTTCGGCGCGCTTGGAACGCTGTGCAAGAGGTAAAGAAGACTGATATTCTCGGTGCACAGAATATGAGGATCTAAATCGTTGGTCATATTATCTGGCAAGACTTGATGAGATAGATGATTTTGGAACTATCAAAGAAACTCTTATCTAAGGGAAAACCAAAAGCGGGGTAGCCGGCCGGTTGAATGTAAAATTACCATGCCAGCTGCACATCGTCTGATTTGTCGAACTGCATCAAATAGCGTGAGAGCAGCGCCCTTCCTGGCACGCATCGTATTGTGGTGTGTTCAAGCACGTGCACTTGAAATGTGCCGTATTGCGACACTTCTACCCAATCAAAATTTCCCTCTTCCTCCCTGCGCTTCTCCACTTACCCTTTCATGTGGAAGCCCCTTTGCTTCGCGACGAACTTCCGATTCAGCTGACTTCCAATCATATGGAGGTCCAGGCCCCCGTTTCCAGACTGGGTCCATCGGAGGTCAATGAACTAGGGAGGTCGTTTTTGCGATCGTGATTGTGATAGCGACCTAACAATGATGGCATATCTAGTTCAGGTAGCCCTGTTTGGTCCTGACTAGAAATTCAGTACCCTGTCTGGGCTCGAAACTGGTGATATCTGAACCTACTGAGACAGTACTAGCAGATTTAAGAGAGAATGCAACGGCGCAACAAGTTATCAAGGAGCGTAAACAGTTGGCCACGGGAGCGGATGCAATGAGTGACTGCGGAAGCACCGCCAGGGTCAACCGTGAAGGAGGAAAAAGAGAAAGGGACATCTTCAGCTCATCTACGAAGCTTACATAGGTCCATCCTAGCGAGCCGGATTACCGCGAAGTAGAAACCTCAGAATAACTTAACAATTCCCGATTGGTCGAAGTGCCTAGCCAGGCTTCAAAATCGGCAGAATGATGATGTTTGCCTCAGCCGGGTGGGGCCAATCTCCCGAGACGACTCACGGCTGAATTTCGAAGAACGGCATTTTTAGCCATAGAAAAACATAAATCAGGGACGATTTCCTTTTGCACTTTAGAAGATCGACCGTACTACAAAAGTCTCATAGAAGTTTCCATACTTTTACAACACCATCCCTAGCCAAGATGTCTTTGGTCTTTTGTTGTAATGCTGTTGAGCCTTATCGCACTCATCTCTTATACCAAGCCAAGTTGAATAACCTCATATCATGGGCCTCGTTTCCTAGATATCCACTCCGGAGAATGGCGACGGAGTTAGTCATGGTCTTATTCCAGAAAATTCTTTGCATCGACAGTATGACGGATCTGGGGAAATCGACTTCGGGTGTCAAAAGAACATGTATCTGGATGACGCAATAACACTGCATTCCGGTAAGCGAAGCGTATGAACCTTTCGTCGACAATACTTGTAGCCGACAGGCTAATACCTAATGGGTCAAAAGGACTAAATATGATAGCAATATTCATGATTAATGAATCGTGAAGGTGAAAGACAACAAGTCGAACTGATTAGGCAGGTGGAATTGAGGAGGTGGAATTGAGGAGGTGGAATTGAGGAGGTGGAATTGAGGAGGTGGAATTGAGGAGGTGGAATTGAGGTGGTGGAACTTATTTATACATGCTGCACGTGCACAGTGAAGTTCATTTTAATAAATAATACGCTTATAACCCTGCCACTGACAGCCTGTTATGCAATTTGTCGTGTGAACTGTACTCAACTCAGCCCGCCTTATGCAGTCCAGCTTGTTTGACAGGTTAACTACGGTTCTCTTGAATCCAAGAGATACTTTATTCCAACTGATGGTACGGAGAGTGACTTCGCCGAGGTCACTGAGGATGACCTGATCCAAGTCAGCTTTCAAAGATAAACACGTAAGTCCACCGTTCCCACTTGTCTGGCTTCATGGAAGATTCTACGTTGTGTTGCTAGAATCTGAACAAGGGGCAAGAGTTATAAGTGTCAAGACCCTGACATGTTCTTCGAGGTCAATATCTACTAGAAGGATCCGATTGACAAGCAGCACTGGCTGGTCAATATTGCCTATCCAGTAGATTCTATTGATCTTTGACAAATGCAGAGTATAGCGCGCGTTGAGACGGAACGTTACAATTGATGCTAGTGTAGAAGCTTTGTTTAAAAAAAAAGTTAGGCACCTTCTTGAGCTACTAAATCTTTTTACTAGTTCGAAATATGCTCAGAATACTTCCGACTTCTGATCCCTGCTGACTCGAATAATCAGCATTGCTCCCCGGGTGACTCGGCTGACACTGGGACCTGACCATCATATACAAATAATGATTTGTTACGGCAGCCTACGATGCCGATCCCAGACGAGACGATACGACCTGATTAGCTTGAGAATACTCTTCAACCATTGAATCCGAGTCCGCGTCTATATATATCGATCCCACATTTTCCGTCGCGATTCCTTCCACGACCTTGCCCCCTTCCAAGTTGAGACCACGCCTCCCAAATAGCCATCGCACCGAGCCGGAAGACCACCGAAGGTCTAGCACTGGACCACTATTGAGACAGTTGAGCGATCCGTGAGTCGGTGGCCACGACGGAGACTTCATGGCGGGAAGCGTCTCCTCGGCCACGGCCTGTCTAGGGACAGATGCTGGATGGCGCCACCTGAGGCGTGGCCATTACTCCTCTCGATCGTACATTCGCTAGCCTCAGAAAGCCTGCCGGAATGCAAGGGTTGACCGCCGTGCTGAACCGCAAGCCCTCCCATACAAGAATCCAGCTCGAGCAAACCACAATATCAGCGCGTCTCTCAGCACCTTTTCAATGTACTCGATCGAGCTGAGTGGGTGACTGAGCTGAGCACTAGCGGTTTCCCGGCAAGTTTAAGAAGCCAACAACAGATTGCGCCGCGAAACGTCAATACGGCCACTACCGCCAGAAACGCAACGTCCAGACTCATCTGCCCTTTGAGACCCCTTGTCTGTGACATCACAGCGCGTCGCGAAAGCTCCGGTCTCCATCCTATGGTCCTGATATCTACGGCTTCACGGCGCCAATCTTCATTGGATGCTCAACACGACCTCTCAGTACTCCGTCACATACCAGCCGCTTTGCTGTCCGGTCGGCCGTGATGCTGCACAAAGCATCGTCCTCCCGCTCCGCCGCCGAACTGTTGCACCATCTCCTTGGAGGACCTTGATCTCATCCCACCACTGCCGCCCACCTTGGCCTTATACGATTCCCAGCCAACAATCGACATCTCAACCAAGAGCAAGATGGTGTTGTCGTCGATCTCAGGTACTTGACGGAGTTTGTCGGCCCAGCGCCATCATAGGTGAGTATTCCCGAGAGGATGCAATGAATGTTGAATTGGTGAGTTAATAGTGGTGCCAGAATTGCCCGAGGTACCCAGTCTCTCTGCATAAACCTTCGACTCGTCCATGGAGCCCTGTTGCCGCTCACGTTCCTTCGACCAGTCCTTTGCCGTACAATCCCTCACCGACTCCCATCTTCTACCGCCGCCATCGTTGAAGCGCTTGTCCATGACGTTGAGACCAACAACCAACAACAAATTGCTGATGCGTCGAGCTCCTCACTCAACTAGCCGCCAACGATGATCTAGACCGAGAGAGGCGACACGATGGCGTCATGAAGCAGGTCCAAACCAAATGGACGAGAAGACCCGGGATATCGCTTGTCGCGAGGGTGGGCATGCGTTTACCTTGCACCCCTTGCACTGAGGCCGGAGTCGTTAGCGGCATCCACGTCGTCTTCTTGTCGGAGACACCAATGGGTAGTTCGCCCTAGCCGCGAGACTTTGACGGCTGCCGGTCAAGTTCATGCTCAGAACAGTCAGCGCATCCGACCCAGCGCTCGCCCACCATCACGACGTTTCATCTGCCTTCTTCTCATCCTCGGCTCACAAAGAACACAGATCTTCCGTATTGAGGGCTCCGGTAGTCCCCGATGTGGGCGTGTCCATCATGCTAGCCACTGGTAGACAGTGGCATCGATGGGCACGGTGTGGTACAAGAGTCGGAGTCTGTCAGCTATTGAACACGATATCACCTCCTCGGGCGTCGCCTTTCGGCAGAGGCCTCGCCTCTTGAATGGCAAACATGATCAAAGGTCTGCACGTTGCACAGACGCTCTACTGTCAGATACTAGCGGAATGGTCGCTGATCTGTCGGGAATGTTCTCTGAACACTACAAGGGACAAGTCGGCAACTTCGGTCTGCTCAATGCTGGCGACATGGAGGGTGTAGCCAATACCCACCGGATGTAGCGTCTGTTAGTGGCTTCTCTCATCTGAAATGTCCTTCTGGTCAGAGGAAATGTTGATCACGCGATACCACTTGAGAGGCTTCACGATGTCCCGATCGGGGGACGATTTGGGAGACGATGAGACCCAGCACCAAAGTTGACACTCTTCCAGAGAGTGGTCAGCGCGTACGGCGCTGGTCGAGCGAGTTCCAGGCTGGCGAGGCGGCGCAGGCCAAAGGAGTACCGGCTGTTGAGATTCGGCGTCGAGTTTGAGGCTTTTCTGAAGAGCAGGCAGCATACCAGGTGAAGAAGAAGCTATCATCAGTAGTCAAGGTACGGATGGGACCATCCCGTGATGTAGTTATGTCTGGATCTCCTCGCTTTTTCATATTATGGATCTTTAAATGCCATTTCCATGTTGCGATTTAGCCGGCCGCCGTCTTCATGGGTGACCCATAATCCTTGTTTGGCTTGCTTGACCAAGAGATGCACAAGGCAACATCTCGTTTGCTGTTGACACCTCTTTTCTGATAACACAATTTTTCTAGAAACTTTATCACGATTTAGGATGCCTAGATCGCTGCATAAGGAAAATCTGCGCATACGTTTTCGATATCAGTGGCCGCGTCCAATACAGAATCGAGACTTGGGTTGCACTTTATGAGACATTCCTGTTCGATAAGATTTATCTCGACAGCCAGGGTCCCAGTAGACCCAAGCCAAGTCGCCGTCTTAGTCAAATATCAGCCAGCAGAGACTTACCCGTCCATCTCCATCTTCGATCCAAGCATCTAGTATCTCCATTCATTATTTCCACTCGAGCCCCGCCATTCAACATTCGCGACAAGTCGCCATTATCGACTCACCCGTGGAAACGCAGGAGATGACGGGCTGCTCTACTCCGTAGGCATGCCGGCTTCCTTTGAAATGTCCACGACTTCTCGATCCAGCCACTTCTTTGGCCCAACTGTTTTTTAGGTTGACCTTGGCGGTCAAGCTAGGCCTTACAATTCGGAACGTGGTAAGTGGCTCGAGATTTACAGGCTACGCTCTCACGGCTTGCTCCGTTCTGACCACCCTAAACTTACCGTGGGAGGACCGGAAGCCTCACCAGCGACTTGCAATAACCAAGCCAAACATGACAGCCATCCCTTATTTGCCATGTGTGTACGGTCAGATGCACGTCTGTCAAAAGCCTTGATTTCGACTTCAGTGAGGTCTGCGTTGACTGGTAGATATCTTCACAGTATGATGAGAAAATGGAGCCATCCATTTGATACAGCTCTATCGCTAGGTAGCCTGGAAATATCGCCACAAGATCACTCATATATTGTCTGGTACACCGACTCCTTTCGATACACGACACTCCTTCCCTGCTCATACCCTCGGGTGTGCTATCGCAGGCACTCCAACCACTTTCAATAGCCAACAACGTAAAGCAGCCATCGGCCCATAAACCGTATGGTTAAAGTGCAAATAATGTCCAAAGACAATTTACTAAAACTATAGCTTTGAGGTTTGCGCATATTGTACTCATCGCTCACACCGGTTATGAAAGGGTATGTGACTGGGTGAGACAATGGAACCGATCCAGAATACTAGAGCCATATATAGTAGTGCTACGTATTTCGTGCTTCTAAACAGATATTTCTTCTCAGGCAAGTCACTGCTTAAAGCATGCCTTTGATAGGTAAATAGTGAGACAAGCCCCTGGATCTTGATGGAGTGTGAGCCTTTCAGAGTTGGTTGTCTCGAGGCATGCAAGTAATTCTTTGGAATTGAGAGAAACCTCATTTAATTTAAGCTACACGTTGCACAGGTTGTACATACTGCTCACACCGCTCATTGCAAGAAATTTCCTGAAATTTTATGTTGTGTTTGTGTAACTATGTATGTGCGACAATCGAGCTAGTCCAACACATCGGTGCCTATATCTATACAGTGGCACTACGTCTTTCGTGCTACTGGGGAAAATATTTATTATCGTGTAGCCCGAAACAAGTCGCACGAATGCGTGGTTTAAAGCATGTCTCTCACAGAGACAATGGTAGCCAGAATTTCCATAACATAAACTTCAACCTTTGAAATTGAGAGGAACTATATTTGATGCCAGCTATAAGCTGTACAGGTTGTTTATATCACTTACACCGGTCATTTCAAGAAACTCCATGGAACTTTGTATTTTCATTTGTGTAACTATATGGGAATGGCATACTAACCTGTTCCCGTCTATGTCACACAGTAGCCAGCTTTGCGAGTTGTGCTACTACACTAGGCCAACTTTTTCTTCTCACCGGCCGTTAGGCAAGTCGTACAACAGGTCGGGCAACATGGGCCTCATAAAGACTCAGGTTAAATATTCAATTTATTCCACTTTATAGCAACACTGATAGAGCAAATACCTTGCGAACTTAGACAATCGACAAGAGCTTCAAACAGAACCACTACACATGCGTCTGAACTATATTGTAAATAAGGTACTTCTCATTTCCAAGCATCCTGTATTTCCCTTAACATCATTCTTAGCAAACTCAAGTTGGCAGACACATCCATATGTTCAATATTTTCAAGATGCCCGCCGGGTTCTCTGTACGTCATACGGCCGCTATCAATAGCCTAGAGCTTTCCGTAACTGCGAAGGCATGCGACTTCATAGGTGGATATCGCGAACTCTCAGGGCCCGAGAAGGAAAATATCCAGTATTGGAAACAGTGGTTACACAAATATGCGTACCAAGAGCCCCCAGTTTACCCCGCCAAGAGGCATGCCTGGAAGCACATTCATGACGCAGCAACGGTTGATTATGGCCTTGCACTGTTGGTCATGCTGGCCAGTAAAGCGACACATCTCATGGTGCCATGCCCAGAAGAGTATTGTATCAGGACCTTCCAAGGCTGGTTATTTGACATTGAAATTGGTATGCCACAGCAAGTAGACCTCTTGCGGACTGTTTTCCAGGACAACGGATTTGACAAACTTTTGGGACTCTAGAGTTACTAAAGATATTTGATGAGAAAATAGAGCACAGAATGTTGAATAAACGAAGATGGGACGTAAGCAATAATATCAAGACCAAAATATTTATAGAAATCTGTACTAAGCTTGACTTTAGCGCTGGCCAGACGTTGTTTTCCGTCGACAGCCTGGTGACAATTAAATTTCCACGGGGAATTTTATGTCGCAGTAATCTAATTGAACTTGGCTCTGAATTATGAGTTCCGGGTCTAGAGATTATAAAAGACCAAGTTTTGTAATTTTTTTTAATATCGCTGTCACGGTATGTCATGATATATTGCAATAGAGTGACTCGCGATCAAGCGTTACATTTCCCATTATAGAGTAGTTTACTTCATCAGTGAAGCGTTGCATTTCTCAGCATGGCTAGCGCTACGAGCTTAGCTAAGATCAGTTGTCTCCAATTTGTGATCAGGTGAGGGGTGTTCAGACAACATCGAGCCGTGTTTCTGGACCTGATACACGAGGTAATTGGGGCAGTAGGCTAGACTACTATTTCATGATCTGAACAATGTCGCGTGACTCATCTTATGCCTTACTCTTAACATGCCACCTTTTCATATGTCAAGTTCATGGGTTCGCCTCTCCAGCCGATGAGGCTACTACTGCTCCATATCTTCAGCGCCTCCTTCACTCGGCTACTAGCTTACTTTTCGAAGATATTCTACTAATATCTATACAGTCTCTTTCATACAGGGAAATACGCATGAGGCACCCCATTCAATAGAAATACATAGCACCACAAGTAAGAACGTATGCTTGCCTACTAAGGTTGAATTTTGGCAGATATGGATAGTTGATTTCCGTCTCTAAGATTGACTTACTTGTGATCTTGCTATCTTAAGGCTTTCCCTGATACTGAGACTTAGTACAGACTGAAAATCCCAGTTTCCTTGTAGTAAAATAAGGTTATGTATACTGTTTTCTCTAGTCCTATTAAAATTGCAACTGCTATTCGTCTACATATGATCTTCTGGGGCTGGCTTGAGACAATGTCTTCTCTTAGATGGATTTTGTGAACAACAAGGCCAAACTGATGGTGTTGTTGGGCGTGTCTTTCACTGGATGGAGCACAACTCGCTACTGCTTTACGTCATGAACTGCTGGCACAGTCAACTTGTGATCATATCATGTCAATTTGGGCAAAGCATGATATGCAGATTACTACTGCCTATCAAACGTGCTACTATAAACATTGTCGCTTCGTTTCCGGTCTTTATCAAAAGTCCGCAATAAGGTGCATTGCTTGAGATGGCGGAGTTCTGCGTGCAGGTGAGAATATGTAGCAACGTAGACTGAGTGGTGATATGAATGGATGCATTACTCATGTCTGCAGATCGGTGAGTTTGAGTACGGATATGATCTCTCCGGTGATGAGCTAACTGCTGCTCTGCACAGATTATGTGTCGATGTTCTGTTGCGTCCGCAATGCCCGGTTCCGTGTCGGTCGGGTTGGGTCATGGTTCGTAGGTAACATCGGCGGGTGTGTTGGTTGTTGGGGAGTTGCCCAGACAGCTGGGTGAGGATACTGAGGTCAATTACGCTCGATGCGACGATCCATCAGCCATTAGCCAGCGGCACAACCGCAACCTGAACAGCACCATCCCGAGCCTTGATGTTCTTTGTCTCGTCCTCGGTTTCCATATCATTCCGCTTGCGCTTTTCTCCACGCGGCATCTCCTCCTGCTCTCGTGTCTTGCGACCAACGAGCAATTGTCCCACGACTCGCTCCGAGAAGCTCGCATAAGGTTCGAATGGGACCTGAATGTGTCGGATCGCTGGCCAGACGAGGTTGTCCATGTCTTCGGTAGGATTGTCGAGAGCGCGGAGGAGTTTCGGGGGATGTCGGCTCTGAAGACGTGTGCGTGGATCGTGTCGGAGGTGCTGGTTACAAGTAATCGGACCTGGGGCAGTAATTGTCAGCGAAATGAGAATCGAGGAGAAAGGTCTTGCGTACGAAATAGGCGTCTCCCGACCCTTTTCGAATCTTCCATTGAATTTGAGCCAGGGAGATCATGACGCAGACCAAGTACGGGTCCTCAAACCATAGGGCGGGAGTCAATTCTCGCAATCGACGCTCGTAGAGTCTCTTGCCGGGAAGATTGGACAAGCCAGGCACGGGATGGCGTGGGGGCTTGAGGGCTCGCTTTCGCATCCTTACGAGTTCGTCGTAGTGAAAGTTTCCAACGATCGGCCGCACCTCGACTTTGTATGCGTTGCTTAACGTAAAGACCTCGCACTCTGGCACATGGAGCCTGAGTTTGTTGTAAACGAAATAGGGTCGAGTGCTGGCGTTGATGATGCCATGATCACGCATCAATCTGCTGACAGCGGCGAACTTGGTTTTTAGAAATGGGCCATCTATCAGCATCGGAACAAGTCGTGCGAGGTAGGGATCGGGGTCGCTGTCGCTGCTGGGCGAAAGCGGTGGCGATGGTGGGAGGGCGAAGGAGGGCAAGGCAGAGTCGACGTGATTGAAGTGGCAGTGGAGGACTTGTAGATGCTTGGATGTCCAGAAAAGAGGGTGGACTTGGAAGCGCCCGTTCTGGACGCAAAGTCTATGCAGAGACTTTGTTATCGGTGTCGGCTCCTCCATCGCGTGCGCGCATCGCAAGGGAAGCGAAATGAAATGAATGAATGTTGTTGCGAGGATGATTTGGTTTGGCACACGCGTCTGAACTGAACTGAATGACGCGCCATGAATTAATTTGGCGGGGGTGGGGACGGATTTACCTCTCCCCGCTATCCGGATTGGTTGACTCTTCCGGTTGGGTCCACCCGGCCTCGCTTATCTTATCTAGACTTGCCCGCTGGCGCGGTGCCACGAGTGCCCTGTACCGGCTACCCAGCTATACTTGATTTCCATATCACGTGCGTATGGAGAACAATTGCACTTTTAACACTCAGAATAAACTAAAACTCATGGCGTCTTGCGTATGAGATAAGTTACTGTTTAATGATACTGTATAGCTAACTGCTGCCCAGAGGGTTAAGCTTCTACTCCAACAGGGAGACTCGAAAGGAAAGCAAATAGCAGGAGAATCACAGCTGATGATCCAGGGCCATTCCTATCAAGCCGCGAATGTTGTCCAAGACGCCCCTTCTTCCCTTGATATCGCTTAGATCAAACCAGTGGGTTGCCGCAACCTTCAGTGGCTCAGATGGAATCTGTCCGAGGTTCAAATCATCGATATACGTCTTTGTCAGATGAAATTCCAAAAAGCACACGTAGTGGCTTGTGGCATTTATGATAATCGTTCTGCTCAAGTTAGTGATATTATTCTTGGTATCACTCACGGAAAAAACAACATACCTTTCGCCTTTCAGTCGTTCTAGGTCAGGTCTGTCTCTGGCCAGAATAGCCTCGCAAGTCATTTGCGCCAGGCACTCATCCGAGATTTTAGGCCTGCCATTATCAACAACCAGACGTCTTTTCGCCTCGAGCAGTGCAACCGCAACGGGACCCTCGTCGAGTTTCAGGCTCAACCCGCCGTCGTCAATGGCAACGAACTGCTTCTTCAGTCCTCGCATCTCGGAGTTCATGCGCTGAGGGTTATGACGGAAGTCAACCACTGGCGACGACTTTGGCGGTTGCGTGTAGTACAGCAAGTGGTTGAAAACCCGTGCTATGAGATGAATGGTGCTGTTTTCGGCGGGAAGGCCTGGGCTCGGTTCTGGTTCGGTGTAACTAGGACCGCCAGATCCGTCGCTGCCAGCTGACGAACTATTCCGCTCTTCGGGATCGCTGGATGAAATCTGGAAGCCGGTCGAGCTGACGTATCCCTCAAGGGCCGCATTCCGCCGGACTCGTTTTGCCTCCGGCGTTCCTTCGTTGCTGGAAATTACACGGGGACGAGGGTAGCGCTTGACGGCTGCCAACGCAGCCCACATCTCACCGAGAGAAAAGCCATACTCGGAAATCAGGAAGTGAGTGCTGTGATGCATCAAGGCCGGATCAGGCCCTTCTAGAAACTCCTTGATTTCCTGTATTTCTTCGACACGCTGCGTGTGCTCTTCGTATGCGGGGAGCACATTGTGTGCCGTCGGCGAGATGATGACCCGACAGGCCAACAGCTGGCGACGGCCCCAGTTGCTGCCAGAGGCTTGGAGTTCATCGATGGAGAGGGGTCCGTCGGAATGCTTCAGCTGGGTGTCAAATACACTTGCAGATGTGACGGTTTCGAAGTATCTAGTTGACATCCTGGTCGTTGATGAGAAGATCGTCTAAGATTAGTAAAGATATTCTATACCCCGTGTTGGAGGCGCTAGTCAAAGCCATCGGATTAGCTAAAATTTGGCATCTCGGATTTCGCGGTCAGTAAGCTAGCCAATTTGGCTCTTAGTGCATACAGGCCATTGCTTTCTGATCCCTTTACATTTCAACTGTCAGCAGCAAGCGAACAGACAACAGAATGGCTCCTTCTCTGATTTCTTTACCGCCGGAGATGATCTCCATGATATTTTCACATCTCCTACTAAAAGATATCCTCCGTATTCGGCTGACTTGCAGACTTCTGAATAGTCTAGCACACCCCCTGTTTGTTCGATGTTTTTATTTGGATACCCGTTACATCATGGTTGAGAAACGAGCTCTAGCGAACCTCGTCACTCTTTCAACGGTTCCTCGCTCGGCGACATCTGTACAAAAGCTCAATATCCACAGCTTCGCACTTTCACCCTTCGAAAAATTGCCAATTCCACAGAGATCACCTCCACGGGCAGAGTTGGACGCTAGCTCCAAATTCATCCAGAGCATTATGCCATTCATTCTTCTTACTTTAAAAGGTTGTAGGCTACAAGTCGGAGGACTCACTATTTCCACCCGGTTACTGGCTCAAATGCCCGTTGTGTTAGCCCCAGTCTGCTACCGCCTCGGCTGGAATACCCTCCTGTTACCAACCTTGGCTGCTTTCACCTCTGCGTTGATGAAAAGTTCAGCAACAGGAACAGGATAAGCCTCGACAAATCTCTCCATCAGATTCCGGCACTGTCTGATTTCACTCTTGAAACTTCAACCAACAGATCGGCGGGTATCCTTAGGAATGTCACTATTCCTCTGCTGAGGAGATTTACTCTCGTGATGGTGGGATGCCAAGAGGGTGAGCTGGAAGACTACCTCATCAGGCATGCGAAATCGCTTAGGGAATTGGATCTCGCTCGCTTTGTGCCAGACGGGGACAAACACCGTCATCGTATTGCTCAGTCAATTATTGAAAACCTACAAGTGCTTCGCTTGTCCTTTGACAATGAGAGCTGGCACTCCGAAAACGGAGGAGACCGTCACGATAGCTTCAATTGCCACCAAGGCGTCTGGGCTTAACCTCTCTTGCAGGTAGCCCCGATGTCAAGATCTGGGCGGCCAGATTACCAGTTTGGAGTGGCTCAATGGGGTATCTGAAAGAAATCACCACTCTTCAACTGTAATAGCCCTAGTAAGAGCATGGCTTCGTAATGGAGATGGCGGATACTTCTTTCCTTTCTTCGTCACTCCTAGCTAGCTCTGATTTTGGTATGAATACTTACTTTCATCTTGGACCTTATGGACTTTGCTGGTATAGTAGAAGGAAGAGCAGTAAGAACTTCGATGCCCATGCCAAGATTAGTGGAGTGATAGTTTTCCTCGAAGAGGGCCTAGTACAAGCTATATGGCAGTGAATACAGCGACTATATCCAATCAATACAGGGCCGAGAGAGTCACTCAGTAATATACCGGCGTCTAATGTTGAGCTTTTGTCGAATTATCGACAATAGTAGAGCCTCGAGTCGATATTTGTATAGGTTTGGCTGAGGTCAGGGAAGAGAACTTCGACTGCGGACTTCAAAACACATATGACAAAGAAGCCTTCTTATTTCGCTCGAAAAGAGAGAAGAAGAAGGAGAAGAAGAAGAAGGAGAAGAAGGAGAAGGAGAAGAAGCGGAGTTGGAGGACAAAAGTATTTACATCGGCCTGAATGTTAATCAGGGCTCAGGTGGGTGTTGGCTTCTTGTTTGATGATACCATGGTTGGCGATATTATTGCTTGAGAACGAATAGAACAACGGCTCTAGAGTGTCGTAGGCAAGATTGGTGATTTGAAAGACTCTACGATTGGAACACGAGTCGGCAAAACGATAAACTTTACCAATAGTGATACTTGTGCCACAGTCTAAGCTAATGAATCTGCCACCGCGGACAAACTCTCTAGACGATCGACTTTGACGTCGAGAAGTAAACTCAGTGCGCCGGGCGAAAATATGGAGGACAATGCCAACTGGGCAGACCGTTTGCGCAAGTCCTGCATTCTCTGACTACACAGGACAAGTGGTAAAACTGAAGCCAGAGAAAGCAAGGCAAGATACCATATTGAATGAGCGTAAGGAGCCCATGGCCGGCGAGACCCAGAAGAAGACACCGAACCTCGGCAACAGCTCCGTATTACCAGCTACCCTAGAGTTTATCCCCTAGAGTTTATCCCCCAGAATTTGTCACCCCAGAATTGATCACCCCAGAATTTATCACCCCAGAATTTATCACTCCATAAAAATTTCTTACTAATGATGAGATTTAGCTGTTTTTTACTCTATAACTTATATTAACACAATCCTTACACCATCTTCCCCTTCTAATCCTTATAGTTAGTGAACCCCCGCGACACCGCAATCTTGGCAAATATCTCATCTACATGCGCTAAACTGTCTTTCTTTCTCTCAACCTTCTTCTCCATCACATCTTTCTGTTTGGTACTATAAAGAATTTCGATCTGTAGCTCTTGTATTGTACCCTCATATTCGTCGCATTTTGCTTCCAAGATTTCCAAGCTTTCCTTGTTTGAGTCAATTTCTGCCGCCGATGACTGTATCGCTGACTCAGCATCCGATATGATCTTATTGAGCAATGTATTCGAAGATTCAACCTTGCGTCCCGTGCTATGTTGGTCCAACCACTCGCGCGCTTCTTTATAATCGACCTGTGACCTCTCAACCTTCCCTGCGAGATCGTCTGCCAACCCTTGTTCGTTTTTCAGCTTTTGTTCAAGTGCATCTTGTTCTTTCAGCATTTCTACCACTTTGCCCTTTTGCTTTTCAAGGGCTTCCATATCTTTTGTCAGATTGGCGTTTGCTTTTCCCAGGCCCTTTTCAAATTCGTCCAAGTGACTTAGGATGTCGAAAATTTCAACCTCATGCTCTCTAGATTCGTCAAGCAGACCAAAGTTGTGGGCATCGGAACGGTTCTGCCCAAATGACGCCCGGCGGCCTATTGGGGGCATTCCAGGAGATGCAGCTTCGCTTGAGGGCTTGACAAGTTCCGAAATTGTAGGACTCTCAAGCTGTTCTGCAAAAGTGCTGCGCAAATTATTGGCATTAACTTCCGATGGGATACTATTACCATTCAGGAGAGCCTGCAAGACAGCCAGGGTAAAGATACCGCAATTGAAGCCGTCTTCTTGTTGAGGACATTTCTGCCGAATGTTAGTATCTTGGACAGAATAGTCATTAGTGAGATCGCATCTATACCTCTTCGCGGATGCTGAGTTCACTAGTAAGCCTAATTGCTGGCTGTTCTAGTATCCATGACTTAAGGTCATTAACCGGCATCTCAGACGGAAGAGAGTTGTAATGTTTGAGCAGCCCTAGTCGTCTGTCCATGTGACAGAGCGACCAGTGGTTCTTGGCGTTGATGAAGAAGATCAGGTTATTTGCAGAAACCGTTCTTCTCTTGGATAATATTGAGTGCTGAAAGGGAAATCCCGGATCGAAAATATGCCATTCAGTAGAGGCCCTCAAAAGCCCCACGCAACGATGTATATCATTGCTTTGGAGGCATTTGTCGCCTCGGAGGCGGGATATGATGTCGCTCACAGGAGATCGTGTTGGAGGGGCAGGAAAGCCCTCGTTGCTGCCGACAGAAACAGGACGATTGGGTGATGCAAGTAGTTTGTCATTGGGAGAGCCGAAAATCGAGTGTTTACTGCTCAGAGGCGATTCATCCCAGTCGCCTCGGTCTGGTAGAGGGAGTGCAGTGGCATCTGTCGCTACGTATTGTGTATCGCTTCCGATAGCATTGCTGTTGTTCCGCTGGAGTTCAGGCTCGGCTGTGGCGGTTCTTTTTTGCTTTCTCTGACAGGAAAAGGATAGTTGATTCTGTCGAATATTCTTTGCGTGACTCTACGTGGCCTAGCGTCGCCCATCGCTTTGATCATATAGGCGTCCTCTCCGAACCATAAACATTCTGACTTGTAACCATTCGCCTTGAACCTTTTGATCATCGCGTTCATCCTTGAGATGATGATCTCACATGTCGGGTTCTGAGGTGCATACTCCTCTGGCCACCACCATCCTTCCTCTTGTAGTTGCTTTATTTGCTCTCGTTGCTGTTCTGCCATCGTCGCTCGTCGCTTCTGTTTTTTACGGCCTCCACCGTTGGCACCAATTTTATCACCGACAATATCTCTATCATGGCTCCCGTCATAGGGCTCACCTAAGATAATTGCGTGATCCTCAAGTTGGGATGATGCTCGTTTCTTCGCCTCGCGGGATTGGGAAATGGTGGTCATTAACATCTCCGATAATGCTGTCAGGCATTTCCAATTCCCAAGATTGGTTATTGACTCGAGCCTGACCACAGAAATTGACGCCTATTGATTGGGCGTCCTCAGCAGAACTCGTAATGTCAAGTCAAGGAAAACAAGAGACACGAGATCTTGACTGTGCTGTGTTGTGTGGAGCCGCGGCTATCTTGATCTTAAGGTCGGGACTTCATTTTCAGGAAGTCATCAGAGAAAAAGCCTTCTCCAACTGAACCCCTGGATTGTTTATCAGTGCAGCCCCCAACGGAAAAGAGCAGATAGATTACAGCCAATCAATAAGCTCTGGCTCGCACGTTCTGTGATTCGTGCACACTTTCGGGGCTCGGGAAGCTACGGTGGAATCCCGGGGTCAGAAGAACATCACGCTGTGATTGGCCAAGTGTGGATCTTATCGCCGTACGCTCCACTCGGCGGGGCTCACCGGGAATGTCGTATTTGCAGTACGTTACTCTGCCAATTATCGTGCTACGCTAGCCCTTTCTCAGCTGGCCCCACCCAGATTACGTTCCAACCTCCAAACATTGACACCAATGATCAGATAGTGATAATAAAATAATCGAGCTTGGGCATTAAACCCCCATCGGTTCGTTTCCTGACCGCGAATTCCAGAGCATAAAGAGACAACACCAGCGATAGACAGGGATATACCAATCCTGAACCTCATGCACGAAAAGCAAGTTGTAATGTGTTACAGTTCTCTAGAAGTCGACTGGCATTCTTAGAGGTCACATCGGTGGCCATATTATGGCGACGAAACTCTGTCCATTTCCAAGACATAAATGTATTTTGGCAAGAGGGTCTGGAATAATGGATGTTTGGAGAACGCGAACAGTGGTCGAGGTGGGATGGTTCTGACTGCAAAGAAGGAGGTTCGCGTGACTCCGTATTCATGCAGCGAGGTAGATGTGACTCTGTCCCGGTCCATGTGTTCCTAGCCAGCGTCGTCGGATACCTAAGTAATGGCTGCCTGCTCCTCGCGGCGAGGCTATGACAAAACACGATACGCGACAGACAGGAAGTGGCCTCCAGGAAGGGATCATCGTGGATAGAGAAAAAGGTGATCATGGTGGCATAGCAAGAGGTACGTGTGCTCGCTTCTGTGCTCGTCTTACGGTGGCCTGGTCAACATAACCCTTATGGAGAAGTGCGAACTACCGACGTGTAGGGAACGTCAGAGCGTGTGTGCCTATGGAGCATGCCTACTGAGCATGACCCTTGATTTCGCATCGGCTTGGGAAGACTGGAAGCTTGAGACATACAGTAAAGACCTGGCGGTATGTCCCGCGTTCTACAAGCGACGTGTATTATCGGTCGTTGTAGCGTACCTGTGCTCATTATATCCATCCGTTGATGTGAGGATGTCGAGGGGAAGAAACACGTCCATGCGGCTGTGAATAGAGTTGTTATCAGTTACCGGCACAAAGTAATGGTCTTAACCCCTTACAATGAGACGAGCGACCCATATACGCACTGGCAGGCTTGTCAAATTGTTGGAACGCAGCGAGACTCAATGCAAAGTCCATCCTGTGACTTGAAGGGGCTACAAGTTCAACTGTAGGCAATCAACCGAACATGGTCAGGACTGAACTCTTTCAGCCAGCTTGTGTCCTCCATCCATCAGCTTACCGCTGCATTGACCACTACTATAGCTTAGTCTGCCTGAACAACTCGACTTTTTGGGCCCGCTGGTGCCCTCGATCTCGACGCACGGATCCCACATGGTTCGTTGCGCTTTTTGCAACTAGGAAGCTCCTTGACCGAACTTTGCAGTTGCGTGCTGCCTAGAGACCCTCTCCTTCGCAGCCTCGACTGCAGCCTGAATCACTGCCAGGCAGTAACTCATTACAAAGGCTCGAGCAAATCAGCAGCTGGTTGGAAAAGAACCCTGAGCGAAAATGGTAAGTCGGTCATGGGAAAATGCCAACGCCCTCGAAGTATGCTAGGGCATCCATCATCTGATAAATAAAAGTACAAATCGGTAGATCACATTTCATTTCAAGGGTTTGGTTTCGATATTGACTGTCCTTCTGATCTCCTATTCAAGACCCATCGGGAGACTCATATATAGGTACCTAAATATAGCAACAGGAGTGGTCATAAATGCACTGAGTGCAGTGATGCGCATCATCTCGGTGTTTCCAGTATGCAAGGAAAAGGGGTCATCTGGAACGTTCTGACCTACGCATCTTAGGCCTTTGAGTTTAAAAGGCTGTTGGTGGCGGGAAAGATTTCGTTCTGATTTATCTCTTTTTCTTTCCCTTTTATTTGCACTTACATTTTACCTATACGTGAGATCCAACTCGCCTTTGTAATACCGGAATCACCGTACCACAGACTCGGCCGCCTGTTCATTAGTACCTACAGACAATTATCGCCCGTCGGTATGCCCCTGTATCTCGAATACCTTTGGTCCCTACGGGAAAAAAAGTAAGCATACTACTGCAATGCATCAGATTGGTTAAGCTCACATGAAAAGGGCATTCAATGGTGAAGTCGTCACCTTCTATGTCGGTAAACAAAAGAAAAAGTTTTTTATACATAAGAAACTCCTTATCGAAACCACAGACACACTCAGAGTGGCATTGAACGGGACTTTCACAGAAGCAGCCACTCTTGAGATAAATTGGCCCGACGATGACGAGTTAACGTTTTGCTGTTATCGGGATTTCTTATACCACGGTGATTACGATATGCTAGAGGGTCTTGACGCATGCAGGATTGCGGCTACGCATCTACCGCCTGCTTCTGTCCCTCTTGGCTCCACTTTGGATAATTCGACCGTGAGTAACGGGGACACAGACGCGCCGGGGAAGGATGAAATAACTCACGTGAACCCCGAGGAGGACCCTATCACCATTCCTAACTCACTCAAAGACTTACCTCCCTCACCATCGATTGAGGGGAGTGCAGTAAAAGATGTGCAATCTCCTTCAGCCCAACCTATGCCTTTTCCACGTTCGCTCAATGCCTTTCTTCCACACGAGCCTCTCGACGAAAGGACCGGAGAGAAACGCAAGCGCCCTACTGAGGGAGCTGCACTCTTGGCAGTGAAAGCATTCCAAGAATTATGGCCATGCAAAAACTTTTTTGACGACATTACGTGGGTAGCTTCCGAACAAGACGATGGTGACGTCTTTAGAGACTCTGATCTTCTGATTAACGCTAGAGTCTACATTCTCGCCGATAGAAATATCTGCAAACCTTTGATCCATATATCTCTATACCATTTCAAGGTTGCCCTTCAGTGTTATGTCCTGGAGAACATCACCTCGCTCATGGCAGTTGTTCGTGTACTCTATGAATGGACACGAAAGAACGACCCTGCCCGGATCCTGGTTTCCGCCTACATTGGATGCTTTTATGAACGAATCAGGCATTTAGAGCCACTTGAGGAAGTGTACCTGGAAGTGGCGGATTTCCGACATGATCTTCAAAACTGGTTAGATCTACGACTTGCAGGTGATGAGGAGGGCTTTGAGGTATTCAATAGGCAGCATGAAGAACGTTGCAGGCTGGCTTTGAGATGAGTTGCTTTCACATCACTGGATTCTGGTTCTTCTGTATATATGCTATCACGGCCTATGACGGTATAAAGTCACTGGCCGGCTCCGATACTAAACGGCCACCCTGCTAGCTACTATGCCGTTTCTTCATATTACAACAATCTGGGACGCGTTACTTGTCAACCTTTATGCTGATCAATATAATAACGGTAAGCCGAAGTGATTTTCCTATGTCGAGTAATGGATCTGGAATGGGCGTCCGCAATAATCGTAGTTGCAAAGTTTTTGTCGCATCCCCACCGACTCAATGATGTAATTCAGCAGACCATGCATAACTAGCCTATCAGGGAAACTTGAGAGAGAAATTCAGAAAACCCTGCAGGCTTCAAGACAAGGCGGCCGCTTATGCGCTGTTACTCAAGGTGAAAGATAACATTAGCACCAATCAGACTTGACATCGTAAGACAGTTGTCACACTTGTTGGTGATTGCAAGTTGCGACCGCATTAGTCATAGTGGATTCGTTACCTCGTCTCTCAAGCGGGAGGCCTACCATAATTCCTTGCTTGGCGGCTTTTGGTACCCAACATTTCCAGCCCTCCGTTTGTTTCGTTTTGATGGTCTCATAATCTTTGTTCATCAAACTATCTTTGTCGTTAAAGCACAGACAAACGTGATGGCTACGGACGAAATTCCCCTGCTTGAGGCCCTCTTTCACCATCTCGTACTCCCACCCAAATTGCCACCAAGTTTCGACGGTGACGACAGCGACCTGGCTCAGAGCCTCGCGGAAAGATTGCAGGGTGCCTTATCTATGTTTCGTAACGTTGGTGATGACCCGAACGTTTGGAAAACGCTTGAAACTTCCCTTCAGGCCACCAAGGATTTGAATCAAAACCCACAGTATCAGGAGGACTTCCAGACAGCACTCAGAAGCGTCAGCGATTCTGATGGAACTGAATGGATTGGTCTTCACATCGTACCTCAAAACGCTGCTTTGATCATCCATCGCGATCCTGTGTATGCTTACAGCCTCTCTTTCCTATTTGTAACCCTTTGATTGCTAACCTCCTTCATAGCACTGGAAATATCATCTTCGAGGATTTCCAGACTGCGGCGCCAGTTTCCGACGTTCTCAAGGCAGACCGTGCCCTTACTTGGGACTTCCCCAACAAAGCTGTCGCTGTACGACTTGAAGACTTCACCAATGAATCATTTCTGAAAAACTTGTCCCAGTTTCTTGAACAAGCCTGCTCCCAATCTTTTGATACATTTGCTGCCCGAGCCACAAAAGGAGGACAATCAGTCGTTGAATCCCGCGATTGTCCCAGTCCGGCCCTCATTTCTGACATACTCATGCCTCTCCTCGAGGGGCTGGGGAGTCCAGTACAAGTTTGTCGATTGATGAAACGAGTGCGCGACGATGTTGTCTTGGATAAATCTGAAATACCCTGGAGGCGGTCGTCGTACTGGCTCGTCCTTCGTGTCACCTTGGGGAGAATCTTGGCCACCCTGTTGCAGGACGTCCATGAGGCGACAGGCCGGGTGTATTATAAATTCATCCTCTGTGCAGTGCTGGCAAATTTTCTCAAAGACAGTGCAGGAAGCCTTCAACCGGAAATGGCATTCATGCTTCAGGCAAAGCTCTGCCGTCGACTGGCCAAATTGGAGACAGAGAAGACGTCTGCCTCTGCGGATCTGCAAACGGTATATAGCAAGTTTTTCAGCGCCAGCAGTGACCACTTTGGGGCCATTATTGCTGATGCCAGAGTTCGCATCGTAAGTGCGTGGGAGGAGCATAAAAGAGGAATTATCCGCCATATCCCTCTTCTTCCTTTTCGCGCTTCCGAGAAGGACCTTGTTTTTGATTTGCGCAATAGTGGTTCGGTGCTTCTGCGTTTGATATCCCAGAAGCTCAAACCCACAAGGCGCCAGGTATCTGTTGACCTTTCTTCACTGAATGAAGGCTCAGTTTCCCAGATCAATCAGCTTGCGAGCAAGTACAGCGCTCTGGCAGACTGCGAGGAAACTATGTCAGCTAGTAGCACTCTGCTTTCTTCTTTGTCTCCAGGGAATAGATGCGAGCAACTCGCTCTGAAAATCGAACATTTCATTGAGACTGTTGGGGATGCATACGTTGACAACTCACTGCTGATGAGTCGATACCTTCTGCGGCTATTTGAACTGTGGAAGAACATGGATATGAAAGCAGTTACTGTCTGTCCACTTCTCAAGGAATTCCACCCTGTCTTTGTTCCCCATTCTCTGGATGTACTTTGCTTGCAGACTAGGCAGGAGATGGAACGTCTCAGCCAAGTTCAACAGTATATTCAGTCGCGAATAAGTGCCCTTAATGGCAGTCGTGAAACCATTTTCGGTGATCCCAGAAAACCTAACTCCTTCCCTCCAAGGTTTGTCTACTCTACTCAGTCAGGGGAGGCACTTGTTGCACTTGGCGACCAAGTCGATGCTGTGTCACAGAGGTCGCGATCGCAGAAGCAATCTGAGCTTGCGAATTTGACACAGAAGTACGATGATCTCACCCAGGAAATCCAGAATTGTGATTGTACCTGCAAACGGCTGCCGAACGGTAGTAAGGATGTTCGTGGTTGCAATAAATGCTGGAAGGCGCGATGCCGAAAACGACTCAAGATCAACGCTCATGAAGATTTACTCCCTGCTTCTACGGATGACCCAAAAAAGGCTCAGCGGGCGGCGATTCTTCTCCAACTACATATGCCAAGTTACCTGTCAGCATACCGATCAGCCGTCTGGAAGTTACACATATTGGGTACCCCAGCACCCCTAGACAGCCAAGGAGAACCTCAGTTACTCTTCAAGGACCACCAACCTCTCCAGCAGTTCGCTGAGAGGCAAAAGTCGATAACTCTGGCTTCGCGGAAAAAGTCATTTCGCCAGACGCACTATAACAAAATGAAAATGCCCAAGAAGCCCTCGGACGTCTTGTTCCCTTTTGGTCCAGAATTCACTTACTATGATAGCTCGTCTTGTCTCTGGGCTGATGAGCTCCCCAAGGTTCCATGGTTCCAGCATCTGATGGGGCCGTGGCTTCCGAAGGGAATTCCAGATCCATATGCATCTTTTGAGGATGCCTCGCCCAAGGATTGCTACCATCCCTCTTCCTATGAGATCATGGCGAACCAATTCAACTGCCCCCCAGAGCTGTCTGTGCATGAGTTCTCTGCCTTTCAAAGGGCGGTCTCTGGGAGGGCTCGAAGGTGGCTGGTCCTTCTTGTTGAGTTGGGAACTACCAATTTCAACTTCAGCAGCGAAACTACAATGAAGCTAGTTAACCGTCTCGTTCTGCAAGGTGGTCCAACATTCCGAGACAGCGATATCTTACGCGAAGCACACAGCCTGTTCAATGATCAAGCCTTTTGCACAAGACTATATGAGCTGATTCAGGGTCGGTTGAATGCTTTGACGTCCTCGAGCTGCAAGAGGTGCATTACATGAATGTCCTCGTGACGATCAGCTTACAGCTCTATCATATTTGCCCACAAGAGTTCCGGTCGAAAGCTGGATTATTGTTGGCCAGCATTCGATCGATTACTTCTGAGTGAATATGCCGTCTGCGGACTGAACTCAGATCCGCTTCCGAAGGCGAGATTGCTGGTCAAGCCGCAAACTTCGCATTCTGGGCTGCATTGCTTAATCGTCGAACTTTCTGGGTTTGTAAAGATGTAAAATACACCCCCAGTAATGAAGATGCACAGAGCTTCTTCCGATCATCGATCGCGCTTCAGGAAAGTCTGCTAGTCAATCTTGACTTGTTAGATCCGATATTGAAGCATCTCCTTGTTGAGGACTTCTATAGCTCCTATGTCATGCGAAACTTGCTCAAACAGTGGTTTGATAGGCATTACAGAGCATTAGAATTTTCTATCAATGAGACATGGTCCGACTCGGGAGCTTTCGGTATTAGATCGTATTCACCATGGAAAATAGTTTCTAAACGCCATGCTTGGTGGGTAACGTCAAAGACTGCAAGCACAAAATGGACATCCTCGCAAGTTATCCATTACCATTTGCTACAAGGGCACCTCATTGTAGATGGTAAGCCTTTGGGAAGGTTACTTCTACAAATGAGACAAGATCCAGGCATCCAAGAGCTCTTAGGTGGACAACATCTGCTCACTCGTCCATCAAGCCTTCTAGAGTACCAGCTAGTCTCAAAAGTTGAGGGACACCAAATACACTTTGGATCTAGAGATGGCCGGGTTGTGATTCGGGCCTTTTATCGAGGTTCCTTACTTGAATATGTTCCGCGAGATGTCTTCATGAGCGACGCTGGCTGGGACTTACCTACGGCTCTTATCGATGATTGCGTGCACTGGTTGAATTTACGTACCGGGGAACTAGAAATGCGCCGGAAAGCGTGGATTTGGAGAACAAAGAAGTCAAACTGGATCCTGGACGCCAGGCATCGTATAGCTATCCGCAACAAAGGCCAGGATGCTAGGACCGGCAAGATTCGTCCAGGGACGAAGCTCGTCAATCCTAGGTCTGAGATTGGGCAAAAGATAACGAGCATTTTCCGTCACTTTGAAGACGCAGACAAGTTGGCCATCTTTCAACCGGTCACACGAAGTGGTGCCTTGTCTGTTGAAATGAAGCGGCTTGAGATTAGCTTCTCCGTCAACGACAATGGATTACTATATTACCCGCAGCTTACGTCGGAGGTTGGCCCTCAGCAGGATGCCGGCACACTCTACGGGCTTTCGAGTAAACTCATTCTGCGTAATATCGTGAATCCAGACCGGAGAACTGTACTTGTACCAATTGGGGATATTTACTGGCAACGTCAGGGAATACACATTGAGACCAGAGTCGTCAATCATGGTTTATATGCTAGCTTCACGCTTGATACGGTTTTGGGTCGACTAGACTGCCCTCCGGAGCCACTCTTACTCTATTTGAAGGCAGCTCTCCATGTTCTGACCTCATTCCCTCTCCAAGATGCGCTGACTCTCCGTACTGGGACAGAAGAGGCTCGACACTGCCTTCTTGCCGCACGCAGCCAACCCTGGACACCATTACGAGGCTCTTCGCAGGTCATACTCTCAGTACTCAAGGCCCTGGGCAGACCGCCCATTTCGCTGGTATCGTTAAGTCCTGAATAGAGGTATTTTCTCATCTCACGTTACTGTGCCCAAATGCTATCAAGTCATTGCTGTCAGAACCACAGACCTGTGAGAACACTAAAGCAGTCATTGGTTAAGATAGTCGGCCTGGCAAGGCTTTAGTAATCGTGGTGATGGTAAAAGACAGCGAGCTTTTTGGTATGTACGATTGACTTCATGCCACCAAGGATCAAGATATCTAGTTAGTCAAACCCTGCCGTACAAAATTACACGCTCCATCAGGCCCTGACGTACCAACTAGCAGTTCATGGGCTCAACCTGTCAAAATATGGCCAACTCCTCTCGCGTATTTGTGTAGCCACTGTTTCCAATACTGGACATTTTCTTTCTCGGACCCTGATAGTTCGCGATATCCACCTACAAAGCCACATGCCTTCGCAGTTATGGAAAGCTCTAGGCTATTGATAGCGGCCGTATGACGTACAGAAAACCCGCCGGGCATCTTGAATTGGTTGAACGTATGAATATGTCGGTCAACGTGAGTTTGCTGAGAATGATGCTAAGGGAAATACATAAACTGCGAGATCTTGACAGCAGCTATGTATTGCGACTCGCGTATGAATCCCAACATCCCATCCCGTCGTCGAACAATCCGTAGTCCCATATCCGTTATCTTATCGGTTCACTCTGACGTAATGTATGAACTCCATAGGGCAGGTTATATCTGATAAGAAAGTGGGGCGCCATATCGATAAGACTGATACTGCACGGCATGATGCTGGTTTCCACGCCAATTGGTTCAAGAACAACATAAAAACATCCAAACCACCAACATCGCATCGCAGCACCGTATAGGCGTCATAAACCATATCAATCGATCAAAATATCAAAACTTGGTTAAGCAACCTGCCCGGTTTGTTCATTTGAATGGGTCCATGACTCGCCTCGGTAACGTGACTGGTACTGGTACGTCTTGCAGTACGATACGAAATCTACGAGCATGGCTAATACGCTATCAGAAGCAAGAGATCTAAAAAGATGGCTGAAAAGATTTCGCTCCCGAGGAACCTTAAGAGCATACGATATATGCGGCCAAAAGTTCTAGATGACGATTGTTCAACAATAGGAAGCGGAATGCGTTTCGGATAATATTTCTTGAGTAGGGTACAAGGAAAAAGCGCTTATTAAGGACGCTGAGTGGAATGAATGCCTGCGTGCGGTTTGAGTTCTAGTAAATAGACAGAGCATATAAGTAGTGTAATATCATATCAAACACCAAAGTGAACACAAGGAGCCCAGAGCAGCAACCTCAGATCCGGCCCTTGTTTTAACTCAGCGTTACTGTTGGTTGGTGGGAGGCTCGGGTTTTCATGCCCAGCATCCTTGCCATGCATTCGCCGGTCTCGGCCTATTCTCATCGCCCTCCTTCACTAGACATTCAAATGTATTCTTGTCATGTCCACACATAAACCTGTCATCGACGCTCCAAAGTGTATCCACCACATGGCGGAACTTAACCATTTGGCATGCGCGTCTGTGAATTCGGAAAAGACTTAAACCCTCTACGTCGTACGATAAGTGGGATGTCAATCATCTACCCACACTTTGGCCGATCTCACCCTGTACTATCCAGACTCAACACTATAATTAACCAATCAGGAGCTGTTCCCACCATTGTTCGGGAAGGTAAACCGCAATAGTATTACAACCCGTGAATTTCTTCTGCTCCCTATGCGACGTGCATCAGCCGCTCAAGCTGTAGCAAAAAGCCAAAGCAATACTTCAGTGCGTGGACAGACAGCAGTGGCAACGAAAGGCTTAAAGGGGGAGAAATCGTGGTGCTGCTCCAGTCCTTGCTCAATCGACCTGGAGATATCTTAATTCCAGTGGCTTCAGGCTAGTCACTTTCGAGAAATAACCTTTGTGAGCCAATTAGGAAGAGAACCTTGACCATTGCCCAAGTAGCCTATTGCCAACCTTATCTTGGTCTGTAGCTTTCCCTCATGCTGTTCTCGTTTTCAATTGTGATCGCCGTCTTCATGTCGTCCAGTTTGACTTCCTCAGCCGCAACATAGGCCAGCTTTTTCTCCAGTCGCTCTTGCCACTGAGACTATTCTCGAACCAGTTTGTTGGCTGCTTTTTGCAATCCGTCGCTATCTAGCGGTATTAATTCTACAATCTTTTATTGGCAGAAAAACTAGTTCCTGCAAACGACCAACTCTAAGTACATCGGTTGGGTAGACTACAAAGAGAATACGTGAATAGTATAAGATGAGGCTTTTCAGAGAAAACCCGCACAAAGATTGGCAATGCTAAGACCATATGATGGATGTCATGGTGAGTCAGCATTTTGTACAATATCCAGATTCATGCGCTCTAAACCCATCTTGTTGGAGAGGGGACCGACAGATAGGTAGCTGGTATTGTTTGCTTTACTGCCTCTTCCGTCGGGATAAAAATAGTTGAGAACATTGCATAAGGATGAGGGAAGCGAAATGGTTTTAGCTGATGCTTTACTATGAGTAGATACTCCGTAGCATCTCCCATGAACCCTCTGTGCTACCTGTGTAGACCTAGATCCTCATCAAGTCCATATTCGCGAAAGATTGTGCGCAAGGCAACTAGTTGTTGAAAATTGCCATTCGCTACCAACACATACCACCAATGTTGAAATTCTAAGGAACAACAATACCCCGGGCAGAGCTTCATGAGATTGGTCGCTTTGCTGACTAGCATTACCAGCAAAGCGAGGCCATGGTCGACTTTTGCTGCGTCTTTGATATGCTTCCAAGCATAACCCTTGGCATGGTAATTTGGGCCCTCTAGTGACCGATATTTCCGTAGCCAGTCTTTCCAATACCGGGCATCTTTCTCCTCCAGTTCTGACAGCCCGCGAGGTCCACTTGCGAACTCCAGTAGCTTCTCGACTACCAAGTTCCACAGATGGTTGATAGCCCGTCTATCATCAACCTCGAGGCTTGAGCGCATTCTGGACTGCGTTTGCTTCTAATCCTGCAACGTTAGAACAATCGAGTAATGATTGAGGAATACATGGTATCTAACTCGAGGTTCGAGGCTTGCTTACGAACACCAGCAACACGGCCAACTCAGTGATCAGAGTAGAGTAATTATTATGGAGTAGTAGGGTTTTTTGTTTGTTTTGTTTGTTTCCGGTCGTCATTTGACCTGTCTCAAACCCAGTATTTATCATCTTGCGGTTCTGCCGTAGAACAGAAGATAATCTTTGTAAGAAAATGAAAATACGGTGGTGGTAGTACGGCCTTTCTGTCGTGAAACCATCTATTCCCGTGAAAAACATCATCGGAAGCCCGACGAAAATGAAAACGCGGTGATGGTAGTACAACATGACGCTGCGAAATGTTGCTCTTTTCCCCTCGAGATGTACACTTCAGTTAGCAGGCGAAAGGGAAGACTGAGTAGTGCCTTAGACAATGAAATATCCGGCTTTTGTCACACAGGCACAAGTTGCAAGTAAAGTCCCATAAAATAAGCGGTGTGTAATAACCAACTTGCCACGTATGGCTTTTCACCTGATCTAAATACAGTTCTTGTCAATCTCTTTAATTCATTTCCAGTTTATAGTTAGCATAGCTTGGGGCGAATAATTCTGTTATCGATGTGATACAATACGGATAACGAGTCCTCCTGTAAAGTTCCCGAGGGGTAAGGGTTGTGTGTTCTGCTTGAGGTCCTACCTGGTCCATTGTGTGCTTCAACATATATGAAGCCTGTTGTGAGGCTATTACAAAATATGGCTCAGCACAGGTGAGGAAAAAGATGGCTCAGCATGGTCGCACAGAATTGGTGGTGGGGGGATAAGACACTGGTGACACTGCAGTATATATTGATATGGATCAAATTGCCACCGTGCTGCCCTTAATCCATACCTGGACTCAGGAAATGACGAAGCAAAATTTTGGAGAATATCTCATGAAGCGTGATGTGAACTAGGTAAAATGGGCTCTGTGACTAATTCTTGCTGATTTCGTAGAAGTACTTCCAATAGGCAGCTAGTGTGCCTTGGGGTTATTTAACTGTTGGTTTAAAGATCAGGGACTCCGTTTTGGAACGAGGGGTCATGGTGACATTATATGTGAAGAGGGACTGTTGTCGTTTAATAACAAGCTTAGGCAATGGTGGAAAGAACGTAACGACGCGGAAGCTCAGCTCAGGATATAATGGAAAGTGCATATTGGCAATTCCCGCACGGTCTTCTATTTCGTTTACCGAAGGCCATTTTTTGACTATCGGTAAGAGAGTACAGTGGTTTGGACAGGGAGTGTTGATGATATTTAGAAGAAGCCATGATTATTCGTACGCTATCCCACTAATTGTGTACTAAGGGCATTCTTGATGGGCACCAAAAGTTAAGAGACACAGACCGAGGAATCCGGAATCTGCTTTCTTCTAATAGAGGAGTTAGCGGGAAAGCACTGAGGCGCATTAAACGCAAATTATTATCGCTGGCTCTGGTGAACTGTAGTACAAGCTGAGACTCGAGCCTTTGAAGCTGACTCAGCCGCAATACGGCAATGGCATCCGGGTGTATCGCGAGACCTGCCATGTTGATAAAGGTGAGAAGGTAACGAGAGGATCGGAGATTACTACACGCTCTGAAGTCTAATAGCGCGGTCGTCTACATAGTTGGCACTGGCTTTCGTGGAAGAAATGTGACGCGTTTCTAGTCTACATGCTTGATTAGGTCATGATTATATTACGGGTACTGTACTTCATCAGCTCTCGCATCTGCGCACAATCTCGATAAACACATCTTATAGCATGGCAACAGCACCTCAAGAGACCATTTCCGCAACCACTTCAAACCAGCCATAACCTGAAATACACCAATATAACTTGCATTTACAGACTCAGCACTGAGAAGCACGGTCTAGAAACAGATAGCAAAAGCTCTCATAAAGAAAGCTCTCATAAAACGTACCGCTATGCCTTGTTTCCTCGTTGTGATAACAAGTGGCCAGGTTTAACCTTGTATCACAATGCCAGGCAGGAAGTCTAGCTTGGCTACCGCTTCGGCGCCCGCCCCAGTGATGAGAAATTCCCACTGCACTGCGTGTCAAATTCCCATTGGTTGCTCCCCTTTTGCTGCGTTGCTAAGTCGCGCTTAGTTTCAATACTGAAGGCGAGAGGGTATTGTTGAAGCATCCTGTCCGAAGTCCAGTTAAGGCACGGAGTGGCGGGCGGTTGATTCGCCGGAGGAATGGTATCAAGTGTAAAGTAGAAGGCAAATTCGACGCGGCTTACCGGGTCAGGAAAGCGGTGGTATGTGGAAACAATGTTTGTTGTTGTACTTGGAGGGTTAGAGTTTGATATGATGGCCTCTGGCGGGGGTTCTGCTTACCAATGCATAAAACCATGTATGGGTTGGTCTGCCATGTGGAAAGTCAATACATCGAGCAGAGGGCAGTATACAAGACAGTTCCAGGATGCTCATCGCTGACCACCTGAGAACATTGAGCTGACCGATCAGCAATGCGCGAAGCGCAAAGGCACGGCGGTTAAAGGTCAGATCTCCCTTCCTCAACGCTTCACGAAGCTTTTTCTGATGTGCATTCTTCAGATATTGAAATACGCCTACATCCATAGGTTGAAGGATATGTGTTGAATGCGGTACCAAGAAAGCAACAAGGATATTAAATCTCATGCAGTATTCTCGAAAGGCGAAGGAGCCGTGCCCGGCGAAGCCATCGATAAAAAGCAGCCTCCACACAGGACCTTCCTTTTGGGTCTCTTCGGTATTTGGAGGGAGGTCATATTCTCTGAAGGCATTCCCAGGTTGCCGCAGGTGCTCATTACAGCCAAAATACTGCTTAAAATCGAGGCCGCGGCGTTGAACAGTAGCTGACTTTTCCCAGGAATATCTGTTGAAGTGCTTCGCCCACTGCAGCATTATCTCAGCGTTGGAAAAGGCTGTATCTGACTGTGCAAATCGCATCTGAGAATCGCCCTTGATCTGAGCCCACTCCAGCGTTGGAAAGCTTTTGAAGATCAGCCACGGAGGAGCTGTATCGCCTGCAGCGTTGCCTGTGCCGATGACCGTACAGCTTTCTGGATCAGCAGGGGAGAAAACCTCTGTAGCTGACCTCTTCTTTGTACGTACAACAAGGCATTCCACACGCTCTCGCAGCATTCCTACTCTAACTCCAGCTTGGTCAGCGTTCCAGCACTCAGAGGCGCCGATTTTGAAGTTGGTGATGACTTCAGTAAGTCGCTGAAACCACTGCTTCGTCTCCTCAACGCCTGCTTCTTCATATTCCACTCGAGAAGCTTCTTTGGCCTTCAGGATCGATTTATCGAGCTCGGGATGATCGTCACGAAAGCGCGGATACCACATTTTGCGCTAACTGGCTTTGCATTAGGATCACGGCGGCGGCGCAGCGTATTTGCTGCATCATCGACTTCTTATTTGGAGGCGGGCAGACCTGACTTTTGCATCCAGATGACGAAGGCCACGATAGCTTCCTCTTCTTCATCTGTGAGCAGCCTTGGCCTTCCTATTCGTTCACCAGGAATATCTTCGATCGAGAGGGTATTCGCAGCTTCAAGCTTCTTCGCGATGCGGCCGATGGTCGTGTGCTTGGAGCCCGGATAACGCTTCTCGGCCTCACGAAGGGATAACGGTCGCTTGGGTAGGTCACGGGCGAGGCCTCGTTGGAAGCGGAGGCGTGAAGAAACAACTGCTTGAGCTGCTTTGCGATTCGCAGGTGAGTGCACAATGCAGATAGACAAAAAAGACGGTATATTCACTAATTGATGTCTTGAAAATCTCGATTTTAGGTGACGAAAATCGCAAAATCGCGACAGCCGGCTGTGCGGGGCTGTATCGGTCTTTTGTGGCTGTATCACACTTTTGTGGCCAACTAAGCCTGCTTAGTTGGCCCCCGGCTCGAGCCAACGGGTATAGATTTTCTTCCCGAGATGTTAGATCCACATTGGCAGCCCAAGACCCCTATATAAGCCGAAGCCGCAAAGCGAGTCAAACCTCCTTCCCAATGCCGGCGGAGGCTGGGCCATTGCTGAGGCATGCTAGGGTGAGTGTGCCATGTCTACTGTCTACGTGATACAGCTGACTTAGAGTTTGATCTCCAAGCTCAGGTATAATCTGCCATTCAATGCCTCATCGTGTGAAATCAATGGCGTACCGTGATCTACCTGAAAACATCAGAATATCGACTGCATCATCTCAGCAGCAGAGAGTTGGTCGTTCCAATTGAAGCCAGTTTTTCTGTTAGACCATATACTGTTTCTCTGCTATTGATCGAGTACACAAATTCTCAGTGTCCTTTGAAGGAGGACAATAATTATTATTTACTTTGGTAGTAGAATCGAAAGGATCTATGACGTTCTGCCAACCCTCTCCAGGGCATCTCAAGAATCAATGAAAAGAGCTTTTGGAAGTCATCGAGACCCTAGATGAGAAATACCTCGACCAAGAGGTTACTGCGCCGAGATTACCCTTTTTGCTTACACTGTGTTCAGGGTAGCTGTAGAAGATATTTATGCTTAGGGAAGGCATATGGCCTTAGCTTGCAATGAGACTCACCTGCCGAAAAGGCTGATAAGGCCTAAGAATAAGAACCGTACCCCTGAGGAAGCTGAAGCACTGAAAGCATATACCGACAAGAAGCTGAAGAAGTTGGAGAAGAACGAGGTCTGGATGAAGGAAACCGTGACGCTGTAGAGGGCTCTGGATTTTCTAGGAAAGCGAATGGCTCCAAGAGGCATCATTTGCGTGCCGTGCTAGATTGGTTCAAGTGTCGATACTTTTGTTAAGGTGAGTCAAAACCGGGTGACTGGAAGCCTCGATAGCTTAAAGAATACAAGCTGATCAAATTCATAAGACTAATGCACGATAATTTTTACGTATTAAGGTGAGTATAAAGTCGAAGATCCTCCGGAGCGGTAATAAATCGGGATATTGGATTGTATCTGGAAGTAATCCTGGATGAGATTGACCGAACGTCATCCTTTCGTCAAAAAAGACAGTCCTTAGATTCTGAGAGTGCCCCTACGATGTTCTTTCTGCCTGGATAGCTCAAGTTTTGATTCTCTGCTGATCAGTAGACCATATACTGAAGTTGTGCAGCGCTGTTACTATGCGTGCTTTACAGAAGGAGGAGCGTTTTAGCCCCATCCTCAAGCATAGAACCATCAGACAACTGGTAGTATTGATGGGTATTGTACATGCCACTACCAGTAGCTCATACTGAGCGCTTCGTTGAACTTGAGCTGTTTGATATAACAGGACAATCTAAATTACTCAGCGAAATCTATAGTGTATGCAGGACGAATGAGAGTGGCGCGATATGTACCAGCTCTCATACCTGAATGGTTTGTTGTTTAAACTCTTTAGAGCGTTAAGAGCTTACATGTTAGTTATAAGAGAAAATACAGAATAATGCACTTTGCCTGATAAAAGTTTGTATTAACGTCTCTGTGCCCTGTATGCCTTGACCAAGAGTTTAAAGACCATTCAGATTAACTAACGATGCTGCCCAAAGCCAACTGACTCTTCTCACTACCAACAATCCTATAGCTTTGCGGCTATGCTGCAGCCCCATAGAAGGGGTACATATGGCAGGGCCCGTTCAGATCGGATAGCTGCGTAAAGTTTGTATCGCTGAGAGACTGGATGTGGCGAGCACCTGTGGTGGAATCATTCTCTGGGTGAAAAGCTGTCATGCTAGAAAACGGCATTCAGCACGATTCCTCTATAGACGGGGGATAGTTACGCGCGGAGGCAACATGATCTGAGTAGGAGTATAAAGACTGTGCAGCATGGTCTCATCGGGCCTTGTCCACTGCGACCACTTGTAGTCTGGGTACCCCGTTTCACCCATCTCTGCCAAAGGTTGGTAATAAGATGAAGGCTCGCCGACTTCTTTCTTTACCGGCACTTTAGGGGGAGACCTTGATCCAGAAACTGGGGCTTTTGCAGCGGGAGAGATTCGGCGACTTTTGCACTTGTATTTCTTTATTCCCCATACTTTAAAGTAGTTATTATATGAGCGGATTCTGGTGGATGTCAGCGGCTAGACTTTTCTTTACGGGCACTGTCGAATTAAGCCTGTTGCATGACTTCCTCTTTGAGCAGGAAGGAGAAAGACGAGACAGACTCACGATGCGTCAAAGCTATCTCTCGTTTTCATGATAGAGCGTACATCCTTGAGTGTTTCCCCGTCGTTGTGGTATAACTGAATAATCATCTCTTTGTGCTCGTCCTACGTCTTCGCCTTCATTTTGACTTTATGTTGTAAGTTGTTAATGTTAGGAGATGAGAACTTTAGATATCAAAGTTCTGAAAATAGAGTTGAGACACGAGGCCAGAGAAATTGGCAATAATATTATTACTAACAAATATAAAGCCACGACAGGTAGTGTAGAATTTCGAGTTTGTTTGCTTTTCGCGTATTGATGTGATCTCTGAGAGAGAGGCCTCGAAGTATCAGAATGTCTCGTAAGTCGACGAGTAGGTATTAATGGAAGCTGTAGATATTATTACTAAAACCAATGGGATGGAGAGTTCAATGAAACTGTAAGCAAGACAACGGCCGTCGATAGCGGTCGTCGACTATGCTATATATCAGGTCTGGCATATGTCTCTCTATTGAAGTTTCCACAATACATTTTCTAGAAGGCGGAGGTTGAAAACACAATCACACAAGATGAGAATTGCGCAAACACACGGTATACTAGGCAGCACGTACACATCCGGCCCAAAAGCCGCCCACAGCTACTCAGTTTGAGTTTTCAAGCCGTATTAGCACTGGGAGTAATAGGTAGTGAATTTTGATAAATCGTAAATTTGTTCTTTGAAAATACCTAGAATGTTTCCTCGATGTTTTAGATTGAACCGAGCCTTAGCTATTCATTATACATGCGGGGCCAGCTTGAAGGAAATACAAACCATAGAGTGATGGAGAGCAAATGGAGGGATAAGTTGGTTCGAGATGTATACAATGAATCAGAGGAAGAGAACCGATACACTCTGTGTATTCCAGAGATACCAACTGCCTCCAAGTCTATATTACCGCCGTTAGCAATCGATACCTTACTTCTCGGCTTTGTTAGCCCCGAGTCGGCGGTAGCTGGGGGATTGTAAGGTGCGTATGCCTCAGCCTTGGCATTTGGGCTAATTCGTAAAGGCGCTGAATTGCATGCTGCTCCACTGGCTAGTTGGATCCCGTTCCAACCGGTGGTGGCTGAGAGAGTGTCATTTTCAACAGCTTGATTGTGTGACGGCATGCATCAAACTTGGACAACGAACCGCATGAGACTTTTGAAGATTTCAAAAACCAAAGCTAGGTGCGAGCGGTGAATGTGAGTTCATTGCCGATTCACGATAGCGTGGGGTTGATGAGCACAGCTACGTTATGGCCAAGCGGATTTGATAAAGTTCTCCTGGCGACAAGAAATGAGCACTCTTGGAATAGATGCAGTCTTACAACTCAATGACTTTGCTTGATATAAAGCGTAATGGGTGCGTTTACGATGAACTTGTGTTGCCCGAAGTGTGAAGCTGGCCGGCCAGGAGACGCAGCACCCCAAGCGCCTTGCATCGTACGTGTCACGGTCAACGCAATGCGCAATTGCGCACAGGCCAAAACTGTCCGATCACAAACCTATTTGGCCCATTCTCAGCCTATCATTATATAATCACGCACCCTTATTAAGTTAAATGACGTGTGGAATGGCGTCTACAGTTTCACACTCTATTGGCTGAGTAAACAGGGTCATGAAATCTTGTCAGAACTAAGTCAAATCGCGCATTTGGCTGGGCTGCATCCCAGCCAATCATGAACTGAAGCAATCAGCAGATTGTAGTCACCAGATTCACTACTTATTAGGCAATTGACCGAAAATGCCTTCAACTATTGAGTTTAGTCGTGTATACCGAAGATGGTGCGGATAAGCCATGGGGACCTGGTGTCATATATGAGCGAGGGACAAGATAGAAGTCAATGTTGCCAGTGCTCTTGATCCATTCTGATGTCAAAGAAGCAGCTATATATGGCCTTACCACCTGTTGTTCATCTTGATCTACCAGTTGAATATAGTAGAAGGGCCATAAAACAGCGGTGTTACATGTTGTTGGACCTCTGTTGGTCCGACACCGTAGTAGCCATCGGGTTCACCCTGATGACATCATCACTCACCTCACAAAGAGCAGGCCTCGAGAAGGGTGCCTTAGCTTCACTATAGCACATACACGGCGGGGAATCAACAAAAGCCTCGGCTTGTGTCATGATATGGCCAGGCTAGCTCTCTGCCCGGATGCTTGGAGAGGTATATTTGTACACTACATCACAACAAGCAAGCATAGAAAAGTTCCAGCTTCCCCTCTGGCAACATCTGCCAAACATGCACAATTAAGGAAAGCTTACACCCATCTTTTACTGGACTGCAACTCTGTTCCCGATTATGAATGCGTAAAACCCGTAACGGGCCCCGTTACCAGCTAGAATACTAGAGTAGAAATATAAATTGAAGATTCTGGACGATGATTGATCAAAAACAGGAAACGTAGTGCGTTTCTGATAGTAATGCTTGAGTAGGGGGAATATGCCAAGGATATGTGCAAAGTATCTTGTCTCAAAATGCACTATTTCGAAGGGTCGCCCCCTTTCTGAAAGCCACCCTAAATATCTTACAACGCCGGCACCATTAACAAAATTGTGCTCGCCGGCTTGGCTTCGTCACCTTGTTCATCCATTCCTCCTCGGGGGCATAATAAGAACGGTCCTGCGAGGGCTGTTTTCCTTTACGGAGATCCTGGAACATCACTTCGCGATCCCCTTTCGCAACCTTTATAGGGCGAATCTTAAAGCAGCCTTTCCTGTGCTTCAAATTTGACGCGACAGCATATGCATCTGAACCTATTCTGAATTCGCTCAGCTTGTAGTGCTTCTCCCAGATAAATTCCCAACAAGAAGCATGCTCCATAAATCCTTCGATGACACTCTTTACAACCATAGCATGGTAGTCCTCCGGGAAGTCTGATCTAGGATATAGAGTTTGTTCGTCATTGAAGATGAGAGTAGTCAAGTTCTTTGCCCTTGAGAGAGCTTGAAGCATTTCATCCTGTGGCGTTTCAGTATGTCAATAGCAAGAAGGGGAAGAGTTTCCACCCACCTTGTTGTCCCCTGAGGGTGCAAATTCTAAGACACGTAGCTTAGGTAGCTGATCGACAAGTATCTTGACTGAATCAGCTGTGAAACAAGGAACTTCGTGACCGCTCATGACGTCTTTGTAGTGGAAGCGGAGTGTTTCTAAACCTTCGTGCTCCAGAATAGGCAGCAGCAGTTGCCGTAGTAGTCCAGGATTTGACTCCCGATCGGTCAGATACGTGTTGTAGTGGTGAATTTCCAAGCGGATCAACGTATCAAACGAAGAAATGAACCCGTATATACCCCGCAGATCCTCTTCAATCTCGCGCCTCTGTTTGCGATGAAATCCACTTATCTGCAGTGAAAGATGTCGTAAATGAATATCTCCCTTTTTGGTCTTCTTAAATAGACACTCGAGAGATTGAAAGAACTTAAGGGGTCCGTCCAGATGCTCCTTGATAATATCCATGTAATAATCTCCGAAACCGTTAATTTGCAACTCTTCGAGCTTCAAAAAGTCAACGGCTAGAACAAGATTCTGTCTAAGTTTCCCGTTAAAGATTATGAGTGACAAAGACAATGATTTCAGAGAGGTGAAATGGGGTATCTGTTCCCAAGTCTTAGGGTTGAGAGCTTTAATATTTTCTTCCCAGTTATCCATGAATCCAGACCAGTGCCAGTTGGCTGTGATTTCTAGACTCTCAAGGGTTGTTAAAGAGTTGAGAAGCATTGTGGAGAGGACTTCGCCGTTGAACCCGTAGGACCCCGTGACATGAAGATGTTGGAGATTTCGGATTTTAGTGAACGGAATCAAGGCATCGTTTTCCAAACGATTGATCTTGCTGAAAGATATATATAAAGCTTGGAGATTTTGCTGTGCCGCGATGCTCTTCGACATGGATTCGGTGAAGTCATGCCCCTTAAAGACTTTCAAATTATGCAAGTTCTTCATAACCTCTTCCAAATACCTCATAATAATGCCCCAATTTTGCCGACCTGGATTCATGGGCCCAACAATCATCTGGCAGACATTATTGGCACATGGCGGAAGGACCTTGGGGTCAAGGCTGTTTGGAAACTTCTCCTGTTGATTCTTGTACCGGATCTCTTCCATAATATGCTTTTTTTGAGCTTCGCTTAAATAAAGCTCAAGGCGGCGGATGACAATGCGAGTGTGCGACGGGTGGTTTGCATAGACGAAGATAAGCTTGTGCAGGATCGGCGATACGAGGAGGTAGTAGCGCATGGAAGTGCAGGCCATTTCAGCCATACTTCGTCTGTCCTCAATCTGTGCTATTGTAAGCGTCACTGAAGAGTCTATTAGGATAAGTACTTACATTTTCTATAATAAGCTGTATGATCTCTGCAGGAACTCTGTCTAACGAGGAACCCGTGCTGTGGGCGTTCCCGTTGGTCTTTGATGTCTTGCGAGAAGATATCGCGATCCTCCCCTTTTTCGAGACGGTTATCTGTTGTTTCGACATCCGCGCCTCGTCTTCAACCCCTAAAGGTTTCCGCTTCCTAACAGGTGCGTTTCCCGGTGTATGGCCAAAGGAAATCGTTTGATTCCTGGCACTCCGTCGTACTTCTTCCATTTTCATTTTAAAGAGTGAGAGAATGTAGTGTGTCAAGGTTAAGAAAATTCAAATGAGAGATGTGAAGAAGAAGATTAAGAACCGGTGAGGTCATGCTAGAGCCCTGTAAAGGGGCTAAGCACTAGCGCCGGCCTCCGATATTCCGATAACTTGCTTATCGATAAGTCAGCTCGACTCCTTGGCATCCAATTAACTACTTTTCTCCAGCATCATACGGTTGAGCATTACATTCTCCTAGTACGTTATGTACACGTATGCATGAATATGAATTCAGCTTTGGAGTCATGGTCTTCTTGACGTTGGCCTATAACTGACCACGCGACGCGGGTGCGCGTTTTACTTCTGTAATTTAGAGTTTTATTTCCCAGTGTGATACGGTATGGTAACCTATTTCACCAGACTTCAGCCATTATTCTCGGAACTCGCAAGCCTGCAAGGATTCCCCTTGTCATATGAATTCCTCAGAAGCGCCTCCTTGATTCATACAGAATCTTGCTTTGAGTGATGGAGTGCTCCTGCAAGGCTCAAGTACCGTGCGATATCAATGTCATAAAACTCATCCAGATGGACACCAGATCATCAGCTGGGGCGCCTTTCCAATGCTATTATATGGAAGCAGGCTATCTTCTTATATTGTCTCAGGGAAGAGTGGGCGTCGCACCAGGCGCAAATTCAATCATGATCAGGCGCGTTCACTCTTGGGCAGAGCCCAGATGTAGAGCCTGACAACCTGCCAGCGCACTGAGTCACCTATGGAACCGTTGAAAGGCTCACTGTGACGTTTCCTTGCGAGATCGAGTGTCTGCTCAACAAGAGAGTACTGGCAGGGTTGGCAAGGTTTGTCTATTAGGTTGCCCAAACCTCTTGCACATTAGAGTCGCGTCTCCTCCAACTCGACCTTGATTCTGCCCATGATCAGGCACACATGACAAGACATACGTTGTTGGAGTCAATTAACTGACTCCTTATCTTCAGTAAGCATCAAGTCAAGGACTAGGCTATCGATCTCTATGGGTGGCAGAATCGGATTCTTTCTTCGCGCCGGAAAAGTACGTGGTACCGGTTCCCAGACCATAAACGTGTGCAATGTTGATCAAGATTGGTCAACCTTTTGGCATGATGTCATTTTTGCTATCATGCTTATCGTAATCGATAAGCTTAAAAGATAAGATAGGTTTTGGCCATGGACGCTACGAGAATAGATCTACCAAATTAGGCAAAGCCGAACTGAAGAGTGACTTTTGAACGTAGTGAGAAGGGGACCTTCCGGCTTTGCCTCTTTGAAGTGAGGTGTTTAAGGTTTGCCAAGGAATCTGCTCTTCGGCCATTGGTCAGATTTAGTCGATCAGACCGGCCATTGGTCTGTCAGAGGCCGACGGGGTCTTTCCCAAAAGTGAAGCTATCGCGAGATTGAAGGCAAGAACGAAAATGTCAAAGTACCCGATCTGACTGAGTGACTGAGTGACCGACCGACCGAGCTTCAGCGAGGTCAACAGCAGCCAATCAGACCGGTCGGAAGAAGGTCCTTCCGGAGCCGTATGCGACGAATTGAGTTGCCCTCCGCTTAAGGAGGTTCCCGAAGGGTCGCCGAAGGCAAAAGCCGGCTGCAGGCCCCCCGGAGGGTAGTCAGAAAATCCCCTCTATAAAGATCGAAGAAAACCTCTTCTTTCAGTAGAAAATTTCCTCTTTTGGGACTGAAGATAGCTTCAACGAGAGAGCAAGCAAGAGGCGCAGCAAGAAGACCGTGGGGTCAAGCTAGGCGGAGGGAGGCATTTGCCTCACCTAGGATGACAGCCTGTCAGCATCAGGGTCTTGTCTCTATAAATACCACTTTGAAACGAAAAGAATATTATGTATAGGTAATAAAAGAATGTCAGAACATCACGAATTATTTAGTAATCTGCAGTTCTTTAATAATATTACTACTTTTGGATGTTCGTATTCAACGGCATAAAGCATCAAAGCATTTAAGCGTAAGGTAAGGGGTAGTAAGCATGATATAAATCTTAGTGAAGAACTCCATGAACGGGCGGGTTGTTCCCACAATCGTGGAAGCTAACTAGGGTATATTCAACTGCCTTGGCCAGCAATTGGCCCTAGCTTCGAGGCATTTGCATCGGCCTTTGTGGCCGCGATTTAACTGATATTGCTCGGCAATACGGCAAGGCATTCGCCGAATGGTTGCATAGAGATTTTTAGTAGTGAATTTCTCGGGCCTCCTCATAGTTGTCAACAGTTCAACTTATAAGAAAGGCAGTAAAGTATGTTCGCAGCTAAGCCATTTAATATATGCTTTTATCATGAGTCAACCATTCCGTATGCGTATTAGTATATAAGAAGATGTTCTCTTCAGTGTGACTGCCCCACCTCATCTTCCCTCAGAGTCTCCCCGCCTACCCTATTCATGAATTGGCAGGAGGTGAGTATTAGTAGGGACGTAAGATTTATTCTATCATAACATGCCACTTACTCCCGCTAATCTCATATAATTTGTCTTGTGCTGCTGGTGTTTTGTGGTCACATTCTTAAATACCCAAGTCTGAGTAATCTCAAGGTCATGCGACTGAATCTCATTGTCGTCGAAGTTCAGCCGAATGACATTTTTGGTCTGGACTACCAATATATACATTAAAATGCTCACCAGGCCAAGAGAAACACAATTGTACTTGTCTTGTGGTAGTGCGACAGCATTTGGTGATATCGTTGTAACGCTATCTCAATGCTGATCTGACTACTCTGAGGTATGACAATCGCAGTTTTTAATTCGATGTTAACAAAGTCATGGCGTTGCGGTGGCTAAATTGAGGCCTGTTCAACCGTATTATCTTTACCGTGGTGCGACATCATATGGTGATGTTGCGAAGTCATCTACATTTTAGTGGTCGTGTTGATGATTGACAATCACGTGGCCTGTTTCCAGTCCGATCTGCATCATTGTCAAATCTGCACCATAACTCTCTGCAAGCAGCAACAACAGCGGCGACCAACTCCTCGCCATTAGCATGCAAACCATCAAAGCGAAATTTCACGGTGATTTATCTAGCAGGTGTCTATCCCTATCTCCTGATACAGATTGCGCGTGGTGTCTGGAGCGACGCGTGTGCAGAGACCAACCGCTGACGTTCTCGGCTTGTGCAAGAATAGTTTTCAGCGACGATGATGACGACGACAACGATGCCGATCCCAGACGAGACGATACGATCTGATTATTTTGAGCATGTCCAGCAATCATTGAAGTCGACGCGAGCTTGCCCGCGATCGTCTGCCCAGTGACCGATCAAAACATCAGACGAACCTCCCTCCCATAAGACCTCGCAGCGACTTCCCCAGCGACTTTCCTACTTCCCAAGACGGAACTTCTCCATCAGACGAACCCTTCTCGTGAGCGTGGCGATGCGCACACATAACTCCTTGGAGGCAAGACAAGCCGTTCGCTTTCCCCGTCGAGACCACGCCTCCCAAATAGCCGTCACACCGAGATGGAAGAAATGTTGGAGACCACCAGCGACTTGGCAGTGGAGGGCCACTATTGAGACAGTTGGGCGGGCTGTGAGTCGGTGGCTGACGGAGACTTCATGGCTGTAAGTGTGTCCCCGGCCAGGGCAGCCGATCGGCATCGCGAAACGTCATCCCAATGTTGAGCTGATCTCTAGCGGTTTCTCGGCAAGTCGTGAAGCCAACAACAACAGAACGTGTCGCGAAACGTCAGTACTGTCACCGGTCCATTCCTTGTGGCAATGAAACGTCTAGGTACTGTTTCAGGCTGACTTATCTGCCCTTTTAGACCCCATTGTCTGTGATATCATGGAGCTTCAGAGCTCCGTCTCCATCCCACGGTCCTGATATCCACGGCTTCACATTGCCAATCCTCATCGAATGCTCAACATGACCTCTCAGTACTCCCTCGCAGACGAGCCAATTTGCTCGACCGTGCTACTGCAGAAAGAATCGTTCTCCTGCTCCTTGGAGGGCCTTGATCTCATTCTCGCATCGCCTGCTTTCCGACATCTTGTATTCGATCTCGACATCTCAATCAATGGCAAGATAATGTTGTCGTAGATCTTTTGTTACTTGGCGGAGTTGCCGGTCCAGTGCCAACACATGTGAGTTGTTCTGAAAGGATGCAACGAATGTTGAGTTGCTGGGTTAGCAGTGGTACTGAGGGACCCGGTTTCTCTGTCGAACACTCCAGAATACGTCCTTCGACTCGTACCCAGAGCCCTGTTACCGTCCGTATTGTTCCCAACTCCAGTCGTTTGCCGTACAGTCCTTCACCAACTCCCATCTCCCGCCACCATCGAAGGGTTTCTGCAGGACCTTTGGACCAACGACGAAAAACGAATTTCTGATGCGTCCAGCTCCTCACTCACCAATCCGCCCAAACAATACAGAACGAGAGAAGCAATATGATAGTGTGCTGAGGCAGATCCAAACCATCCTCTACTGAATGGAGGAGAATACTCGAGTTATCGCTCGTTGAGAGAGTGGGCATCCGTTTGCCTTGCGCCTCTGGCACTGAGGCCAGAGTTGCCGGCGGCATCCCACTCATGTTCTAATCGAAGACGCCAATGAATGATGCCCTCCAGACGCAGACGTTGACGGCTATTGTGCTAGTCCATGCTAGAACCGTCAGCGCATCCGACCCAGCGTTCGCCCACCACCACAGCGTTTCATCGCCCTTGTTGTCTTCCTCGACGCATACAGATCTTCCCCGTTGGAGGCTCTAGTAGTTCCCGATGTAAGCATGTCTATCTTGCTGCCCCCTTGTATAAAGCGGCATTGATGGGCACGGCTTTGTACAGAGAAAGGAAATCACCGACTCGCGCGTCACCTTTCGTAAGAGACCTCGCCTCTTGGACCCCAAACATGGTCAAAGATTTAACTAGATGTTGCAATAAACGTTCTAGGATTGCCAAATGCTCGGGGAATGGTCGATGATCTGGCGAGAATGTTGTCCGAATACTACAAAAGACAAGGCTATGTACAACTACTTTGTCGATATGTTCGATCTGATCAAGATTGGCGGCAACGAGAGCGTAGCCAATACCCACTGGAGCTGGCGTCTGTCAGTGGCGTCCCTTATCTGAAATGACTTGCGAGCACTTCTTTCTGATCAAAGGGAATGATAGTGACGCGATACTGGTTGCATTGCAGTTGAGACCGATAAAGAGCCATGCTTGTAGGGAAGACAATTCGTCAGCGACGACTGCAGCAGAAGAACCCGCAGGTATTTGGCGAATTACGAAGACGGATGTGTTGGTGAGAGGCTGTTTTGCTGTCGGCGCAAATGAAGAGGCGCGATTAATAAGGAGAGGATTCCGGAGGGCGAAGAGGGTGGTTCTCATTACAACAGAGGGCAAGCAGCTTCGAATCAACGCGCTGCAGTTATTGCAACGGACTCGAGTCATCTCGGCTGCTAACTCCGCGGTCAGCGCAACAAACCCTAGCGCCTTCGATACGGCTCAAGCCTCTTCAAAAGCTTCGATCGGACATTCGGTCATTATCGCAACATATGCGACCCACTGATACCAAGACATACAAGAATCCAATGCACCTGTTTCACAGTGCCTGAGTGCTTATTCTAGAACCAACGCATATCCTACGTACCAGGCAAGTTGCTGATACTAGCGCTGTTGGCTTCACTCGCATCACAACAAGACTCAACTCCATCCGAGGCATCTTCCTCTTGCTCTTACAATTTCAACATCATCGCCAGCTAGCCCCCAGATGCAACGGCTATGGCGACTGCAAACACACGTTCCGCTGCTGGTATCATCCTGACCCCTTGACCGATGGTCTCACTAGCCAAACCGTACCATTTGCAGCTGCCTCCATTCCCAAGATCCCCTGCTAGCAAAAGGTACGCAACCCCAACCGCATTCAACTGCACATTGTCGAGCCACAAAACAGTCTGAGGCAGAGTCACCGCCCCTTTCGACCCCTTTCAGGACTCTGTTACCATCAGCCGAGAAACTTCTACAATACCTCCTCGTGCACAAGCTGGCCATCCCCGAAGAACTCAAATCTTGCGACACCAGCAAGACCGATAATGCAGTCGCTCGGGTTGTTCTCTACAAGAGCATTGAGACATACGAGGAGGAGGCTGGGTGGAACGCGGACAAGAACGATACCGTGGACGAGACCGAGGACGAGATCACTGTTGAGCCCGAAGTTGACAACAGAGAAGGATGACGACCGGAAGCTAAGAGTCGGGATCACCAAAAATATATTCGAGCAACACAATTGCACTTCATTTGGGTCCCATGGGCCATAAGGTCCCAAAGTCTCAAAGATCTCGAGTAGTGATGTGCATCACCCCATGCCGAAGCGTAGTTGAGGAATGAAGCCACCCCTTTACACACCCCTTTACAGAATCGAAGTTACTTAACATTGGTTTTAAGAGGTGGCTGTAGGGCCATGAGACCCATATGAGTGTAGCTAGGCAGATATCATATGTGATGGGGTGGGGCGAGGGCGAGGATCACAGAGAAGCACTAAATGGATAAGCGACAGGTAGAGTTATGTCATGCTGAAGGTTTATGTCTTTCGAGCTTTTTCAAGGTACAAAAATTCCATCATAGGGGCAAAAGCTATCTTATGATTGCAGAGCGACTTAATCTAATCCTTATCTAGATGCGACGTTTCTTTTTCTGCGTTTTCCACTTCCTCTTCATATTCCGGACAGCAACTCTTCCATTGATGTGGATGTTACTTCCACTCATTTTACTCTTGCATGTTGTACTATTCCGTCTATAACTCCGTTGAGTATTGCCGGTATACGTTGTGTATACCGACCCATTGATTTGCGTGGCACTTCCATGCGCCTCAGGATTGATAATCAATGTGGCCCCTTTGTCGCGGTCCAATCTTATGCTGGCTTGGCTCCCGAAACGAAGTCCATCGGTAGCCTGTCGGGCACTTCTGATGATGTTTTTCACAGCATGATCAAGATTGTCCATGGCTAAGTCTAAGCTTGGAGTATCGCGAAGGTCGAAAGTTGAATTACCCGCGATGTTGCAGTGGTCTCGCTGGCTATCATTTGAAGTATAGCCTTTGCCAAAGGAATTGGTGGGGTCCCCTCTGGGGCTAGAATTGCCGCCTGAGTCACCATGTGGTTTTAAGCAATCTGGTCTATCAATAAAGACTGTGGAATAGATGTGGACCATATTTGTTCATAGTTGATCGTAGTGAAATGGCCACTTTGGTTGAACAACCGGATATGTTTGCGGAACGTCAGTGTGCCGGCCTGTTGGGTTATAAGTTTGGAAACCAGAAAGAGAGTCACCATGGCCTGAGCTGTCATTGCGCGACTATGCCCAGATAGGCGGTGGACTTTGAGGCCAGATACTAATACCTAGCGCACAACTGCTGGCCGTCGAAGGCCTCAATACTCGATTATTCTGATCGCCTTGGGAAGGCCTCGCAAGTACTAGGTTCTCTCTGTCGGAGTAAGCTCTGATCCTTCTGGCTAAGTCGATTGAAGATGAAGATCAAGGGGCTATGCAACTACATACTTACAGGGATAGATATGGAAGTACACGCCATAAGTGCACACGGATCATCTGTAGAGACACTCGATCTTCGTATTCATGTTAGCAATGCGGCCGCCTTGAACCTCATTGCTATAGTGACGGGTCCAGTACTTCACTTATTAGATTAGGCTGCTCGTCAAACACTAGCGAGAGAGTGACAAGATTATCATCTCATGTAACAGGTACATATTGATAGTCCTAGCGCGCGATGGAACAAGTTGGCTCTCTTCTATACCATTCCGTGGTCGCTGTTATTTGGGGATGTTTTCGCCAGCGCTGTTCGCATCGCGTAGTGACTTCACTGAGACCATGGGAGGGCTCAAAAGTGGTAACGTGGGTATAACCTGCTTCTCCAGAATCATGAGAGGTCGCTCGCGTGAATTCATGTATCAAATGGTCTACGTTGGCGATCTTCCGAGGTAGGTGTCGGCGAGCAGGGGAGCATCTGTTTCTGAACAGTCAACAGTGGTATACATGGCAGATTCTGGAAGAAACTAATTTCTGTGTTGTAATTCACTAACGTTATGGCCCAGATTGGGGGAGCCCGCTTTCGTTGCCATCGTCCGGATATCGGATCGCGCTGTTCCAAGCGTTCTTGAGCCATTTGATCGAAGATTTTGCCCAGGTCCTCGATGCTAGGCGGTTTTTTTTCGGTCGGCCCTTTCTCATCCTTCTCCTCCATTCTCTTCTGGGGGCGGTTCAGAGGATCACGACTAAATGCTGATAGAATGGCCGAGTCTGTGGGATGGGTATGGTTGGGGGCTCCTACGTAGATGTCAGTATGTATCTGCTCGTTGTTTACTGCCAAGGCGAAGAATAATGATCGAAGGCAAAGGCAGCTGGGAAGGATGTCGTACTTTGAGATGGCGAGCGTTGTGCGTCTTCTACTGCTAATCCTAATGGTGTTGCACTCCAGGGCTCCAAAATGAACTCATGGATCAAAGTGGCAGCGCGTCAGCGACAGTGGTATTAGGTTTGCGCAAGCCCAAGCGACGAAGCAGAACTCGATCTAAAGTTGTCGCGGTGTAGAATCGTCCTGGTTAAAATTGTAAAAGAATACTTACTATATATTAGCATCCATCACACCCTCATGTCATGGGGAATCGGCAAGCTGCATGGCCGCTGCAACACTGCCCATTGAAAGGACTGCGTTACGTTTGAAGAATGTTGGGTTCTGAATCTCGACTCCTCTGGCGACCAAATTGGGTATCCTTCCTGCGTATGGATGTTGGTAAAGTCGATCGTTGTCCGCCTCACATTGACGTTTTGCTTGTTGCTTTGTGGGTGTGTCAGCGGCTGAAGAAACCATTTGATGCTGTGCAAACGATATGATTGACCTCTCATTAATTCGAGTGTATTAGATAGGCAATAGTTCGATAATGGTAAGCATTATCTCAGGCAGGTTGGTTATGTCCTATAAGTCGAATCGCTCAGTAGAGAACGAAAAGAAGCCAATTTTTTCGTGTGAGGGTTCCTCTACATCGTTTTCGCATAAACATAGCTAGCTGCGAGAATAACGGGTATAACTCGAATACCCGGACTGAGACATCAGGGGATCTGCTGGGCAAGATCGTCGTAGCCACGTTTCCCCAGCCCTCACATCGGAATTTTATTTCCTTATGGTCGTTGCGCTAATTGACTCCTTGTTTCATACACCGAGTTCACGTTTGCTGAATCACATCGTGACCTCTTTTACGTACTGCGCTGTTCGTGCTACTATGGCATGTCGTATGTCGTTCGAAACGCCGAGCCTGCATGTTCCCAATAGTCTGTGCAAAAACATTCCTTTGATGGTCATCCACAACAACAAGTTTACCTACATTGTGCAGCCTTATCTGTCTGTCCCCCTGTTCGTGGCTGATCTCATCTCCACCCTGTTACGGGAGGCAATTACAGGGGACTCCACTATAGCTTAGCCATTGTTACAGGGGACCTCTTCAGGGCTTGTGGCCCGCCGTAGCAACTTAGCCTAATCAACATCATTCGCATCGGCCCAAAGCTTCATCGAGGCCACCGTAGCGCGGAAGGCATTTGCCTGCTTATCGGTAACGCCCTTGTCTCTGATCATCCGCGGCAGTATGTCGAGGCATTCGCCCAAATCAGCACACACCGTGGTCTTCGCGTCGCAGAGGAGCCTGGACTGAGGCAGAATATCCTCTGTAAACACCAGGAAACAGAAGTATAAGCCGATAATGGTTGTAAGTGGCAGGTCGGCCAACGACACCAGGTCGAAGCTTCCCTTGTAGCGGAGCTTAAACGCACTCTGGCCGCGAAATAGCATGGCGAAGACGTAGGGCATGCGAACAGACCCGATGAAGTCGGGTACTACCACCATCGACGGCCGTCTATAGGAAGGATTAGCAACTTGTTAGTGGCTCCTGGGCCGGCAAGAACAAGCATGAAGCTCATGTAGTAAATGTATTTCGGCGGGGTGCTGCCAGGTTGCACCATGCCTCTCCCGCGTCTTTCGCCTGGTCCAGCGCGTCGACGTAGTCCTTCGCAAGCATCGGATAGGACATCTTTTTGCCATCAGAATCGGCTGTTCTCCTGGTCCTCCTCGTCCAAAAGGCTTATTAGGCTGATGAATTGATCGGCTTCGCAAAGGAAGATGGTGGACACTATATTCTCAGCAGCAGATGACCGGAACCGTTAGTGCAAATGCCCAATCAATTAATCATCTAACAAAGGACCAGGTACACGTACAGCTTGCGGCCGCCCCGACGGGGAGGTCCTTATCTGCCGCCTGCTTCCAAAATGCGGCCGCCTTTTGTACCAAGGCCATAAGGACCTCTAGGACCGAGAGGAAGTCAATCTGGTCGAGCGTCATGGGCTTCTTTGATCAGAGGGGCAATATGGTCTCGTTGTTCTTTGAGCAACGTGTCGACAAGACCTTGTGCGATAACCACCGCATCCTCGACCTTGAGGTTTGCGAACTTTCTGGAAGGGTCCAGCAGCGCGTATATTGCCTTACCATTGGTTTTATGTAGCTTGTACAGCACCCTTAACGTCTTGAAATATTGTGACACCCTTTGGGCGACGGAGGAAATGGCAGAATAGCTGGTTGAAAGCGTCGATGAGAGGAGCGTGTAGGCGGGCACGAGAAAAAGTTATTGACAAGAGACGCGACGCGAAGGGGCTGTGGTTCGAGATTTGTACTTCGTCGGCGGGGCTACGATGCGATCAGGACTCTGATTGGTCAGGGGGTCTGATCGGTAGGCACACGGACTGCGCAGCGGTTGATCCTGCCGTACGTACTATGTGATCCCTGTAGGGTAACTCTCCCCATTAGTTACTATTCGCGAAAGAGATTTCCGAACCTACCCTCGCCTACAGACATTGGCCGCAGGATCTATCAGGTTTTACCCCCGAGTTTGCTGAGGTTACATAGTCTCACACGATCGACCACATAATCTGGCGGCTGAAACGGGAATTCAGGGGTACAGGCCTATTCTTGCACTGACTTCCCGAGCAATGCGACTTTACCATGAAGATCCTTTCTATGGGCTTTAACCCACTTCTGATCGGCCGTCGATCAATACGCCACATACTAGCCTCAAGGAGGCACAGCCGTGAGAGTCGAAGTTGCGATAAACAGGCGGCATTATCTGAGATACTTAGATCTACAGGTAAGAGGCCTGTTAAATCGGATAACGATAATTCTAGCTATCTGATTGGATAGACAAGGCTGCCTCCTCGTGATGTAAGGGATGGCTCCTGGGGGCGTGCGCTAAAGTCCTTTGACTTAATAACCATGCATCTCTAGTGGTTGGGTGCCCATTGCTGATCAACAAGAGATCGGCTCACTTTTTAAGCCCGCCTACGTTGTTAGCTCGGATCCCTGCCGTCCTAGCGCATGAATCCAGGTATAAGCCTAGTCTGCTTTCAAACCCCTCTCTGCTATGATTTTAGGGCTGGTAAGACGAGGTAGAGTCTTTCATCAACGAGCTCAGATTGAGGCAGAGGTTTTTGTTATCTTACTTATCTCGGCCGATTTGGTGGCCTGGTTACGGCTTCAGATTGGAGTTGCAAAAATCAATAGAAATAGTGCAACAAACAAAAGACTCCGAACCTAAGCTTCCCAGCCATACTGGTACATGATTCTCAACCACCACCTGGCAGTTACAAGTAGGCTCCCTGCATATTCGGCACGTCTCAGCCTTCTTCATGTCTGACATGGACCTACTGTTAGAATTGTCATACCATGGAGTTGGCGTGACTGACCGCTTGTAGTGTCTTTCTAGTAGGTCCTTGCGATGAAAACGCCTTTGACATACTGGGCATTCGAACTGAGGCTCTTGATGCGAACTCTGATGCCGCCTGCCCGCTGGTAAGCTCTTCATCTCTAGTATATCTCTACAAGTTATACCTCAGATGTTCAGCTCGAGTGTATACCTATTTGTGTTTCTGATTAATTACCTGCCGTAGTTCGATCAGATGAATTTACCTTTTGGCATTCGCTACAAACATGGACTGGCCTCCCTTTTTTCGCCTTTGATACCTTGCCAGTAGGCGTGCTTGCCGGCGTCGTCATTCTTCGGTTAAAGGTTCGCTTGCGAAGCGGATGGAAGGACAGTCGCAATCAGCAGAAGGAAAGACAGATGCTTATTACTTCCGTCATTGCGCGGTCCCTTCCCTCAAGTAGGGCCCACTTCAGCAGTCTGACCACCTACTAAGGTAGGCTTGTTCATCTTCCGTCGAGTTTAAAAATAGCCCGAGACAGCGCTAATTAACGCTAGCATGAGTTTGTGCTGCTGGCGGTTGGTAGCCCCGCAACTGGCTAGGATTTGTCTGGTCAGTGCAATCCAGAGATGGCAACATGCATGATACGTTGATGGAGATCAACGTTGGATGGTATAGCTCACACAAATCAGTATGGCCACTAAGAGTCCCTGCACAGCAGTCGCACTAAGGACATTGCTTCATTTATCCCTACGCCAAATTCAACAACTATGAGAACTTACACATATCTAGGTTTCAGATTTATTCTGTAGCTCTGATGTGATGTGACACTGACCACCGATGAAACCCAAGAATCTGGCTTGGGGGCCAAAACTTTACAACCACTATTGCTGAATGACCAACCTTCGAGATGATAAGGCTGATGAGAGAAGACCGTCGCTGACGTAGGCAGTGTGGGCCAGCTGCCTGGATACCTGCACACGATTCGTCGCCAAAAGATCCACGTTGGCCTGTGCTCTGGTATTGGCTGCGAAAGGATCCTCTGCATGGGCGGAGAGCAAATGAGCCCCCTCAATGATGAAGCTCGCCCTGGACACCCACGTTTGAGCTTTGCCTGCTAAGGTGTTGGGACCAACCTGCAAAGAGAAAAAACAACAGTATTCCTTCCCTTTCTCAGTCACCTGCTATAATCATTGACATGGCGCCATCCAGTATCCAAGCTGCCTTACTGGCTTTGACACTGTTGTTCCTACTAAATTTGGTCGAATTGATCAACGACATGAAGGTATCAGAGCGTAATCTGCACTGGCGACCTGGATTTTGGGATGCCGGTACCGCAAGAGTGATCGTGACACACGTATCCAGTACGTTTAGCCCTTCATACCCTGCCCAGTTTTACATTTTTTCCCTAGCCTTAGCCAGCAGTTCTAAATAAAGGGCTAGATATGTCAAGCGCCTGCATACTCCGCTCCTCTCTAGTCAAACTGTCGTACGTTAGGGTCATCAGAGTGAATGTGGGAAGCATTCTTCTTGTAACTATTATCATATATGCGATCTGTAAGGCCGTTGCCGTGCTGTTCTTCCTATTCTCATTTCTGACAAGCACAGCATGGCTTCTGCCTACTTGGACGCACCTGAATGCTCTGCTTGGCCCACTAGCGAGCTTCTTAGGCGGAGGTTCTCACGCTTCAAAGTTCCTCACTCTCACTGTGATCCATAGTCGAAACACTTGCTGCGCTCGGTATCGTCTCTTCTCGTTCTCTTTAGCGCTGTCAAAAAATACTAACCATTTCCAAGAACAACCTACTGTTATATGATAGGCTTCATCACTGTCCTGGCCCAAGTTCTCGGCCCCAATCTGGTCACTAGATTCTCGCTACGCAGTTCTCACCGGTTTGCGCTTCTGGGCCTTACTGCAGGTGTCATCGCTGGGTTCCTCGACGGCACAGACTATGCTTCACATGAGCTGGGCCGTGATGAGTCTGGTTCTGTCGCCGACCCCTTGTTATCTAGGAGGCGGAATTCCCATGAAGGTAGCAGCCATCCAGATGGTGGAGTCGAATCTCTCGTGGAGCTTCTGACGATATGCCTGGGCCTTAAGGCGCCTGGGAGACATAAAGTTCTAGTGTTTACCCTTCGGATATCTTTCTTGATCGCTATTCCTCAAGCATCACGGCCCCTGTTTGCAACGTACGCACAGAAAAGATGCGGCTTGAGTCCTACAGAGGTATGTATCTTACTCTCTTAATATTATTTTTCCAATCACCAACTTACCTCGCAATCAAGGCCGACAATTTGTGGCTTCTTAGAAGCGAGATAAGCATGCTCATCTTCGGTGTCCTCTTACCTTGTCTTATCCTAATGAAAGGCTATAGAAGGCGACTCTCTAACAGTATCAATATAACTATTGGCAAATGCAGTGTGATCTTGATGGCATTGGGTGCAATTGTTATCGGCCTATCACACTCATCCCTTGCCATTACTATTGGTTCGTGTTTTCTAGACTTCTTGAATAATGTTATTAACAACAACGAAGCCCTTATTATCAATACGTTTGGTGTATCATCAAACCTCAGCCTGCTTTGCTTCGTAGCCAACCGTCTCTCGAGCTCTGAGGTAGGACCTGGCCTAATGTCTGTCGCACTATTCGAAAGCGCCGGGTCATTGATCGGTATTCCGCTTATCTACCCAATTTACCAATGGAGCATAGACGAAAAAACGCCATTCTACGCTGGAGGTCTCCTTTATGTCTTGTGCGGCGTGAGTGGCAGCCTTTCCCACATGTCTATATCCTCATATACTTACTGGAAGATGAAGTTGACATACGCCGCCATCGCGGTAGTAGTTTGGCGTATCTTTAGGGAATCAGATCAACAGGAAACTGAGGCCTGATTATCAAAGTATGGTTGGCCTTCCCCACTCCTAACATATTGGCACCGATAGACTGATTGAGTCCCGGTTAGTCATGCCGTTTCTGCGAACTTGTGGTGAAATACTACAGTCCATCTATGCTAGTCGACGGCAAGCTTATACGTATAGATAAGCACATCTTTGCACATACAGCGAGCTCTGGAAGGTGAAAGTAACGATCTTTAAATTTATCCGTTTGTTGAACGAAGTCGAAACTTTCGCGCTGAAAATCATCCCCATTGTCAATTGCGATATTGGCGGAGTTATGTACTTAGTGATGTGAATTGAGATAAGAGATTCACTATTGAACAGCCAATCTCATTTTGTGAAGAAAGCGGCAGATAAGAGAAGTCAAAGGGTCAGTAATAGGGTCTGCTTTTGAAAGCTCACGAAATACATTCTTGCTGCCAGCAACGTGTTACCATTCTGTGCACTAGCCACCCTGTAGGAACTATAGGAGCATGAGGCTTTAGCCGTTGTTCAAACTGTCCTAGGGGCCCTACGATAGGGCCAACTCCCCGCCGATCTTCCGCAAAAGTGCCTTCGGCTATCCCATATACCCACTGCTCAAAGCCATCTCTCATGGGTGGACTTGATTTTAGGATCTAGCGTTTCTCTAAATCTACATATTCTACGTCTGTAGACAATGGCGTACTGCAGTAATATCACTCACTGGCAAGGGCTATGTATATGCCACTTCAAACCTTGCGCGCATGGATACTCCACGGAATCTTTACTGCTGACCCTTTCTTAGTTGAGGTTTCTCGAGGTGGGGCTGTGGTGGCCAAGCCGAGACTCTCCCCGGTCGCGTCGTTCGTCAAGGCACCTTACGAACATATCCACTTTGAAGATAAATTTCGTATTTGGGATGTCTGGGATCCGCTTGACGAATCACACCAGCCATACTGATAGTGGTGATCTCAGGCTGATGACTGATTTTTGCTATTACAGCCATTCTAGTCGAAATATGGGGTGCCTGTCTCTAACAACCCTTTGAGACTCGACTGGTGATGCTGGTCGACATTCAACTGTTAGGCGATGGAAGATTCTTTTGTTAGCAGCTTTAATCTGGTGGAAAACCTCTATTTGAATCTCATAAGTAAATCACTACTACTTTGCAATTTGCCCGCTTTCTATTTGGAGGTGAAGGGCTATGTTGTATATGAAGGTCCTCAGGCAAAAGTTATCTATGTTGATGCTTTCCTGTTGGACCTATATACTCCTGTTTTCTTATTCCTCTTCTCTTTAATGGAGGCTGGTTGAGTGAACTATATTTTGATATCTCCTCGCAGCTTGTCGTCCTCACGTGGGTGGTCACAGCGTATTATAAGCAACTCATAATCAAGCAAATCCAGCCACAATTAATCTACGAGCGATCACCATATAGTAAGATCAAATTCATAGCCACAGTTAGAGGGTCTCAGGGGAATGGACCGCTAATGCATTATGCAGCCAAGCTCAACAGATGATGTTTCCCCTTCCAACACAACCTTGAGAAATACAGGTCGTGATTAGATAATAAATATTGGTGCCGATATGAGCTTTCCCTCTGGATCGAATAGCAAGTGCATCGAATCCAGCATGACCATTGATTGAAACACTGGAGCGTCCTCAACATACATTCAAATTGCGTCTTTCCACCTCGGGGCAGTCCTCATCGGCATGATATTGATTACCCTTATTAATCGCCGTGCTTATAAGTGTTATTCCCACTTTCCATGGCTTCTAGTTACTCCGCAATGTATTTTGGTTATTACTTCACGCGGTATGCGGTACAGGGCTGCAGACATGGCAGCATTCTTGGTACAAGGTGGTTACAACCTCTTCTATGTTCGGGGTTACCCTGGGTTAAATCTTAAAACTTATCTCTGGCAATGGCATGTCTTCGCTGCTGAAGATGAAACTCAAAAGAATCAATTCATAGCACCCAAGGTTTCAACAAGAACGTTTAGACAGAACACCGTCATGACTTGTGATGTACGGGACCAGATGATGTAGGAAGCCACGGTGCTTTTTGGGCAGTCAAGGCGGACTCGAAAGCACTGCTTCCGTACAACATAAGAATAGTGGCATTTATACCCATTCAAAATTATGTGACGAGCTCATGATTATCATGTGATACAAGTGTTGGTCACAGAGCCATGCTGGCAATGTCATCTGTTGGGGTCGAATTCTTTCAGTTTCGTCAACTGCTTCGACTAGGTATCGTATCCACTCCTCTCGACCATTCTTTGACACTCTTGTTGGCTCTTGCTCAGAATCCTTGCTCCCATCAGAGGGGCACTTATATATGTTGATTCCCTCGCCAACCTTGTATCTTAAAAGCAAAACACTGTAGTGCATAACCTAACTCCCTGATAGCTCTGCGCTGTTACCCTTATCATGCGTGCCCGTGATGTAGAGCTACAGTGAGTCTTCATGAAATCCCAAAGACACTTCAGCCAGCCAAATACACGCTGCATACTAAACAAGTCCTGTTGCCCTCAAAATTAAACCGTAGGTATATCCATCCCATCTCAGTTTCATCTCATACATGGCATGTAGCTTGATCTCACATCACCAGACCCACAGGTGTACCCTCGTTTAGACAGCGTTTCTTTGAAACGATTGCTGGCTCTTCCTCGGTCTCTTCCTCGGTCTCTTCCTCGTAGTTACTGCTGACGACCTCGGTGAGGACATCTCGCTTGCGCTTCTCACCAGTTGGCTTCTCGGGGTCTTTCTCCCATGTTTCTATCTCATCTGGGTTGAACGTTCCGACAATCTCTTGGCCTAGAGCTTTGCCTAGTCTCTCTCGGAGTCCCAGAATCGGCCAGATAGGAACTCTTGTGTATTCGATCTTGAGACCAGAAACAATAGCATCGTCATCATCAGCTGGAGCCTTGAAGGGATCGTGGAACTTCTCCAACAAGTCCTTTGTGATGTGGCCAGTGTGAACAATAAACTCGGATGTCTTGATGTCGTGTGTGAGAATCCTCATCTTAATGTCGTGGAAGTTGGGGCTTGGAGGAATGCCTTGTCCTGATGAAACGCGTGATCCACTTCTGTCGCTGTTAGGTGGAGGAGGGTAAAAGTGCTTCTGCGCCATCCCTAGAAAGACGCCCACAAAATGAGCATCGTGATCGGAATTTGAAGGTACGAGTATACGGGCTCGCAGTTGCTGGAGGTGAAGCACGGGCGCGTTCCATGTTCACCCAGGTCCAGAAGCGACGCGAAAAAGGTTGTTTCGGACTGAAGCCAATTGAGTCTTGCCAATGTAACAGATCATTGGTAGGTTGGCAGGGCTGTGGTTTGGCGAGGACTGTGTTGAGATGTTGAAAGATTCCGCGGGTCGCGTTGAGACTGATTTGAATGAAGAGTATGAAGACTTTGCCTCTTCAGACGGGCAATTCCACATAAGCTGTGCGCGTACAGCATCACGATAAACGCGGCCGCCAAAGTATAGATGGATCTCGGGCAGGTACTGCGGCTTGTTGAAAGGTGTAGGCCACAGCGTGTTGAGAACCGACTTGACAGCGTTTGATGATAGAACAGGATGCAATGGGTCGGGTAGGAGAATCTGCGTGAGCGCATTGCTGAGACTGATGATGGTATTCGATGGACTCAAATGCCCTCTCGTTGGTTGCGTGCCTGGGTCTGTCGAAGGCTGAGGCGTATCGCACGGCGGCAGTTCCTCCCATTTCGCGCCGAGTAGCTGAGCGTGTAAGTCTGTCCAACAAACGGGTAGCACAAAGAGTGATGTGCCGGCGTGTTGCTGAAGAATATCGTAAAGAGAGTTCTTTGCAGGCCGGTAGACGCGCTGCGGACGCCTTTTTCGCGGGGCGACAATGGGCGCCTGTGAAGGTGTTGGGCCCGGTGATGCACTGTCGCCGTTGCACGGCGTTGAAGTCGAAGAGGTGGAGGCCTGCCGATATGGCATGTCTACCGAGTCACTGAGTGTTGTAATAAATTTGAGTTGAAGAAAAGTGTTGTTTTTATCAGAATAATTGAGGGTTTGGGTATCTTTGGTAGGGGCCCTTAGGACGACAGATAGGTTGTTAATATCGAATGATCAAAATGATATGATAGCCGCACCAGTGACGAAAAATTCGAAATGCCAGGGAGGTATTGCGAAAAGTCGGGGATCGTACTCAATGGTGAAGTGGGAAGCACAGTCATTTCAAAGTTTGTCGCTTTGAGCCTTGCGTGTCGCGGGGTACGAGAGGGGCGTTGCTAATTAAATATAACGCGAGACAGTAGCGAAGTCACATGATCGCTAAGTGTTTTCCAGGTGGCGGTGCATAATTAGAAAGTGGGGTCGATTAATTTTAACAACAAGGTAGCTGGAGCGAGTCAAGGGGTGAAACTGGTAGGCTGACACGAATCGACAGAGGAAAGGGCTCTGTTTCTTTACTAGATGAAGCCTACTTCATCCAGAGCTATGATGATTTCCTATAGCTATACAAACAACAGTCAAGGGCCGGCGATGGTAATTGTAATAAGAGCTGGCAGGCTTCATTTCTCATTGAAGAATGGTCTCAAGCTAGCGATGTTCTGTTCTCAATGTCGCGCTGATTGAACTGCCAAATCGTATGTCATCGATTGAGCTCTAAACGTAGATGAAGGATAAGTTGGATCATACGTTACTGATGGCTATGCTTCCCCATCTCCGCAGTCTGACTCCCTAATGAGCACCTACAATTCCAAGCCGTCTGAAAATACAGCACCCCAACTAACAACTCATGCATCTATCTGTCATACAATCAGATGCGAAACCGCCCAGAGTCAATCAGAACGACAAACCTACGCCGTCGTCCCCAAATCTCGCTTAAGTTACGCGTACAACAAATAAGGATGTTTATCAAAGACTCTGATATAATGATCTTTATACAATCTCTTCAATTTCTGATACAAGGTTTATAAATGGTGGATAAGTCCTTTCACTTCTAGCATCAACTCTTTGCAGATGAGACATCGGTAAGACTTTCGAAGGTTAAGAAAGTTGCCAGTAATCATTCTATGTGATTCTCCAATACCTTCTCTAGTTTAGGAGTTACTTACGGTAATATTGGAAGCGGCTTTCTCTCTAAAAGACTGGGCTTTGTTGCGGAATTAATAGTCAGCTGCTTTGTGTTAGCATAAGCAAAGATGACACACTTTCCAGCCAACATCTGCAAGGGTATCTGAGCAAGTACTTGCGGTAACTCCTTCGCCCAAGGAGCCCCTGGTAGGACAAAGCCAGATTGATCTTTGCAGGAAAAGGCTGACACTGCACGTGATAGTTTCCTCCCGAGGCGTTCAAGGTACCCAATTAAAACGGGCTGCAGCCGAGGAATCTCCACTCGCTGCTCCTGGATGACTTAAAAGTCTGGGGACAGGGTCTCCAAAACTCTCCCCTTCGAGGTTGCTTTTGGCACAGAAAACCCGTCTCACCAAGATAAGCCTCCAGAGATAGTATCAAGCATCGATTTCATAAAGAAATCAGGCGGCTATTGTTGGCTTTTTTCTCTTTTCTGTCCCTCCCTTTGTATTAAAGATTTTCAGCTCGATGACCTGGCGTCTCCCCTGGCTATCGTAGGTTAAGATACTGGTAAGTACTTAGCAGCCACAAACCCTCCCGGGAACGCGCCTCAACTCGAGTTGTCTCGTGTTGCACCAGTACTTATGATAGAGCCTCGTATCCGCCTGCTCACATTACCTCATTCTCCATACTTTTTACTTCGGCCAACTCTCTGTCGTATTGTTGTTCACTTCCATCCTCAGGATCTATATTTGGAGGCTATCGAGTGAGCGGCTTCCGTTCTAGGCTCACAAGCCATATTCGCGTCGTCTAACCTCAGCCCTATCAGACTATTTTGCTCTCAGTTACAACTGGGGCGGCGTTGTCTTGCGACTATCTACTCAGCTTCATCAGATCATATCCTCGACCTATAATCTGTGCACCTTTGCCACGGATCCAAGGTTACCTTCGTTGTCACCCTTCAGCTGAGCTCCCTCTCCCGCTCCCCCGTTCTCTCTGTCCGTGAGTCCGTACCAAATCTACAGCAAGCAATTCGACACTAGGACTTATCGAACACTTGCGACATAAGTTCAGGCTGGTTCCATTGAGATACGGAACAGTGAACGCAGCCCGGTACCTAACGTTGTGGCTCTAGCATCTACAGCATACTTTACGTGGTTCATTTGGTCGCTCGGCTGCCGTCCAAATTCTTTCTGTACCTCAATTTTCTGGAGTTGCGGCTTTCATACTTGGTTCTATACTTGGCGACTACCTCAGGTTTGGGAGAATATGGAGACTTCAGCTCCATCTATTCAACGGCGAGCTAAAAGGCTTGCCGGCCGTAAGTGAAACCATCTACTATTCGATGTTATTATTTACTGATACCATGTCATAGATGCCGGCGTACGAGGTGCAAATGTATAAACAATGATGGTCAGCCTCCTTGCCAGGCCTGTTTGAGTGCAGGCGAGGCAGACAAATGGTAAGCTCTTTTGATCGTGTCTCTGAAACTTCCTCTGAAGTTCTGTATAACAGTGTGTTTACGCTGCGAGGTGGATCGGATCTTGATCGCAGTCACCGGCATCCACGGATTCGTAAAAAGATAAGATGTCAACTCTACCGGGCCTAGGCAAGACAGGACAAGAAATTCTGAAGGCAAGTGCCAAAGCTTCAAAGACACCTGGCAATGAATGGGAACAACTCCCACCGCTGCCAGAAATTATTGATGGCGTGAACCAGTTTACGCGACATTCCTTTCAACTGTGTTTCATTCACAAGGAGCAGTTCCGCCGGGATCTGTTCAATGACCACTCATCAGTGAGCGCTTTTCTTGTCGTCAGCATTCTTAGCATCTCAGCTCGATTGAGCCGTCCCCTTTCGGCGCGGTATGGATCCGGCATAAAGGCATCCGAGTTCTTCATGGAGCGGGCGACAAAACTTGCACTCGGCGAGATATATCCACCCAAGAATACACTCGAGAACTGCCAGGCTTTTTATCTTCTTAGCATCGCACAAAAAGTGAATGGGCTCAAAAATGAGAGCCATGTACGTGTGAAAGACCTGAAAACCCGCCTGGTTACTGACTTGATAGATGAGCATGGGCCTCGCTCTTCGAATTGCGATCGCAATCAAGCTGCATTTAGAACAGGCTTATGTTTATGAGACTTCGGACCCTACACCCGCTGCCATCATTCTTCGCGAATCCGCACGCAGGACTCTGGTACGTTATTGTGCCTAAGAAATGATGACCTAGATTGGCTAAAGGATATCCCAGTGGATGTTACACAGCCAGGATCATCTACAATCAAGCACTTCCTCGCCTGCTTCTCTTGTTGCTTCGGATATTACCACTCTTCTTCCCTGTGATGAAGATCACTTTGCGGCGGGGCAAGAACCTCCTTCGCGGGCCGCTTTTGAAGGAACCCGACCCGCTAGGGAGAACCCAGATTTGGTCAACGAGAATCGGTCCCTTTTTGGGTCGTTAATTCAAGCATATGGCTTCTGGGGCGTTGTCATACGGCATGGAGTCAACAACCTTTCTAATTCTTATCCGTGGGACCCAGAGAGCGAGTTCGCCAAACTTCTAAGAAAGCTTAATCATTGGGAAAGTAGTTTACCTCCGGCCCATAAGTGGAGCGAAGCCAGACTGAGAGAATACGAAACCAAGGCACAGGATTTGGTACGTCCCCCATTGTAATATGACTTAAGACTAACGATTCAGGCGTACCTCGAAGTGACTATGATCCCTCGTCTTTGCCACATTGTCCTTCGTTATCTGTACCTAAGGCAGTATGTTTAGACCACCAATACCCCCAATACATGCTCATTTTTTATAGCTTTCCGAGCTCAGCGCTCGAATATCGCCAGAACGCGAGATTCTTCAAAGAAGTAGAGGGCGATCTTTTCGACAATGTCTGTAGTCTTCACGACCTAATTGATGCCCAATTCACGGGGCGTTTTACACAAGAACGTCTCGGTGGACTAATGGCTGCTTTATGTGTCTACATATGTGGTCAATCTTCTATATACTTCTGGCGCTCTTCTACAGGTCAGTTCTGCTACTGTTGCTACTGATTACACATTGAGTATTGATTACTTTGTTGAGCCAGATGCTCCATTCCAGAATGGGTGGTGTTATATGTGGAACCGCTGCCTCAATATTCTAGCGGAATACAAAGAGGTCTGGCCACTTACTTCTCGTTGGTTCCACGCTTTGAAAGACTCTGGTCCAGATTCCTCAAGCTCATTTTCCAGTAAAAACGGAAGTGCTGTTGACAAGCACTCGTTCCCTCACCAAACAAGCACTCGTTCCCTCACCAAACGACTTCTTGTCCTGCTACAATGCTGATATCATTTGGAGAACTACCTGATTCATCCTCGGGCACCCAGAAAGAGATCCATGGTGAAATAAGCACCATTTTTCAAAATTTCCAATCTCCAACAGAACAACACCTGCAGATACATCGGATGCCGATTAATCCCCAGACCCACCAACAGCCGCCATGGGATATATCACCAGGTCAAGCTTTTGACCTGAATCAAGACGGGTCTCAGCCCATGGTCGACTATGGCGTGCTCTTGGAAGGCTTTAATCTGAATCATGCCGATAATCATCTCCTAGCACCGCAAGCCATCCCTCCGTTGGTAACCGACATGTCAATCGCCATGGAGATCTCCATGGAGTCAGCTCCTGGCGGCTTCTCAGGTAACATGACTCATCCCTCGTGGAATGCTCAAGGCTGGACACTACTAAGCGATGACTTTGGTGGCCATTAGTAAACCCACTTGGCGTTACTTGGGCTACTCTCAAAAAGATCTAGTTCAGACTGGCTATTGCCTTTCATTATGTCACCGCTACAAGCGGCTAGGGATCGAGCCGACGCGCTCTCCATGGTTGTTCGCTCGAATTTGCCTGATTACTATATATATTTCAAAGCACATAGTCAATGACAATGAGGATCAGTGGCCGTTGAAAAATTTGGATGCTTTCATTATGGCGTGTAATATAGCAACCTAGACGAACCTGATGCATGGCTATATTCAAATCTCCGTCTTCAACGTCTCCTCGTCAATGTCTGTTACTATCAAGACTTGGATCGAGAATTACAAGTAATAGTGGGAATCCCCATGAGCACTGAATGTATTTAACGACGAGGTCTAGGTTCCCGTTGAGGCTGTTATTTTCTCTTTTGTATGGAATTTATACTTGGCTTCTGTCGGCGAAGTTAAGAAAAATCCAAGTTTCTATGTAATTAGGCTTACAGAGGGTGATCGGCAGTGCGGTCAAAACGTCGAAGGGGCACTACAGGGTTAGTTAGATGCTGAACTGGGAGACATGAATAATGTAATACATGAAGACGCAATGGCTGTGTGTATCATAACTCGCCTCCAACGCCGCCTAACAATGGATGGCCAGATAATAAGACCCTGTGATCATGATAGGCTAGCTCTTTACGTCCCGATGACAATGACCGCTTTATTGTTCCTCGTTACATGTCCAACTGGTGAACGGACAACCAACTTGGCTGAGGAGTGGCAGTCTAAATGGCTATGCGCCCTGTGCAGGTAGTCAGAAGTCTGTGTCTTCTTCAGGGACTCTGATGACAATGCACTTTTGTGTGGAGATTGCACATGACTTTCCAGGGGCCATTAGCTCATCGGAGCCCTGACAGCCTGGCCATCATTCCACCTAGACACCATGGGTAAGGAACGCGTGCTTAATGACTAGCGATTGCATCATGCAGTAGTTCTCAGCCGCTGTTAAGCTTATCTCGCAGCCAGGTAATCCACGTTCCACTAACACGTTCCCGACCCCAGCGATAGACAGCCCGCAATAAACCCGCACCACTCACAGGGTTCTTCTCAATGGCCCTTGTGGTTGGTACAGCGTCAATTCAGCTATTAAAGAGGACATCGTATCAGACAATCAAGTTTACTGGTTCCATTCTTTGTCCCATCTTTCCGCCCAATCGCAGTCATCAATTTCCAAGTTTTCTAAGCCCAATAACCGCCGCATCAGTGCGACAGGAGACCTCAGGACTGCAGCGTACCTCGTATAGATTCCGATTTTGGCTAATTTTATGGTTTGATAGGAAGCGTGAGGGAAGGCCCCAGACAAACGGCAAACGGGAATTCGACGCGTCGTCAGGGTTTTGTGGTACAAGAGTAGTAAACTGAAGATAAACAGAGATAGCCACGTGTCGTGACGTGGTTTCTCATCGACAAGCCATGCCGCTTTGTCTTGACGCCAAATTCTACCAATGTCCGTGCGATTTGCCATCATTCGAGTTCCATGTCACATTTGCAGTCGATAAAGATGAGCTACTTACAATTGGCGAGAAACGTCATGCCCTATCCACGTCTTTCTACACGGTACTAAAGGTTGATTAGTATTTAAAACTTTTTAAGACCCTGGCCATGCAATAATGCACGAACTCGAGCTGTTGTCGGATATACGCCAGTTATTTTAGTGCACCCGTGTCATGCTAACTGTAGTATTTAAACTCCATCTTAACTCACCTCTTTCGACTCCGATAAATAGGAAAAACGAATCAACTACACATCAAAGATACATTTAAAGCAAGATCATATCTGGTTCAAGTGGTTAGCCCGGAAGTGCTCCGGACGGTAACGTTATCTGACACCTCCTTATGCTCATAGGGATTTTTCGCTCTGTGATGCCTAGGTAGAGATTACAAACAGTGGCGCTACTTGTTCAAAAACGAGTATGGATACGTCAGGTTCTGCCATGGTTGTCATTTATCGTTCATTCTAAACAGATATAGCCTGCGCGTAGAAAGGAACAGCCTTCGCCCCATCGGCTCTACCTAAGCCAGCACAACGCACCATGGAGCCAATACTTTGCGTTCGTAATGCAAGCCCTAAGCGGCACATACCAAAGCTGAAAGTCGCTTACGTCTTTGACAGGTCTGACCCCCGAACTGACAAGAAGATCGGCCTTATGCAGCCTGACATCAGTGATTACCTTGGCCGTCTGCACAGCATCTCCAGGGGATGGCTCCTCATCGGCCTTCTTCTGAGCCTCTTCCTGTCGCTTATCGACCCCTTCAGCCTTGCCTTGAGCCTGGAGATGAATTGATAACCGTGACCTGTGGTTGGAGGCAGGGTTGAGGCGCTGGTTGAAGAACTCGATGACCTCAGGTTTGGTCAGCAGCTTAATCTGTGCGGCATCGCGCTGGGCTACGTAGAATGTCAGTATATGTTCACCACGAAAAGCATGCTCTCTGTTGGCTTACCAAGTTCGAAGTCGTAGTATTCGTTCGTGATCTGGTTCCAATGACGAGTGGACTCCTGGTCCAGGTTTCTGAGCTTCTCTAGACGCCGGACGATCAGACTTCGCTTGTGGCCCTCGAATTCTGTCTCGCTCATCTTCTCTAGAGTGTCTGCATATCTCATGAGGAAGGCTTCGATACGCGAGTCAAGGAACTCTGGTGTCATTTCACTCTGGATGAGAAAGCGGAAGCCATAAGTCGTCGAGAAAGCTCGAGGTCCACTGAAAACGATATAGCCGAGCTGCTCCTTAGTCCGGAGCTGATCAAAGGCTGGCTCATGGAGCATCTGATCTAAAAGGAGAGTCTTGGTCCGAATGTCGCGATCTTCTCTGCTACCAACATAAAACCAAGTCTCGACGCAGTGGTTAACGTTGGCCGGGTCCTTGAGAGTCTTTCTGAAAACGTAGTTGGAACCTTTTGTCAGAATGAGTGACCTCAGGATAGGCCACTGGGCCCTGGGCAAAACCCGTGGTTTCAGGATGGACTCGACCATATCGGTTGCTTTGAGAGCATCCTCCTTGTACATGTTACCATGTACGTACACTTCGATGAAGACCTGGCCAAGCATCTGCTTCTGGAACAGCCGGACACCTTCCAATGTCACACTTGGAAGCTCTGCTGCGAGCTCCTCCACTATAAAGTCCCGTTCGGGGGCATTGAGCCAATTGGTGTAATCGCCAACCTGGTGATAAGATGATTGCAATTGCCAGTTGCTGTATCCTCGGATCAAGCGCTCCCTGACAATCTCAAAACGATCTTCCTTTATATCCAGGTCTCGTATTGTCGTGACGACTTGTTCCAGGAGCACGGGGAGCTTATCATTATAGCCGCTAACGTCCAAGAACAGACCGCGCGAATCGAGACTGACGTTGTATTGCAAGCCAGCCAGCTCCGCGTCGTAGGAGTACTCCTCGAGTGCATCACGGACGAGCTCTGAGAACAGTCGAGCCTTGACGTTGTTTTCTGCCGAAGCGTATATGAGTGGTGTCTTCAAGCTGACAATAACATTGGCGCGAGGAACCCAGAAGGTATCATCCTTCTTCCACCATGTCCTGGCAATGCTATCATTGCGAAGAACCCGGGGGTTCAGCGCCGGTTCGGCCACCTCCTTCTTCTCGACCTCGAGCTTGTTGGGGATAAACTGGTTTCTGAGAGGCAGGTGAAGGGCAGGCAGTCGGTCTTTGGGAGAGACTGCAAAGGCTCTCTTGCACTCCTCCATAAGATCTTCAGGGATCTTCTCCTGTCGATATTCAGTTCCGTACCACTTTTCCTTCTGGTTCCAGTTGCCAGGATAATTGCGCGATACAATGACCATGCGGAAGTTATCCGGGCGAATCGTGGCAAGGGCTTTTTCGATCTCATCAGGAGCAAATTCTCGGAGACGGCTATGTTCACTGAGTAACCATTCCCGAGGAAGAGGCTTTTGCATGACCGAGCTGATTCGGCTGGTGAAGCGACTGGCGGGCGTCTTCTGCTTGAACTTGAAATCAACGTCAGCCATTCCCTTCTGCTCCTGAAATATCCACTCCTGGGGTGGGCTCTCACGCAGGAGAGTGATGTACTGGAAAAATATCTTGACGATTTCAGGGTAGTTCTTAAGACCTTCTTCCGTCAAGCGAACCTGTACATCGAAGATACCAGGAGTACCAGGGCAAACAGGATAGGCGCCGGCACTAAGGCCATTTGCCCAACCCTTGGACTTGATATGTGACATGATACTTCCAAGGCCTTCATGCCCGATGAGATGACTGATATATCGGCTAGGTTGAGTAGCAAACATAAACTCTTCATCGATGAAGGGAAAATACAGGTTCAGCTCTCTCGAGTCCATGACGGGCTTCGCGAAACACTGCATACCGAGATCGCTTTCCCTGTAAGGAAGTTCGCCTGGCCACCGGTTTGGTGGAAGGTTTTTGTTGACGACAGGAGAGAACAACTCGGCAACCCATTTCTGAAGCACGTCAAGCGGTTCTCTACCCAGAACAACCAGCTTCATGCGGTTTGCCGAGTAGTGTCTGGCGTGGAACTCGATAAACTTGTCCCTCACATTAATTCCACGTGCCTCAGGAAGTGTCTTGAGAACGTCAAAATTGCCGGTTGAGAAGTGACAAAACGGGTGGTTAGGGTTGGAGAGAGACTTCTCCAGCTGATGAAGTCTCCATGTGTCATTCTGAAGATTCTTTTTATTCTCTGAATCAACGGCTTTCAGTTCTCGGTCCAAGGTCTCGGGTAGAAAGAGCGGTTCGATAAAGAACTGAGCGAATCGATCCAGAGCCTCGCGCAGAGGAGAAGGGTTGGTATCGGAAGGATCCTGGTCATTGTCCGGCTTGGCAGAAATATCGAAAAAATAGTTCGTCGATGTTGGCCCAGTGTAAGCATTTGAGCTTCCCGAATTGGCAGAGAGGTATTGACCGTATTCGTTCTCAATTGGGAATTTCTTGGTGCCCATGAAAAGAAGCTGTTGACAAGCAGAAATGTTAGTCCACTGTCTGTTTGTATGACATCACAGATGTCGAGTTAGGGCACTTACATGTTCAACCGCATGCGCCATGCCGGGGATATCAGACTCGTCGCTGAAGTTTCCCACATTGACATCTAGAGCAGCGCTGGCCTTATCGGTCTCGGGGTCATGCACCAGGAGAGCCTCGAGCTCATTGCTAAGTCGAATAACTCGATAGTCGCGATCGTCGAGGGAAGGCTTCTCGAGAGAGTCGGTAACAAGCGTCACCGGTATAGGGGTCTTTGGTAATGAGGAATCGTCGGCCACTGCGGTGACGCCGCCGTCGTCTCGTTGTGAATGAGGCATGCTGAAATGCAGGTGTCAAAACAAAGCTTCTCGATATCTGTTGGCGTGATGAAATAGGACCGGAAGAACCAGGGAAATTTGAGATCGATCATATGTTCTTGCTAATTCTCGAGGCAAGATGCTCGGAAGGTCGAAAATACATCTACTCACGGTAAACGCTGGGCTGCGGGAAGTGGAATTAGTGGAAGTTGGGGATGGACAGTGCTGGGTCGACCTGAGGAATCCAGGCATCAAAGAAAGAGGAAAGAGGCGATAAGGCTTTGACATGGGACTAAAAGATCTACGGCGGCAGCCTGGACTGGCCCGTACTTTCCAACGACCACGATTTAGTGAGAAGGCGATGGGACACAAGCCTGTTACACGTTTCCTCAGCGGGCGCGTTCATGAGTCCACCCAAGCGAGGTACCTCAGTACCATACGGAGTGCAGGCTTGTGCAGATGGTCGGCGGCCATTCCAGAGTACCTCTCAGCCGGCTGCGGTGAGTGGCAGGGGTTTTTGAGGCTAGCTGATGTCCTTCGCTCGGTTAGGGGGCCTCAGGAGGAAGATGAAACGAGCGAAGGCTGGCTAAGATTGAGGACGTAAATTGCTTCTGGCAAGCCATTTCCTATTCCAACCGACCTCGTCTCAATTGCTGTGTGCTTGCATGTCTTTCTTCTCTTTGAGACGAAATCAGGGGCGGCTGCAAGGTTGGCGAGGATCCCCTGTCGAGCGCGGGGTGAACCAAGTCTAACGACTTCTGTTAGCGGCGTGACTGGCCCCTGTCGAAAAGCAAGGATGGCTGGTGCCGCCTGTCAGAGCGGACCATCCAGAAAAATGTCCCATCTGTGCGAACCCTGTCTCTCTATTGAGGAGGGCTCGCACTGTACCATCCACTGCAACCCATCCTCTGTGACCATGGGTCTGGGGCTAAATTGGTAGTGCCGGGGCGTTGGAGCTTGGTGGGGCACGTTGCTGACGATGCCTTGCTGCGTGGCAATGCAGATAACGCATCACAGAAGGGCTGGAGACGAGGTCCAAAGGCTCCCCAACAGCAACGCCAAGGATGTTCCGGGAGCAGACCGGAAATAGAATGACACCAACAGAATTAGCACGACAATTATCGCAATGTTTGAGTTGGCCATCCTTACACAGAAATGTTTTTCGGCTGCTTTGCAAATCGCTCCGTGTCTCGACATCTGTTACCTATGGTGTTCAATTAGCTAGCGTCTGCGGTGGTCCAGCGGAGCGCCTGTCGGGTCACCTTGCTAGAAATTGTAGGCCTCCTGTGGGACACTGGCCCATCTCAAGTTTCTGTTGTTCTGTACTTGCCTGTTGGGGGATGTGCCGAGGTCGTACTCGGGAAGCGGAACCACGATGCTGAGCGACAACTATTGGACGTTCCGATATTGGCTCTCTGTGTTTTCGATGCAATAAGGAATGGAATTACATTCTAAGCTTCTGGACAACGGCCGGCGATTTAAATACTTCTTGACAACGACAGAAGTCTGCCTTACCCACTGCGCCTCCTCACAGCCACTTTCAAGACTGACTGAATCATGAGCTTGTGAATGATGACTCGGCGAGGCACATAGGAAGGCTGATTCAACACGTGACTGTAGTGTTCGGGGTAATAATCTCATCAGGATCTTACTTCCCAGCGAATGGCCGCAGATTAGTGTTTTCTGGTCGTCGAAACCTTTTAGCCATTACATGATGGTTGTTTCCCACTTGGTGTAATCCTGTGGTTACCATTCCTGGACTATTCCGACAGAGGATGACACCTTTCAAGACTAACGATACAAGTGCTGGGAGCACCTAGGAAGGAATCGGAAGCTGTGAAACCAAGTTCGGGGTAGCTGGCACAGATAAGAGAACGCAGTGGCATCCCCTCAATAGAGGCTTCTGCGATAATCACCAGACCTTATATTTCAATAGCTCTTGTAGCTTTCCCTCGCAAGTAGAGACCCCAAGATCAGAATACCTCCAGCTCCTCGCTCTTGACTAACTCAAGATGTTCCAAGACAGAAATAGCGGCTAGATACACAATGGCGACAATACGCCAAAGGTTTGGCTCAAGGAGCTGCCAAAGTCCCCCTTCTCGGCATTCCGTCTTCAGCAAATCGACCATAGCACCTATCTCTTCATCAATGGAACAAATTTGATTCCAATTGACAAATACCTCGTGGTAAACTACAACATCCTCATTGGCATGAACGACAAAGACTCTATCAGCATTGCCCTCTTCGATTGCAGCTCCGAGATATTGCGCGTCGGACTCCTCAAGCAGTTTGCTCGGGTCGTGGCCAAGGCAACGCCAAAGTTCACGAGGATGTATGATAACAGACACGAATTCCGAGCAAAAGTAGTCGCAGGGCTCCTCGGGCTGAATGCTTTCAATCCATGTGAAAATTGATTGCCTCCGGGCATCGTGTTCGAGATTTGGTGGTATGGATGGTATAGATTTGCTAGTCGGCATTGCTGTCCAGGGCCCCGGAGTTCCGTCTTTGCTTTGAATGTCACTATCTATAATAGTCACCGCGTCATCAGATGGCCTCTCGGCGGGCAAGTCATCATCCTGACTACTTTTGTATGGAAGGATAAAAGATGAGCGTGGAGTAGACTGCATTGGCGGTGTTGAGATCGCTTCATAGTTGGCCATTTTGTGCTGGTGAGGATCTAACAAGAAAGGCAGAAATGGAGTGTGCTAATTTGTGATGCTTTGGTATTGATCGTTCTCGGCGTAGCAAGCATCAACACCAAGACAGTGAAGAAAAAGTCTCTGGTTCTTATACTCAACTGATATCCTTTGTACCAGATAAATCACGGCAGTCAGGGATCCTGCCACCCAATATGCATCTACCCCTGGTATATCTCTCCCAGCGTCTAATGACTGGAATCAGTATGATATCTTTGGCAGTCGGATAAGGCTAGCAGTTCCCATCACTTTTGTATCAGGTTTCTAGCAACAAGATGGAAGGAAAATCTCTACAGTAGCCCTAGCAATGAGGGTCTTTCATCATATTAACGCACATCAATCGGACGGGATCAAACATCGAGAGGTACCTCTTCACTGGTATCGGCTCGTACCTTTTCATCATGAAGCAGCGACCAAGTCCTTCTGGTTCTTCAGGCCGACAGTTGTAGCTTACATGACATGGCTCAAACTCTGCACAGAGTTGACCATGTTGCGGCTGAAGAACATGGCTGCCGACTCCGAGACCCTGAAGATACGTCACCTAAGCGTTGCAGTAGATGTTGGCCAATAGCAACATTCGTAGCCACGTGAAATATGGCGGTGAGGTTTAACATCCCTGTCGAAACAATTGCTCGTTGTTGATACAAGCAATAACGTAGTATGTGATAATGCAAGCCACACTCGGCCGAGACTACTCACAACGAACCAGACCGGAAAAAAAGGGTTGAAAATATCTTTTCCCCTGGCAGTTTGGGGATGCAAACTGCAGAACAAGGTGTGGCGGCAAGAAAGGCCATAAGTCATGGGTAGTGCTCGTTCTTGACCGCCTCAAGTTTCCTTATGATGGAGGCAATGATTTGATATGTCACTTAGCTATGAGGCTGTCACTTGTTCTCTCTATAGTGATACTATTTTTATCATGAAAACGCTGTTCTGTGTAGACGACAGCGGTGAAGGAAAGAATGGACTTGCACGGGGAAATAACAGAGCAACGGGTCGAATGGCCTTCGACCCTTATTCTACTCTGATGTCAAGTTAGGTTTGTTCCACTGCGGATTATGTTCCTGAAGTCGTATCCACAGTACCCCAGGTTCTTTTGAGGCTCTACATTTTGGGATTTTGTTTTCGTAGAGCTCTTGCCCCGCGACCCACGCACTTACTGGGGTACCCCGCACTACGCCAGTTAAACAAACACACTATCATATATACTTTCTTGTACCCGGACGATAGCCTAAGATTTAGGTGCTTCTGATTTTGCGTGTTAGTAAGCTTGAGCCTTACTGATAACCTCTGTGGCCATCCGTCGAATAAGTAGAAAGATATTGCTTGACGCGGCTATAGGCCAAGATTGAAGAATCAAATTCCCAAGAGACTTTTATTGCACGTTTCCATTCATTCATTCCACAACAATTCGGTGATGGTACATATTTTACCGAATAGGTACCATGATAAAGGGAGCCTCCGTTTGTCTGTTACTCATACCAGAACCATGTCTTGACGATGTTGAGCATGGGCTTGACGACACCCTTCAAGGAGTATGAGCAGTGATATGCGGGTATTCTTGATATAAGTCCTCGATATAATTACCTTGCCGGCATTGTCTACCATTTTATAATCGCCGTGCCTCTACATATATGGCTATGTTTCCCCAACGTAGGCACCCTACACCAGTGTGACGCATATGTGCCATACATTTCGTGTTCTATACTACTAAAATAATAGATTTGTTGACATTGGTCAAGAAGTCAACCTTGAACGTCATTGTATTATCTTGATCCCCTCCAGCTTCCTTTCCACGATGACATCCCAAAGTCGAGGAGCTTCACCGGACTTCCCAGCAAAGTGTCTTTGACCAGACCCATCCAAGTCATCTTATCATAGAGCCCGCTCTGGACCGTAAGATGGCTCGAGGCTTAATCTGTGACTCGTCTCTAGTTGTAGGACAGTCTCGCCCTTTTAAAATGTATTTCTCAACTCCTGCCAACTGAAATCGGACTCGTGAAGCTGCTCCTCATGGCGCCTCATGTTGCTGTGTCCGCTAGAAGCCTCACCGCAATCACCATGAGACACTTGACGGTCTTCTCTCTAGTACTGGTGTAGCTTTGGATCCGAAGTTTGCTGGGTCAGTACAAGGGTGATTGGCGGTAACAGGCCATACTGGCGGACGACCATCCGTATCTTCCATTGAAAGCTCCGGCTTGGGCTCTGGTGTAGCAGAGTCCTTAAGACGCGCTTCCAACACGTCTATTCTCTTTTCCAATCGCTCTATATGTGCTAAGCAATAGGTATGAGCTTTATTGTTACTGTTTATAATATTTAGTTATCACTTTAGCCCAACGAGGTTCTCCTTAACATACCTCCTCGGCGCTGGGTCATCGTATATACAACCAAGATTCTTTTCCCTACAGCTTTGGCATGGTCTGGCCTCGTCGCACTTGACCTTCCGCTGCCGGCATTCTTTGCACGCCTATCTCCTGTTAGTACTTGACATTTCCAGAGTACACAAGGTTGATACCTGGAGGCTCCGTCTATTCTTTTTCTGGTCCCACGGAACGGCGGATTACAATCAATAAAGCAATCGTCACCGCCTAGTGCATCATCGTCAAGTGGGCGAGAGCGTTTGTTGGATAGCTTCATGGCCGGTACCTGAGCGGCATGACAAGCCGATACCAGCAATGAGTTGGCGTGTACTGCGGGAAGTGGTGTTTGAGGATAAGCATTGGGAAGTATTGTTGGAAGAACAGCCATTCTCACTACTTGACAGTGCTCATCGGCTTGGAGTAGTCGGGTGCTCTCTGTGGAGCCATGTAAAGAAGGATTTATGCTCCCGGAAAATGTGGGAGTAAATAGAAACGACTGCGGTTTGGCCAAAACTGACCCAGATCGGCCAGGAATCTGTGAAAAGGAAGTACCTATGAGAATATAAGCGAATAAGCCATGTATTTGGCTAGAAACGTCTATGACCTTCATCGAAAGGAGTATATTTTGAAGTCGCAGAGGGCTCGCTCGGTGGTGTGTTTGTATCGGCCAGTGGCAGGATCTCTGAGCATGGAGGCAGAATGCAATTTTGTTCCTTCATTTGTAACGAAGGACAGTGGTTTGAATTCGTCGAGCAATATAAATAGACTATCTTCCTTTTTGTTGAGTTTAGCGGCCAGGTATGACAGATATAATTGCTGCATCTATTTGTGGCTGGTTCTGGGATTGAGCAGAGTTTCGAGTCAATCAAGGCAGGCGCTTCTAATATTCAGAGTAGGTAAGAGGCCTGGCCGAGAGCTGTTCGCTAAAGCTATGGGGTGAGTAAAGAAAAAATGTACTTCTTCATCAACATGCCATTCAGATTCCTCAGTCCGTATTCGATGGTTGTGAAGAGGGTCTTAACACATGATGTTGTGGATGCTGAAGAGTTTTTTTAAATTACAGAAACCGTTGGGATTCGTGGGCTTTAACAACACAAGTGCATGAAAGGTTCATGGGCAATTTCAGCTCGTCGCACCTCACGAAGTAGCGCCATACCTGGAATAAGGGATGGTTACAAAGCCCCTGGTTTCTCGATGGCAGAGTTTTCGTCCCCAACGTACCGAAGGGTTACCCAATCATATAGAAGGGACGTTTAGCATGGGTGATCAAAGCACTGCTGCCTAGATGTGAGCGGCTAGAAATAGAAATAGAGAGATGGATCTTCTCGCCAGCATGTCCAAGCTCGGTAGCTGAGGGAGCCCACGCGTTCGTCCCTCCAGTAAGCCTCAACAAGCCTACACTGATTTTGGATGCAACTATATTCCCAAAGTGTTAATGAACTGAAGCGCAGTTAAAGCTTAGTAGAAGTTTCACTATTGATGCTCTTGAAGCAAAATGTAGGTTTGAGGCTGTTGAAAGTGGTTGTGGCTGACATAGAGAGAGCTCTGGTTGATTGGGGTACGCGTCGGCCTGAGTCAGCACCCCATTAACAAGATAATGTCTGGCAACACACTTCCCAACGCGCCGCGCCCTTAGCATTCAATCCAAACACAATCACCATCATCGAAGCGCAGCGCATCGCTTTCCCACGCGCGCGCACTCGATACATGGAGGACACGCATCATCCATTGCCCATACCATAATCTCAGGCGCCTCATTCGCATCCCGTCGCGTCAAGACGAGGGTTCACTCTGCCTGGACGACGCCAATCTCTACCTTCGCACCCGGCCTCTGACGAACGCAAACGGACTTCGACCCTCAATGAACTACCCCAATACTTTGCCGAGTTCAACCGAAAGTTCGGGGCTGGTGACTACATCGCCGTTAACGACTTTCCCTTCTTAGCAAGGCTGATTACACCCGCCTCCACGACAAGATCCAGGCTGCCTTTGGACACTTTGACTATAACCCTCGACGCGAAGTTATCAGCTTTCGCATACTTCCCACGCTCCACAACTTGTCTATCTGGTTCACTGGAAGCGCTATCTTCAATATCACTCGCGAAATCTGACTCCAGAGCCGATAACCTCGACCCTTCACCGATAGCATCACAATGCTTTGTCTTCTCGAATTGCTCTGACCGATGTCAAGACAAATGTGAACAACAACCGGATGCGCAGTCCGATCATAGAAAAGTCAGGTACCCGGGCGTAGTTCTCAAGGCTAGACTGGTTCAAGACCTGAATGAGTTGCAACGGATTGCCAAACTATACAGCCATTATAGCGATGGACAAAGCTAAGGTCGAGACACCCGGTATTTGTTTGAACGATAGGAATCACTTTTCTGGGGTTCATAGTCCCATGCCAAACTCAGTGGTAGTTATAGAAGAGGTCTCCGTTGCCTCACTATCCAAACTCGCAAGTGGGCAGACTCGCCGCTGGATTTTGGGACTGTGTCGAGGAAAATGTTGGTTCTGGCATCTGTTTCCAAATAATCAATGGCCAGTCTCACTGTGTTTCAACACGCTTATAAGAGGAGCTGATAATGAAACTTGAAACAACGTTGATCAAGTCAGTCGATTCTCTGCGGCCAAAGGTTCCTGTGATAAGTGTGAGAAGCCTTCGTTGCGCAGCCTCTCGCGTTGTCATGGCAAGGCATGCTGCCACCGTGATGTCTTGGCTTAGCTTCAAGGTGTTGCCCGTCCAATCTAGCCAGTTAGCAGAATGGAGTGGTTCATGGACAAGCGAATCGTAATATAATCACCAATCAATATGGTATCTGATGCCCGTCGTTCTCGCCTCATTCAATCCTGAACTTGATCTTCCAAGCTCTGACAAGTGTCAAGCATATGCACGAGATGCAAATGGCCATTTCGATGCACCTTGCCTGTCAGATACGACTGGGGACCAAAAGGTATACTGCGGTCATCGAAAGAAGAATAACCATTTGGCTGGGGCTGCCTCGTCAATGGGAGATGACCCAGGGCATGTGGCAACTTTCTCAGGTTATGCTCCTCGCTGTACCGGACGACGAGTCTAGGTAGCGGGAAGTCACATGGTTTCATCTCTCATACGCATGCCCCCGAAGATGAACTCGTGGATTTCGCTGCGGTTTCAAGCCGTTTAGAGGACCTCAGCTAAAGCGCAAGAGCGAACTCGTAGCAAATCGCTTAGCTAATATAAGTAAAATACTGGGTAGATGTTACGTCACCGAGACCCATCAGCATTAGGTCCTCTAAGGGGATTGAGGTTTTCTGTATATCATCACAGTCCATTGTAGATCATTAGACATAAGAAACGCGTAGTCTGCGGCCTAGTGATGTATTGCTCTGCTTCGGTAACCCTACCAGACCTGTCCGATTGAGAAGAACTTGTCGAGCCTGGACATAAAACTCCTCGCCATCAGCGCGCGAAATGCGATGCTGGTGCTTGGACCATACCCTAAGCTCCTCATCCAGCCGACAACCAGACTTGCATGCCAACAGAGTATCTTGTCTAGTGCTGTATTTATGACATGTACTATTTGATCGAACTTTTTGACAAACTAATTCCATGCCGTAAAGCAAGGAGTAGCATGTTTTTGGGCCTGGCACGCTTAGGGTTACGTGGCACACGCGCTATTGTCTTCACTTCTGAAATACAACCCATAGCTATTCCAGATAAGACGATAAACATGGACCGGGACACAATTGTCTCTTTATTCATAGCCAAGTAGTGACCAAGATCTCTCTGGGCACTTTCCACTTGAAAACACTAAAAACCAAGTGGCTGTGATGCATGGTTAGTGGTTTCTGATTAGAAATCGCCACAGATCTGCGTGTCCGGCGCGGGCTGGCCCGTGGCTGAGGCAGGCTAGGGCGAGTGTACCATGTCTACTGCCTACATAATAGCAGCTAACTTAGAGTTTGATCTCCAGCTTAGGTAGATTCTGTCATCCAATGCATTAGACTATCGACTGCATCATCTCAGCAGCAGAGACTTGTTTGGTCCGCTTGAGCTACGCGGGGCGCTTGAAGCTACGTGGCTGGGCATTAGAGTACCTCGACCAGCTGAATGAAGATCACTTGGTTGCATGAGACCCCTTGCAGAAGACCTGACACTATCGTATTGTGCGACATCATGTGCCGCGGCATCGCCTAGCTTTTCGGCCGGACCATCTACTGTGTCTCCGCTATTGATCGAGTATACGGAGCCTTAGCATTCTTTTGAAGTGGGGTGATGATCAATATTCACCTTGATATTAGAATAGAAAGGATCTGTGACGTTCTCCCTTCGGTAATCTATGGCTATCACAATGCTGATTTGGGTTGACGACCACTCGTGGGAGCTCCAGGGCTGAAATTAGATGCTGTCGTTTCAATCAATTCTCTTGAACTCAGCCAATGAGATCCTCTGTACCGAATCTCGGGGGCCAAGGTGCAATTGATGATTCATCAAGCGTCTTGCAGTAAGAGCGGTGGATTCATGTAGGCTACGAACTACGATTGCCTATGCAATCAGCAGATCATCTGTATGTGCAGTCTCTATATGGACCAATTCGGCCTCTGATATCAAGCCATTTTAGGCCTTTGCAGATGTTCCTGTGCCGCTCGGTCCTCTGCAGTATGCAGCATCGGACGGACATCCAGGAACTATCTCTGAGACTTGCAGCGTTGATGTCTAAGACTTGCAGAGCTATTCGATCCAATCCATTCAGCATGATTCAGTTCCTTAGTGGCGAGGGATATTGGTGGTCAAGTCACTGTATAACAGAGGCCCCATGTCCTTCGACGAAACGAGCCATCTTCAAGTCTCTTCGTTCTAATTACTATTATCCCAGAGATATTGACTCTTCGTCTTGTCCACACTCCTCTTCTTTATTGTTATACTAAAATGCAGTTCGAGTCGGATTACATGAACTCCTCCTTCGACCTCTGCAGTCAGCCCATATCCTGTCCTTCCACCACCACCAGCTTCTCTTCCGCCTCATCAGCCTACGACCCATTCACTCCTATATCTCGACGATCGACACCTCATGAGTTCAGTAGCATGGACTTTGATGGTCCTTACAACTCTGTCTCCTACTGGGGGGAGAGCTCGCCCCTCCCTCAGCAATGGGCAAGTTCATGTTTGGCCCCATCAAACCTGACCCTGAGCATATCTCATTCTCCGACTCTCTCCCCAACACTCCCATGAAGCAAGAGCAACTCGGCTTCGAGTATGAGCACATGATAGATGTGAACATGGCACATCACGGACCAATAGGCTCATCAATACCATCAAACTCCTTTGGCATATATTCGTACTCTCCTGATGCTTCAACGGGTCCCGCCTCTTCCATGATGACACCAACTCAGAGTATCTCTGGCTCTGAGGCTGCCGAGACAGGCTCATCATGGTCTTGTGCCAACGATAGCCCCATCTCATTCTTCCCCAATAGCCAACTCTCAAGTGGCTTAGACACTTTAAATACAGAACGCCACTCTCAGTCACCTCTTGGTCACTACCTTCATGACCCCGAATCTCCCAACCGCATGCGTGCTCAAAGCAAATTGGTGGTGTATGAGATCCAACAGAAGAGTGCTGAACTTCAGCGAGCTCAGATTCGATCATCAAGGAAGCCATCGATCAAGCCTGACTCTGCTCAAGTTGATGTTGTTCGACGAGCCATGTGCAAGTGTGACTACCCTGGTTGCCACAAGGCCTTCCGACGAAACGAGCATCTCAAGCGCCACAAGCAAACGTGAGTAGTTATTGAGATTGACCAAAAATGAACATTTTCACTAACAAAATGCAGTTTCCACGGTGAAGGACCTAACCGTTTCTCGTGCGAGTTCTGCGAAAAGGATCAATTCAATCGCCAAGATAACCTCAATAATCACCGCAAGTTACACGCACGACCCAATAGCCGTAACCGCGGTGTTGAGTTTATCCCTGCTGCAGTCCCTGTCATTGAGCAAGAGGAGCGAAGCAGGAAACGAAGAGCGCCCTCAAAGTCCAAGATTGCTGAGAAGCGGGACTCCGAAAACTAGTTTGCATCGTGTTTACTTGCCTTGCTAGTGATCTAGAACCAAGGGGACGGTGTTGAAGACCTTTCGCTTAACTATGAAGTCGCCTGTGAACCATTCGACCTGTCCCAGCGTTTTCAGAGAAACCTGTTTAAGATGGCAATGTCTGGGTTGTTATGCTGAAGTCATCACGGGCACCAGATTATCTAGCTTTCACTACAGTATCCTGGACTTCAATAATTAGTTAACTTTCACAAACCATTAAAGCAATATCGGCCCTCGCATGCCAAGCATCTTTCATCTTTGAGCTTATCCCACCTAAACGGAGAATATTTATGGATGATTTATACCTGACATCCCATCTTACAGTAACTGCCAAAGCCTAAAACAAGCCTTTACTAAACACTGTGATACGCATTACCATTCATGCCGCTAGCCGGCGCGTGGCTTTTTCATAGTTTTTAAAAGGCTTTCCTCCATAGCCTAGTCATCAATGCTCTATAGTCCGTCGAAAAGAATAATGCAATGATGCTTCAGCTATTCATCACTAAAGGTTTGCGCAAGTTTAGGGTACTCCCTTCGGCGCCGCAGGGGGCCGTGTAAGAACGGCCCGGTCCGTGCCTGGTCTGAAGGATTCCTCCGGAACCTTAGAAAAGGTAACTTAAATGAATGCGGCAAACTGAATTCAAGCACATTTTAGTCAATATGGATAACGGGCCTGTACGCGGCAGGGCTTGACTGACTTTCTCACGGTGGCCACCATCGCGAGAGACTTCCTAGATCATCTCGTTTTGGTTCAAGCCAGTCGACAAGTGCTCACTTCGAGAATCAATGGGCGAACGCAAAACATCGGGGTTGAATGACACCGGTGGGGGGATTTCATCTGTCGAGGCATGGGAATGCTCTCGTAGGGAGCCCCAAAAGGAGGAGACTGGACATTCTCCTTTCGACTGCGGCTGGCAGAACGGAGTCGCTCAGTGGCCTTGTGAATGCGGCCTGAGATGCTTCTGCCTCGGTTGTGACTCCTGCGGGAAGCTGGAGCTGGAGGGCTGGCCTCTGAAGCTTGGTCATTGCCAGATGACAAATCGTCGTCCAAAACAATCCCAATCATGCCTGCATCAACAGCGCCAGCCTGTTGATGTCGCTGGGCGTGTTGCAGAGGGGCAGGAGGCGGTGGAGGGGGTGAAGCCAAATACCTGAGTTCCTTAAGAACAGGGGGTGCTGGAGGAGGAGGAGGTGGTGGCATAGGGTCTTCATGAGAACGTCGTCGCTCACCAGGGACTACCTCTTCGATGCGTCCAACACTGTTCTTGCGTGCAAAGCGAGCAGGGCGCTGGCCAGGCTCATCGGGAATGGGGGCTGACATGCTACGAGGAATAGGAGGTTGCGCCGGTGGCTGATAGACAGTGGATGGCAGCAGAGTGAGACTGAGCTCGGCAACTGGCTCTTCTCTCTCAGCAGACTGTTGAGGTGAGGTTTCTGGAGAGTATCGTTGAGGAAGGTCAGCTGGAATACTAGGCACGTCGGGCCTCGGCGTGCTTCCGGATTGATCATGGTTGCCCTCGATGATGAGTCGCATGGCTTTTGGGGTCGCTGGAAGTCCGATAACAGGTCCGTTACGGGCATACATGCTCCTTTGTGGTGGTTCAGTGGCACTGCGACGTGGGTAATCGTCTGGCAGCGGCTTTGATTCAGCAGTCTCAACCGTAATCACAAGAGCAGGAGAGAACTCGTTAGGGTGAGGGATTGATGGTGTTTGGGCACGCTTAGCCAGAGACTTGCGACGCTCCTCGAGTTCCCGTGCAGACTGCTCCTTCTTTCGCTGACGCTCGTCCTTCATTTGCTTGAGATCACCAGCATGCTCAGTTGAGGCAGCTCTGCCATGGATAGAGATAGAACCATCGAAGTTTGCCACCTCAGAGTTGGCCCTGCGTCGGTGTTCCGAAGCATCTTGCTTACTCGAAGCCGGTGAGCCAAGACCGCGGCTGCCACTGCGGCCGTGCTTGTTCATGAATTCCTCTTGGGCAGCCGTGGCTGCTCTGTAGTCCTCGTCGTCTTCAGAGCCTTGATAATGGTGAAAGGCAGCACTCAGAGGCAAGGGTGAGGAAGGAGAGCGTTGTGCAGAACTCTCCCGGCCTTGACTTCGGCCACGGAGTGTAAGAGCTGGTGGGCGAGAGCGGCTTCCCGGGCTCCTGCGGCGGCTTCCATGGCTTGAATTGCGGCTCTTTAGCTTGGCAGTTGATCCGCTAACCTTACGTACCGTGTTTGGCTCAGCGACCTGACCATGTCGTGGAGTGCTCAGGTTCAGCAAGTCCTCTGGAGACATGGGGATGGGGGAAGTAGGCGATCGTTTCGCTTTGGGCCAATTGCGAGCACTAACACGTCCACGTTCCTCAGAAGGTTCTCGGGAGTGTGCAGTTCGCTCTCGGCTTCCGGGACGACTGCGTGAAGCATCCCGAGTTCTTGAATGGCTACGCTGGCGACTGCGCTGTCTCTTGGAGTAGTGATTGGCAGCATCCAAGCTGTGGATGTAGTCTTCTCGGTTTCGCACAGCTTGGTGACGGAGACTTCTTCCAGCGCTTGATGCAGAAGTGACAGAACTTGCCACGGAAGCAGGACCTCTGCGGCGAGTTGGCCAGTGGTAGCGTGTAGAAGAAGTAACCGACTGCTCTGGAGATGTAATGTCGTCGTGAGTCGGCCCAGGATGCAGCTGTAAATTCACGCCCACAGGAATGCGGTCACGAGAGCCATTACGATGATTGCGTGATGCTTGTTGCATCTTCAACATAGTGGCCTGGTCGGGTGGTGGTGGAAAATCACCCTCAGTTGGTTGAACAACGCGTTGAGCGTGCTCTCGCATCATCATTGGGCTCGCAGTAGCAGCGCGCTGCAATGCGGTACCCATCATCATGTTGTCATTGCCAGATGGCGTTCGAGCATGACCAGATCGAGGCTCATAGTCATATGGCACAGCAGACAGCTCAGCAGATCGAAGTGCCTCCCGGTTGAGGTCTGAGGGGATCTCGCCAATGGACGGCAAACGCCCACGTCCTCGGGCAGAGACTGGGGTATTGAATCTGCTATTGTTTGAAGGGCGAAGGAAGGCAGTCGTGGCTTCATTGTTCGAGGCATGAGAGAAAGAGGGAGAACCGGCAGAGTCAGCGATAGGTGTAACACCCGCGGCAATCGGAGTTTGATCGCCGTCACCAGCAAAGAACTTTGACTTTTGCGTTTGATCACCAAATGAGGTGATGAGCTTGAGAGCAGAGGTCTTTGCGATGCTGCGTTGGGGTCCACGCTGAACACCAGGAGGTGAGAGAGGCGGACTTAGAATCTCGGGAATACTGGGAGTCATAGTCTGGAAGTTCAGCTGCGCGGCGGACGGAGAAGTCCAAGGCTCAGTAGACTCCTGGTCGGTGCAAGCAAAGCATCGGATTGCTAGCTGCTGTTGGCCATGTTGAACTGCCCACTCACCCCATTTCCTGATAATGGCAGCTTGTCGCTCCCAAACACTAGGGGCTGAGAGGCATGTGAGGATCAGCGCCTCCATGTAGCGCTTGTGAGAGATATAGACTTCGACGGCGTCGTTGTGGTCACCCATACCAAGCATAATTGTAACTGCTGCGTGCACGTCACCAGCCTCAAGTAGACGCTGGACGTATGTATGGCCAAGCTTCTGTTGTGAGGTATGGCCGCCAATGCCACTCAGAGCCAACAACATCCAGTCAGAAGAAGTCATGTTCTCAAAGTTTGCGTTCATGATATTGGGATCGATATCACCAAGCCATTTCGCTAAGAGAATGTGGCTAGGAGATCCTTGGGGATGCCTACTCATCTCATCCCTAATCAGGTCTTCAACCTCTTTGTTCCATCCGAAGATGGTGTTGAGCATTTGACGGCGCAGGTCATCATTAGTGAGACGAGCACTATTAGCACCCATGGCATGCTTGTAAGGAATATCACTAAGGCGTGCCCTAGTAAACTTGAATAGGTCATAGACCTTGATATCGTCAGGACTACGGGGAACTTCATTGCGCAAGCGCGAAGGTCTTCTTCGTGATCGGCTTGAGGCCATAGAAGGAACACTTGTAGTGCCAAGAGAGTATCCCATAGAATAAGTGTCCAAATCTCTTGTGTTACCGTGAGCACTGTTGCCAATAGTTGGTGACCTGATCGAGGTTCCAGCCGAGATATACGTGTTTTCTGACAGCCCTCTTGACCTGATAGATCCGGGGTAACGGCCAGGGGTTTGAGACGACCCAGCTGAGGACTTAGATAAGGATGAGAGCCCACTTCGGCTTGAGGCAGGGCTAGCTGATTCGTAAGGCTCGTTACCAGAGTCATAGGGTTGGCGTCGAGTTAGGCGAGCGAATGGTGATAGATGATCCTCGTCACTCTCGGAAACATTCATGTCAAGGGGAATGGAGCTCGTCTCAGACTCGGAGGCGATAATGGTAGCCGAGGTCGCTGATCGATCACCTGTTTCTTCTGAGACTGGAGACGAAGGGGGTAACAGGTTTGCTGCGTGCTGGACATTGGCGACCATGATGGCCGGTGAGTTCAGGTCGAATTGCTGCACAGTGTTATTGGGTCCAAGGGTGAACAACGTGGCACCTGGGCCATAGACGGCAAGGCCGCGAACAAGATCGAGAGTCGGGATGGGATCATGAGTGACGTGCTTTGTCCTAACATCCCATGACCGTGTTTTCCTGTGCAGATGTTAGTAATAGAGGGTATGCAGCTCAGCGCACGCGTATTCCAGGGCCTTTTATGGCAGCAGTAGTAGGCAAACTTACGAGTCGGAGTACTGTATAATGCGACCGTTCTTAGACCATCCCATCCAGTTGGGTCCATCCCTGGAGATCTCAGCCTTCTTGAGATTTCGGACCACCTTTGCAGGGTTATCGAGGCTCTGTTTCTTTGCCACGCTCCAGACTCGCAAGTCACCGTCACGCATCTGGACAGCAAGCATGTCCGACTTCTGCCGAGAAGAGGAAGCATGCCACGCGAGACTCACGATAGGTGACGATCCTCTAGAAGTGGTAAGATTGTGTAAAATAGTGAAGCGTGGTTGCAAGGTTGCAACAAATAGAGAGCCGTTCTGGTAGCTGAGATTGTGTTAGTGAGGTTTGAGTGAAAGGAGGACAAGAACTCACCCGATGGCAAACGTTCGACAATCAGCTGATGGTGCCAAAGCAGTCACAGCAATCTGGTCAATAGTCCTTGAAGAAACATGTTTAGATGTTGATGGCTCAAATATGATAATGCTTCCCTTTGTGTTGCCTTGAAATCGTTAGTCATGATCATTTGAAACTCATTCCAATAACTGACCAAAAGCCACATTGCCATTTTTCATCCACGCTGCGACAGTTAAGTGATCATAACATGCAAATCGAGAGATCTCATCGCCTGTCATTAGATCCCACACAATTGCTGTTTGGCCAGCATCGTAACTGACAACGAAGCGGCCACCACCAGCCTCACTCTGGTTATCGACCGCTAACAATTGAATCTCATCAGCGTGTTGGGAAAACCTTCGTTCGATGGTAAGGGTATCATGGTGACAGCAAACAACGGATGAACCCTGGGCGTACAAGAACATAGACGCAGTGGCGGCGCATGGGTCAAAGTACTTCAAATCGGTAACGGGAGGCATCGTGGTGTCTTGGACCTGCGGAATCCCACCGCCTGCTGTAGACATTCTGCTACCAGAACCCAATGGTTCAGTTCGATTTGGAGTAAGGAATTATGAGCCAGGAGGCCAAGATTGACTCAAGTAACGATGCTAACGGCTGGTAGCAGACCAAAACACAGGATAAGGCCTTCAGTCCTCACGCTTTACAGTCCTTAGGCTCGGAGAACAGTAGAAGGTGCGGTGGCATCACCTCTGACCTAGTGAGCATGGCAGTCGGTCGCTATAAATCCCAGGTCGTCCCATCGTGGATCTTCTTCGAAGAGCATACCGGCTAACAGCAGGCGGGGCTAGCACTCTCCACAAAACCAAGATCAGTTCCGTATCTAAAGGCGACGGGACACTTGTACGACACCCGCTAGCACTGGAAGAGTCCATATCTCGGTACGAGTAGGTTATCGTCGCTAGCTTCCGTGGGCCCCGTCTCGCAGCCAAAGTTCGCAGCGGAAGATTTGGGAGGCAATAATTCCTCCGAATCGCAATGACTTCTGAAAAAAGACTACTCTTCTGCGAAATCGGTCAACAATAGTTCATTCTGTTACATGGAAATAAGCGAACGTACAAATGCATCAACGGTCTTCCATGGTGCTGTTGATTCTGTCATTCAGAAGAAAGGGTATGATCCGAACGGAAAATCCAGCGCGTATCAACGATGATCATTGGTCAATTTCTCAACTGCCTCGAATACGCTTTGAACCTCGTCTATTTCTCGGACGGTGCGTATGATGCATACATAGTCTCGCTTCGCGGCGTCTGGGCTGTGTGGCTGGTTGATCATCATTGTCATTTATCCGCTGCCCCTCGCCAGCCTGAGTTTATTTGCGGCAACTTGAGCAATTGAAAGTGGATATCACGGGCTCTTGGCCATGCACCGTGCTCGCCGGCCATTTCAGCACTCAGTGCAAGGCAAAGATTGGCGCTCAAATCAAAAGTAATGGGCGTCTGATCCCGGACCTTCTAACGATGGGGATGAGAATTCATGCTATGGTAGGCTAGCCTCGGGGGGATACACGACCCTTGATAAGTTTGGCTTACACCATACTCGCTGGCGATCCACCGATTTGGGGGTCGTTTTTATCCCCCTAGGTCAGCCACTCGCTGTTCGACTTTAGCGCCAACAGCATCACGGACCATTTCATCACCTCATTCTAGTTGACGATCGTCACCTCTAGTCAGAGTACGGATAAATCCCCTACCTCTATCGACACCCACCGCCAACACTGTTACCTTTGACCCCTAGTTCTTATCACAAACTTCACCCATCGCATGATCAGGGCTCTCAATTATGTGCTTTCGGTCCCATGGAGCTTGCCGTCAAATTTGGCTCCCGAAGCGATAAATGATGTCTCTGACATTGACAGGCCGTTGATCTACTGTACTGTAGCTCTGTATCTCTCATTCGGAAATTGTTCTGGGTCAAGAACAGAATCTTCTTCGCATGGATACATGCACAAAAAATGAATGTCGAAGCTTTTTCTCAGTTATGCCGCCAGTTATGCCGCCCATTGGTGCCACTCTCACCCTCATCCTTATCGCTTCTCTTCTCGTCTACAACATGCAAGCGAGACGCTCACCGGGGATCCCGGTGAACGTCAAAGAGGGCACCCCGCATGCTTCCATTCTACGGTGGGCAAGCCCCTGTGCAGCCCTGTCATTTGCACTAAGCATGGAGGGGCTACTCCTGTACCGAGTCTAGCTCGTGAAAGATCTGTCTCTGCACTGTGCCATGCCCGATTGTCTACCACGCCGGAGATAATCGAACACTCAGTGAGACACGAAATGATTCAATAAACCTGACCTACCCGGCTGCTTAGTTGCCTCCCAGCTCGAGCCAACGGGTAGCAGAGCTTACGCTTCTAATCAAACTTGGGAATTAAGGTGTGCTCTACTCTGTTCCTTTGTGTGGCTATTCCGAGTCGCAATAGAGTCGTTTGACGCGATGTTCCTTTTATCCTCTGTGAACAGGTAGAGAGCCTGGCGTTGTGTTTCCAAAGTCATACGTCACATGTTTTCGATTGCTTGGTCTTGTGCAACCCACTAACCATAGCCCAGTTGATCGTTGCCAGGGTACATCCTTGGAAATGGATTCCCATTGGCGACAACGCCCGCTTATTCCGGTTTCCCGGCCCTCGAAAGTCGTGCGTATGTAAAATCAAAGCGCGGGGCCTGCAAGAAGATGCAGTCCAACTCAACCGATCTATCACATATCTCAAACATGTAGATTCCATCACGTGAAGTGGATTTGTAAAATGTTTTGAACTGCCGCGATCCCTCGGCAAGTTCGCGGTACAACCGCTCAACTACGTCGGAAACAAAAGCTCAGAATGAAACCAAGTGCCGACAGCAGGGATCAACCCTCTGTTGAGATGGTAGAGGTCGGCATGGGAGGTACGAACAGTAACTCTCAATAAATGCAGCATGGAAAGCGGATGCGCATCCAAAACTGGGTCCAGCATGGGCTAATTCAGCTCTTTACATAGTCTGATGATGCCTTGCTTCTTGTAATTCGCTTCCTGCAGGAACGGGTGTGTTCCGCGGCTGACATGGGGTCACAAGAAAATCTGCATGGACCACGGCATGGTTATTATGGGACTATCTTGAAGAAGATCAGTTCTGAAGCTTTGCAAAAGCAATTAAAGGTTCGTGCCAGAAGAATAGTGATTTAAGCCTGGACGTTTCCCGCTTTGCGCAGACCCGGTCTCCTATATTGCTACGGAGTAGAGCTTTCTGCAATTTTTCAGATTTTGTTCCTTTCTCATCTTCTCCCTTGCTATAGACTGGACATAATTGACTAAACATCTCTTCAACAAGCCCAGTTCTATTCAGCTGATTTTATCTCCTATCATTGAAGCCATCGAAAATAGTTATCTCCGAACCAATTTCTTACTTACATCTCAAACCCGGGCCACTCACCCGCTTTCCTTTAACCTTTCAACATTCGAAGTTAGCTTTACGGAGCACCTCAAGTCAGAATCACTTCAACCTATCCAGTTGACATTTATCAGCCACTCTGACAAAACATGACAAGTGGATCGTCGAGCCCAACCCATGGGACGAGTCCCAGGCTTGCGGCAAAAGATTCGACAGTCGCATCGCCTGTTTTTTCACAGCCATCGCCAGCGTCTACCGGTCTGTCTGGAGAATTTGATCCGCCGAAACCGGCTAGCAACCAGGACAACGAACCAACTGGCAAAGACAGAGTAAAGCAGGTTCCCCAAAAGATCTTTGGTGTCCATAACATACTCAACCCTATGGAGTCACGACTACTGGCTTCAGGGAGCAATGGTCACCTCCCCCAGCAGCTCGTCCTTCTGAATCCGTGACACCAGGCCAGGCAGTTGGCTCAGTCTCTGGGTCTTTTGCCGGCGCACGAGCTTTCCCGCCAGCCCAGCCTGCATCAATTCCTCTTCCAGGTATGCCCTTAGCGCCGATGACACCTATCGGAGGACCTTCGTCAGGACGCAACTCCCCAACAGCTTTCCCATTTCCTGCCGTGAATAGTGCAAGACCACGGGCGAGCCCGACACAGCATCCCCGAGCCATAAGTGTTAGCCATGTGCCATCTCGTGAATCTGATGGGCGGCAGTCTTTACACGGCTTTTCATCTGCCAAGCGACCGCCGGAAGACACCAGAACTCAATATCCCCATCTACATCCTTTGACGGGAGCACCCACTGGTCCTTCCTCGGCAATGTCGGATCATGGTAGTATGCATTCACAGCCGCTCGCTTCTCCTAGGACACAAGCTCCTCTCTCTACTTTCCCCTCCAGCCATGCGCCGGGTCGCACGCAACCGTCTCTGGGACGTTTTCAAACTTCATATTCTCCTAACATGCAAGCTGGTCGGCCCTTCCCGAGTCCGGGGCCCCCAAGCAAGTCCGCCTCGCCATGGTCGGAAATACTGCGGAGACATGGATCGGGAGGGTCCCTCTTTGGCGTCGAGGGACAGCAAGCCATGTTGGCACTTCCGGGAAGTGAGGCACCTATCCCTGTACATATGGACTTTTCGCAAGCGTCCAAGAAAGCAGACGAGAAGAGACAGAGAATTGGGATTTTTGGAAGATGCATCTGTTGGCTCAAGACGAATTTATCACATTTGTAATGCTGTCTCATGGATGGGATTCTGAGCGAGTCACGACGCAGCTTCAAGCGACGACGATTACGAAAAACTCAAAACAATTGTGCGAACCCCTGAGCTTGACGTGGACCCAGCAAGAATACAGTGGGAGGGCATGTGGTTAGCGATTGAGAGTATGGGCACACCTCAAGTCGGAGAGTGCATTGAGATAGTTTCATAGTGATGGACCAGTTAATGTAGTGCCGTGGGCGCTAGTCTCGTCAGAATCACTGTGACGGTCGCTGAATTCGAGTACACGTATGTTGAGTCCATATATCGCATGACAAATGCATCCAAATGTGAAGTATGAGGCGATTGAAGGAAGCATAAACATATGTTCAACACAGCATCATGCTGAATATGAAGGAATTGTCAAAAAGGCGTACGCTCACCAGCCAACACCACACTTGTGCAAGTGGTATACCCCTAGAAAATAAAATACTGAACAAAATCTAACTCAACCGGGTATTTGAGATCCTGAACGCCTTGTCTGTACCTCCAAATCCTCGCTCTGCTTAATCAATGAAGACCATTGACAGCATGCGAAAAGTCATTAGTCGCGACCCGTCAAATCGCCAGGTACTTATACATATAACGCCAAAGCAAGAGGGCTTCACATCACATTTCGGTTGGCGTAAATCGTTAATCGTGCTCGTTCAGCGTCCCCTCCCACCAACCAGCCTCGTATGCCAACCTACAACAGTCGTTTACGCCGCTGGGCCGCGTCTTCTTCGACCGCGGTTAGGTCCATCTGGTCGCTGAGTAAGAACTTCTCTCAGTTGCCGGTCGTCCTTGTCTTTGTCTATATGATGAACACGGACGTGTCTGGGAGCAGTCAGTATCATTACCATAGTCGAGGGGACATATCCAGCTGCAGCACCGATATGGCATGGCTAATTGACATACCGCTGAAGATTATCTGGGCGTGGATATTTGTGTTCCCTATCCGGGCAGAAGGGGCAGACGTAGCCTGGGGAGTCATGAACCAGGCCATGTCTTATCATCTCATTCTTTCTTTTGAAGCCCTTGCCCCCTCACTTCTCGGACAGCCTTTGACCGGACAATAGTGTGGCCGTATAGATGAGTGTACATTCATGTGAGAGTTGAGGAGATACTGAGTCTGGAAAGGCGCCGCATTGCATCCAGTAGCCGTGCACGTGTATGAGCCGGAAAGAGGCTGCGGATTTCCGACTCCATCATTGCTCGTATGGTCAGGAATTGAGCTTGAGCTGATTGAAGCCGATCTTTCAGGTGTAAAAATGGAATAATTGGTAGTCGGAGTCTCACCAGCATTGCTGCTACTATGTTCTGTCGGATCACTAGGATAACTAGTGTTTACTAGATAGGAGGGTGTACTTGCACATGTCGCTGTGTGTGGGGAGAGTGTGGAGAGTGTTCTATATTCACCCAGTGGTGAATAATGCGGATGTTGTTCAGACAGGCGCGTCAGGAACAGCTTGTCATACTCACCGAATGTTGAACGAAAAGATGGGAGAGACTGTGATGGAGGGGTGTTTTCAGACGTGTCTGCGGTTGTATAAACCCTATGACCAAGCGGCAGGAAGAGTTTGCCAGAAGAAAGTGGTAGGCTTCCTTTATTGTCGCATCTATACCTCGGCGCAAACATACCGCGGATTATGGGCACATCGCGGACGGAAAGCTGTACGTTCGTTATAGAACTATCAGATGTCGCGTTTCGAACCGATGCTGCGAGAGATGGTGGTGTCTTCGTAGTAGAAGCAGCACACAGAGTGTCTGCACTCAGGCTTCGGAGCAAAGGGCAGTCCATTAGGTTGTCATCTGCGGCCCTTTCCCGCCGCCGCGCTTGATCTGATGAGTTCTCACCACATGGAAGAATTCCGTGGGCAGTTTTGAGAGCTTCAGGATTGAGTCAATTCTTGAGATCTGAGGATGTATGCGTAAGTTTGAGGCTTGGAGAATCCATATCACGCGGATGTTATGTATCCTTTGTCGGGTTGGGCGGCCGCTCATTTCCTAGGAAAATTTCGATAGGAGAGGCACGACTCAAAGTCGGTAACAAGCGGGTCGAGATGCTGCGATTTCAGCACTCAATAACTACCGAGTAAAGGCGGTTGAGGCTCGCGACGCGAGTGAGGTAGACTGATGGCGCGAAGAGACAGCGGAGATGATAGTGTATTCACCTATCGCACTACAATTCGCGGCATTTGGGAGACTCTGCCTACCCAATAAACGAGAGTAATGCCGAAAAGGGATTGCGGCCTTGTTGCGTTCGATGAAATTGTATCACGTCTTCTGCAATTCGTTATGGTCGATTTGCGAAGAAAGTGAGATTCCGCTGGATTTGTTGTTCTTGTTTCTTTTGCCAACAGCGACATTGGCCTTCAGGCTTAACCTGGATTGGAATAGTGTGGTCGGCATTGTAACCAATGGGAGCTAGTCTAGCTAATATTGAGGAATCGACGTCTTTCGTGGAAACCTTGCTCTACCTCTGAATTTTCAGACATAGGAATCTTTTCAGACTTCTCCAACTCAAGAGGAGATATATGGTCTATAAATGCATCGAATAATACATGGGAAAGTCATGTGCTACTACATTGACTGTCGGAGAAATGTGCATAGTCTCATCCGAAAGGCCTAGGGTAGGGCATTTTGGGTCAGACAAATGTCCCGAATCTCATGATGGTGATCCAAAAGTAAGCCCCCTCAACCAAATTTGCCTTAACCCAGGCTGCTAATACCGACTAAATTTTATAGGGTCCGGTATTGATAAGTACGTCGTTGAAAAAGTCATGATCTTTTGACAGAAACGCAGGGAAGATGGCGACAAATCACGATGGGCTCATGCTGCGAAACTCATCGGCTGCTACAAAAGTCCAGAGATGGAGCGAGGCTGGATGACTCATACTGGCTTTTACTTATCATTACGCAGAGTCACTTTCAACCATCGCCAAGAGGGTAATCGAACTGGTCAATTCAGATTGTAAATTACATGCCGCAACGTCAAAAGCAAAGGAAAGGAACACCACTCTATGGTCCGCGACTGCGCATCGCCCGGGTCGATCGATATTGTAGCTTGGGAAGCTCCATCTCGACATCGATGCCCTCGTCGGCTTCCATAATATTTGGATCCACAGCCATAGGCGCCATGGGATCTGCTGGGATAACAGGTTCGGCAGCTTCGAGCTTTGCGGGCTCCAACTTGTTCTCCTCCTTAGTGGGTGTCGGGCTGCTTTCCTTGAGGCCAACGGCCATATTGCGGCGCGTACTTATGGGCCGCCGCGTCCGGGCTTTGCCCATCTCGCCTGTTTCCTTTGCTAACTCAGGCTCTTCGCGCTCTACCCGCTCCATTTCTGTCTTGGCCATCTCGAGAACCTTAGTTAGTCGTTTCTGTACTTTGCTGATCTCGTCGTTGCAGTCACCATCGCGAAGGAACTGATGAGCACCGTGCTCACACATGCTCTGCACGAACTCGAGGCCCTTGTCTAACATATCGTATACGTCTGGTGGTTGGTCGCCAGCACCGGGTCGGGATATTGACATAGGACCAAATCGCCTGCTGCTCATGTATCGTAGTGAAGGGAGGGCGTCGTCATTACTTCCATCCTCTGATACGTCTTGCTCCGCAAGCTTTTTGATCTGGGCAACTCGTGCGGCCATCTTGGCTTTGCGCATCAGGTTTCGACTTGACGAGACGAACCTCACGAGATCGTCAAAGAAGCTCTGAACATAGCTATCATAGTATACAATGACCATGCTCCGTGTTCGATAAGCGGTGGGGGCGTCTTCGTTGGACATCATAGATGGCGACTTGGGCTTCTTCCTGTTCTGGGCTCGTGCTCTCGCTTGTGCGGCTTTGATGATCTCTTGTTGCTGACGAATGGAACCAGGGCTTGGGGTATGCACCTTGGGTGTTTCAGGCTTGACGGGTGTCTGTGCTGTGTTGTCGCCTGCGTTATCGTCGAGGATGTCCTCATTCGCTGGAGCCTCGGCATGAGCTACTGGAGGATCATCTTCAGGCCTGAGTGATTCGGTCGAGCCTTTGTTGCGAAGCGGCTTTGTCTCAGCACTTTTGCCCTCAGCGGCAGCAACAGCGGCCAGCTCGGCCTGGCGTCGGTCGATCTGGCCGCTGAGGTCGTCGAGTCGCTGTAGCCAGTCTGGCACATTGTTGACGAGATTCTTGAGCGCATCCATGGCCATGATGGATAGAACGGAGAGATATAAATACAGGGAGAGGTATGAAAGGAATAAGATAATAAGTTCAATGTGGCGCGGTTCTATGAAAAGAAACGTAGACAATTGGGTTGAGCAGTATACAATCCTCAATATGGTCGTAAAAACAGAGAATGGATGAGGAATTGATCATTGATTGCATTGACTAGACCATTCTTTAAATGTCTTGAGGTACGCAAGGGTCTCCCGTCCCCTACAAACCTTCCCGTCCTGCGCAACACTTTCGCGAACAGCGTGGTCACCCCTGTCAAGCCCAAGCCACTACTCGGTAGAGTTGTCTCATCTCCCACCCGCTTTACTCCCCGAAAACAGGGAAGCTTGTCTGTGCTTATTCGTGTTGGTGCTGGGATTTTCCCAAGGGTCGTAATGACCAGGATACCCCCGTCACATCGTCACGCTACTCTTTTTCTACGCGCGACATGGGCCAGGGCACACGGAAGTAATCCACCCAACGCTTGTACCTGCGCGTATCATTTTGCACTGACAGTCAATTGTGCATATGCAATGCGCCTCTCTCGTGCAGTCCAGGTACAGACCTCCGCTTGGCCGCGCAATTGATCAGCGTTTCCAACAGGGGCGGAACCTAGCTCTTCTGGGCTGTTACGATCGATAGTCATCTCTAGTACAAATGACAGTAGAACGGTCAATTGTTAGTGCACAACAACAATTAAGGAACTAAGATACGGGGAAACTCTGCGTTGGCGAACAACATGGCCGGACCGCACGAATAGAGGGCCGGCGCAACACACCATGCGATAAGCCACGTGTGGAGGCCGAGTCCATGCACCAAGTCTCGGATGTTTTGGCTCGGCTGCTGGACCATGGCTTTATGTAGCGTGGCCATCCATCTCGCCCCATGAGGCGTGAGCCTTTACGTAGTCTTGCCCAATCTCCTTCACGGACTACGCGGTGGTCTTTTGATTCATTTTGCAATTGGCATACTAGCTAGAAGCGGCCAGTTCTTGCAGAAGTAACAGTGCGTTGGCAGCAATTCGGTCACTGTAAAGCCGAGGCGCTCATTCAGGTATCGCCGTAGCCAACCTTCCATTGGAGGATTGGATGCGCCTGTCTACTCCGACACCGTGCTTCTTTGACCAAACTAGCCTGCGTTGAACTCTAAATGAATACTCTGGCAATTTACAAGATAAATTAGTTCTTCTGACATGCGCTTCAACTGCGCCATGCTAGCCCGCCCGTCTAGCGACGCGATCGTTCAATCGTACAGCATGCCAATCGAGCAGGAAACTCGGCAGGCAGTGTAGGGTATCTTGCTTCTGTTGCTTTACTGCAATGGGAGGTTAGTAACTCGCGTAGTCCTCCTCGTCGCAGACAATGCCCGTGCGAACAAAATAACTAAATCTAGACTCACTTGGCCAAGAGATTGCAGCTTGTGATCATGCTCCTCTCTCATGCGATAGATTTGACCAAGCACTTCTTGCATCTCGGCACATGTTCGCTCAATGGTCGCATTACGGTTACCCTCCCTCTGCCAGCGCTGAACGTCGCGATACATCTTGTCATACCGACGTTGCTTCTTTTCCGTGTCATGGCAGAGTTTGCACACATCCCTCTCGGTCTTGGTTTCGTAGACAAGCTTTAGGCCGCACGTCTCGCCCATCCTGTATTCCTTGTTGCACTGTTGACGGAAGTGGCCCCAACGCCAGTAGCCGCACACCCAGCGCGTTTGATCAAAGTAGCACATCGCCGAAAGGATGTAAAAGAGTTTCAGTGGCGAGTCTTCGAGTCAGAAAGAGAAATGTGCACTAGTCCACAGCGGTCTAGCAAAACTTGTGATGGAAGGCAGCAAACTGAGATATACAACGACTGGCGTACACTGCTCAACGTGAGGGCAATCAACATTGGGCTGTCAGGTCAAAAGATGAATGATTTGTCAGAGTTGTAAGGGAACGACGTGAGGTGGAAGACACTGGCGCTGAGGCTTCCATCCACTGGTCCCGTGGCTCACAGCGAACTGGGTCAAATGGTTGGCTCACATTGAGCTGTTGGCTGGTAGATGAATCGACAAGTTGGGAGGTTGGATTGACCGCAAGTTGCATTATCGATTACCCAGTGCCGCTGCGCAAACAACCCTCCCCTAATTACTCTCTGGGTCATCATGCACGCTCATCGCTGCCTCTTTCATCCACAGATCGCTATCCACTTGGAAATAGTCTCTTCAAGAGAATCACCAGGTCCCTGTTTGTGTACAGCCATTCAATTGCGAGTTGTGTAATTTAATGCCAATCAATAATACCCTTCAGCAATTCAATATGCCTCGCTGGTACTTAATGTTAATTGGTGTTGCGACACATCTGAACGGTGCATCTGTCCAACTCGGTTGCTCGTGCTCCTCAGTTTCAATTGATCAATTCCGAAACAAAGATGGATCAATCTAACAGGACCTTTCTCTATATACGCTCCCAATCTGCTGTAGATGACTGATCCATTGTGACATCAAGGCCCCAAACTCAGCGGCTTCGCGACTTGTTTCTTCACTAACCTCTACACCTTCTGCCAAAGCTCTATGTATTCTGCCCATTTGCAAAAACCTATCAAGTCTCATTGTAAGCAAGTGGCAGCTGCGAAAGTCCTGGAAATCTACTGACCTAAAGACTGCAGCACATTTTCGTCCATTCTGCTGCCATCAACAAACATTCCAACCATTCCTCTCTCACTCAGGATCTGCCGACAAGCCAGGAGCAGTCTCGTAGCCACCGAGTCACTGCGATTGACCATACCTGGATCTTCATCTAATCTGACAGTCAGTCAATGTCAGATAACATGCCTGGATTGTGGCCGACCTTTGATGCAGATGCACGAAACTCCTCCGATGTTCTGTCCGATTGAGGCGGGCCATGGAATATCTGCGCCGCAAGGGCTCCCATTATTTGGAAAATATGTTATTGCTGCAGCAACCAGATTCTCCCCTTCAAGCCCGACTATAACGTCATTCATGTAGCAACTGTCCATAGTTTTGGCGTATTGGTCGCACCACCCAAACCCGTATCTCTTCTGCGACTCCTTATTTGCCATCTCGACAACCTTCTGATAATCTGTTTTCTGGCATGGCCTGAACGTCAAGCCAGCGGAAGCCAGATCAGGAACTGGATGGTCGGCAAACTTCAAGAGCCAGTCGAGCACCCGCCGCCCGTTTCCAGGTGTGGATTCCTTCATGTTCCAACCTCGTTTTTCGAACCACTCCGTATCGGTTTCGGGTGCAGGCAGGCCGTAAAGCAACCTTGGAAACGTGCTTCCAAGTTGAATGATTCCGACACCTCGAATCTTGTTAAGTTTGCTGACGACTTCGTCGTGGAGGAAGCGCCCAACACCTTGACCCCGAAAGTCTTTGTGGACGATGATAGCAGCTATCGATCCAATCAGTCGATCGCCGCTACTATCCGTAAACGTTGTGAATGTTGCACAAAATCCAATGGCCTGCCCTTGATTGGGTTCTCTGACCATGTAATGCATGGCATACCCATCACGTTTCAACAGAGAACCAAGAGCCGGCCGATCTAGATGAAATTTGGAAGGCAAACATGCTTCCCATAAAGCGTGAGTTTCTGAGAGATCTCTGTTGTGGTCCCATTTTAGGAGCGACCAAGGTGACGGAGGAGGAGAGTTACCGGCCGTTGGCGAGACCTCTGTTGTTGTGGGTCGTTCACTTGTCAAAAGAACGGCGACGGCTTGTAAGTCTGCCGCAAAGTATCCCGGACACTGAATGATAGTTGGGAAACCATACTCGCGGGCCCCCTTTTCCGAAACCTCACAGCAGGCTACAAGCACTAAGGGGCGTTCTTCACACACCCCACGAGCAACCTCGGCGAGTTCAAGCTGAAATAAACCTTCCTCTGTCGAGAATCCAGTAAGCGCGAAGATAACGACTCGTGATCTCTTGATGAATGCCACATGGGTGCCGGTAATGCCACTCTGCTTTGTGTAGGGAACATGTCGGATCCATGGATGTGTGCGCGCAAGTGCTTTACCGAGAGGCTCGAAAGGGTCACTTGCATTGGGAAGAGTCTGGTCTAAAGGGACAGCAGCAGGTGTTAGTAACAAGACCAAATCTTCTTCACCTAGGTTCTTTTGTAGGGGAATCAAGTCTTGGTGATCCCATAGCAAAGTGGCCAGTGAGCTCTGGCTTTGTATAGTTGACATCGTTGGAAGTTGAGTGTCATGTAAGGCTGTGATGTCTCCTAAGATCAATCGACTTATGAATAATTTCTTGGATACAGATTGGGATCTCTCAGCTTATAGTTGAACCATCCAATGGCCGTTTACTGGAAAGTTGGCTTAAGTGTCGAGGTCGTGGTGTAAATGTGATTAGAATTGATGGGGAAAGAGATTGTTGGACCGTGTGACTTACATTGCGGTGCACTTTTTATGACACTAATCAGCATGAAAAAGCCCCTGACTGTCAATGGCCCGGTAACGCTCTAATGTTGTAGGGCAGAGTAGAGAACATAGTCCCGGGTCCATTGATGTGACATCGGATACTTTTATCCTTTTCCACGACTTAGACAACACTGAGGCAAGGCGGTGAGAAAGTGGGATGAGGTATCTTCATAGTACAATTGTTTACGGTAGCACTAACATCGGCCTTGCTCACATAACCACCCAGGCACATCCATTGACATCACCTGCTTGGGTTGTGAGATGCTTCCAGATGTCCAAACAAACCACCCAAACCTGCTTTAATTCAGACCCCTTCGGACTGATTCGCGGCCCAGCCGACCATGCCATTTCGCGCTAGGCTTCCTCAGTCATTCTCAAGTTGCTAAGCACATTGATGGATAGCTTATCGTGGCAGCTGAATTCTCACCCTATGGTTCCTTCAAAAGCCAGGTACGCCCTCTGATACCGGTGATGGACCCTGTTCTTGAGCCGCATGCATCTACCTACACCTCAGGTTACATCACCCTTGAACAGCTGTGTGTTATCGCTTTTCACTGGGTATTTATTACGTTCTATCAAGACTTAACGCAAAATTGGTATTGCATCGTTCATGTCGTTATATATGACAGCCGAAGCTGAGCCACTATTCAGGAAAACAACAGCATTCGGTCATTCAGATCTGGAATGCCAAAGATAATCTGCTTTACATTTCAATTATTATTCTCTACCCGATTCTCCGCTTCATCCACAATATGGTCAGCTATTGCGCAATCAGTTCCAAATGATGTGATCCAAGAATGTACATGGATACACCAGCATTGCCGCTCGAGTGTAGATACACTGGCCTCTACGTACTGCACCATTCGCGTCTCGAAAGCATTTTAAAACTATAACCTTCACCGGTCGCCGCTGTCGCTGTCTTCTTCTGAAACATCGTACAAGTCCAGACAGTTTTCGAGAACTGCATGCACATGTTAGCGAATTCGGCCAGACTCAGGGCGGGACTGCAGTCGCTCACCAGCAGTTATTTGATCCTCCCATACTCCATATTGATAGTCCACCAGACCATGGCGCTCTATACCGTCACACAGCCTTATTAGTTCGTTTCCCATCTTTTTAATCGTGGCCTTTGAAACCAGACTTTGCGTTCTCGAAAGTTGTTGGGATGAAGTCATTAGGTCAATTTGGCGCTGGCCCAATCCGAGCCAAGCGTGGTTGAAGTCGTTCCACAGCTGAATACGATCAGCATGTAGGTTGGTATCGTCAAGATTAAGGCCTGGGCACGCACAGTAGTTAGCTCTGGCTTTCTTCTCCTCTACGATTCCATAGATAGTGTAATACATACCTAGATCTGCAACCTGAGACAAGAGCCAGCTAGTGACGCTAAGCAGTGTCTCGGATGCACTCTCAAGAGATCCATTCACTATCTCCTGAAATATGCTCCCTAACTGCCTCTGGTAACTGACCCATTTCTCTTCGAGGGCGCCTTCCGCATAGTCGTGGTTGTCTGTCATTGAAACATCGGCGGTGTCTGTTGCCTGCGGCATTGCGCTCACACTGGACATGCTGTTGTTCGCATAATTCATGGCATTGCTTTGCTGATAAACATTCCCGGATCCGCTTGAGCCCTTCGCCGGTTGCTGTAGACTCGGGCCAGCTGAGGCTCCAGTCTCAGACCCAAAGTAGCTCGAGGCGACGTCTGGTGGCATGATTTCCATAGCTGCAGGATGCCGCGAGCTGAATTGCTGCGCATCGTAAACTGTGTTTTGCGTGCTCGATTGGCCAACGTTATAATTCACCGTAGCTGCGGTGTTGTTGCCGCCAAAGCCTTGCGTTTGGCGGGAGTCGTGGCCGTACTCAGAGCCATAAGCTATAGCTGTTCCAGGCATATTTGCCGTCGAGAATGATGCACTAGGTTCTGAATAATAGCTACTGTAGTTACCCGGAGCCCCGATGCTTCGCCCTGGCGATGGAGGGCCTGCAAGGGATGCAGGGCGATATCGGTCGTTGGAAATCCCAGCGAGCGAACGGCGCTGTTGTGACGGATCGTTGAGTGAGTATCTTTGGCAGGGATTCGAATGGACCGGCGGTCCATTCTGCCTTCTCATATGGTTCGAATCGTCCATGCCCCAAGGACCTGTGATAACACACGGTCCTACTGTTGTTCTATGCTGATGGGTGGTTCGTAATGTTGGTGAATATAAGGCAGCAAGTTTCGGTGACCCGGGATAGCTGAACAACAAGCAGTGCGGTATCGTTTGAAGTAGTGTGCGTATCTATAAAGTTGAGATCTGACGAACAAGTTGAGAAATGCTTTGGCGTTATTGAAGTCATGTCAATGTCGTCGAATCGCCAAAGACACCGGCAGCCTCAGCAGGGAGTTGGATCATAGTCTAATATATAACGTTTGGGAGGATGGGGGTGACCGAGAACTGCATATCAGTCCAGAAGCTCCTATTCAAGGACTTTACGGGCCAGCACTGACTGTAAGCAGGCTACCATATGGCCGCCTTGCTTTCAACTTGTTGGTCTTCCAGACCGATAATGCAGCCTCGTTCCTACGTGTTCAATCGCCCACACAACATGCCATGGCTATGCAGAATAGGCTCTCACAGAAGATGTCGCTAGTTATTTAAGGAAGGGCCTATCATTCGTTACTCATGCGGTCGAGGACAAGATCCCGGCACCTTAGCAATGATGCTTGAAAATGTCACGCATTGGCTTCATTGAGGCGCTGGGTTTGGCCTCCAGCTGTGGATCCACCTCCCAGCCCCACGAACACAGATGCCACGTTTATCAATAGAACCCAATCTGAAGAGGGCGTTTTAGGGCCACGCCTGGTTACATTGTCCCACGCTGTTTGTGTGCATCGCGCCCTGCTAGCAGGCGAGTGACGGTATCATTCGTGGTTCCTTGCAGAAGCGCGACAGCGTGGAGAGCCAGTTGATGTGCTGCACTAACCCCTCCAGGCGCTACATCTCCGCTTCTACAAGAACAGCGGGGTTCAGACCCACGTCATTAACCCCTCCGAAGTCGTTTGTGACATGAGTCAAACTGCAGGAACACCGTTTGATGCATGACAAGATCTGCCAGCTAAGTCCTGTCTGCTGATTTAAGCTCTCAGCCACAAGTTTCAACTGCAAATCTGGATGACTGCACTACGACCAGAAAGAAAAGGCCAAAAGTAGACAAAAAGCAGTTCAGGGAAGGAAATTCAATCTGTCTAACAATAAATCTAGGGAGTGGCCTTTCCTGCAATGTATCCTGCAACCTATTTCCTTAGTGCATACCTTGCCGAGGGATATTGGCAGAACGGTGTCGCGCCAGAAAGTCCAATGCATTGTCTTCTAATACAGGCACAAATTGGAGCCTATGAACAGGACAGCTCTTGAGAAGAATAAGACAACAGCCAGCCTAGGTTGACAGCAGTTCTTACTAGAGATCATCGTACAACCCCACGAGGCGTTTGACTGGCGCGACTCCCTTAAGGGTTGGGATGCCCGTAATGGCTACCAGAGTTGATGTCCATTGGGAGCATGTAACCGTAAATCATGTAAGGAGTGAGTCCATCATCACTGGGGTACGTCTCCCGCTTGATGGCATCGGTAAAGTGCGTCATGGAAGGAAGTGTCATGGGCACTGTAGACGCTGTCATGTGGTAGGCATCAGCGGTTGTGACGGTTGGGTATGACTGAGTAGAACCGTAGGGTGCGAGGAGGATCTCATCGGGAGCAGGGTATGTTGAGTATGTGAACTGAGGAGGGCTGTCTGAGCGAGCCCGGTCGTCGTAGGTGCCAGAGAGGAAAATCTCGTCAGTAGGCTCCATGGGAGGAGTTAACTGGCCCTGTAAAGTAATAGACTTGCTGGGAGCTCCGGGTGGCGATTCTTGAGACTCGGGTACGGAGGGGGATCGCTTCGACTTGTTAGGCTTCTGTGGCTGCTTGTCGGACTCGCCATCGTCAGAAGAACCAGCACGGCGTTCGAGGTCTTCAAGGCGGCGCTTCAGCTTCTTTCCTAAAAGGAAATGTGAGTTGTGTAAACGGTCAAGACCATAGAGCGAGTTCAGAGCCCATAAGATAACATACGGTAGTTGCGTTGAGCAATGCGGTTCTGTATCCTTCGGCGCTCCGCAAGGTCTGAGATCTTAGTCCAGTCCTCGTCAGGGTTGGCAGAAGCACTGAAAGCGCTGCTTGTTCCCGAGTATTGCCTGGGAGGTGGAGGGGCTGCCGCGTAGGCGTAGGCAGGTTGTGTCATGAACATAGACATTGCCAAGGTGCTTTTACAGTGAGGGTACTGTTATTGCAGCAATACTCAAGTGGATAAACAGTGTTGTGATGGAAGATGGTGATCAACGTGCGAGAGATGTGGAAGTGCTGTTATGCCAGAGCCAGTGATCGATTCAATGATGGACAGAAAGTGAGATGGTAACATAAAGGGAAGAGACTGGGTATTAATACTTTCGTGTGAGGCATGGACTGTTGGAAAGTGAATTTGCAGCTTGTGATGGTTGCCTATTCGCTCTGTAAATACTGCCTCGCAAGGCGTTTAACACCTCTGTAAAATGCATCCCCGTCGTGAATTCTAGTTAATTCACCCTTGCGGTTGGCTCTGGACCTCGGAGGGGTTGAAAGCAACCAAAATCTTGTATGCAGTGTGCGATGTTTATTTCCCAATCGGTACCATTCCTTCACCCTGAGCCAATAGTTTCGCGCTGCCATGATTCTTTGTCGAGGCTGAGTAGCGCCCCAGCCCAGGGTAGCGGCAGGCAGCAGCTGTTTCAACAAGTATAGCACGAGTAGATGTTATTTTATTGAGACCATGAGGCCAAAGCATCTGGCTGCGCTCAACCAGAGGTATTTCGGTCGCTCCTGACACTTCTGAGCTATTTGCTACATCTTTCGCTGGCATATGTCTTTTTGTTTGGGGTCAGCAACAAGATCGCGAAAAGTATCTCATCGTTGTCGAGACAGTGACCTCTCAAACTCACCGCCTCCTTGACTGGAGATTCTTCTTTCTTTCGGAGATCTAGGCTGCGTAAAATTGTTGTAAGGGCAGGTCGGGTTGAGCCCATGGCCGTACGAAGGAAAAAAGCTCCAATGCTGGGCTGACCGAGGCCACCTGCCTCAACCTCACTTCTGGGAGAATGGGAAGCGTTAGCGAGCTTGCAATATTGACTATGGGAATAGCAGCACAGATATTGGAATCTTGCTTTTGATCGCCAGTCAGTTCTTAGTGAAGCTACGTCGACGATGACTCCAAATATCGTGTGGAATTGACCGCGGCTCCGGATACAAGTCGCGAAGAGCACTGCCCCCTGGACTTGAAGCTATTGGCCAGGCTAAACCGGCCATTCAACCTCGCCTCATATTCTAACTATGACCGCTTGTCATCCTCAAACATTACAGCATAGCTGTGTGGAGAAATCAATGGGCTAGTGGTCCAAGTTGACTCGAAGGCTGTTTCCGGCACAGTACAGCAGCTTTGGATCACAGCGAAGAGCCTCTAGAGGAGGCTCAAGCGCTTGTCGACTTGGCTTGTCGCAAGCTCCTGGTAGTAAGCTTCTGTTACAATAACCGGTCTTGAGCGGATTTTATAGAACTTGGCTTAACATCTGCCTAGTCATAGGTATAATTGACCCTGTTGTTCATCTGGGCAGTGAACGATATGCACGGCCATCTCAGCTTGTCTGGCCTCCTCAGATTATCATGCAACAACTACGACGAGGGGTCGACTTCACTTGTATATACATTAAGAATATATCAACGAGCTATAATTAATTGCAACAGAGATAAAAAGAACTACAACAGCAATGTGCTTACGTCAATGCGCAGTACGGCCCCTCAAGCAGTCAGACTGCTTCACTATCTCTCAGCAAGAGCCTCTATTGTCCACTACTGTAAAATCGCCATTAGATATGCTGCTTTTCTTACACGCCGAAACGCTATTCTTGGCTCCTTTTAACAAAATTTGTAGCAATGTCGGCCCGTACCCGTATATGGTGATTCTGTTCGATATCTGCCGCTGGATTCTCAGTACATACGCCCATGGTAGCCCATTTCACGCGTGCTACCTGTCTCATATAGCATGCCATTGTTGTTCGGTGTCTGGATGTGGTGATGGCCATGCATGTCATAAACCTCATAGCCACCATTGTGAGTCTGGCGAGACATGTGGTTGATAGGAGCAGGCTGGCCTCGAGTCACACTGTAGGAAACGAGGCTGCCCGATACAGGGAGTCCGTGAGGAGTCACTGGTGTTGGGGCAATTTGGGGAAGGGGATATTGGGGCACAGCTGTCATGGTGTTGTTGGTAGGAGGAAATCGGGATGCCTTGGTCTTGCGGTCAGCAACGGTGCGGGCTTTTCCTCTTCCCTTGATCCCTTTGTTGCTGTTCTTGTAGTGCGTGGCGAAGTACTCAAAAAGCTCACGATCCTCTGCGGTGACTTCCTCACCCGAGGCAATGATTTTGGCGAACTTCATTGTGAGCTCCTCGAGGGTCTTCTTGTGAATGTCATTTTGGTGCGTCTAAGAGCTGGTTAGAACATCCTCTGTTCCAGGGGCCACTAATGTATACCTTCAAGTTTCCACGAGTTGTGAAAGTCCCGTTACAATCGTCAAGAATGCAAATAAAGGGCTTGCAGCCTTGGTGGGTCTGTAGGTGGGCGCGAAGGTTGCCGCGTTGAGCAAAATGGCGATCACACTTGTCGCAAGCAAAGGGGCGTTCGCCAGTGTGACGACGTCTGTGAGTCTTAAGGTTTCCAAGTTGAGAGAAGGTCAGGTCGCAGCCAGGAAAGTCACAGTTCTAAAGGCGTTAGTCAAATTCCATCAGCCGGGGGTGTACTCACTTACATATGGCTTAACGCCAGTGTGTGTCCTGCGATGAATGTCGAGATGGGTCTTACGGGTAAAACTCTTCTGGCAGTTGGGGCCATCACAGCGATATCTCTTTCGAGCTGTCTTGTTGTCCATAGGACCTAGTGTTCCTTGACTGCCATAGCGTGCTTCGGAGACAGGAGACATTCCAGGAGTGAGTGGATTCTGTACTGCATCGACTTGCGGGTCTGCCTTGCGTTGGATGGCTTTCATCAGCTCATCCACCTCTGTCTCGAAGTTGATCTGGTCACCAGGATTGAGAGTTTCGTTGGAGATGACAGTCTTTGAGGCTTGCGGATGGCTTGGTGCCGGGGAAAATGCTTGTTTCGCATATGTGCGCTTGATCTCCTCAGCATAAGAGAGAACTTGGCCGCGGTTGATATCATTTCCCATCGGTTGATAACCATCGTACTCTAATCCAAAAGGCGTTGGGCGGTGCGGTGGTCTAGGCAGACCTTGACGTCTTCCAAATTGGTACGGATTGGGAGTTCGGTAGTCAGATACTGTGATGTTGCTCACTGGACCTGAACTATACGGTGTCTGAACCACGTAAGGTGTCATGACAGGTCGTTGGAGAGGACCAGTAGTGGTGGATTGAGAGTCAAACGGAATCACGTGTGGAGATTCCATCGTGGTATAGTCGCCAGGAAGTTGTTGCGACCAGCGCCCCCAGTTGGGAGCGTCTGAAGACTGAGCTGTAAGGGCCATTCCCAAATTCAAGTTATTGTTGCTCACAGAGCAAGACTAATAGCTTCTGTTGTCTGGATTGGTGCTCGAGGGAATACTTGGAGTGACTGGCGAAAAGCATCCAAATCTACGCAGAGAAGCCGAAGTAACGTACATAGGAGAGTACGGATGGTGGTACAAGTTTTGGGCAGGAGATTTGACCAAATAGCTGAGCAATCCGGAGGGCTCATGTATATATGAGAAGAAATGTGACATATGACAAGCATCCTGCCCCGAAAGACTCTCTCGGGAGCGAACTTAGTAATCTCTCTACAATGATTACATTGATTTCAATCGATTCGCGTGGCTGCCAAGCCGACGGAGGTGGTATAACGATCGATGTTGGTGGCATCATGTTCCCCTGCATAATTATGCACGCGGCCCGATGGGTCAAGATTCTCCCTCCCCTGTAGAGACTACCTACTCTCTGCCCCCAATACAGAAGCGCGCTGAGCAGATCCTCTTTACTACTCTTTGCTGCACCAATGATATACACTACGATCGCATCATGCTTCCCCCACGCCATGCAGACTCTCTAACCCCTGTGCGCTATTTGGCCCGTGCGGCAAGGTGCCCACTAAGTGTCGGATGTGCACATTGTGTTCCGTGTCTTGCACACCATCTCAGATCTAGCCGCCACGACAGGGGCTCTCCCTGTCTGTGTCCACTGTCTCGTAAACGGGGATGCGGAATAAGGATGTCGCACCAGGCTGTTAGCGTCGCGGGGCTGTAGTGGGGGATCATGTATGCAGTGCTAATTGAGGCGATATGCACACAGTAATGGTAAGTGGCCGCTAACCTTTTCAGCGTTAGCGGCCATCACTCATTGGTCCACCACGGCACATACACTGGCCGTTGTCCGATTGCATCACGGGTGAGTGTAGACGCCATCTTGCGAAGCGGAAAGTCTGATTCTTGTCACGCTTATTTCGAGTAAATTCTCCCCTTGAAGTAAAGTCGCATTGCCGGAGACACGGGACTTGATTGCAGCGGAATCGCCGCGCGTCTCTCTACTGGGCGTATAAGAACGGGCGGATAACTCATACGGGTGTGATATTCAGGCCAACATCATTACGGCACATTTAACACTCTCTTTATCGGTCCTGGTAGTTTGTTTGTCTTTCCTTTCGGCCAATCTACCCGCAGCAGCTCATCTCAACTGTAATACTATTCACTCAATGTCGTCCAACGCTAAGCGTAATGTCGCCAACAACGACCTAACTTCCGTTGTCGATTCCACCAGCGACTACACCGACTTCAATCTGCTGGATGAGGAGGATGGCATTTCCAACCACAAGACGGTTCCATCCTGGCGATTCTTGTAAGTACATATCACATCCCTCCTGTGAATTAGTATTGATCCTTCTCGGCAGTTAGCCTCAGCACACCATAGAAGCGCCGAGCTAGTTAAAGAACATGAAGATGAGCCGCTTGATTTCATCCTTAAGCTACAGCAGGAACACATCAGAAGTGAAATACGCCAATGCCTCTTCTGATGCCATCTCGTACTACAACAATACTTTTGGCCGTAGTCGCTTCCATTAGGTTGACTACCAGTGGCAATTCGCGCTTTGAACTTATTATTCTTCAATATTTACCGACTTCGCCTTGCCCTAAATCTGATTTCGAACCTCACCAATTGCACTTCGTCTTTCATTACCATCATCTCTTGTCTATTTAGTTTCTCTTTCTTTTCTTCCCCTTTTTAGGCTTAATTTTCTTATCCAGTGCCTGTATGCTAGTTAGTGACACCCATCATCAAGTCAAGATGCAATCTCACCTTTATCGTTGCTACATTTCTTTTGGCTTCTTCTAATCCTCCAATCGCATCAACGTCGTCATGCTGTATTCGTTTCTCAATTATCTCAAGAGCACTATGCAGCATACGTAAAATGTTTTCATCCGTCATATATTCGTTGGTTATCTCCGGGTCATCGCGCTCTGTGTCCAGCACCTCCAACCAACTCGTGATATCACACCACCTCAGAATGTGGCCGGTTATGCAAACCGTGTCTTCCAATCGAACAACAGCATGAACGGTTCCAGGCGGGAACCAGATGGTCTGCTTCGGTCTCAAAACCACGTACCGAACTTTGCCGTTATTATACCCACGGTCCTTACTCCAAGTCTCTCTCTCTTCCTTCGAGAAATTAGCCATGAACAAAAATCCCACCTTCCCTTGCTGAACTGTAATCCAGGTACCCCACCCATTGCTGTCGATATGGAAGTCGGAATTCGCCCCCTTGGCCTATAAGCAAGCCTTTCTCAAACATCTTATACTGCCACATCTCAACCGTTGATGCAGCGTCTCTTTGGACTGATTTGACGTTGAGGCTACGTTCCTGAATTAAACGAAGAAATTGGCAGTGGTATGATTCTAGGAACTTCGGGTGAACGTTTTGGAACGGGCATCGACAATCTAGTAAATTGCATGGGTCCTCGGGCGTCTCATCGGTAAGAAATCTATCAGCGACCTCCCCTATCGTGCTCTCCTCATAAGATAGGTCATCTTGGGGACGGCTTGAGGGCTGCACATATACCATGAGATCTTCCTCATATCTCCACTGGTCAAATGTTTGTTTGATAGGTAGTTCGTCTGATTGCCATTGATAATACTGCTGATTTTCAGCGATGATTGGAACCTTGCTATCAATGATAGCCGTTTTGCACTCCTTATCAGTCTTGCAAATATGCATTTCTATATCGTCTCGGCTTCCATCTGTGTTGGGGCGTGAAGCGACAGCCAGATGGGGATAAATATTCTTGGCGGTTTGCGCACCACGGGCGATTGCTTCTTCGCTGGCGCAGAACCTGCTGCTGAGATCTTCCAGAGCCTTTTTTTTCCATTCCTTGTCTTCTTGGAGGGTGTTCTTCGGTTTGCATCTCCACTGGTTCTTTTTGAATGCCATTTTGTGCAATGGGGGCAGGATGCTCCATCCTTTATCTTGCGAGTTTTCCTGAAATTATGAGTATCTCGCACATGCCTGGCTATGTTTGATTCCTCTTTCGGTTCGTCATGGTCCCATTGACAGATCCCGGGTCTCTCACGAGCTAAGTCTGCGTCGTGTTCACCAGTGACAATAATTTCGATCGGGCACTCGTTGGTGGTATTTGCTGATACCATAAGTGTAGCTGGGATGGACGTAGGTTACGAAGGTGCTTAGTAAGGAGGTGCTTGACGTTGTTTGAGGAGATGCCTGAGGAGGTGCCTGAGGAAGGTGCTTGAGGAGGTGCCTGAGGAGGTGCTTGAGGAGGTGCCTGAGGAGGTGCTTGAGGAGGTGCCTGAGGAGGTGCTTGAGGAAGGTGCTTGAGGAGGTGCTTGAGGAGGTGCTTGAGGAGGTGCCTGAGGAGGTGCTCGAGGAGGTGCTTGAGGAAGGTGCTTGAGGAGGTGCTTGAGGAGGTGCTTGAGGAGGTGCTTGAGGAGGTGCCTGAGGAGGTGCTTGAGGAGGTGAATATGGGTCGATTTTTGTTTCTTTGTAGTCAATACCGTAGTCGATACCCATGCACTCGCGGTACCAACTGCAGACCAGTGAGGTTGTGATAGTCCATGCATAGAGGCGCTATCCGTTTCCGTATCCCCGTGAACTGCCACTGGCTGTTCCTCAGGCGATGCTGCAGGATCACCAACATGCTCCCATACCAACCAGACATGGCTGCATTCCGTTCTCTTGTACCCTGCAACTATTCCCCATTCTCGAACCTGCATCGCGTTCGCAGGGGTCTAGAAAGAACGTCCAACAAGTCGAGCGTGCTACTGCATCCGACCTTTGCTTCGAATGAGTGTATTGCATTACGTACAATACACTTCTGGAATTCCTTCTAATTGGCTTACCCTGGTCGCTACAAGTTTACCACACACAGAAGATAACTGGAGTTTCTGGACAACAAGTCCATGAACTTTACGTTCTTGAAGTTCGTCGTGGGAGCGCTAGTACCAGGCTTGCCCATTCTTAAAACCGCACTGCTAGTTGGTCAGATAAACTGACAGGGGATCCACTCAACTCCCGAATGGTCAGATAAACTGACAGGGGATCCACTCAACTCCCGAATGGTCAGATAAACTGACAGGGGATCCACTCAACTCCCGAATGGTCAGATAAACTGACAGGGGATCCACTCAACTCCCGAATGGTCAGATAAGCTGGCAGGGATCTACTCCTCCATTTCTTCTCTCCCAGATTGTGGGCTTGTAGCGTTAAGTTTGATACAGTTCATCAGCTCTTAGCCGTCGAAATCTCGACGCATGCTACGGTCGCCGGAGAAAGCAAACTTAAGTCACAAATCAGCCTTAGTTACCTTGATTTACTGGAGCAATCATTGACCCTCGTCATTTTTACTACTATTTGACAGCGTCATTTACTGAGCAATGAGGGGATTAGTAAACGCGTAGTAAAATAATGGGCGATACGTAATTGGTTTCGCCATTTTCAAATTATGTATCGAGACCTATGGACTGTCTGGCAAAGTGCCTTCCTCAGTAATCTAAACTCTAACCACAGAACTTGTATATTACCCAAAGCCACGTTTCCTTTTAGGGTGGTAGGTATTTTGCAAACCGTTGAACAATTCAACTCCAATTGTCGAAATCCATTACTTCAATTACACTATAGACTCGCCGAAGCGATACCCTAACTAGTTTCTCCTCAGTTATTCAAAACTATCCACAACTGGGTCTTGTCCTGACGGACAAAAAACCAAAGAACTCATTGTATATGCTACACTGGTCGAGTCTCCCTCGACATACCTTTCCTTGCCTTTATTGCCTATCAAGCCTGAGCGTCCTGTAAGTGTTAGGTCTGATATCAAGAGTGTCCACGAAATGAAGCTACTCACTGTGGGCAGTGACTAACTCTTGAAGCCTTGCGACCGTGCTTTTTAGCTCTTGGCGTTGTCCCGATAGATATATATGATCTATATCATCCCAGCGTTCAAAATCCTTTTCAGGTTTGAATACCGAGTAATACCGTGACAGCATCACATTACAATCGACGACACCCTCCCCAAGCAGCTCTGCGGGCTTTTTGGGATGACTCCAGAAGCGTTGCTGAAGTGCATAGTGTTAGTAATTGAACGAACAAACAATACAAGGCAGGATAAACTATATGGGATCTCAAAGAAAACTCACAGATTCAGGATGGCGACACCAATGAATGTTCCTTCCTGCATCTAACTCTCGAACGTGCACATAGACAAAAGTTGACATGACAACTACAATCCAGATGGTGCACTTGCTTTTCGCTATTATGTTATTGTATGTCCTTTGTACCCACTGATCGATCTTGATCATTCTTTCTTCGAGTGCAACTGTCAACTGGTTCGAGATCATTCGTGGTATCGGAGTGACGCCGTACCAAGGCGAATCTCTATCCCTATCAACAGTCATACCCAGTCTCTCGGAGGTCTGTGGATGAAATCGCCACCCCCGGCGTAGCAGTCGGAGGATAGTGAGCATTTGAAATACAGCATAGAGAAGGGGCTTTTAGGTCAGTGTTTATTATTTATCACAAAACTGTAACCGTAGAAACTATACCTCATGAGTGTAAAAGAACACATCTCTTGCTAGACGAAGCAAGCCGGCTATGTCATGTTCATCGCTCTCGATTTCGAGAAACAAACAGAAAACACACTCGGATACATAATTCTCGATGTCCGGTGTATCTACTAAGCGCCAAGGAGTAGTTTTTCGGTCGTATATCTTTGTGCACTTTCTCCTGTGCGCCTGGATCTGGTGTATATGGGTCGGCGCAAACTCTCGACAGAAAACTTGGAGGACTGGACCATCTGCATAATGGACCAAAAGCGCTTCTGTGATATCGTGTGATATGACTTGATTGGTTTCGACTTCTGTGAGTCGACTGATATACTGCGGTGACAGCCCTAGGCCAGATATTAGCCTTAATAACCACCATCAAGAGCGATGAGATGTACACTTCTCAAAGGTTTTCAGCTCCATTATCGTTCCAACTCCACAAAGGAAAGCTCCAAGCCCTGATCTGTAACAGTTGAAACAGAGTTCAGGACAATCAGGTAACAACATGCACTATCCATGAGTCAGTGTTTTGGGTTTCGATGATTCAGCTCCAAGACCTACTTTGCTCTTTCTAGAACGGCATCTAGCACATGCCCGGCTGCTGGATCCAGGTTTCAGCCTTTTATTGCCGTGAAACTGTGTAGAAAAGGTATGTGCTACTTTCCTTAGTACTGTAAGCCATTTTCTCTTGTCGAGCTGATCCGAGCATATACAGGCATTGATATTAATTGCCTGGTCAAAAGTGGGCACAACACTCTCCTCACTGGGCTGGGAGGCCATTAAGGACATCCTTTCGTTCGGCTCTGTAGGGACACAATACCGAGAGGAGGGACTGTCAAATTGCGAGATAGTGGAGAACTTAAAGGTGGCAGGTTGGCAGAAGCTCGAATGGAGATCTTCATTTGGCAACGCGGCTTGGATGAAATCAAGCCTTGTCGCATCGTAAACAGAACTCGGTGTATCAAGGCTTCTGGATCGGTTATTGTCCCTGTATGGTAAGGCTGGGTTGGCGTCTTCTCCCGATGCTGCATGTACCGAAAACTGTTCATAAGGATACGTGAAAGGGGATTTCTCTGTCATTCTGTTTGTTTGCTGTAGATAGACTGACGAGGTTGGTGTTCCATTACAAGGAAGTGATTGCCGGCTGGCTATGAATGACTGCTCGTTTGCCAATTGCAACGCATCCGGCTCCCGTACAGTCGGACCTTCAAAAATATAGCCTGCTTGACCGTATTGTGAATGGTCTGCTATATCTTGCCCCAGTCCGCTCTGTGAGACCTCATTGATCACTGAGTCTCGCGGGCAAGTAGTGTAATCATCGGAGAGGGTAATGCCATTTGAGCGGTTTGCGTAGCTCGTTATTTGATGAAATAGCGACGTCGGGAAAGGGCCAGGTAGTGTTTGAAGAGAGGAAATGTTGCTGTTGCAGAGCGATGGGTCGTCGATTGAGGTGGAAGGCCTCAAGATGTTGATGGCGGATGCCGCGGGATGACTATGAGAGATAGGGCCTCGGTTAAAATTGTTAAAGTTGTATGGATCAACCACTTCTCCAAACAATATGTGGTTAGAAATCTCTGGATCATCGAGGTGCCAACCAGAAAGACCTTGTTGGGCTTGCAAATCGAACAGCTCGGTCGGTATAAGGCCAGCAATCTGTTGCGGATAACATCCCGTTGCTAACCCAGAATCATGAGTCTCGTCACGGACGCGCATATCGGCGGTGACTACTGTCGAAACAGTATAATCGTTCCAACTGCTCGCCGGAGACATATCGGTAGAGGGCGCTAAACTGGGAAGATACGGTGACGGAAGCCCTGTAGCCTCCTGCTTGCCTAACTGCACTGCCATCAGGCTCGCAGGCTTCTGTTGTCGTCGTGGGTATTGGTCATCCATTTTCTGTTTAATTGGATCCTGACATGTTTATTTGACAACGAGGCACTTGTGCTGGCCTTACCATGGGTGCCCTGCAGGCCAGCTTGCTTTGAAGCACGTGATAAACTCAGCTGATCAGCATCGGAGCTCGGCTCGGCTATACGGTGAATTCCGACGCCATCTGGAAAATCGTTATTGACTTCGACTTCATATGAGTTACAATGTAATGATCTTTCAGTAAATCCCCTCGGACAGTGATAGTTCAGAACTTGGATCAATGAGCAGTGCCATCAAGTGCCACTGCAGTGAGGTTCTTTAGTTTAATTTTGTCCTGGTCGCCGACATATGTCACGAATTGTTCAGCACCAAGATACTAGTAACTGTGAGGGTTCTCGAGCTCACCTCATGACGACATGCACGAGCTGCTATGTGCCGGGAGACGTTGGAGCTGTGAGGTATCTAATCGGATTTCTAACAGGGTGCAAATAACTGTTTAAACAGCGACGACATTTCGGACGTCAGGGCCCTAATTCACTCTCGCAAGCTGTCGCGTAAGCAATCGAGCGAAATGAGCTCAAACCTCGTCTTTGTTGCGACAACATAACTAAAACCTAGCCTGCCCCCACAGATACATGCCATACAGAGTAACTGTTCTACGTAGCCCTGTTTCCGTAATAATTGTCCAGTTTTCGTCGCGTTTTATCATCCAGTGCCTCAAATTTTGTCTGTCTTTGCTCAATGATCTTCTTAATCAAACAACCGCAAACCGTTACCCTTTCGGCAGAGTCGAAGAACTCGTGTAGTTTGACACCCGTTCTTTCCTCGTAGTCACTAGCCTGAAAGGCTAAATCCACCTTGTCGAGATCTTTAGCGATTTCCGCTGTGCGTGTTTCGGCTGTCTCAAACTCTTCCCAACTTGCCTTGAGAGGCGCGTCTTTCGGGAGCTGGGATTGTAGGAAGTCAATTGTGCTTGCCTCACGCCGAAGCTTTTCTTCCTTGTCGACACCGTCTTTATATGTGATATCGCCCACCAGGGACTCCGCTAAGTCGTGGACTACGCATCCTCGCACAGCGTCCTGGACCTTCACCATCCCTTCCTCGCGAATCAAAAAACAGAGAACAGCCATCGACCAGGAATGATCAGCAACAGACTCTACCTTAGTCTTCTCGCTACATGAATGTCAGATGTCAGAGAATCCACGATCTAAACAACAGGGAAACATACTCTATCTTTTGGTTCAACCAACCTTGTCGCTTTACCGTAAGGAGATTAGCAGCAGTACGCGCGAAAACGGGCAAACTTTTGCTGTCTCCTGGGTGTTGCAGGTGCACCCGTTTTAGCAGCGCCATAGACAGGGACCATTCCCCGGATTTAGGTTCTGTCGTTGTCGCCGGGACTTGGTCGATGGGTGGCATATAGGTGATTTTTTTGGCCCATTCCTTAAGACAGCCGAGAGACAGCATGATTGAGTCATAGTGATTCGTTGCGTTGTCGAGAGAGGTCAATAGAAGTATGGCGATCTTATCGACTTCTAGGACTATTTGGCTTGCCAAACTTTTGCATTGGTTCAGTTCTTCCAACAACTTCTTTGCGGTAATATTTTGGCAAAGCTCTACGTCGACCAGCTTCATGCCATGCACTACTGACAGTTGTATGCAATGTGCAATGTCCAACCCGGGTATTTCGTCGCGAGGTAAGGCAAAGCAGAGTATGGCCATCAGCCAAGAGTGTTGTGCGATAGAGGGAGTATGAATGAGCCGTTTAGCAGGATACTTGGCGTATTCTGGGTATTTCTGGGTCTTGCCTTTGATTGCAAGTCTGCCATATTTGATGACCTCTTCCTCAGACCAACGAAAAGGTCCGGAAGGTAGTGAGGCCAAGGACGACATGTTGGTGATGCTTGATTGCTTTTTGTAAGATGCAAAGACGAAAAGAGGGGTAACAACTTTTTGAAGGTGTTGTGGCGCAAATGCGTTGTTCCGTGCCGCCTAAGGGGTAACAATTTCGTATCGCGACTGGCTAGCCACTCTTAGCCATTGAACAGAAATAACCCCTCAGGACGATATGCCAAGAAAAGGGCCGAAATTTAATCGGGCGGAACTACCCTTGACCTCCAACCCTATTAGGATAAATCCTGGACTAACCATTTACCTCACCTTAATTGTATTTCTTCTTTTTATTTACGACATTTATTCACGACACTTACGATTCAGCCAGTAATATTGCGTCTAACGACCCAGAAAGCTACCAGTTTTTTCTTCGCGGTCAGAAAAAAGAATTAAATTGAATGTAACGTAGTTCCTTTCATCGTACGACTTTAACTTGTCGCCAGCTTTCGGAACAAAAATGCTGCAGCGCCCGCTATTGGAGAAATTTTCGCCGCAAAAAAAGCAGTAAATGTAGTGGTGAGGTTCCCGGGACGCTAACCGTTGTCATGAGAAAGAGATTTCGTAAGTATATACGGAGAACGAGGTGGTATTAAGTATTAATTCGGATGCAATTTCTTGGTGACGGGGCAGGGAGGCCAGCACTCCGTAATGGAGTGCTCAATTACCCCGCTTGGCACCGAACTAATAGCTGTTCCAAGACAGCGTCCGACTGGATTACTCGTTCTTGTCTGGCGGACGACGAGCTCCCACCTCCACGTGGTCTCCGCTGGGAACTCTTAGAGACAGCTTGACTGTCTCTGGGTGCCAAGATCGAGACCTAAATAGACAAAGCTGAGCACTGGGGGGAGACTGTAGGTACGCAGTAGCGAAAGAGAGGGCGTCACAATCCGAGAGAGCCTAGAATCACGAGCACATTAGTGGGAAACCGCTGTTCACATGGGCCGCCGAGCAAATGTAAATAGTGGTTAGAGAGAAAAGCGGGAATTTTGGGAACAGCTGGCCAACGTCGTTGACGTTGGCGAAGTGGGCAGCGCGGATCAACACTGATCCGCACTGCTTCGGCTATTCGCCGGACCCCGTTATCCGGACATAATCACTTAGACGATTACAGCCGAGTAGGATATAATCAAATCAATCAAATCAAATCAAATCAATCTGGGTGCCAAGAGGAGCTCAACGACGCGGTTATCCCCCTCTTCACGACGCGCCGATGCGTTGAAAACAGAGTCCCCGAACCTCACGAAACACCAAACAGTACAGCCGCAGTACGGGAGAGGAAGTCGTGCCCCTCTCATGTACGCCCCACGATGGAGAATGGACTCGGATACCCCATTTGTCCTGCCCGACAACGGTTCACGGTTTTCGAGATCGATAAGGACGCGCCGGAGCTGCGACGGAGGAGGTTAACAGACCTATTACCCAACAAATGGACTACGACAACAACACCACCAACAGCTCAGTACTTCAATTCGAAACACGACATATTTTACAACTTTACAGTTAACCTGTGCCTAGCAGACCGTTACTCCACAAGACGCGTTCTGACGCGTCTTCTGGTGTAACGTCTATACCGTGTTGGGTCAACACAGACCTGGAGAACATCAACGAGCAACCACAGACATTTCCGCTGCCACACATAGAAGCAAGACCGGGTCGGGGAAGGCCTGGCAAGTCAGAGACACAGAACATTTAGGAAGACTAGTATTGGAGGGGCTACTGCTCGAGCGGAGGAGGAAGCAGTTCTAACGAGGAACGAGCTTGTGATCTGAAAGCTGGATGTGGGAGCACCTGTACTTAGTCATACGCTGCATAGCTGCCACTAGAGCGGCTGGGACAGTCTATGAATAATAACAAAACTCGTTCTTGTCTAAGGTGAGTGTCTTCACAACAGCTGAAAGAAGCTGAGTGTTACCGATTCACAAAAAGATGGGATGCGGAGGGCGAACTACCAGTAGCGTTGCGTAACGGGGGCAAGCCTGTTGGCACCAGTGGCCATGCCCCACGTAGAGAAGGACACCGACTACCAGCTTTCATCTATACCTAATGACTTGAAGCACGATCATCTTACCTCTTCAAATGAGTCCTATCAAATCGGCGACGAGGGTCGGCAGCATAAGCGACAGAAGCGCCGTGCCAGTCAAAAGGGTCTCCCATCGCCAACGCTTTGAGATTTTTCAAGGACTGAGGCAATCATAGGGCCACCATCGTCGAAGCGACGATGGAATCCCGAATGAGCTTGCAGAACCAGACGAAGCAACAAAATCACTCCACGTCCCGACCGCTTCCAAAACCATCAAAAGAGTGAACCAAATTAATCCTCGGCTTTGAGTGCTTCCCGCCATTCAGTAACGTGCTCTCTATCGAGACCAGGCGTCCCAATATAGACCGCGATGATGCAGTAATGCAGGCAGAAGCCCAGCAATCCACCCAGTAGCGCAGCCTTCGACACCAACATAGCCCATCGCTTCGACCGATCGATTTCCTCCCTAGTATCGTCGTTCGGGGAGACGACTGACAATTCGTTGCAAGCATCTTCGTCGAGAACGAAAAGCCAGTGCTATTGAAGGAGGTTCAGCTCGGTAGAACGAACTCAGCTGAAATGGTGGATTGTGGAGTATTACTGGCCAGCGTTTGTTTCGGATGTCTTGGGCATTTCATGATATGGATAACACGAATATGTTTGAACTTCACCACCACCAGCCATTATTAGAGTGTGGCCATATTTCTAGCGCTTATAATCGAGTGGCTCGCCGTTTGCGAAGTCGGGAACGAGGCAAGTGCGACCGTGAACGTGAATACTATGAACCATTGTTATCTTGAGATGGGACTGGCCTGCCAGCCAGCATCGGCCTGCATCAGAGTGGTGAACCGTGACCTTCACAGCATGCAAAACGCGTTAAGGCCAGCATGGTCCGAGCTGGAGATGCGGCAGGGCCGTTGTTTGTGTCAAGATGCTAACGTGTGAACAGCATCCTGGGCGATGGGGATGCTTGTCGCTCGGTAGGGAGGAAGCTTCGTCGCATCTCGATGTCGCTCGGGAGGGAATATTCAAGAGAGTAGATGTCATGCGTCGGAGAGCTAATTGAAGAATGGCATGGATGGCATTCGTGTCGTGGGTAGTCAACAGCTTGGCCAACATGTTTCGCGGATGGTGTCCAAAAGGGCGAACCCATTTTCCGGTTGAAAGCCGGCTAACAGCTACTGGCCATGATCACGGCGACTTGTGTAGGGTAGATTGAAGAGCGAGACCTCGAGGCTTTCAGCTAGCCAACATGCAGGTTCCTTAGGAAATTCGGAATTTCTTGAATAAGAATGTGCTTTTCTTGGCACAACACTCTGATAAAACAATATGTGAGGACTAATTTATTAGAGAAACAGTTTGGAACTTCATGATCTTTAGTGTAAGTGTGCCCCGCAAGCGCGGTTTTTGTCGGTTTGGCGCGAAATGTACGCGACGCGAGGCAAAGCAGCCTTGATTCCCGTGAAGAACGAAACCGCATCAAGGTCATAAAAATCCTGTCAAATGGCAATGCGAACTCTACCACATTACCATCAACCCAAGTAATCTTAGGGTTCACCAACGCTCCCGAACTCGTCTGCCAATTCGGGATGTCAGTTTCCTGTTTGGGGACATAAAGGACGACTGATATTCCAGATGCTTGAGTCTCTAAAGTGTGAGGAGAGGTTGGAGTCCCTGTCGTCTCGGGAAGGACTCCAGCCTCTGATATTTGGGAAGGCTCCGGCTCGGCAGCAACAAGACTTTTTGAACTTGATGCCTGTTTCTCGCTCATCTTGCTGCTTCTGCCCAAACATAATGGCGGATGAGGTGTTTGACACCCTTTATCTTCAATCGCAAGCTCAGCGCGGCAAGGTAAAGCCGGTACCCTGGGTACTGGGGCCTCTGGTGTCTGTGAGGAAGCTAGAATGGCTGGTGATTGGGGAAGATTTGATGTCTCTGGTGCCTTGAAAAGAGTCCCTGATGTACATGAAAGGCTCGAGTCCATAGTAACAAGAGATTGCGTGCTTGATGCTGTATTCTCGGTTATCTTGCTGCTACTGCCCAGACATGATGGCACAGGAGATATTTGACACCCTTTGCCTTCAATTGCAAGCTCAGCGCCGCGAGGTACAGCCAGAACTCTGGGTACTGAGGCTTTTGGTGTCTGTGAAGAGGCTAGAATGGCTGATGGTTGGGGGAGATCTGATGTCCCTGGCGTCTCGAAAAGTGCTATAGTCTCTGATTTATAGGAAACGTTTGATTCCATAGTAAGAGGTCGTGTGCTTGATGCTTTGTTCTCGGTTAACTCTCTGCTAATCCTTAGATAGGTAGAAGAATACGTACAGTGGCAATTTTCAATGTCCTCGGATCGCCGTTCATGGTCACCAAAAGTGAAGAGATAAAATACTTCTGAAGCCACATGTTTCAGGGTTTCCAGTAGCAAAGCTGATATTGTCATCAAAGCTTTGAACATCGTGCTCACGGGTTGATTTCTGACGAGAATTCAGACGACAATGTTTGATCTTCGTCACGATCTTAGACAATGCACAAATGTGATAAAAGAATGATAATGAATCAAAGGGCTCTGAACAGAGGCTTGGTAAGTCTTGATATCGATGCAGTCGCCATGGAGTTTGCTCGCTCATCGGTAGTCCGTCTCTTAAGTAGTTACTTTTAACACACGCATGCCTTTCTTTTCTTTTTCCCCTTCGGCTGAGTGTACCCTTGCTTAGAGTTTGCATCTCATTTATGCATGCCTGCGAACACCTTATCATTACTACGCCCCGCTCTTTGTCCTCGACAGGCCGTGACGTGGGCCCCTGTGACGAAGGCCCGTGCGTTCGTTTCTTCTTCCGGCCATCGTCAGTCAGGGTACTTATGATCACCATTCGACCGAGGAGGACAGGAGTGCTTCCGACCGGATCATCTCGGACATGCTTGTATGGCCGAAACCACGACCTCGATGGCTGTTTGGGTGCGTTGCGTCCACAGATCCCGAATGCAGGCACTGTTTGGCTTAGCCCAATGGAGAGACACGGAGAGACGAACGGCCGGTTCAATCAAAAGCGTAGAAAGCATAATCGCTGAGCTGCTAATTCACATGCAACAGCAATCAGCTTTTATTCAAGTCCCTGCTGCACCGCAGTGATTTGTATGCAATTGCTACCTGGAAACATTCCCATTCTTGACTCGTAGCATTCTCATCCGGGTCGAGCCAGCTTGAAGTATACGAGGAGGCTATTTGGAGTAACTCAATCACGGCTTCCTCGTTTCAAGCTTCCGCGATACAGCTCACCGCAGAAGAGCGCCGACCTTGGCATCAAAGTCCCAATATGCATCGCAAATTGTTATCAACAGGAAAAGATAGGGACAGGGTCGCTAGCTAGACATTCAACGCAATTTTCCATGCTATCGAAGTTTGTGTACCATCTGTATTAACATCGGGCAGTGAGCATTCACCAACCCTTCGAGTGGTATCCATCATTGGCATTCTTGGAAAAGTATTGGTTCCAGCTGCTCGCGTTCACATCCTCGCTCTTCTTCATGCAAGGCTTCTCAGGGTACTGCTTCACGTTAGCCACATCTTGTTGACTTTTCCGCTTGAAGACAGCATTGGCGGTCGAATTCTTCTGCTGTCGCTCCCAGAGGAGGTGGCGTCGAAGAGACTCGGTCAATTCAGTCGCCAACATGTTGCGACGAGTGGTGCGAGGTGACAGCGCAGCTTGAGGCTGAATGCGATTGGGGCCAGCCATGATGGGTTGAGCGCTAGAACGAGGCACCTCATGAATAGGCTTGAGACCTGGACCGCGCATGCCCTTCATCATCAGGGGAGCCTCGTCAGAATCATTCGGCGAGGCACCCAATGATGGGCCGTGGGCCATACGAGATCGTGGAATGGCAGAAGTCGATTGAGAAGCGTGGTTACCAAGAGTGCGTGCACGATCGTTCTGAGCAAGCATAAGAGTAATGAGTGATCGTCGTGAGGTCAAGTTGGGCTTAGAGTCCACCCGCTGGAAGAACTTGTCGTCCATGCTTGATTTGCCGCTCTCCTCCATTGAGTCCTCCCAATCCGAGGAGTCGTCATCATCATCAATGGCGCTCTCGTCGATGGATTCCTCGGTATCAGAACCTACGGCAGCCTCGTCATCTATTTTGGGTTTGCTGTTGCTGAAGCTCTGGTCTCGCTCACTAGGCACAGGCGATGACTGAGGCTCCGGAATCGCGTTTGATGATTGAGCAGCACCAGAGACAGTTCGAGGAGTAGTGATCCGGTAGGGTGAGAAGCCATGCACGACAGTGGTGCGCGGAAGGCCTTGAGGCGGAGGTTCTGAAGAACTTTCTGAAGCTGTGATGGACTTTGCAGGCGATCGCGACTCGGCTGTATTAGAACCAGATCGCTCGAGAGCTGGAGGAACTGGCAAGGACTCCTTGACAACAGAATCATCATAAGGAGAGGCTGGCAGAGGACCCTTGTCCTTGATAATGGAAACAACCATCTTCCCAAAGTCGTCGGAGCTGATATGCCTCTCACTTTTACTTTGGGTGCTTGTACAAGAGTCTCGATGTCGTACACGAGGGCGCGCAATCTCCAGTTGTGCCGGCACTGGAGAGTCAACGGCCTCTTCGTCTACAAGAGACTCAACACTGCGAGATAGTTCAGGCAGATCAGATATCCCCGACTCGGAAGGAATATTCTCGGGAGAAGTCTGAGTGGTAGGAGGAGCCTTTTCCTCGTTGTCAACAACAAAGGTCTCTCGTTGCCAGAATCGCCAGCTAAGGTTCTCTAGTCTTCGTCCCTGTTCAACGGAGCATGCGCATTTAGAGAAGGCTAGCTAGTCAGCATCTATCGTGAGAATAAGACAGGTTCGAAATTAAGAATGAAATAATGCAGCAGTGGTGAAGACAGCTCAACATGCTGGCTGGGTACTGCCACCATATAAGTCAAACATGCCATACCGAGACACGTGGGTGTGAACCACCAGAAGCAAAACAGAGAGGATGGTAGATGTCGCCCCTTGCAACTCAATGCATCTTCAATTACTCCATCATATCTCTCACTGCGCCAAACCAGAAAGGGGCTTGTTTCTGGCTCGGTTTTGACCTACCGGGTAGGTTTCCCTGTCTGGTGACACCATCTTTATGGCTTTAGCGAATGCACGAAGCTTGTACATTGGCACATCCCTGCATAAAGTCGTCTTGAGATGACAGCAACGGTAATTGGCTAGACTCTTGGGCAAGGAATCAGCAAGACGCTGGCACCCGGGATATGAACCAGAGGCACGTACATTCAAGTGTGGATACTGAGTCATGGATGATCTCGTCTGTCGCTCAATTCGCTTCAGTTTCCAAATGCTGTGGTAGCTAAACAGTTAGCAGCAACGGTCATCAACAGGGTCCGAACGGCGGCGCCGGATGCTTGCCCTGAATGCGGACCGCCCCACCTCCCGTGTTCCATATGGAGATCTTCCCCATCATGCCGAATGGGGACTGGCATTCACACCAGACGGGAGCCACGAAGGCGCGTGGTACTTCGTCCTGTTAGCGCAGTTTTCTCCCCTTACCTGGCCATGGGGGTCAGCTGCTAAACGTGGAGGCGCATCATCTGCAAGTCGAAATTGACCTGGCTGGTCCGAGATGGCCCCGGGAAAGGTCTCGACTCACAACAGAGCAACGTACGTCACCTCTAAGCCCAGATAACACTATTAGCGAGAGCTGTTTATAACTCATTCAAACGGTCCGATGCAGGAATGAGTACTAGGTTGCAGCGCTATACGCGAGTCGCACTTTTTACAACGTGCTGAAGTTGCGGGAATCACGTCGAGATAAATTTGTCGGGGTAATCGGGGGCAGCGTACGGCGATCCGGCTTTGTGATTCAGATCCAGTAGAAGCGCGAGATTAGGTATTAAAACAGAATCAATACCTCTTCATTGGATCTAGATAGTTTTTTGAACATGATTCTCATGTTGACGAGAGTTCGAAATACTACCAGCCGTAACATGTTCCCCTGAAATTGGTAAAGCTCACCAATTCCCCAATTTTTCGTCAACGATATACTAGAGCACCTCGAGACACCGAACTTATAACAGTGACGGACCTATTCTGCCATGAAAGAATTCATGAAGATTATCGAAAGATTTTGGAAAAGAGGGGCGCCAAAATAGAAGTATTTAGGGAGTGGGAAGAAATAGAATCTCGTATAGGACATCTTTAGTCGAATGCAAACACATAGTCTTCCGTCTCCGGTCTTCGCATCATACCATCGTGATATAAATATTTCAGCGACTGAGTTCAAAAGAAAAGTAACATGTAACAAAGTAGAGGCGTACAAACCAGCAAGCACATCTATAGAAAGCCTAGGAGAGGGCATTGTAGCTATGGGGCGAGGGCCAGACATGCCAGAGAAATGGCACCTTTGACAGCGTTGTAGAGAACACCCGGAACCCGCGATCAATGCTGCCAGTCACTCGAAAGCTTCAGGCTCTGCCCATAATTAGAAAACCCGTAGACCTAAGGTTGTTAACGTGCTAGTTAGGAGACTATAATGACGAATCCGAGCATAAGAAGCAGCCAGAGGAGAGGTGTGCCTTAGCTGACTGTAATCATCACGTAAAACTGACGATACGTAGAGATGTCGGGAAAAGTACTCAAGGGGAAATGGGTCAATAGAAACAGCACTCGTTGATTTCTTCTATCTCTGTACTCGCCACCACAACTGACACAACCATACTTGATCGATCTGAGAGTTGATCTACCAAGTTTCTTGGATGAGACATTACAACAGGTTAGGTCCATAGAGACATACGTCGGGCTACTCAGTAAACTAAAGGCTATTGTATTATCGGTGTAGTCTTTAGTGAAGTTGAGGAATTAGCAAGTTACAAATTGTAGCAATACAAGCATTGCTAGAGCTGGACCAATTATATGAGTCGAAAAGCTTCTTTCTCCTCCAGCTGTTGCAATATAGGACTGCCTAAAGATACTTCTTCAGACGGGCGAAGCAGCTGATGCCATTGAGCTCAGATCGATCAGAGCAAGAATTTGGATGAGATGTTTGATTTTAATTAAGTATCAGTTGCCTCATTCGTGGGGGTAAATCCTTTATCAGCCATTGTGTGTGGTATTTTATCACGTATTGGGTTCCCAAAGCCAGCCCTGTTGGTAGGACACAATGTCTCAATGGATAGGCTATGTGTGAGTTCCATCGCACCTGCGGTTCTGGCTAACTACCAACCATGATGTTGCGTCAAGCCACGACAGTAATGAAAGTCGCCTCCAGCTGATGGGCATGCCAGCCCACACTCGGCATCATGGGAAAGATCTCCATTGAACAAGAGGCGCGTGGGCGGCCCCGTTGAGTTTAAAAGTTCAGTGTTGGTTATGACCGTTGCGGCTAGTCGTTACGCTACGACGATGTTCGGACCATGAACGGAAGCGGGCACCCGCGATTGACAATGATCTAGCATCAACGCTTGTGTAGTGTGCCAACTCCATTACTTCATCTCAAGCCGTGCATTGGCTTGATTGAGCCCTTGCTGTCATCTGAAGACCACCCCATGCAGGGACGCGCCAAGATACACAGTTGGGCCTTGCACTTGCTAAAGCGACGAAGATGGTGTCACCAGGACAGGGACCCTACCCGATAGGCCAACATGGAGCTAGAAATTAGCCCACTTCGGTTTTGCTAACCAAGAAATATGATTGAAGACTTGCACGGCGGGCTAAAGGTAGACGAAACATCCCTGACCAACGTGCATCCTACTCCCGACCAGGTTACTGTAGCTATCTCAGTGGAGATTTTCTCCATCTAGTGGGGTCGTGCTCCTCCTGAATCAAGCGCCACATTTGGCAAGGCTCCTGGTGTCCCGGGTACCTTTTCGGTAAGCCAGGGCGGGCACCTCTCCGTTTTTGCGGATCCTACGGAGTCCAGACGACTATCATTCATTTGACATGGATGGTTTAGGTTAGCAGACCCGATCTCATGAGTGTGAGCTTTCTCGCGAATAAGCAATTACTTTACCATCCTAGATACGGAAGACGGAAAACAATTTCAGGGTCGTGACTTATATATATGTAATAAAACTCAATAATACGGGTCGACCTTCATAAAACAAGGAAACCAGATTGCGGCTTTAAGACTGTATCCCTCTGACCCAACACTTAGGAAGTAGCAAACGCACAACATTGCTGGATCCTTCTGTCACACCTCAGCGTTTACTTTTTATATGAACATTTATCCTATATCTGGAACACAATGATCACGGTCGACGGTGTTGACGTATGGTTGGCCTCGCCTGACGGCTCTCATGTCAATTTTACCAATCCGCAGAGGGACATAGCGACTATCACAGCCAGCTACTGCGCTTTTGGTATCGCACTTACTGTTCCTGTGATCTTAGGACCCAGTCTCTACGCGACATATAACCTCCGCGGAGATTGGCACATCCAGCATTGTAAGTATTATCCATTGCTCGAGCGGGCAGTATCTGAGACTGCTGCTGATTCTGATGGAAGATACGATCATTCTCGCCAGCATTCTCACGCTAGCCTCCGGAATTCTTACTTTCATTTGCCTAGACAAGGGCGTCCTGGGCGTGCACGTCTGGGAGATGTCTATGGACGATGCTATTTGGGAGAAGAAGCTCATCTTTTTACTACCCAACTGGGCATCCTGGGCTCCGCTCTCGCAAGGTTGTGGCACTGTATACTCTACGGCAGGATAATACCCATTTCATGGTATCGTTCACTCCCCGTTATTACCACGGCCAGCCTGATCATCATTTCTTCCGTCGTGGTATCATTCGGTCTCCTGTTTGCTTGCCGGCCGGTTGAAGCAACATGGAATCTTAGGATTTCCACCGAGGCTCACTGCATAGATAGCTATCCCTTTCATATCGTACACGCGACTGTTGGGGGTCTGGTAGATCTCATCCTCATGTTTCTCAGCAGTCACACCACCGTTCGACTCCAAATGCCGTGGAAGACGAAAGTGGTCTTGGTGAACTTTTTCAGCACCGGCCTACTCACACTGGGCGCTACTGTGGCCCGGCTAGCCATATTGATTACCGGTCTCAAGAAACCTGACACGACGTTCGTGTTGGCTCAGGTAACTGTCTGCTTGATCTTTGAGACCGGCTTCGCCATCATCTGCGGTTCGCTACCAAACTTTCGCAAATTCATAAAGTCTCTAATGGATCGTGGGATGAACAGTGGTCAAGGGTCAGGCTCTGGGGTACACGCTTTACACACCATCGGTGGTACCCCCATGAACGGAGAGCGAAACCCTTCAGGATATTACGGTAGTTCTGAGGTACTCATTGCTGCATAGAACCGGAAGAGAGTGTTTTGCGACTGTTTGTGGAGACGTCTCCTCAGTCTCTGAAAAAACAACTTTTTCCTTCCACCTTTTGTGTTGAGCGTATTGTACATAATAGTCCTGATGTTGAGTGAACCCTTCGCAACAAGATCCATCCTCTGTGTTTAAGCTGTCTGCCATGCGTGATTGATAAATTAGGCATTTGTGACAACAGGGAGCTGTGTTAATTTCTCCTTGCTACGCTGACGACACAAAGCAACCTTGCCCTTTGGGGCCTCTTCGTTCACATGCTAACTTCTTGTAATGAGATTCGTCTCACAGGGCAGGCTAGTTGTTCTCCATTTTGAATCGTTCAGAAGGATATGAGATACACCAGTTGATCGGAAAACTTGTCACTGTTGGGCCCCGCCACGAGTTCGGCGAAAAGCTTGGTCCTAGACGTCCAGGCAATGACTGAGTTTGCCCAGATATTCACGGTATGGCTTAATTGCAATGAGATGGCATCATGTTTGCCTTTTCGGAAGAATAGAATAGTACAAGGCTTATCTTGAAGAATGGCTGTTGGATGTCCAACTTCGCCAGCCTCGTACAGCAGTAAAAGCACAAAGACGGTAACAATTGTGTGTCTATATTTAGGCACCAAGGATTTGAGGTCAGGCTGATGCGCAGGATGTCAGTGTCATGTGATAAAAGACGCCTCGAGACCAGCTTGGACCAGCAAAGATCTATACTCACGTGTCTCGGCAGGTTATATCTGACTTGAATAGCGAATGGTGACAATATATAGTATGTCTCCGTACGTAACTGCCTCGTTAACCATCATTGCTACATGATTTCATCTCGAGTTGCCAAACTCGTCAGAGTTCCAACTCTCCGTTTGTGAACCTACGCAGACTCTCCCCAGAAAATTCCTCCCAAGTTAACGATAGCTAATCCGTCTCAGCCTCCTGATAGTATCGAGTGTCTCATGAATGACGAAGCCATTGACTTGTCTATAATGTCATGGCACTTGAGGGCGCACGTCCTGGTGTATAACGTCAAAATTCTTGCGCAAATACTCGAAGCAAGCGGCTTCACAAGTTTGACGACTGTTGGAAGATAATTGCCTCCATCGCCACGAGATCATCATCAACACTTCCTGTGTCTGACATGTTTGAGCGGCCCATATCACTACGATTCAATTTTGCTGGCTTTGCATGACCCTCAAACGTCTAGCGATGAGGACCGGAATCTCAGCAAACCAAAATTGCCCATCACCAAGGAGCGTGGATTGGCGGTTCTCCTGTTAATCACGCACTGAATATGTTTCATAAAAGCGGAAAGCCACAGTCATTCTTACATTCAAGTTCGAGTTCTATAGTAGACAGGGAGCGAAGTGTCCCGGCGACTCCTAGTTCCCTTGGTGTGTAAATATGCGACATACCAGCAGCCAACAAGAAAGTGGCTCAATTCCCAACATAAGACGGATTCTTATCTTGCTTGATCAGTTGGAAATTGTACAGCCAGGGAATGAGTTTTCCGAGGGCAAAAAGAGGGGTTGGAATACGATGAAGTAGTTCCAACGCTTCCTTACCCAAAGATCCAGGGAGCAAACCTTGACTGGCTTCAACTAACATGACCCGATATAACTCATCCAGCTCTTCTTTGATTCGACCATACATTCCTTTCTCCCAAGCATCACTCCAAGATGGGATCGTTGCTTCGTCCAATGATTCCGAACTGCCAAGTTGTACCATATTTTGTTTTCTACTTTCTAAACTGCCGATAATAGCATTATGGCCGTCTAGTACACGGAGAATGATTCTGCTTGGGTGATGAGCACAAAAGACAAAACAAGGACGAGTACGGCATGTCGGCCAATTTACTTACTGCATGTATCGGTGAAGAATTGTGACTGGGTCGTTCTCGAGGGCAAACTCTGAGGTGGTCGTCATACCGGGCTTCGGGAACACTACCAAAACAATAGAACAAATGAAATTATCAGACAACTCAAACTTGAGGACCGAAGCGACTGAGCAAGATGAAGGAACTGTGGGGTTGCCAAGCTTTTCCACAACTCTTTTACGGAATCCTGAGTGACGAGTTCCGCGATTGCCTGTGGTGTATATGGCCCTTCGACGATATATAGTGGAATGGGAACTTGGTCGCCACAGTTGAGGCATGAAGAGTTAGTCCCAGGCGAGTAACATCCATGATCGCAAGGGCGGCACTGAATGATTCTTTCGTACGCCAACTTTGGCGCTTTCTTTGCAGACGACATGTGCTGTTTACTGCCCCATGTAGGACAGGCTTGAATGCAAGTTGAGGCAGTGACAAATAAGTAAATATGGCCTAGTCAGAAGCGAATTTGGGTTAGCGGTCAAATATCTCCTCAGATGGGCTCTTTCTTTCTTACGTATTGCTTGGTTGACTGGAATTAAAAACACAGAATAATATGGATGGCAGTATGACCCTCTTATAAGAACTCAGGAGCACGAGTATGTGTCCCACGAAAAGGCGGTGTGACAATCAGAAGCCAGTGATTGTAGGCTGAGAGCCGGTAGGATCCTCGTTTTCTATCCCAACGATGCGGCCCGTTGGTGTGGCCATGGCGTGGTGGAAATCTTGGTCAAGAGATGGAGGACAAGCACCGAGTGAAAGGATTTTCAGCCGCCTTTTGGAATTTCCTCGAAGAGTGTGTTCGGAGATCGACCACTTTGCGTACACGGCCAACTGTTATGGGGAATGCGGCAAGGGGTTACTTCACCACTGTGTCTAGTTAAAATGCACGTTATCACCGAAAAGAACAGGGAGAAGCATGGCAACGCTTTGCAGTTGGCTAACACGAAGGCTAGGCAGAGGGCAAGACCCTACAGCATAACCCCACGTGTTGGCAATCGAGCTGGGATCAATTAGTATGGCCATTTCAACACTGGTTCAGAAGAATCAACTTGAGAGACTTAAGACCCATGTGTACAGGCCAGCCATGCGACCGCGTCGGGCCTCATCACAGTATGATGTAGCCAACACAGCCCAAGGGGCGGCTTCTACTATGTATAGCCGGCAACGAACTTGCGGTCAAGTTTATGGAACAGGGGATCCGAAAAAGCGCCATATTCTAGGATATCCCGTGTTCATATTGCACGCCTAAATAAACATCATTGACTGTGTATGGGTGATACAAAGATTCTGAATCTTCGCGTGCTTCACAATGGAATAGACGCTTTTGTGTTCCAGCTCACCTAGCAGGCAGACTACAATCTAGATTACCCTGGTATTTGTCCCCATCCCCATGCTTCAGTCTACGGGAGCGGGCGTCGTAAACTTTTGATACGAAGACATACTACTAACTAAGGAAGAAGATGCAAGGCACAGGGGGTGTGCTGGCGAATGAACGGGTGTTCCCTTGCAGAGTCTCGTGATTATGGCAGAGTCAAACTTGGATGGTCTTGATACCCTGTGGCCGCTGCGTTGGCAATTTGACTAGGTTATGCACTCGAATTCCTTGATCTTAACACCGTCGATCCCAAGTCTATTGGACTTTTGCTCGAGCTTTGGTGTTGCGTTGGCATAGTTAGCCGCGATGTGATGCAGAGGCTACCCTGTTCTTTGTCACAGTCCCGATTGTCCAACTAGCACCAGCAAACAAGATTTTGACAAGTGTGAGTCATAAACATAACTTACCATGAATAGCTCTAAGGTTCTTCAGTCGGTAATCTTTGCTCTCCTTATTCACCAAATCCCACCCCCCAGAAGATTTCTCCCAATTCAAGGATTGATAATTCATCTCAGCCTCCTGGTAGCATTGAGTCATGGATAACGAAGCCGTTGACTTGCCAATAGTATCAACGCCACTTGGAAGCGCACATCCTGGTGTACAGCGCGCGAGTACTCGAAGCAAGTGGGCTCACACAAGCTCGAGACTTTTGGAAGATGGTTGTCTCCATCGCTACGCAATCATCACCAACACTTCCCGTGTTTAACGTGTTCAAGAGATCCATACTGGTCAGAAGGATTACAGCAGGATCAGGGATCCTTGTCGCCGAACTCCCGGAGCCGCGAAATCCTTCTGCATCCGGGCGGACTATTCCTGTTACTTACATTAGCACATGTACCTCCGTATAGAATTGGAGTAATGAGATACATTGGAGACTTTTGTCTCCGAGTCTATTGAAAAGTTTATCAATAAAGTCCGAGACATGCGCGAGGCTATTGAATTAAGCTGAAAGCTGAAGGTTACCGAAAGAGACAGAGTTTTTCTTCTGCTTCTCAGACTTGACTCATTTGTCGTGAATTGTCCGACTACGATTTAGTCTCGCTTGTTTTGCATGTCCCTCAAACGTCTAGCGAATGGGGCTGGAATATCAAGGAGTTCGAATTACGAATTGGCGGTTCTCCTGGCGAACACTCAGGTATTTAGGTCGTCCCCTAGCTATTTCTCTTTCCCGGCTGGGTGTAGTTGCAGGCTATTTCGCACCTTGTCCAACGGGCTTTATCTGCCGAGTGAACTTACGTCCGCTTTGAGATCGGGGGAAATAGTCGACTGAGACTAGGAATTTCGTTGGAGACTCAAGTCTAAACGTTCGCATGGGAGAATTGGGCATACTCTGGCAGGTGGAAGGAAGCAAGTAAGCTGTTCCCAGATCCTCTCGCCACGAGGCCCATACAAGGAATAAGTTAGCGATTCACCACTTAGTCACTCCATAGTGATAGATTACGAAAATAAGCGGTAAATGATTGAGAAGAAGAACAGTGCCGGAACTAAAAGAAGGGCTGCCTTACCGAGCCTGTACGGGCTTTGTAGAAAGAATCCGGATGAAATGTCTAAATCCCCTCCTCCCTACCCCTCGAATGCCTCAATTTACTGCACCATCATCATGGAGAACTGTCGCTTAGAACAGATCCCGTGCTCGTCCTCGCCGCCCAGTGTTTGAATGCATGCCCTCCTGGTATCTCCTCTCACATCAACCCAGCCTGTTGATCCCCATTCATTGAAGAACTAGTGGGAGGCCATTGACGTGGTTTCGACCTTGTCCGATTGATTCGTTGAATCCGGCTCATTGTCTCCGAGACTGCCGTCGCTGACGTGTGACCATCCCTCCTCGTCCTTGTCCTCGTCTGCGCTAGGGCCCTGGACTGAAGCCCTCCAGCGCTGGATGGGAATGCTACGCTTCTCTAGCTTGGACACATTGTCAAGCACCTCCTGGGTAAGCTCAACTGTGGACGTGGCTTGATTGTTGGTGGAGGCTACGGTTGTGTCTGCGTTGGCGCCCGAACCAGCGTCGCTACCCTTCGTATGTTCCAGATCATTCACGCCTTGCACTTGAAGTGTCGTCCATGCCTCGGACTCGGCAGGCTCGGAATCATTGGTACTCAATAGCTCCTCAGCAGCCGTGATGGTTTTCGCAGTATGGATGGTCTTCCTCAGCTCCAGATCGAGAGCAAAAGTCGCGTTATCATCATCGCCATTCTCTGCTAGTATGCGGAGCGCGCTGGTCGGGTCAGCACTGACTGTAACAGACCAGCCATGATCGTGAGTTCCTGGCGCTGGTCTGGCTTCGTGAAAGTCGGTCTTTAGAAGAGACTGCAAAGGTTGTCTTACAATAGTGTTCTGGGGATCCTCTCGCGACGATACTCGGTTCCAAGCCCATCCCCTCTTGGTCCTACGCGCTAGGATGATGTCATAATCGTAGTTTTGGTCGCCGTCCAGTAGAGCATAATTCGTGGTCATGCGCTTCCATTCCGCCTGCCATCTTTTTACGTCTGGGGTTTGAATCTTGACTCTCTCGTCCTCTGGCAAATCATCGATATCCAAGGACAAGTTGTCAAAAACATCCCACTGATCGTCAAAGTAAATCCCGATAGCTTCAAAAATTTGACAGAATGCGGTGTCGCTGCGTAACAACTCAAGTATGAGACTGTCATACCCGGTAAACAGATTTTGAAACACTAGATCTAGCTGCCAGTGTTCTTCAAACTCTTTAGTGGGAAGGCGTTTGGATTTCCAAATGCATTTCTCGCCGGCTCTTAACGATCGCCGAATATCGTCCCCCTTTTTGCCAAGAAATATGCGAAAGTTTGGAATCGTGGGCCGGATGCGGCGCAATTTGAAGACCATGTCTCTGCGAGGTGCAAAAAGTTGTGTATGTCTCCGTCGTCGAGGAAGTCCACGGGAGCGTGTGCATCCCTGCTGTTGATACAAGCACTTGCGATCAGAAAGTTGGTGGCCAGGCATGCTGTAAAGTTCCGATGTCGAATATTTTGACATGAATGTGAAGGCCATGTGGACTACACTGACGCCGCTTGGAATTGAACGGCGAATGGAAGTAAAGCATCAAATCGAAAGGCACAATGAGCTTTCCCGAGATATTGCAGCCGGTGAGATACAAGAGTAATTCGAAAGAAGGGAAAAGTGATCGTGCAGCGTGGGGATGTTGGACAACTTGAAAGTTTCAGTCATTTCCACAACTTAGAGCCCCTAGCCCATAAATGTATTCAATTAAGGGGTTGGTTCTCCGGTACCCCTGCTGGTGTACTCCTGGAAGTCCCCGAATTCCCAGCCACATTGCAGCTGCTTATGACCGCAAAAGCTCATTGGAGTTGTGGCATAGGTTCGTTCGCCTTGACGACGAATCTTTTGACCCAAAAGCCAGCCGCTCGGTGACGAAGAAAGCAGCGGCGCAGTGTTCACCGTCACAGACAAATTCGAGGCTATTTCCAAAGCCGCAGGTTCGAATTCTGCGACACCAAAAACACAAGATACCATTGACCAACCAGCAACAAAGACACAATGAAGGCCTAGTCCTAACTAGGCTAGGCTGTACGGGTCACCGTCTACAGTGCCCCAGGAAAGGCGCCCAATCTCAATTATACTGTTCCATTATTCGTATGAACTGATCTCATCAGATGCTTGCTATCGTATTTGTTTCATTTGCGATCGCCATTCATGACTTCATGATGTTGCATTGTCGTGCGTGTTCCGTGCAATGGAAATAGGGCACAATGGCCTGGCCTCTGCCAAGGACGTCTAGAAAAATCCGATTCGGGTCTTTCCTGTTAGCCAGCGCTTCTCGTGTACTCAATGCAATGACCAGCTTCAGAGATAACAAGGACTGGTGTGACGAATGTACCACGGTACCGGCCGCACCGTTTTTGACGGATATGCCGGTGCCGACGCGAAATGTGCGCAGTCATTTGAGCCGCCCCGTGCTACGCGTCTGATGTGGAATGCGTCCGTGATACAGCGCGTTCAGAATACGCGAAGTGGGGGAACGCGATAGATCACGTACCCCAAGATCAAGACCCCGCCCACGTCATTTCACATCAGCCCCTCATCAGCCCGGTGTCAACCGATATTATCCTTACAGCGATGTGACCCCGGCAGAAGTAGAACATAAAAGGTTTACAAGCACAAGGTCGCCTATACGCGCAAAAGCTCATCCCAAACTAAGTTCTCATTAGAGTCTTCCACCCTAGACATTGCTACACCATGGCCCAGGTGTACAAGGACTGTCAGCCCCCATTGCCATAACACTTGCTCTACATTGGTCGGCTACCCTACAGCGGCTCACCATGGCCCTCTAGCTTGATACCTACTGCTTTGCGATTCTTTTAATAGATTAATAGAAATATGCCTCTATGTGTGTTTACAATGAGTAGTCGCCAGAGACTTGAGGACTATTCCTTGTTCTAGACGTTAAGCCTTAGATCTCGAGACTACATGAGGAAGTTTGGCAAGAATACATGCGTGATGTTTTGGTGAACATTCATTCTGCGTCAATTTTGCTTCCATTCTTCGCACTTACCCCATGTAATTCCATTACTCAATCCTTTTTCCAATCGCCTTCGGCTTCAAAGATTTCACCGACCGCTTTGCCGACTTCCAAGAGGTGACGGTCACGATATCGTGGTGCGACGAGGGAAAGACCGATGGGCATGTCGTGCTCACCCTTGAAGCCTGGCACATTCAGGACTGGGACATGAAGGCCCTACACGATCGTTAGTCTTTGTAGGATGTGTACAAAGCTTGTACGTACACTCCACATTGCGCAGAAAACATGGCTTCCTGTACTCTCCAGGCCAACGGGGGCTTCATCCGGTACACTCGGCGTGATGATAGCTGTATACTGCGAGGCGATGAAGTCGAAGACAGGCCTCGTGACAGCCAATCTGTCACTAGCCATCAGTTGCGTCTTGTGAGTGAAATTGTCGGAGTTCTCAACGTGCTCACTTAAGACCTGGCCGATATGTTCCTTTCCAACTCGATACTCTGGTAGGAAAGAGGTACGGCCCTCGGTGTGAAGCCCAATGCGATACCACTCTGGCACATCATCGAATGTCGAAGGAAGCTCAAGCTCATCTACTTGGGCGCCATGGGATCTGAGAAGATCTGCAGCGCGGGCGAGTGCGCCTTGGGTCCCAGGACCAGCCATGGGCCAGATGCTCGTCTTACAGATTGCGAAACGTGCCCCTGCGATGCCTTGAAAAGAGCGATCTTCGTCTTCATCATCTTGAAGAGCAAAGACGTCGGCCAGTAGAACCAGATCTTCAACACATCGTCCATACCATCCAAGAGTGTCGTACATCAGAGCATATATCTTCTGACCTTCACGAGACACTGAGTTCCAGGTTGGTTTGAACCCATAAATCCCATTGAAAGATGCAGGACGAATCATGGATCCACCTGTCTGTGTCCCAAGGGCCATGGGGACCTGGAAATCGGCAACAGCAGCTCCGGAGCCGCTGGACGATCCGCCCGGAGTGCGTAGAGGGTCATGAGGATTGTGAGTCTTGGGGCCGACATGGATAGCAGCAAACTCGGTCGTAGTTGTTTTACCTAGCCTGTTAGATGAAACTGTGCAAAGAATAGATAGAACATACCGAAGATGAGGGCACCAGCATGACGAAGGATCCGTACGGAAGCAGCATCCGTCTCGGGAAAATGACCATCATAAAGTGGCGAGTTGAACTGAGTAGGCATGTCTATACGATAGTAAGCTCCGGTCATAGTGTTGGGGACAAGTTTGGCAAGCGAACCTTTTGTGTAAATGACATCCTTCACAGCAATTGGAAGTCCATGAAGAGGTCCTCTATTTTTCTTCGGGATCTGATCTAGAAGTCTTGCTTCCTCCATGACCTTCTTTTCGTCCAGGTATACCCAAGCTTTGACGTCTTCATCGCGTGCCTTGATCCTCTCAAATAAAGACTCGGCATACTCTTGGACTGAAATCTCATCCGCTTGGATCTTTTCAAGAGCTTCAGAAGCCGTGAGTTTCCATGGCTTGATATCATGAGTTTTCATAATGCTGGCTATCGTTCGATTTTCGGGAAGGGACCATCTGTCAAGGGATGTTATAGCTCTTGGAGTGCCTTGTTGGAACTGGATGATGGCCCTCGCAAGATGTAAACTTGGCTTTCTCAATGGGTACGGAGATCAAGCTGGAGGCTCAGGCATCCGAGATAAAGACACAGTTTGGGGAACCGATCCTGTTATATAGGCATTGAGCGTGAGATCTAGTGGGATGTATCCCCGTTCGACTCTGCTGAAACACATGGGCACATCGTGCAGCATGAGATGCACGTCGTCTCTAGAATGGCCTAGGTGGTTTGTAATGGTGGCACAGCATATCTTGCAAAAGTTCCATCGATATGCATCCGACGCTTCCAATGCGCCAGATAAACTTGTATTCCAAAGCGGAAAAAGCAAAAATGCTTAAACGTCATTGGATATACGTGCTCATCCCGTACCTCGCTCCCATGACGATGGCGGGGCGGAGAGGAGTTTCAATGCAGAGTACGACATCAATCACGTGGCTTGTTGCCACTTCTCTAGCTGACATTGCATGCATATGCTTCTCCAACTTCACACCACCATCACGAGCGTATCGTCGGATGGCCGCGCTACTGACCCTCCATACACTGCATTTCTAAGTCTTGCCTAGCTCCATTCATCTCGATTTTGACACCCAAAAATAGCCAAATGTGTCTTGCCTGTCGCAGCGAACGACCGTCCCATACATAACCCCGCCAATCTGTCTGCTTGAGAGCCAGGACATTGCCCACATTGAACGAAAAAGGAGCGATCATCAAGATACATATTGAGGGCTCCCCTAGCTTGCAGCATCGAGAGACTCTTGCATATTGTCAAAAGAGCTCAACCTGCTCCGGATGTGCAGCTACCTTTCTGCTTGGCACATTTGCTGGTAAGTTCATCACTGATCGCGCTGATTGACCCATCGAAGGGGCCATCAGTTAGACTCATTGACGAGAAAAGTTGACAAACGCTCTGTACAGAAGCACGGGAAGAAGAACTAAGTCTGTGGAAGCACCAGGACCTCGGCGATACTCGAGACGAGCTTGCGATGTAGACGACGGACAATGGAACCAAATCCATCACTCCAACCTGCTACCAGACGAGAGGACGATTCCCGTTGTGCAAGGCTTTACAAAACGTGATCCAATGATCGCCTGTTCGACACGGTGGGTTTATGTCCGAGACGCAGTGACAAATCCAAATCACTTGTACAACAGATGAACGGGTCAATTGAGGAGGTTGACGAACACATCATAGAATGACCAGCATGAAACTCGTCATCAAAAGGCCACAATGCTTGGAGATGGAATATGAAAGGAGGAAGAAAGAACTGTGGAGGGGAAATACACAGACAATACATCACGGGTAGAGCGTTTCCGGAGCGCCCGTATGACCGTCAATTATTTATTGCCATGATGGTGGATTAGGCGACTGACTCCATAGAAGCCAACAAGCTTTCAATGCCTTGCCAAACCCTATACATCCTATTTCTGTCCGATTCCGCCAACCAACAAAGTCTACCATCCCACACCACCCAAATCACAATACGCCATCTCTCAAAACTCTCCCGCTGGGAATTGCTGTGGGCTCTTCTTCGTAGCGATTCGAAGCCCATCGTGGAGCGCTCAAGTCTGTTACCGAGGGAGTATTTGCCGGAAGCTCATGGCCGAGCCCTTGCTCGTCTTTGGGGGAGGGCTTGGAGCACTAGAGGCTAGACTGGCCTGTTAGCTAACAAGACATAGCCGGCGTCCGAGTCTGTGACATACTCATTGCTTCAGATCTAGACGAGAGAGTTACTCTAGCTGCTGCTACCGATATGCTTATTGGTGAAAGCAAGACGGAGCAGAGTATGCATTGGCATGGCGGGAGAGTCGTCTTGAAAAGCGAGCGGAAGTTTGCTAAAGTGGTAGCGCATTGTGCAATGTGCCCGGCCCGAATTCCTCGACATGGACCATGTGTGCTCGTTTGCACCGTTAAGCTTAGCCATAATACCCTGTATACGCCCCCGTCGGAATTTTCCAACTGTCTCGCGTCCGTTTGACCACGTGCCGCTGTCTGCGTTGACCTTTATGTATTGAGCCAACAAGAGTTGCCTATTTCCCATTAGCACTCAGGTTCATCATGATATACAGTGCTGGATTACATACGTATTGGCCTTCATCGGTAGCTTGCCATACCTTGAGTGCTACTTGTAAGATTTTGCCTCACTGCGCCGTTTTCGCTCCCAGGTTCCGCATACTTAGTTCAACGTATTTCGAATCCTTCCATGAAATTCCTGTCTACTATGGGTGCTCTTACAGAGAGTTTGATCATTTTCTTTCTCCCACCCTTTTTGCGGTTCTTTCTTGGTTTCTGTTCCGGTAGAAAGCGATGCATGAATACGTCCAAGAACTCCTCATCGGTTAAAGACTGGGTCTGATGTGGCTCCATTATATATTCGCAAGTTGCTTCTCTTTCTCTTCTCCTAGAATCTTCTCTCTTCCTTCTGAACCTTTCCTCACTCTGCTTGCTTTCGAGACTCCTGTCGCTTTGGCCGCCTTTGCGCGTTGAGGTTTGGAAATGTGTCGGACTTTCTTTGCTTACTTTGTGATATTTTTGTTGCTGGAAGAAACCATGTCTAGATACTGCATGATAGAAAGCACGTTTCTGAACGCTCTGGACCTTCAGAATATATTGAATGATTGGAAATGTATCAAGATGCTCACACACTATATATGACTAACTCCCACTTACATAAAAAAAGTGTCAGCCTCCCAATGGATCTCCCCCTCGCTGCGACTGGCGAAACCAGCACGCAACTTGAAACAAACCAATATGCGCGCGGCTACCCTTAGTAGTCTAGTTACGATCAAGCTCGAGCTCAGCCTCCGGCAGCGCATAACTAAATTTTACTCATACATGCCCAAGGCTGTCTTTTCACTACTATATCCTAGATAGCATGCGCTGTTGGATAAGAAGGGCGGGGAGGCAGGTATTCAAGGGCCGTAACAAGTGGAGGTCATTCGGAGAAGGCATCTTCCAAACGTAGCTGGAATAGCCCTACTACCAATACCTAACGTAATCAGCCATTAAACTCCGAATAAGTGCCCGGCCCGTTTTATGCGTAAGCGTAGTGTCAGCTATGCCCAGATGAGTGCTGTCTTTGGTGTCAGGATGTTTCCGCCAACGCCCGGTGACAGCCTCGCGTTAGCCCCAGGCGCTCTGTCAATTTCGTTCATGTTGGGTTAGATTTGACGTCTTCATCGCCAAGATATTGAGGGCAGTGGGCTTTCACCACGGGAGTTCTTGTAGAATTGTCGATTTTCTGAAGCTAAAAGTGCTCGGAGGGGAGGAGCTCGGCCCATTGCCTGTACTCACGGGACATCAGCAACTTGGGTTCTTACCAGATAAGAACGCGGTTTGACGTTCGTGCATTGAGAGATCAATGTAGAAGGCCTCAAACTTGGCAGCAAGCCTGGACATGTCGACGAGAACAAGCTCATCAGTTAACGGTACTTGACGTCTGATCTACAGCAGGCTTTACCAGCACCCTTGCCATGAGGGATATGTCAAAAGCTGCAAACAGACTGGAGAGGTCTCCAAAGCCGTAGCACGAGCCACTGCCCCATCGAGTAGCTTTTAGGTCGGGCCAGTCACGTCTAACCATTACGCCACAAGCCCCCGTTGAATCACGGATGAGCGGCGATGTTGCACATATGAAACAAAGTTCCCGCCTGACTCGTAGAATATAGGACGTTAGGGAAATGGTATGCGTGAAGTCAGAATGGAACAAGTTTAAATTGTCAGCGAACTGGCAGTAGTTACTAGCGAAAATATGGAATGAGCATATATTAATTCTATAGATCTATATGAGTAGGTAATGACCTTCACAAACGCACTGATAGCTTCTAAAACGCATACGTGAAATTCCGTTGCAACAAACCCCTTCGCGTCCCCTAAAAACAATCCAGCCTTTCTGATACCTGTTGCCACCCTCCGGGACCCACTACTTGAAATGACTGTGAATAGATCCTTCGATCACCTGGACATCGTAGGCTTTAAGTTGTGGCTGCAACGAGCTATTGCCTCGCCAACTCGACCTGCGTACCAGCAGTTGGCATTGAATATTTGCAGGCGATGACTGTGCTAACGTAATTGAAGAGCCGACTCTGGTTGTGAAAGTAGAATTGTGGTGGACGTAGCTCTTTTGAAACGGCATTACGTTCATCAGACAGCATCATCTTCGTCGCCTTTGCTGTCCTTACCGGTGCCCGGAGGTATCTCCTGCCCATTGGCGTCATCCTGCTTCGTCTTGGAAGCATCCTGGTCTTCGGCTCGTCCACCGCCCGCATTGGACTGAGCGTTGTCGAGATCTGTGGCGCCCTTGGAGCCCATACCGCCCTCTAGAAGCTCACCGCCTTCCATGACGGCGCGCAGCTCCAGGTTCTCGTCCTTGGAGTACACGCGTACGCCGACGATGCAGATGGCGTTCCAGGGCTCAAGCATCTTCTCCTCGTCAGAATCGGTGTCGCTCCGGACTCGACACCTTTTGGATATAGCTTGTCCGGGGTCGCGACTATAATCATCGCTACTGTAAAGCTTTTCCCAATCTTCAACAGGAGAGTCTGATGACTCGCTTGTAGAGTCGTAGGTAGGTCGAGGGCGGGCAGGGAGAGGCTCATCTTCCTCGATGGGAGCGGGAGGTCCTCCACTGACAGGCGGAACCTCTTGCTTCTCTTCAGCACCCTCGACTGTTGAGTCCATTGACTTGGGAGCCAAGTGAGGCGATCCAGTTGAGACAGAAATGACCGCGTCGTCATGATCCTTGTGGTGCTCATCAACAACAACAGGCTCGTCCTTGTCCTTCGAAATCTTGATCTCCTCAGTCTTCTTACTCAAAATCTCATCATCAGCCTCTTGAGCCCTCTTCTCAGCTTCAGTGGCCTTCTCAGCCTCAATCTTAGCAAGTCTCTCCTTCTTCATCTGCTCGCGCTCAGTCTTGACCTTGACCTTCAACTCCTCATCAAGGCGGTTCTGCTCAGCCTCCCACTCTGCGCGACGTCGCTTTCCCTTGTCCGCCTTCTTCTTGGTCTGTTGCTTGGTGACGTTGCGGATGGCTTTGCGTTTCACCCAGTTGTGGTGACGCTCCTTCACGCGACTGGCAGAAGCCTTCTTCTGATCCTTCTTCTGACGAAGCTTGGTGACCTTGTCCATGTGGTCCCAAGCCTTGTTGTGGGCTAGATCATAGGCGTAGCCAACTTGAGCGAGCTTCTCATTCTCACTCCTGTTGGCAGCCTCGCGCTTGACGACCTGCTCAACAGATTGACGGTTCGAGTCTCGCTCACCAGTGAGCTTGAGGTAGACTACATAGTTGCCACCGGGGAGATCTCGCAGCTCAACAGAGACAGAACCGATTCATGAGGTAGTTGCCGTGAGATCGGACAATGTAGCCCTCCGCATCGGGGCTGTCCTCGTAGTGAAGTCGAAAGTGAAGACGGAAGGAGTACTGTCTTTGAAGACCCTTGAAGTATCGGCCATCAAGTTGTGAAAGAACCAGAACAAGAGGCGAGTCCTGGGTCAACTTGATGTGGAACTTCTCATGATAAGCAGCCTTCCATGGGACATCAACACCAATCCAGCGCTGGCAGCATCGCCAGTCTCGATCGCGGAAGAGCCGAGTACGGTCGAAGTGGGTGTATATCCGAATTAGGTCCTCGTAAGAAATCCAGAACACAGAGTCGCTGCCAAACTTGTGGTTCATCTCCTCTTGGACCTCGGTGGTCCACTCCTTGGAGCCATCACTCCAAGCTCCCTCCCAAATACCCATGCGGACCTTACCCCAAGGATTGCGAAGCTTGACCAAGCGCTGACCAGACTTAAGAGTGCGTGCCTCCATGACGACATATGCATGTCCCTCAGAGATGCCATTACGCTCACCGTAGCCGGGCTCAAGAAAACCAGTTGAAGCGCCAAAGAGGAACTCATCGTTGACTCGTGACATCTGTTTATCCCAGAACTCATCCATATCGAGAATATCAGAGGTCAAGAGCTCAGTAGTAATTCCACTAGAGAGGTCTTCGACACCCTCTCCATTCCAGCCACCCGCCAATGACTCATAGTCACCGTGAGCCTTGGCGTAGGCCTTCTCAAAGAGAGGAACCCAAGTCTCATTCTGATCTCTGCACTGCGCAAAGAAAAGAGCCTTTGAACCAGTCTGATACGTCTTGTAATAGACATTCTCGCTATCCTCACAATCGACCAGCTGGAGCATCTCTCTGGGCACAGATACGGTATCCCATCCTTGGGACTTGAGATAGAGCTTATCGTCGATGATGGAGTAGATCCATTCACCATCGCGATGAAAGACAAAGCCATAGATGCCGACCTTTGTGTCATGGGAAACGCAAATCCGCTGCAGGCCTCCTGGAACATTGGCCAGAGCCGTTAAGCTAGCCATGATCCAGCAGCCTCCCAGACTGTCCTGCTTGACGTCACCACCGCTAACCTCTTTCATGAAGGTGGGATTCTCAATGATCTCGTGCACGCGTTTGATGGCCTTTGGAACAGCCCCGTCTTGTTTCAGCAGTGTTTCCTTGTTGAGCTCGAATTTCTGCGATCCCAGGTGATTCAAGCAATGGCCCTTCTCATGCTTGAGATCCCAATCCTAATAATTGCATTAGCTCCAAGTTCACATAGACTACAGACGGCAAACTCACCAAATCCCAACCAGGATCTCGATATCGCATATTCACTCGCTTGCATTCTTGATGATCTTCTCAACCTTGCGATGATATTCCTCAGCGGCTCTCTCGTAACCGGCTGACAAGAGCTCGTTGGAGTGGTAGGTAGCAGGCGGTTGCACGGGGTCGAATGAAAGGACGGCGAGAGCCTTGTGAAATTTGCGCTTAGAGAACACCTTCCAGATGCGATTGATTCTCTTTTGAGGCGGGAGCTTCCTCTTCTTCTTTTTCTTCTGGTCGTTGTTGTTGGTGGTGGCAGGTTGGGCTCGAGGCCGACGAGGGTCGTCGGACTCCTCTGAAGAGCTGTACCCGTGCATCTTGATATGTTATAAGAATAATCAAGTAGTTTTTGAAAAGTAGCTAAGTATAGTTCGGAGTGACTTGTCCTAAACGAGAGCCGAACGGGATAACCAGGAGTCAGTCCCAAATGATGGGGTAGGAACAAATGGCCTGTAGTGATGGATGGATATCCAGCAACAAATGGCGAAGTAGAGTCGGAGATGGGAAGGGTACATATGCCTCAATATTTGAGTGAGGAGATCACAAAACGGCCTGGCCCTCACGTTCTTGTGATGGGATCTTCATCTAAGGGTTTGATGACAAGGCAACCAGAAGGCAAGAAACAGGTCGCGCAGCAGAGCCTCATCTCGCACCATCTTTTGTTTGTTCTTCACCGCTCCGCTGATACCTGAATGCGTCCCACTTGCTAGGGTTTGGGTGCAACAATATGAACGACTGGTAGCTACAATTGAGATCAAGCACGAAAGCTTTCTTGAATGTGGTAGCCTGATGTTGGCTTAGATCGCTCGTAACAAGGCAGCGAGCAAAGCCTCTGGGTTGAAAAATCGGTGTACCAACATCGGTCCACGGCATAATCGGTACCTATCTCCAAGAGGATTTGACGACTCGAAGAGATAGATGGATCGTATAATGTATTGCGTAACAGATGATGGAGGCTTGGTATGTTGTAAGCATCGACTGAGAACCTTCAGAATGGGCTGACGAAAGAAATTTACGGAGCCGGCTGCTGAGAGCTGGGTCGTCGCTTGTTTAGGATAAGAAATACAGCATTGAGGCAGTTGAGCTTTATGTTGGTCACTAACTCTTGGTATGCCGGCTCGTATCAGTGGTGTAATATTTAACGTTGCGATAAAGAATTTCGAGTCTCATAGGCCATGCCGTACCGTTAAACGCTATTAGCAATAGAAGTGACATTCACAAGATCATCCAGGCTTTACCGCAGTTTCCTCTGAATCTGCTGCGGGGTGTGACCTTTGCCCTCAAACCACCTAATCTTTCCCACTAATTTGCTAATCTGCGATACACATCCTCCGAATATTCTGGCCAGTTGATATCTTTTTTGTTGATCCAGTGACCATGTTCATTTTTGGTCCACGTCTCCATAATCAGGGTCCCAGGGCCTGACCATCTTGGGTGTTTCCTCTGTACAAGTATTGGGGTAACTTCTGCTCCACAATCGCATTTTGAGGAAAAGAACGATTTGATGTATCCCTTAAAATCGGTTCCTCTGGGGTAAACGACATGCTTGTGCGCGGACTCGTTCCAGTTAGCAGATGACTTCATGGGAAAACAAGGTAGAGTAGATCTTACACAGGCGAATCCAAGCTTATCCTGACTCTGTTCGAAATCTTTGACTTCTCGAGCCAACTCGTTCTCAAGTTCTTGACCACTCGTTGTGTCGTTGACCTGGTTTTCGTTGGAAGGCATTTTAGAAACCGGCTTTATGGCCGAGGTGCAGCACATATGTCTTCTTATTTGATGTGGAACGAAGGGGCGTTTTATATGTCGCAACAATGGAAGATGTCTGTTTGCGACTGCCAAGTACATAACACCCTAGTGGCAGGTATGGTACGTGAAACAGGGTTCAGCGATCTTACCGGAATCAAGGCGCAATGTACAGAGTAATGGCTGAAGTTAGCTCACGCCATCGGCTACTGGAAGAGACATAGTGGCGCGGCTCCATGTGTGAGTCAATGGTATGCCAGTCGAAAGCAGGTTGTTGGACAATAACAAGCGTCTGTGCGCAGCAACCCATGTCCAGACGATCCACTTTTCAACCCTTTCGAATTATGATGCAACAAGAAGACCAGTGCGGGTACCAGTGCGGATGGGGGACCAGTGCAGAGCCAGCTTCACTGCATTTTTAACCACACGCGAGGAGATCAGAACATTGCTATCGTTGGTTTGACGGGAAAGTGTGTGTGGAGGCTGCTTAGCTTGCCGTCATGGCGGATCCAATAGCGGCCGAGATCGTGGTGGAGCAGGATGACGCCCCCTTTTCGACGCCAAAGAGACCGAGTCGAGTGGTGAGGCCAACGAGCAAAGTCCGAGACACCGCGCGACAACTCGAAGACACCGCCAAAGAAACGCGAAAAGCCACCCGGCAGACGACGCGAAGTGTACCGACCGAAGAACAAGCCGACCGAACGGCCGACGTCCGAAAGAGTAGCGGCAGCGGCAGCAGCGATGGAAGGGCAATGCTGCAGAAGGCGCTGGATCTCCTGGGGGAGTCGCGCAGGGAGACTAAAAGACTGCAAGAAGCGCTGAGAGAGCAGATGGAAATGACGAAGGAACTACAGGAAGCTATCGTAAAGCAAGAAGAAACGATGTGCGAAATGGGCAAGCAGATGGCTGAGATGAAGGAACAGATGGCCGAAGAACTACAGCGGGTTCGCGAACAGCTCGAAACGATTGCGACGAGTGCAACAGACGGACCCCAACGATCATACGCCGACGTCACACGACTGACATCATCTATACTCCACAACGATTCGAGAACCGTAGCCGCTCCTCCGAACCCCGTAGACGTGTTCTACTGCACAGTTGACGTGTCAAGACTGGAAGAAGAGGAGGCTAGGATCTCGGCCGGGACGATCCGAGCGACAGTGGAGAACCAAGTCCGCTCTGAGCTAGACAATCCCAGGTGGCGATGCCGAGCGGTGACAAAAGACCCAAAGAACCCCTACCGCGTCAGGATCACCTGCAGAGACGAGAACGAACATGAGATGGTGAAGCGTGTAGCGGAAACAAAATTGGCCCCAGGAGCCCGCATCCTACGAGACGACCTTTACCCTATCAAGGTGGATAATGTCAGTCGCACCGCGGTGCTGAACGAGATGAACGAAATTCGGATAGAAGCCGCCGAGACTCTTGGTCGAGAGAACGACACCGAGGTTGCAAAGATAGCATGGCTCAGCAAGAGAGATATCCCCAAAGCGTATGGCTCGATGGTCGTATACCTCAAGAAACGTTCGGAAGCTAGGCGATTCATCGGTGAAGGATTTTTCGTGGCTGGAGGGGAGTCTGGCACCACAAGCGTGTTTGAACGCCGAGAACGTCCCAAACAATGCTACAACTGCCAACAGATCACGAGTCACAAAGCCTATCAATGCGACAGACCACAAGTCTGTGGCAGATGCGCACAAGAAGGCCACCACCACAGTGCATGCACAGGAACGATGCCGAAATGTATTCCTTGTGGCGGTCCCCACGAGTCATACAGCAGAAACTGCCGGAAACTCTATCCATCACAGCATGAATAGTATACTCCGATTGTTCCAGCTGAATGTCAGAAAGCAAGGGCCGGTACATGATAGTTTAATGAACGACAAGGACATTCAGGATGCAACCGTATTGGCCATCCAAGAGCCCCATGCACGGAGGGTCCAGGGCAAGTTATTGACGACACCCATGGGGCATCATAGATGGGTTAAGATGGTGCCTACGACAGAGAGGGAGGGTAGATGGGTGATTCGAAGTATGCTTTGGGTGAATAGGGAGGTGGATGCGGAGCAGGTACCAGTAGAGTCCCCAGACGTGACAGCAGCGGTCCTCCGATTGCCAGACCGTCTGGTGTTCACGGCGTCGATCTACGTACCGGGCGGAGACGCTCAAGCTTTACGGGACACATGTAGCAAGCTCAGCAGAGCTATTACGGAGGTGAGGCGGAGATCAGGGAGAGCGGTTGATATAGTGATGGTTGGCGACTTTAACCGGCACGACCAGATGTGGGGAGGGGACGATGTATCGGTGGAGCGTCAAGGGGAGGCGGACCCGATTATCGACCTCATGAACGACCTGATGCTCAGAAGCCTCCTTCGCCGAGGCACGAGAACATGGCAGAATGGAGACCATGAAACGACGATCGACTTGGTTCTGGCCTCCGAAGAGCTTGCGGACGCAAACATCAGATGCGCAATCCATGGCACGGAACACGGATCGGATCACCGCACGATAGAGACGGTGTTCGACGTTTCAGTTCCGGCGTCAAAACAAGAAGAAAGGCTGCTGTTCAAGAGTGCACCCTGGAAAGAGATCAACAGCAGGATCATGGACACGCTGAGAGAGAAGCCAACGGGAAATACCGTACAGCAGAAAACAGACAGGTTGATGGAAGCGGTCTCGGAAGCTGTCCAGACCTTAACACCGAGAGCCAAACCGTCTCCATACGCAAAGCGATGGTGGACCGATGATCTCACACAGCTGCGACACGTTTACACATTCTGGAGGAATAGAGCGCGGACCGCGAGACGTGCCGGTCAGAGTTCCTCGGACCTCGAGGGCTCTGCAACAGCCGCAGCGAAGCAATACCACGATGCTATACGGCAACGGAAGAACAACCATTGGAAAGAGTTCCTAGCAGACAACGACAACATCTGGAAAGCAGCCAAGTACATGAAGTCTGGGGATGAGGCCGCTTTCGGGAAAGTGCCACAGCTCACAAGAGCAGACGGGACACCGACAACTAACCATAGAGAACAAGCAGAAGAACTGTTAGCCAAATTCTTTCCGCCACTGCCAGACAACATCGAAGACGAAGGACCACGACAACAGAGAGCTCCAGTAACGATGCCGAACCTGACTATGGAAGAGGTGGAGCGCCAACTGTGGGCAACGAAGTCATGGAAGGCGCCTGGAGAAGACGGACTTCCCGCGATCGTCTGGAAGCAGATCTGGCTGTCGGTGAAACACGACGTTCTCGACATCTTCCACACATCATTAGAGGAAGGCGTGATACCGAAACAATGGAGACATGCCCGAATCATCCCGCTCAAGAAACCAGGAAAAGACGACTACACGATTGCAAAAGCCTGGAGACCGATCTCGCTTCTTGCTACGCTGGGCAAAGTGTTGGAGTCGGTAGTTGCCGAGAGGATCTCCCATGCGGTAGAGGCTCACGGACTTCTCCCAACTAACCATTTCGGTGCACGAAAACAGCGATCAGCAGAACAAGCGCTCATACTCCTGCAAGAACGTATCTTTTCTGCATGGCGCTCACGCCATGTCGTGAGCCTAATCAGCTTCGACGTGAAAGGCGCATACAACGGCGTGTGTAAAGAGAGATTACTGCAGCGGATGAAGGCGAGAGGAATTCCGGATGGTCTCTTACACTGGATAGATGCTTTTTGCTCCGAGCGAACGGCAACTATCATGGTGAATGGACAAAGCTCCGAGAGTAGACCTCTGCCACAAGCGGGACTGCCACAGGGATCGCCCCTATCACCGATATTGTTTCTATTCTTCAATGCAGATCTGGTGCAAACTCAGGTTGACAAGAATGGCGGAGCTATTGCATTTGTCGACGACTACACGGCCTGGGTGTCGGGACCGACAGCCCAGAGCAACCGGAGAGGGATCCAAGCGGTCATCGATAAAGCTCTTGACTGGGAGAGACGGAGTGGTGCGACCTTTGAGGCAGAAAAGACGGCCATCATACATTTCACCAGATACACAGGCAGGATAGACTCGGAGCCATTCACCATTAAGGATGAGAGGGTCTTCCCAAAAGACCAAGTCAAGACCCTCGGAGTCGTTATGGATTCACGACTTCACTACAAACAACACATTGCAAGGGCAGCGACGAAAGGCCTCGAGGCGGTGATGGAACTGAAACGACTCAAGGGGATGGCCCCCGCGACGACAAGGCAGCTTTTCGCAGCCATGGTAGCCCCTGTAGTGGATTACGCCTCCAACGTCTGGATGCATGCGTGCAAAACAGTAGCGACGTATGCCATCCAACGAGTACAGAGAATAGGAGCGCAAGCGATTATAGGGTCCTTCACGAGCGTGGCGACAGGAGTAGCTGAGGCCGAAGCCCACGTAGCGACCATCCACGAACGGTTTTGGAGACGAGCTAGCAAGTTATGGGTAGATCTACACACGCTGCCGCGAACCAATCCAGTCCGAAATCTCTTGCGAGGGATCAAAGCATTTAGACGCTTCATGTCTCCTCTCAGACGCATCGCGGATGTATGCCGAGAGTTGCCGAAGGACACCATGGAAGTGATCCAGCCATTTACTCTTACTCCGTGGGAAACGCGTATCAAGGTCATATTGAGTACACAAAAAGAGGAAGAAGAAAAGAAGACCAAAGAGCTAGCTAGAGCAGGATGGGCGGTCAGGATCGCGACAAGCAGTTCGGCAAGAAACGATCTGGTCGGCATGGGCGGAGCGATCAGGATCCCAATATCCGTGGCAAGAGCCGGCAAGCTCAACGAAACCTTTTCGGTGACCCTAGGCATGAGGGAAGAACATAATCCCTACACAGCCGAACTAGCAGCGATTGCTCATGGCCTCGGCTATCTGTCAGAGGTAAAGTATCGGGTCATTGTAATCTTGACGAGCAATAAATCGGCGGCACAGGCTATAGGTAATCCTCGTCAGCAGTCAGGTCAAGGACATATTAAGAAGATATATGATGCGGTAGAGAAACTCAGGACGAACGGAAACAGAGTCAACCTCATCTGGTTGTCACGCAACAGCGAGCTCAAAATTCAGAAAGCAGCCAAGATGTCAGCACGTCATGCTACTGAGCCATACATCACGCCAAAGAGAGGAATGGCTACAGCCAAGACAACGATTCTCGGTCGAACGAGAGCAGATCTACGAAGGGAGAGGAAGCTACCAGACGGAGTTGGTGGGCACTCTAGAAAGGTCGACTCAGCTCTGCCTGGTAAACATACCCGGCTGCTATACGATCAGCTATCATGGAAAGAGGCCAGCGTGCTGGCTCAACTTAGAACTGGAATGGCACGTCTAAATGGCTATTTATATCAGATCAGGGCCGCATCGTCGGGCGAGTGCCCGTGCGGACGTGCGAAAGAAACGGTAGAGCATTTCCTCTTCCGATGTATAAAGTGGACGGCACAGCGCAAAGAGATGATGCTGCAATGTGTAGAAGAAAAGCGTGGCAACCTCTCTTTTCATTTGGGAGGCAAAACAGTATCAGAGGGACAACAGTGGACACCGAATATGAAAGCAGTACGAGCCACGATCCAATTCGCGATCGCAACAGGTCGCCTGGAACAGAGATGACAACACCACTAACTTATACCAACAACTACTACCCTGTACAACCAAAAGCGGGCACCGCTTCAGCCGCCGGAAAACACCTTCCTTCGTCATCACACTTTCTTGGCATACAAGTGTTAAGAAAGTGGCCCTGTCTACACCAAAATCCTTAACAAGTGCACAACAAACATTTCAATCTGCGCTTTGCGCAGTCGCAAGTCGCGGCGATGGCTTCGTCTCCGACGATCCCGCCTATCGCCCCGAACCCCTTCGATCTAGGGGTCCACACTCCCGCTAATCTGAACCGAAGAGCTCGTGCAGCCCTCTTGCAGAACAGCCCCGCGGTCGTGAACAGCCCCATTGGTGTTTCACCCAGACCTGGGCGGACGGCCCAGACACCGTCCTCGCCACTCAACGCCGCCACCACTGCTGCAGCTACGGAAGGAGCTGAGCGTGCCAATCCCGCATCGACCCCTGAACAGCAACCAATCTCTATTATCGAATCGGCCAATGATCTCGCGCGTAAACACGCGGAAGAGTACGACGCCAAACTAATGGTCTTCCAGGCCTTCTGCGCCAAGCTTGAAGAAGCCAACAAGCAATTCACCTCCGGACCGCAGCGACGTTTCGCTCAGAAGTTTGTCGACAGCGTCCTTGACGCCTGGAAACGAGAGCTTTCTAGCGATGTACCAGCTTCTAAACCTACCTACAGCAGTGTCGCCGCCGCCTCGCTCCCCGCTGACCGCGCCCGCACAGCCCACCAGCATCATCATCATCAACAACAACAACAGCACCGACAATCGGGCCCACCTCATCGCCAAGGGCAACAAGCCACCATCGCCGCCCCACCCCGACAGGACCTCCGCGTCTTCGTCCGTCTAGAAGCCGGAGCTCCGGCTAGGGACCATAGCGGCTATGCCATCCGGACCCTGATCAGGGAAAAACTCGGCACCGTCTCGGACAAGGTCCGACAGGTATTCCAGGTCAGGTCGGGATGGGCAGTCCTGACTGCCGACCATGAAACACGCGATTTTCTCGTAGAGAAGCAGGCCGAGTGGGCGGCTGAGCTGGGAGCTACGGCGGTAGAAACAAACAAGGAATGGCATACTTACGTGGTCTCAGACTTTCCCAGAAGACTGACCGACTTTCGCGGCAACGAGGTGGATAGTGACAGCGTTGTCAGTGATGAGATAGAAATCCAGACAGGGCTCAAGCCCGTTGATATACGTCCTGGAAGACAATTCTCGGATAACCCTTTGACCAAGACTCTCCTTGTCTCCTTCCTGAAGCCCACCAAGAAGAGGTTCTGGTCCCTCTTCGGGAGCCGGGCGGCCAGACTCGTAGACAAAAGCGACGTACCCAAGCAGTGCGAAACGTGCTGGGGCTACCACTTTACCCGCAAGTGCCATAGACAGCCAGTCTGCCAACGCTGTGGCAAGACTGGCCACTCTGAGACGACTGCGCTGCATGGGAGCAGTGCGTCAATTGCTTAGGCCCTCACGATGCCAGCCTTCGTACGTGTCCAGCCCGGCCGAAGAAAGTGCGTGGCGTCCTCCGCCGGCTCAGCAAAGAACAACGGGAACACATCAGAATAGTGGGCGCTGAGACGTACCGACAACGTCACTTGGATTCACAACCAGAATCCCACATAGAAATCCGACAAGACACGACCGAGCTGCTGAGGGACGATACCCCAGCAGACGAACGTCCAGACGCTCGAGACTCGAGCCCGGCCGCGTCACGAGCACCTTCGTGCATCTTGGTGGCCACCGCCCCCAGGGCGGGTTATGAAATGGAGGAGCCCGAGCATCCTAGACCAGGCTCGCCACGAAAGCGTCGAATTGTACTCATTACTCGTCCTCATGACCAGGAATAGATATTCGCAGACACGAAAGAACGACAGGAAGCCGCTCAAGGTCTTCCAGGCCAATGTCGGCAAGATCCCTCCGGCTCACGACTGCGCTCTGGCACTGGCTGACTCGGAACGATATGACGTCGTGCTCCTGCAGGAGCCGTGGACAGCCCATACGAAAACGCGCTGCCTGACGAAGACCCATCCTGCTTACGACACGTTCACGCCAGTAGAGTCCTGGGACAGTAACGATACTCGACCTAGAGTGATGACATATGTCCGACGAGACCCAAGGCTTCTCGCTGACCAGATACGACCGTTCCAGACTCGCGATATTCTCTGGATTATAATCAATGGCGTGACTGTAGTCAACTTCTACCGCCAGAACGACGAAAGGGATGCCCTTGACACGCTGCTTCGATGGCCTGTCCCGGAACGTTGCCTCGTCGCTGGCGATTTCAATGCTAGACATCGAAGCTGGCAGACAGGGCAGACTACGGACCGCGGCCAAGAGATTGCCGGTTGGGCATCAGAGAATGACATCGACCTGCTTAACACGTTAGATATCCCGACAAACCCACACGGCAACACAATCGATCTCGCTTTTGCCAACATCCCACTTGCTGAAGCCACTGTTGAGGACCATCTCGCCACTAGCTCCGACCACTTCACCCTCAGCTTGACTCTCCCCAACATCAAGCCCGCTCCGCTACAGCCGGGCAAGATTCGAGTGACAACAGAAGATGAGCTTAAACGATTCGTCGAGATCGTAGAGCTTGGAGCCACAGAGATCCCCCTCAGAGATTCAACGCCCGCGGAGCTGGACAATCTTGCGTCTTCACTTGTAAATCTGCTAACATCAGCAGCGAAGGCAGCGGGTCGGCCCTCACGGAAAGGTGGCTGCCCAGCTCCATGGTGGACAGAAGAGTGCGCCTGTGCCGCGGCTGCATTCCGGGCCATCAGAAGGAGGCACCCCCTCAGCTTCAATCAGGATGTTCAGATCGCCAAGAGAGACTTTCATCGCGTGGTCCGCCGAGCAAAACGAAAGTACTGGCGGGAACTCATCGATAGCTTCTCCAGCAGCAGTGCTGTCTTCAAGACCGTCCGGTGGCTGAAATCTCCGGGGCCCTTCCAGCCGCCTCCCCTGCAGGTCGACGACGCTGTATACGAAACTCAGATGGACAAGGCGAGCGCACTTCGGGGAGCGTTACTGGAACGCCGAACTTCTGATGACGATATTGGAGACCCCTGGACACCAGTCTCTCCTCCTCGATCGATCACATTCTCACCCGAAGTCTCCCTAGACGAGGCACAGCATGCGACTATCCATACAGGCAATACTTCCCCTGGGGCGGATAGCATCACCGTCAATCTTCTCAAAGCCGTGTGGCACATCGTCGGGACGCATATCCGTCGTTTGTTCGAAAGGTGCCTCTCCTTGGATCATCACCCGGAACCATTCAAGCAGGCGGAGGTGGTCATGATCGCGAAGCCGGGACGACGAGACCTCACAAAGCCAGGGGCCTGGCGACCCATCTCCTTGCTCTCCTGTCTCGGAAAGGGGCTGGAAAGATTGATCGCTCGCCGCTTGGCGTGGGCAGCTGTTCACTATGGCGTCCTTCATCCACAACAGGCGGGCGCTCTCCCCAAAAGGTCGGCAACAGACCTGGTGACCGCCTTGATCCACGATATCGAAGAAGCATTCGCACGCAAGAAGGTGGCCACCCTGGTCACGATGGATATCCAAGGTGCCTTCGACACCGTCATGCGCAACAGACTAGTCTTGCGTCTTCGTGAACAGGGCTGGCCCGACCATCTCGCCAGATGGGCCGAGTCCTTCATGAAGGATCGTTCAGCCCGCGTGAGGTATCAAGACACCCTCACGCCCTTCGCTCCTCTCCAGTGTGGACTGCCTCAAGGCTCACCAGTATCGCCCATCCTCTTCCTGCTCTACACTGAGCCAATCCACCGACTAGGCAACCCTCAGGGCCGCTTCGGCTACGCAGACGACACGGCTATCCTTTCTATAGGCGACACAATAGATGAAACCACTGCAACGGCCTCCAGCTCCATCGGCGAGATGGTTCGATGGGGTGCAGCAAATGGCGTTTCGTTTGACCCGAAAAAGACCGAAGTCATGCACTTCTCTCGCAGCAAACTCAGGACCACGCCGGCTATACGCCACGGCGATGTCGAGAAGCACCCCGAGCCAGCCATACGCTGGCTCGGCATCTGGCTTGACAGCAGGCTATCGTTCCGCGTTCACGTCGAAAAGTGGGCGGCCAAGGCGCATGCCGTCGCCTATCATCTACGGGGTCTCGCCAACACGATACACGGCCCTCTCCCAAGCGCCGTGCGAAGTGCCGTCATGGCTTGTGTCGAGCCGGTACTACTGCATGGATCGGAAGCCTGGTACCCGGGCACCACCAGACCGCGATGGAGTCAGCCTAATAGAGACACGCCATCGAGCAATCAACATCTCATACAAAGAATGAACAAGGCCTTACACCAGTCCATGAGAGCCATACTGCCCATCTGGAAAACGACGCCCATCACCATCCTCCACCACGAGAGCGGCATACCGCCAGTTGATCAACTCTTGGAAAAACGGCGATGGAGATTCTCCGCGCGGCTCAAATCACTTGACGACGCTCATCCTCTTGTGCGGAGAACGTTGCCAACCCGTCAACCTACCTACCACGATCTCATAAAGCGAAGGTATCAACAGGCAGAAAATAGCTTTAGAACACGACTCCGACGCACAGATGAGCTTCTTGTCTCGTGCAGGCGTCCTAAGCTCCTCCAGAAACGCTTCCAACAAGAAGAGATGCCACCACTGCAGACAGCATCAAAGGAGAAGACAGCCAAGGCCTTTCTCCGCTGGGTCAAGTCACTCGACGCGCTCACCTTGGTCGTCTACTCGGACGGTTCCCTGTCCGAGAAAGGGGTTGCCAGCTACGGCTTCGCCATTCATCAAGACAACTTGACTATATTTGACGGATCAGGTCGCCTTGGACCAGCCGAGGTCTTTGATGCTGAAGCCAGAGGAGCACTAGAAGGCCTCAAGGCAGCCCTAAACCTGCGAGAGTCAGCATCACAAAACATTTTCATCTGCCTAGACAACCTCGCGGTCGCAACGTGCTTGCGAGGCACACCATCCGACTCTTCTCAAGACGTCTTCCTTGAGTTCCAGGCTCTAGCGACATTGCACGGGTCTGCGCACGTACGATGGGTACCGGGACACACCGACATACCTGGCAACGAACAGGCCGATCGACTGGCGAAAGCAGCATCTTTAATGCCCGAGCCAGAAGACGCACGACCAACCCTGGCGTTCTTGCGGAAGGTCGCAAGACAGAAGCCAAAAGAAGCATTCGAGGCATGGTGGTCCACTGCCGCTCCTGAGCAGTACAAGAGACTCAACCTCGAGGCGACCACGGGCTGTCCGCCGGAGCTCTCGCTCCCACGAGCAGCCTTGCACTATCTACTAGCAGCGAGAACCCTGCACGGCGACTTCGCCGCGTACCACGAAAGATTCAACCACGACGATGCACGCCTGGTCTGCTCATGTGGCCGACGCAAAGCACCGGATCACATCTTCTACTGCAGAAAGATACCGCCGCGCTACCGGATGAGACTATCACCATCACCGAATGCAGCAGTCAATCTTGCAATAGGAAAAGACTTCACCAAATTTGTCAACTTGTCCAAGAACAGCGCGTTCTTTAGAAAGATCTGCCCTCGCTATTAGGCGACGACGACCAGAGAAGCACTTGCGACTCTCTCCCCCTCTCTTTTCACATCTCTTTTGTACACATTCTCTTACTTTCTTTATCTTCCTCTCACCTGTGCTCGACCAGATGAAGGGCGCCATCACGCCCTCCATCCGGTCGTGACTACTTGAGGCAGTCTCGGACTGCCGTATGCATAGGCTGATCTCAGCCCTCCTGACACCAGGTTTCATAAGCGGCTCTGATTCCTCGGCCGCGCCTGATCATCCCGCTGACGGGTAACAGGCTCGATAGGATGCGCCATTTGTGCCGTTGATATGCTGGATTGAGTGCGGTTCACTGACGCGTTTGCAGAAACTGGACACCATGGCGAAGACTAATTTCGCGACTAATCCTTTATGTCCAATAGCATTTCTGTAATTAGTGTGTAGATAGATGCCGATTTCTCTAGCTCAGCACGTCCTGTGCCCCAATAGGGGACTTTCGGGGCCTATGCCCCCCGGACGAAAAATATACATAACATAACATAACATAACTTCAGCCGCCGGAAATAGGAAACTGAACACTTGGAGGAATTGGTCTTCAAGCCGACCTGCTACTACTAACTTATACGGGGATCTAGAAGGAGAGATAATGAAGAGACAGAAGAGAACAAGGCGGAAAATATAGGGGCCTGGCGAGATCAAGGCATTAATTGGCGAAGCGTATGTATTTTTAGACTTTAGAGCCCTTTGGGCGTTGGCCTACCGGGCGTAATAGACTTTGTGTGTGTGTGTTCACTTCAGACACGACCTGTGGATCAGAGAACCAACGAAACTGAGGGAGACTTCACTGCATTTTAACTACACGCGAAGGGGTCAGAAAAATCATCATTGATCGGAAGAAAATTCGTGGTGGAGACTGCCCGTCATGGCGGGCCCAATAGGGGCCGAGATCATAGTGGAGCAGGATGGTGTCCCCTTTTCGACGCCACAGAGACCGAGTCGAATGGTTAGGTCAACGAGCAAGGTCCAAGGCACCGCGCGACAATTGGAAGACATTGCCAAAGAAACGCGAAAAACTACCCGGCAGACGACGCGAAGTGTAGCGGCTGAAGAACAGATCGACCGACCGACCGAAACCCCAAAGAGTAGCGGCAGCAGAAATAGCGATGGAAGGGCAATGCTGCAGAAGGCGCTGGCTCTCCTGGCAGAGTCGCGTAGGGAGACCAAGAGGCTGCAGGAAGCGCTGAAGGAACATATGGGAGATGACCAGAGAACTCAAGGAAGCTATTGCAAAGCAGGAAGAAACAGTACGCGAAATGGGCAAGCAGACGGTGGAGGTCAAGGATCAGATGATCGAGGAGATGCAGCGCGTCCGAGAGCGGCGGCCCGAAACTATCGCTGCGAACGCATCGGACGCCATAACGATTCGTGGACCTTAGCAGCTCCTCCGAACCCTACAAAAGATGAGGCTAGGCTCTCGGCCGGGACGATCCGAGCGACCGTGGAGAACGAAGTCTGCGCGAACTGGATAATCCCTCTTGGCGATACCGAGCGGTGCCTAAGGACCCAAAGAATCCCCAGAGCGAGCACGAGATTGTGAAACGCGCAAGGGGAGACAAAACAGGCCCCAGGAGCCCGAATCCTACGAGACGACCTGTACCCTATCAGAGTGGATAATGTCAGCCGTATTGCGGTGCTAAACGAGAGGAACAAAGTTTGAACTGAGACCACCGAGAGGCTCGGCCGAGAAAATGACACCGAGGTTGCAAAGATAGCATGGCTCAGTAAGAGAAATATCTCCAAAGCATACGGCTCGATGGTCGTATATCTCAACAAAAAAAACCAGTCAGAAGCTAGGCGGTTCATCAACGAAGGATTCTCTGTGGCTGGAGAAGAATCCGGTACTACAAAGGCGTTTGAACGTCGCGACCGCCCCAAGCAATGTTACAACTGCCAACAGATCACGGGCCATAAGGCCTATCAGTGTGATAGACCACAAGTTTGTGGAAGGTGCGCATAAGAAGGCCATTACCACAGTGCATGCACAGGAACGATTCCGAAATGCATCCCACGCGGCGGCCCCCATGAGTCATGCAGCAAAAACTGTCGGAAGCTCTATCCATCACAACATGAATAGCATATTCCGACTGTCTCAACTGAACGTCAGAAAGCAAGGACCAGTACACGATAGTTTAATGAATGTCAAGGATATTCAGGATGCAACCGTATTAGCCATCCATATGTTATATTATGTTATGTATATTTTTCGTCCCGGGGCTGTAGGCTTCAAAAGTCACCTACTGGGGCACAGGACGTGCTGATTCTCGATCGGACTATCTGCAAGGCCTCTTCGATCGGAGCCGTATACATGCTCGAGCTTTTTCTGTATTTGGTACCCCCAAGAGACACCTCTCTACTCGTAGTTCGCCCTACAGTAGTTGTTGGTGAAGCACGTCCCATCAGACATCAATACAGTTGATCCTCGCTCGCGCGGGATCTAATCCCGCTAATTGAGTGTCCATCTTGACCTTCACCCGACCTTCCCATGCAGCCAATGGAATTTAGTTTCAAGAAAGGCCGACAGACACTCTCCAAGATCTTTGGGACTACCCGGGGTTACCTTCCTTTATAGGCTCAGCTATATTTGAACACAAGTCACTTCAGATAAATCTGCCCTCTGAACATTCAAGGCGCATTCTAGACACAATATTGACAGGTACGCATACCCACCAAGGTCCACCGAATGCAAAGGTCAGAAGACTCGTCACGTTCTCCAACTAATCAAATGTCTATCATGCGTTCTTGTGCGTCGCGACATAGGATACATGGCGATTTATAAATAGAAGTGTAGAGTGATTGACTGTAGATATACTAACAAGGTGCTCTCGCGACTCGTGTCCATCGGTCAGCATTCCACTCTGAGAACGCCGTCTTTTGCCAACCAAATATCCTCTGAAAAGCTTTGACTTGGCCGACTTCGCTTGCTTGAATCACCAGTCACTTTCTTGGCATCCATCGTCTCCGACTTCCACGCTCGCTTGTTCGGCACCAGCTGCGTCAACAGACGTCGAGGCCGGTTGAGTAGCAAAGCCCGTTCAAAGTCGATCACCATAACCCCACTGGTCTCAGGATTGAATAGCATGTTTGCAAGCCTCACGTCTTTGTGGACCACGCCTTCTCGATGCATGGCTCTCAAGGACCAAATGGCCTCGTCTTCGAGCGACCTGTCCATGTCGCCAATTCTCCGTGCTCTATCGATGCTACAGCCTCCCCAGGACAAAAATGTCATGTGCACCACGTAGACCCGGTGGTCGTAGTAGTAAGTCTTGTTCATCGATCGAAGGTCAGTGGCACACAGGAAAACAGGCACGTGGACGCCTTGGATTGAGTTGAGACGCTCGTAGACAGCAGCCTCGTGCTTGAGATCTTTGACGAAAGCCTGCACCGTGCCCTTGCTGACAAAGGTGTAGCCATGCGCAAGTAGGGTCACTTGGAAAAGCACGCCCCGCGCACCGCCCTCCCCTAATGGCCTGATCCCGTCGTCGAGCGACCGTTTCAGCTGGATCCAGAGTAGGCGAAGCCACTCCTTGTGATCGGCAGGATGACGTGCGCGGGCAGGAGCACAGCTCTTGTAGTGAAGTGCCACGTTCGGGCACTTCAGGTCGAGAAAACCACCCTTGACCATCCCGAGAAGACATTTCTGCGTGCAGTACTGCCGACCCTGCTCGCCGCCTCCTCCGCGCGGCCGTAACGCCAGTAACGCTAGTCGGTGGCTCCGTCTAGTTCCTTGTCTTGTGTTTAGTCCGGTTGGCGTAGGCGTGTCCGGGGGCCTGGATGCCGACTCGTCATCAGATGGTTCCTGCCTGTCGTCCTTCCTCAACGACCCCTCGCCAGTCTGGCACACAGCAGTTCGACGTCTCCTTTTGCGCGCCAAGGCCGGCGACCGATCGACATCCTTGTAGGTGGTGGGTTCATGTCCAGGTGAGTAGTCTGATGACGCCGATCGCTCATTTTCCGGGACGGAACGCAATGTCGATTCGAAGTCCTCAGCCCACGTCTTCTTCAAGTTCTTCATAGCTTTTAGACGCTCCTCCTGCCTATTCCCCCGTCGTTCTCCAGGTGAACCGAGAGCCAGTAGTAAGAAGACCGTATTCAAGACCACTCTCCATCATGTAATGATATGTCTGCGTCATGGCAGATGCCGTCAGCTTCTCCACGTGGTACTGGAAACGCGCGTCAGGGTCTACAGAAGTTGGAATCGTCCTTCGGTTCACAACTTCCTTGTGAATGTCCATGGCGCGGAGACCGAGACGAAGATGCGGAGCGGTCAACTTGTGAGGCGGCTTATACTCAGACACGTAAACCATGGTGCGCCGGGAAGACAGGGTATTGTCGGATCGATAGACGCAGATTTGATCCGGCCGCAGCTGGTTGAGATCTCTTCGGTAGTCCGGCGTCCGCGGTGACGTCGACGGGGTCTCCCGCTCAACAACGTCTTCGGCGACGTCGCTGAGGGCATGGGGATGGTTCTCAAAGACGACACCATCTCCGATCTGAAAAGCCCTGCTGACCTCCTCCACCTGTTTGAGCTGCTGTATGATGGCTCTGACCGGATCCTCATCGCTATTACGTAGGAAATATTCGAGCGTCTTCTCGTCTGCTATCGGCCGTCGAGAGATCCTGGTCCCCAAGCCGGCCAGGAAGTTTCGGTTCTCGAAAACGCGGCTTTCCGTAGGAAATGAATCGTAAAGTGTACCGAAGGTGAGCTTCTGTTGATCAAGGAAATCGGGCCATGGCCTGAGGTTTTTAGGACACCACTTGTCACGCGGATTTGTGATGGAGCCCTTCGAAGTCAGTTTTGGGTCTGTTTCGATGGCGAAGCGAGAGAAAACGGAGGCATGGCAAGCTGCAATGTATTCGTCAAGTGTCGTGAGTCGTGTTTGTTCCTCTGACGCTTCGGCGCGTTGCCCCTCTTCCTGTCGTTCTCTCTCTGCTTCCTCGGCGCGTTGTCGCTCCTCCTTCGCGCTGCTCAGCTTCTCGGAGAAGTCTTCTCAACTCTTCTACACTTAATGATCCATCCATGATATGTGGGATTGATATCGTGGTGAGGATCGATTTCGAAGGGTGGATCTTGTATTGCTAACGCGCGTTTTGTGTTTTGAAGCTCGGTCTAATTAAAGTGGAGACCCATCACGCTGCGAGGGGTTACCCATCCGGAAATCATTTGAGGCAAGACCTTTGTGACGTTACCCTACGACACATTACCACAATTTAAGGTCAATCTAATCAACTCTCTCCTGTAAAATCTTTTTTCTTGGCACCCGCTATTAGCGCGCTGGTAGGGCAGAACGCTTTTGCAGGCCAAAATGGCAGCAAAGGCAGCCGTGGGGCTAGCGGGGCCCTAACAGATGCCTGAAGAAAGGGATTCAGAGAGTTAACCTTTATTCGCGACGGGCGTCTGCAACGACATTGAGCTTCGCGAGCCTTCGACAATCCGGGCTCTGCGCCCCTCGGCTTCCCGTACGACCGACTTCTGCAGCCCTGGCTGCCCAGACGACATTCGCGACATCTTGCCGCCCGACATTGAGGGTCATCGCGCCCTCACCCTCACACTCGCTTGCAGCTTTACGCTGTCTCGACCGACCTCTGCAGCTTTTGCTGTTCGAACAACACCAGCAGTCGCTAGCTGCTCGACTTCTTGGGCCCTCTGGAGCCCCCTTATCTCGACGCACGGGCCCCAAATGGCTCTACCCTTTTTGCAGCTCGGAAGCTGCATGCATGACCGATTTCTGCAGTCCTGCACTACCCAGAGAACCTTTTCTTCTTTGCAGCCTCGGCTGTCGCCCAGAAGGGAGTTGGCCAACAGCTGAGTCACTCTGACGTAAATTCAACCCCTCTTCGTCAATGCCCAAACAGCAGGCCGCTGCGCCCAAACTCTCTACTATTACGGTCGGACTTCAACAAACTGGCTGAGACCACTAGACAAAACCGTTGGGTCGAACGGTACAGAGCTTACCTGGAGACCGTGGAACGAGGCGACTACCTTGTCCACAGAGCAGCGTTCCAGCCGCCTTGGGTTTTTCCCTGCGAGAAGTTTCCCCAAGGATGTACGGTCCTAGGTTGCAGCTCCTGGCGATCTTAGGGGATTATGGACTTCCTGCCTCAGGGTATGAAAAGCTACTTGATATGTCTGTACAAGAGAATTCTAGGCTGGAGAGGAATAGATCCCGCTGACGGGATGCCCTCTTGAAAGTAAATGCGCCTTTGTGTCGATGATATACTAGATGAGCTCGATGGGAGACGCTGCCGAAGGGAAACTCTGCTGAAATCAACTTTATTGATGTCTAATGGGACGTGTCTCACTGACAACTACTGCAGGGGCCAGCTACGGGTAGAGAGGTGCCTTTTGGGGGGTTGAGTAGAGAAAAAGCTCGAGCATGTTCACGGCTCCGACGCAAATGGCCTTGCAGATGACCTGAGCGAGGAACAGTACGGCAGCGATTGTCGATAGTTTAGCTCAGCTAGACTTTTCGGGGCCAATGGCCCCCGGACGAAAAATACACAACAACAACAAGTTTCTTCCCTGAACGAATTCTTTTTCCTCTATCAATTATCACGAACTTGACAAGGCTGTTAGTTCAGAGTGTCCGGCTATTTTATGACTTTGCGGCTGTAAGAGCCTTGATGTGCGTTTTCGGAATAATTCGTTTTCATTGCCGAGTTCATGTCGGATCTATGAAGGACACGATGATCTCACGCCAAGGAAAGCCAAGTATATGGTGACATTCAAGCTAATAGCATTAATGAAAAACCCCATTGTGCTTGCTACTTGTTCCCTGCTCGTGTAGGGGGACGGGCATTAATCAACTACGACCTTCGGACAATTTACTACCATTTTGTTTACGACTGCAGTCTAGCCTGACCTAGAAGTTGATTTCCAGACCACCCTATTGCGTGACGAATCGACGTCCGTCAACTACTCATCTTATTTCTTCGTGGAAACGAGCCTTGTAGGAATGATGATCCCACTGGTTGACGTGCTGTTCTTATCCTACATGAACTGCACGCTTCATCATGTTTTTAAAAACTTGATATGTGCTGGTCTACCGCTCGCTTGGTTAATGCAACCTTCATAGTTAATTGAGGAGGGCAAGTGAAGTATGCTTAGGGTCAAAATGGAATCTCGGCCAGTCGCGAATTGAATATTGACGTCTCCCCTCCACACGTCCCACCGATATGTCACAAGCTTCAGAATGACGCGCTTCTGTGCCAATGGCATGCTAGCTAGATTAAATACAGTTTTCTCGCGCAAAATACAATTCTGCCTCGACCATGGCTTATAGTGTCAGTGCCCTCGCTTTATTCATTGCATGAGCATTTTCTGTCGGGGCTTAGATTTGGCTCCCTTTAACTCTGTAGATTCCATGAGAGGATCACAAAAGCGTTGACGTGACAGCGGAATCAAACAGGTTAGCTTGCCGCGACCTTCATCGGCGTTGTAGCAGAGTAGTGATGACCTGACCCTCAGATATTCCCAACTCCACCGCCATTGCCCCACTCTGGGCCATCTGGTAATCCCACCAACTCCGCACACTCCGCATCTATGTACGGTTGAGCCAACAAGCTGATGAATTTGTGACCTATCTCGTATGCGCAAGGAAAAGTCACTTTGGGGGCTTCTTCATCCACGCCTAGTCTTTCTTCTCAAGTCGACAATACCTACCACGCTACTCGTTAGGTGGAGTCAACCTCAAGTGCGGAAACAGAAGCCGCGACCGCGGATCGAAACCCTTGCAAATCGAATTCTGGATACGGGGACAAGTCAATTTGGTGTGCACATTGCTTAATGCACCAAGAAATTTCAGGTAACATACGGGTTGTGTCAGTAATAACACCCTACTTCTTGAGATTCAATCCAGTTGAAAGAAGCGTGTTCGAAATGCTAGAGACTACAAGAGCGAGACGAAAAGGACAATAACCTGTGACCCTGTGAAAAAAACCCTCCCAACGTGACATAAACATGCATTGCTCCATTATTGTATCTGATACCTTGACTATATACCATTGACATAGCGCAGAATACTGATGACCAAAGAGAAAAGCAAGCAATGCGGAGCAAACTGATGTATAATTTCGATCAAGTCACTTTTCCGGGCGATTAAATTTCTATAGCGAGTTCGAGCGACATAACCCATGGGACATCCAGTATCCTTTAAAGGCGTTAACAGGATCTTGGGCTTGCTTCAGATCGACCCAGGTTTCGTGAACGAGATAGTGCCAGTAGCGACGAGTATATGATCACTCAGCTTTATGGCCTACAATTCAATCCCACCAACTATCACAAGCTTTCCCAATGATGACGAGGATCCTATGATTATAGCCCGATGCATGCAACGGTAAGAACTCCGATCATAGTGAGGATTATCATGTCAAGACTGATATGGGATGCGACCGCTACGGGAACGATGGCTGGTGTTTCAGAGCTGCTAGGAACGACTGATGGCTGAGTAGTACTCGAGCCAGAGCCAGAGCTTGAGCTTGGAGGGGCGCCATACTGCCCAGGAACAACGGGATACCCAGTGCTTGCAGGACTTCCAGGTGTGCCTGCACTTGAGAGAGCTTTAGGGATACCCGAATTTCCATCACTATGTGTAGGAGCAGGAAGTTGGCCAGGCAGATAACCCGACTTATTCGGCTCGCTATCTCTGGCGCAGGAGTCCAAGGTGATAGTGGGGAGTGTTTTGGTACGAACGCAGCTTGACGGCACTGAAGGTGTACTCGCAAGGGCGTTCGTCACAGAACAGAAGAGGGCAAATGCCGTAAAAACCTTCATGGCTTCGGATGTGTGAGGTATAGTGATGGTAGCAAAGGGGTATTGGGAAGTAAGGGATATCAAAAGATAGAAGAGGCCACAAGTAAGTCGAAGAGGTTGAAAGGTAAGCGTGGAAGCGTAGCCAGCCGTATCCTTGGGTTTTATGACATGTCCGTATGCTACACCATTGACTTGTTGTGATGCCTCCTTCTGTTTTTTATATCTAATTAGGACAAGGAGTCTAACATCCAGGATGTCAAAGCTTGCCCAGGATTTGTCATTTTGCCTAGCCCTGGCAAACACATTCAGGAGTTTCTAACTAAGTTTCGCGTTCTCGTATTCAAATTAGTGAGATAAGTTTTAGGAATGAGTCTATCCTTTGTGAGGATAGTCTGGCCGCACAAGGCGTCGAAATTCCAGTCGGCTAGGACACTTGTACCGGAGCGCTCCCCCTTGCACTAGAGCTGTTTGCGATCTTTCAGCTCCGATGAGCAAAGTGCCATTCAATCACAACATTCCAATGCAACGTGAAAAATGGTGCATTAGAGTTTCATAAAGTAATAGTCGCTTATCAGAGAGCTCTTCCTATCTTTGTCGTCTCACTCAGGGAACCCTGTCCAGCTGAATCCCTTGAGACTTGACATTATCGGGTTCAAGTGCAAATATTATCACGTGGAGATCTGAATCTTGGCTTAGAAAGCTGCACACACGTATCCAAAATCAACTACCAAATGTAACCCCGATGATAAGTGAAATTCTTTGCAAACACAAATGCGTGATATGATTTGCATCATTGCACTTTATCACGGCCACTAGGTATGTAACTACAACCTCGAACTTTGGATATGTCACATCAAATACGCTTACACATCTTTTTTTCCTTCGGCATTCTAGATTGGACGTAAACGTTTTCGGGATGAGCACCCAGAGAGCGTAGCATGCCAGTTCGATATGCTTTATCAAGGAATGTAGCTCAAGTAGAAATGAGCTTTATCCCTAGTTAACCTCCTCAGAACTTGGCTATCGTAATACATAGAAGCTATTGGTCTAGTCAGCGATCTATGGGAGCGGGACTAAAGAAAAGAAGAAAGAAGCCGGATGGCGGGTCGGTTTACTCAATCGGGACGACAATTAATCCCAAGGCGTTCAGGAGACAGGCTGACTTTGTCCTTATTTGGTTACTGCGGAACCAACTGGTGATGGAGGTGGAGAGATCGAGCGCTACCTACTGACACATCCGTGAACACGTACAACGTAGGTTTACTGTAAACCAAGGAACTTATGGCTCAGCGATCTCATCCACTAACTTCTCTATCAACTAGACAAGGAGGGAGAACTTAGGCTTGCCGCAATATAAGTAACAAGATTAATGATTAGCTCTACTAGCGGCGGTCGCCGATAGAGCGGAGCCTGGCCGCGAAGGTGTTTGAAGGAAGCTGGAAACTAAGTTTTTGTAAATTGAGAACCGAGAAGAAACACTTCTGTTTACGTATAAATGATACAGCTGGGCGGCACGAGTTCTCAAATCCGAAAACACACTTCATTCGTTTTTTTCAACTATACTTACAGCTGCGACACTCTTTGCTTTCTTATATCTATCTTGACTTCAAGTCATGCATCTTCTGTCCTTTTTCGGGCAGGGCGCAGTCTTGAGCCTGGTTTGCAGTGTTTTCGCTGCTCCAGGACAAAGGGCTTGCCTTGGTGGGGGAATAGAGGTAGTTGAACTCCAACCATACGAGATCGTATGCCACGGGAAAACCTCAACCTCTACAGGTACTCGGTGAGAACGGACATTCCTTTTCGGCGCGTTCCTTCCAGCGGAGATTTAACACGATATATGCAGGACTTATACCGAGTATCCGTGGTCATTTGAGGTCCCAGACCAATCTGGTCAGCCATATGATTCTGGCATTCCGGGCTACCCTAGCTCTTCTGGATATCGCAATAATCCAAATGGTTTAGTCAAGCCCGGAGGGCTAGGAAACTCAGCTCCGTGTGTAGGGTGTGTCACCATCACCACTACCGGGTCATCTGATTTCTGTACCACTATTCCTCCTGCAACGAAAGGTGGAGTTTCAACTGTGATTACCGGCATGCCTCCTCCTTGCATCAACTGCGTTACTATCACCACTACTGGACCTGTCCCCTATGTTACTACTTTGCCCCCTGATAGTCCTGGTGGTAAAGGTACAGTTATCAACTGTGTACTTTCTACTTGCCATGATTGTGTCATTGTCACTACAATAGGGCTTACCTCTTTTGTTACCACTGATCCACCAGCCTCTAGTGGTGCTAAGACTACAGTGATTTCTTGCGTTGGGCGTCATACTGTCAAAACTACCACAGTGACTAGGAAGGTTCCAGTTACAACAACAGTATTTCCTCCGCCTGGCTGTAATTATTGCACAGCCACGGTTGTTGTTCCCAACGGTGGTATCGTGGCCACTAGCGTTCCTGAAAAGGTTCCTGGGACGACCACAGTCCCACCGACCAGTGACTGCTCCACCGATTGTACGACTACTATCAGAGTCACGACCGTTCCTTCGAGCACTCCTTCAATGGATGTGACTACTGTCACATCCACCGGCACTACCACTGGCCTGACTACCCTGCCTCACACTGGCACCGGTCCTGTCACTGTCGTCACTGTCGTCACTGTCGTCCCTGTTGTCCCTATACCCTCTGCCGATGTGACTACCGTCACATCCACCGGCACTACCACTGGCCTGACTACCCTGCCTCACACTGGCACCGGTCCTGTCACTGTCGTCACTGTCGTCCCTGTTGTCCCTACACCCTCTGCCGATGTGACTACCGTCACATCCACCGGCACTACCACTGGCCTGACTACCCTGCCTCACACTGGCACCGGTCCTGTCACTGTCGTCACTATCGTCACTATTGTCCCTACCCCTTCGGGTGACGTGACAAGTGTCCCTTCCACCACTTCCTGTACTATATCCAATCCTTCTCAAACCCTTGAAGCAGATGGGTCTACAGGAACCTCGGCGTCAATCATGGTGCCCTCTTGCGCAACGAAGATGCGCTTTGTCGTGGTTGGTGGCTCTGGCGGTGGAATCAACTACGCGGATCCTGCGGGCTATGGCGCGTCTATCTCAGGTTCTATCCAGGTCACTCCTGGCGAGGTCATATCAGCCATTGCTGGTGGTGCTGGAGGCGATGGCGTTGCTGGCTCTAGTGTCTATGGGAGCGGCGGAACTGCTAATAACCCGGCTGGTGGTGGCGGTGGTGCATCGGCCCTTCGTCTTGCTGGCGATCTAATCGCTGTTGCAGGTGGTGGAGGCGGTGCAGGTTCCGTATATACATCCGGATCAGCCTCATTTAGTTCGAAGAACGGTCCCGGTGAAGCTGGGGCTCAAGGAAATTCCTGGATTGTTACCGGCAATAGCAATACCGTTACCGCAGGCGGTGGCAATCCTGGAACAATCAGTAGTCCAGGTTCTGCAGGAAGCGCTTCTGGACCCTTCACTAGTGTTGTTAATGGGAATTCAGGTGATGGAACCCAAGGAGGAAATGGAGTATTCAATCCATTGAATTCGGCATCTCCTTTCGGTGCCTCTGGAGGAGGAGGTGGTGGCTACACGGGCGGTGGTAGTGGACCTTCAGTGTCTTGGAATGGTTCGGGATTCGCCAGCACAGCCGGTGGCGGCGCAGGCGGCGGATCAAGTTACGTTGCCAGCTCTGTCAACGATCCATCAGAAAACATCGCGACAACTGCTGAAGGTAGTGTTATCATCATATTCTCATAAGCAAGGACATACCGCGTACACGGAAATAGGCGATTTCTACTCTAGTATTCTAGTTGGCAACGGGGCCCGTTACCAGTTTTAGGCCAATCAAAACTATCAAATTCGACATGGGCTTTTTTCAAACTCGTAACGGGCCCTGGTACCAGCCAAGTCGTGTTTACAAAAAAGCGGAACGGGGCCCGTTTCGAGGCATGGTGATCCGTGCCACCCATGCTGAAGTCATTGCGCGTAGCTAAGAGCCAATCATAGACAACTAGAATTACTTAACTTAACTTTAATCTTGATCCCTTTCGACCGCCGCGTTTTTTACTCATTGCTAATGATTTAGTGATTGAGTTTGTGGCGGTCTTTTCTCCAGATAATGTACCTTCTCACTATGTCTACCCAAGTACCTTCAGAATATCGCCTTCATCGGCAAAACATCACGCCAAGTCAAATTCAGACGCTCAGGAGACTAGAGCTTCACTACGATATTTCCTTTCAAGATATCATTTGCATACCCTGTGGCTTTGCCTTAAAGACAGACAATGATTGTGTCACCTTCCTTTGCCATCACACTTTTTTGGCATATAACTGTTAAGAAAGTGGCTCTGTCTACACCAAAATCCTTAACAAGTGCACAACATACGTTTCAATCTGCGCTTTGCGCAGTCGCAAGCCGTGGCGATGGCCTCGTCTACAGCAAGCCCGCCTGCCGCTACAGACCCCTTCGATATGGGGATCCACACTCCCGCTAATCTAAACCGAGGTGAATGGCACCATTGGTTTTGCCCGTTCCCAGGCGGATGACCCAGACTCCATCCTCACCACTTACCGCCGCCACCGCCGCCACCGCTGCTGCAGCTACGGAAGAAGCTGCGCGTGCGAACTCACTATCGATCTCTGATGCGCCGGTCAAATTGTCAGATATTAAGGTGAATTATGTATATTTCTTGATCCTTTTGCAATCGAAGGACCATTGAGACCTTATATCTTTGACTGGTTCCTTCTAGGACTTGAGTCCTAGAAAGTCCTACGATCTAAGTTTAGGGCGTCAAACTTTAATCCTGAACCTTAATCCTGAAGTTGAGGGTGAACCCTCCAACATGCAACACCTACCTACACCCGAGCGCAGCTCGGCTTGCAAGCTATCATTCTATCCCTTCCTTTCTACCCCATACCAGACCATGATCCTCCTCAAGCATCAGTCGGTACCTTGATTACTTCAACGCTTCTGGGAAACTGTTTTCAAAGATTAATAGTACGCACGCGATCGTTGCGCGTGGCGTCTTCTGAACTAGCGATGCCTGCAATATTCAACATTTGAAGCGAGGGGACAATAAAGCCATCACCACCCAAACCAGTAGGACCAGGCGGCAGACCCTATTTTACTGCTGCATTTCCCCGTCTCGATCCCTCCATGCTATCCGTCTTCTGATACCTCATGATAACAAGCCCCACCCCCAGTGCAAACAGACCAGCCCAAAAGAACCGAGCATGTGCGACCCAACGATACAGCAGCTTCACAGCCTTTCGACCCCATTCCTCGAATCCTGACTACCGGTGGCGTGGCTGGCGCCTGGAACCATAATCTACTCGGCCCACAGCCTCTTTGTCTCTGCCTCCTCGATCCTCACGAACGGACCGACCGAACGCTGTAAAATATCTCCGTTACGACCCAAGTAGCGACAGTCCAGGCATTGCCTACGGTTGGAGAGGCATGCTTGCGTTGCCGTCTGGCCTGTTTCTTAACAAGCTTGGGGTTCGGGTCAAAGGGGGCAATTACGCAGGCAAAAATGGACGATCGAACGAGTTGAGAGGCTCAAGAGAGTGCGGTATTGAGTCAGATGGAGAAGCACCCAGATTCATTCCCGAATCGCTCTGCTTATATTTTGTCCTCTTTTGTCTTCACGGACAACATTCAGTGCCGAGCCTCTAAGATGGAACGACCGTGCCGGCCTTGGCTAGAGAGAAGGGGACTGAGTAAAGGAATTTATGGTTGTCCAAGTTCTCAACGGAGAACTTATGCCTTGAACCCAGCGTTGCTGACCGTACGCCGTGTCACCTCAGTGTGACCAACTCAAGTCCCCACCGCCAATACTACTGTTGAACAGGTGCTGGGGCCTCACGAGCAAGCAGGGATATTTTAAGATTACAGCCGAAATGGTAAAACCTCTAAGGGGTAGATTTCAACAGAACACAACATGAATACAACAATTCACATCAGTGAACCGAATACACGTAATGTCTGACAACTACCTGCCGATCCTGCCAAACTCAACTCGAGCCCCATGGCGCCGAAAGTCCCCCGAGTCGAATCTTAAGTGAGAGGAAGAGGGAAAACAAACATGAAGATCAAGCGCCGAGCGATGGGACCCGATCTTGCTTAGTCCATCAGTCAATCATCATCTATACTACAACGTCTGGGTAGCTCGGCGTGCTAAGCCGTAAGTTGCCCTAATCACGATACATGGTTAGTACCTAAACAGCAGCAGCCGCTCAGGCAAATATGTCAGATTTACTGCGCATGTACATGGCGCGACCTTGTCTTGTACTTCGGTGTAGCAGGTCGATACTCTGCTGGTCCCAATTCATAACGAGACGTAATTTGGAAAGCCGTTGAAGCGGGTGTCAGCAGTGCAAAAAACACGCCGTAGGAAGGCAAGATTTCAATGCTCAAGTGTAAATCTCGGATTTGTCGCCCCTGCGTATCACTGGTGATATCTAAGCGTAGTATCGTAGCTTCTTCCATTCCACACAAGAATACCCTGTGGCCCAACAACGGATTATGCGCTTAATTGCCTGGTTACGGCGCGCAAATATTGCAGCTACGTATGAACTTCCCTCCTTGGCTCCGACGGATCTGTCTAGTAAATGCCAGGTGAAATCTTGAAGAGATTCTGTCTCATTACAACCAGCGCGTTCTGCACCTGCTGCTAGAATTAATTCTTCGCGAAAATTTAAATGCACCCATTGGCTCGAAGCAGGCTGTTGACCAATCAAAACGCTAGAAGCAGATATGTATGAGGGTGGTAAGCCTGAATTCAACGTTGTTTTCTCGGCGTAGCCCGTATTACCCAGCCCAAGAGGCTAAGCTTTAATAGGAAGGGGAGAAAAGTTTGGATCGGGTTAGGCTACGATGGACAATCTCGCAATGGCCGATTAGCGCCGATTAGCGCCGGCAGCTACATCACATCCTCAGCTGCTTTCCACTCACAGCCAGCGCAGTACGCGTAATACGGGAAGCTGTTTCAGCAGTTGCCAATGATGAGATACATGTAACCCCCATAGACATGGGGATGCGGAGATGTCGTGCCATGCTGAAACAGGTCATCTCAGCACGGGATGCATGGACGGGGGAGTATGCCAACAGCCTGCTCGCGCATTGTCGCTTCTGAGCAAATAAAGCGCCGGCTGAGACATGAGCTATTCTACGGAGTGAATGGTTGGAGGTTGTTTGGAAAACAGGCTAGCTTCTCTGGATCTGACTGTTTGACATTGCCCGGTGAAATAAGTCCCACGCCAAGGCCGGCGGAATTACGCGGGCGTAAATAGTGTGGCTGCTGGTGGAGCCTTGTGCAACCCCAAACACAAGGTTGCCATCTCGAGGCCGTAGAGATGGCGAATTCCTCTTTACTGTGGTGTTAAGGGAAAAGTCGACAGGACGGACTTTTCTAGAAAGGCCTGGTTTCAGCGTTCAAAACGACATTCAACACGCCCTATGAAATGTTCAACCAGAGGATAGCAGCCTGTAAAGAAATTGGCATCCCTGAATGCCCGTATGTTTGGGGCTGAAACAAAGAAAAAGAAAGCACATTCAGCCGCACTGTATCGACTGAGAGATGAGAAAAGAACTGAGTTAACAAGACTAAAACTCACGGTTCTGATTGGCTTGCCGAGCATAGCATTGAACCCATCACATGGTGCGGAGAAGATAAAGACAAAGGCATTCTTACTAATATGCATGCATGCATACATATCAAACCAGCGTTGAGAATTTCTATATATGTAATGGCAAACCTTTATCAAGGTACATTAGTCCTCACCATCGCGTACCAAGACATCATGGCAACCGTCGATGCCGTCGTCACAGCAGCCAGGACCGCGGTCCACAAACTTGGTCAACTCAAGCACAAAGACAATCCATCGCCAGCTGAACTACTACAAGACGTAGAGAATATCCACACGCTTCTCAATGCAAGTCTCCGCCAGCTAGATTCGGCTGTGGAACGGGTTGATACTGCTGGTGCACTCTTGGGCCTAAACTCTGCTCGGGACTCTGGTTCCGCAGTTGAAGGGTCGGAGGCGCTACAGGAAGTGCCGCACGATTCGACTCAACAAATTTTAGATCAATCAATCACTTCCGAGAACCAAGGACAGCTAGATCCAAGCCAACCGGACGTCGGTTCTGGGCCTCACCGCACCAATACCCCCTCTACATACGTGGTAACACCTTCAGCAACACCGGCAACACCAGTAACACCAGTAACACCAGTAACACCAGTAGCATCACCGGCAACCCAGGCTGAGAATGCGCCGTTAGAACCCCCAGAAAGCGATGCGGCACAAGTAATCTCGGATTCGGCGACAGCAACAGCGCACGAACGACAACTTAATACTCGCCGCAGCGCTAGACTAAGGCGAGTGATTCAACAAGAAACGGAACCCAGCCGCTATGAGAAACACATTGATGACCGCCATGACACGCCAACTCTTGAGCCAGATCAACTGGGCGAGAAACTTGCCGCCACAATAGACGCACTTGCCTCTACACCTGATCAAATCCAGAAAGCTCAGATATCAGGACTCACAGAAGCAATGAAACACCGTCCAAAAGAGGCATGGAACCTCAAACCAAGAGATGATGGAGACGTCTACATCAACATAGCCAAAGTTGATGAAGATAATTACATCAGAATTAGAAATGGCGGCAAGAAACCGCAGTTCGAACGCCCTGGATTCAAGGATATCCACCACCGCATGACGACAAGAGAAGCAGGCAATGGATTCGCATCCTTCGTCGACAAGCCCCGGTGCACTGTGCCACACTACGCTGGCGTCATGGAATCTTCCTTGTGGGATCTTCTCTCTCTCCATGCAGGCAAACTTGCTGGAATCAAGCAGCTCAAAAAGGCCAACGAGCCTTATACGCATTGCGGAGCGAAGGGTTCGGGGACAGCAATACATAAAGAAGACGACAAATTTGGATCTGTCAATGTGGGATTTGCTGGGACGAAAGCGTTTCTTCTCGTTGACACGAGAGACACAAAGAGATTTGAAGATTGGGTCCGCGATACACTTCCTGACGCTCCTGGAAGAGGGCAAAAGCGCTGCGATCAATGGGTGCGCCATCTGAACATCTTCTTTACACCTGAGCAACTCGAAATTGCAGATGTCCGGTTCACAATACTCATTCAACGACCAGGAGATCTTATCTTCACGAAACAGAATCAGTATCATCAAGTTGTCAATCTCCAAGATTCGCTAGCTCTCTCGATCAACTACATCGGTGAATTAGAAACACCTAGGTTCCTTGATAAAGGAAACCCTCTCCTCTGCTGTCGCGACCAATGCGGACTTGCTTCCTTTTCCGAGATAGAAGGTTTTTACGTCGTGATTGTGATGAACGAAGTCCAGCAGGGACAGAAACGAAAGTCGATCCACGACAATAAAGGCGATGAAGTAAAGGGCGTAAAGACGACACGAACGAGCAAGGAATCTAAAAGCAGCAATTAAACGCCGAGGCTATCAAAGATTTCTTCAAAGTCGCAGCTCCAGACTTCAAGATCTCACCGACTCTGGGCTCCAATGAAGATCACCTTCATCTTAACAGGATGATAGTCTGGGTATTGAGCGACAATGCCATAGACCGAATCGTCTCGCTCATGCACAGCTTTCGAAGAGGGCCTACCTTCATCCCCGACAAGTCCCATATGTCTGAAAAGAACTATGTGCATCAGTATCTCAAGTACTTCGAAGAGCTTGAGAAAGGGACCAATCTGAATCTTTTCCAAACCGCATATGCACAATCATGCCTGGATCAAGGTGTCTTCGAGGTTCTAGAGAGGGAAGGTCGACGCCGAGTAACTCCAACAAACATCGAACAAGTTGCTCAAAACCTCGGCATATCCGTCCAAAAGTTTCATGAGATGGAATCGCATCGCAACATGGGTAGCCAATGGAACAAAGTTTGCCGCGAGCTCCATGGGCTAATGCCATTTATCTTCACCGGCACAAGAGGGCCTTTTGGGGTACAGGTCAAAGACTGGAGAGAACTTACAGGAGAAAATGAGAAGGAAATGCGGAGGCTCTTGCGGGGACTGGGAGAGCCACTAGCGCAACGATTACAAGCTGGCAAGCTAGTACAGGATATTATTCTTAGGGGTGCAAATCATGTTTTTGTCTGGGAGGGCGTTGATAATCCGACTTGGAATTTTGGGCCTGAGATCTTGGTTAAGGTTTGTGGTGCGCCTAGAGATGGTAGACCTTGTCTTGACTGTAATGAATGTGTGGAGTTCAAGCAGGAAGTCAAATCACCGCAGTTTAAATCTCCGCGAAGATTTATTTTCTAGATTTAGGCTAGCTTAGATTTATAGCTTACTCTATACATAGACACAATTTTTAAACAATCTAATATGAAAAGCCCTGGCTTTACTCTTGAATTTAAAAAGCTCTTGCAGTCAAGGATATACTGGCTATTTTACACATGTAAATGTGTGATATCTAGTCTGGCTATGACTTTGCCGCATCAAGTACGACTCCAGACTTCATAGGTATACACAAGGTCAGCAAAAACCGGGGGTCCACTCTCCCATAGTCAAGCCACTAACCGGCATATTAGTAGTTGGGCCGAATGACGGCTAGCGAATCCCCGCTGTTGTATGTTTTTGCCGATTCCATTTTTGCAAATGACAAGGAAATATCTGGCTTGAACAGTGAGTTTCCTTTGGAGATTTGGGTGTGGTTCGGTAATACGAACGCCCGTTTGAGGTAGTGATTCTGATGTGATGTGTTGCTATTAGTACTGCAATGTACTTTTGCTGGCTGAACCAGCTGGTAGTCAGACTACCCTGCACTCAGGCGACTCAATCACCCTTCGTACAAACCAAAAACAACTACAGGTCCTGATATATAAGCGCAGTCAAGCTGGTATCACGAAAGCCAACGTCGCCGATCGGATTCGAAAGAAAAACGATGAAAGTTGAATAATGTTAGCCGTCGGGGCTTTTAAAAACGTCCCAAATCTTAGCGCCCAAGCAGCCGCCATGGTCTACCCCGTGGATCCCAGGAAACTTCAACGGCGCCACTGTGACATGCCATTGAGACGCGATAGTGCGGCTAATTCCAGAAAGCGCACGGATTAGAAGAGAGAGAAATTGTGCAATATGGTCTTGACTTGGACTCACGATTATATCCTCCCCGCCTTCGTGATATGGAAGACATGGGCAATAAACTGCTCGCTGACCGCAACGCGTCGCCAGTCGGCAAGCGTTGGGCTTCTAACTTTATCAAGTGACAACTAGAACTAAAGACGTGTCGTTTTAGCAGATATGGTTACAAAAGGGCCAAAAGCGAAGATCCAGAGATTATTTAAGGCTGGTTCGCGAACTACAGGTTATTATCGCCTCCGCATCCTAGATAGTCACGGAAATCACCACTCGGCAGGCTTTGAGGTGTACTGCAAGGGAAACAAGATGATAACTCTCTACATGCCTCATAACTCATGCTACATGCTTCAGCCTCTTGATGCTGGATGTTTTGGCCCGCTCAAGCAAGCCTACAGTCGACAAATCTAGAAGAAGATGAGGGCGGGTACAAGCCATATCAGGAAGGAGGACTTCTTTATCGCATTTTACGCAGCATCCCAAGACTCTATGACATGACACAACGCACGAAGATGCCAGATAGAAGTAACAGTATCTTGAGAATTACATCATAGTAAATTTGAGTCGATTGATGATGGTTTGGTTCATCTTGCAGGGTAGGAATCGTGAGGGTACGGCTCGGCGCGACATTCGCTTATCTGCGACATTCGCTTATAATGCACGTTACGTATTAAAATTAGTGTAGTGTTGGAGCTGCTGCGCGGCACTCTATTAATTGAAATGCAGTTAGTATCCTCTGTATTTGTGGATTTACTAAAACATGGCTTTACTTAGAGAGCAAACTGTAAAATTATGGAATAAAGATAAAATTATAAGATATTAAATTTGAGGAAAGTCTAATGACGTGAGACGTGACTCCAGACATAGAAAACATAGGAATCGAAGATGTGAAAAGACGGACTTGGCTAACGTTCTGTTTCCTTTCCATGCGCTTGGATGCCGTCCTTTAGTCTCTGATCCTGCTGCTATGTCAGGACATCTTTCTGCCGGATTACCAAGCCAGGCTACTGTTCAGCATCTCTTCCTGTTTCAGGGTTCCACAAGCACTACTAACGTATGTGTGCCAATGGGAACGAATCGGAGGATTGGATCCAAGCTTATAGGCCGGGAGCACGAGCGATGCAATGTGGTCATAATGAAGGACCATCTACACAGCAGATTCAGTGCTTGTGGACATAACCATTCGACTTAAGTTATTTAAGGTTATCCCTGGTCTTAATGGGTGTTTGTCGCAAGGAAACTTCTGGCTTTACGATGAAACTAAAAATTGGAGTAGATCGGATTAACGCGAAGGAGATCGTAGCAGGAGTGGCTTATTTAGTGGCCCTATGAGAACCTGTTCTCGCAGGCGTAATAAACTCTGCCAACACGCCCTGTACGCATGTGGACCAAATGAGAACTTTTCGGGGAAATGGTGCTCGTGTCGGCGATGAGTTCGTACATCTGCCGGAAAGTGTCTTTTAAGTCGGTTCGCTCGGGACGCACGGTATCCCTGTAAGTTAGGTACTTGAAGTCAATATGGCGAAGAATAAACCCGTACGGTGGTGCCTCGATCTCTTAAAAGAGACCTTGCTCTCCCAAATGTGTCTAGGCTCACAACACCTTGGGAAACATACAAGCCCTTTCATGGTTTACAGGTATGTTCCAGAGAGGTCATATTAGGAAATAAAAGTAAACCCGATGTTGTGGAGATAATGACCTAATCGGAGCGACTACACGTCACAGTGCTTACCAAAACTGGTAAGCTCCATTCGAAGAGACAGATGATGCGTATAATTACTTTAACTTGGTTAAATTGTGGGGGGTGATGGCCGCATCCCGCAACGGCCACATACACAGCAACTCGAAAGTTTTCAACTAAGTTCGAGCGGACCATATGGTCCTAGGTTCACAATCTTCACCTGCTGACCTAGTCAGTCTTCGAAACTTTGGTCGCACCATAGCTCGCACTGAGCCCCCGTCTTTTCTCTTCCAGTGGAGCGACGATAGGGAGACAGTTTCAAACGGAAGATTACGATTATTATACCCGCCTGCTGTACGATCAATCACATGGAAAGAGGCCAGTGTACTGGCGCAGCTCAGAACCGGAATGGCGGGACTGAACGGTTATCTATATCAGATCAGGGCATGACGGACGGGTGAATGTCCGTGCGGGTGGGCAAAGGAAACAGTGGAGCATTTTCTCTTCCGTTGCGTGAAATGGACGACACAACGCAAAGAGATATTTCAGTATACGAATGAGAAACGCGACAATCTCTCTTTTCATCTGGGATGTAAGGCAGCATCAGACGATCAGGAATGGTAACCAAACATGGACGCAGTACGAGCCACAATCAGGCTCGCGATCGCTACAGGTCGCCCAGAACAGAGATGATAGGAGCACCGCTCACCTAGCCGCATTTTATCAACACTAACCGATAACCTATGATGCCCTCATATAGTCCACAGCTGCACCGCTTCAGCCGCCGAAGATAGGAACCTGAACTTTGAAGGGATTGGGTTTCAAGTTGACCTGCTACTACTAACAATCACGAGGACTCAGAAGAAAAGCAATGCCTAGACTGGAAGGAACAAAGCGGGAATTGTATAGGCTTGGCGAGAGCAAGGCAATAAGTAGCGAATTGTATGTATCTTTAGCTTCAGGGACCTTGGGGCCTTGTCCTACCGGGCTCAATAGACTTGTATTATGAGATCCGTTCTCTCGGGCGTAATAAACACTACTACTACTGCTACTGCTTAGAGTCGACACCGACACCGACACCAACGCCCAAAGCAGCACCTGGCCCACCGAGGAATGCGCTGACACCCGCCTGCACTGCCGTATTCGAATTGAGATGCACTCCATTCGGCAACACAGAAACCCCAGAGCCATCCACGACCCAGGCACCAGCCTGGCGTTGGCTAACAGCGACACCCGCTCCCGCATTAGCGTTTAGGGCAGAGGTTAGAGCTTAGACAACAGCCGCTACCCGAGCGTCCACCACGGTCGAGCACTGCTGAACACGTCGCCCTCAACGGGCGAGGCTTAGGCATTGCGCTTTTTGTGAGCGTTACCGAGAATTTGTGCGTCAATCTGCGCGCCAGCGGCCGATAAGGCTGCTTGAATGTCGGCGAGGACCTGCGCGTTGATGCCAGCGATGTTTGCACCTACACCGAGACCAACCCCGACATCCTGGGGGACCGGGGCGGCAGTAGTGAAGGTGATAAGTGTGGTGAAGGTGAAGAGGCTGGTGAAGAGGCTTGTAGCGTGCATGTTGGATGGTCTATTGGAAGTGGGGAGATAAAAAATCGGGTACTTGGTAGAACTGGCGTTCAGGGTTTGAATTGTGGAAACTGCGTAAGCTGGGGTTGTACTCAGTACCTAGGAAAGACAATAAATTGAAGGAGCAGATGTATGGTTGGTCATGTTGAGAGTAGGTGTGTTCATGGTCGGTTATATATACAATTAGCCACAGGTGGAATGTGCTTCGCGGAAGGCTCGGGAAACCATCATTCATCAAGACGTCATAGATCAACGGAGAAGCGGTCCTCTCTTGCTGCGTGAAGAATTTCGATGCATCATTCGTCACATAGCTCAGCAGGGGAAGGTTCGGCAAATACAGGAAGTTTAAGATTGTTATTTCTGCACGCATTTCTACTCCCAATATGTTGTTAAGTTACGCAGGGATGCTGGGTTATTTTCTTTTGTTTATTAAGTTGATTTCGTTAATTGATCGTTTATGGAGAATTCCTCAGGCTTTATCTACCCAAGCAATCGTCAAAGTCCTACGAATAAGGTTTTAAGCTAGGACTTTCTCTTTCAGCTTTATGAGAAGTTGAGGAGAATCCTTGATATTCCAATACGCCCCCGTTTACCTCTACTTCACTAATCAGAGTCAGCGTGGATTTGATTCCAGAAGAGACGTCCACGTTCTTAGGTGGGACTTTGTCTGACTCCAATTGCTTCAAGAAACTTCTCATGGTTGGCTGTCGGTAGTGGCTTTGTGAGTCCATCTGCCAGTTGGTTGCAGGACTTCACATATTGTACGTCAATATTTCCGGCCTCGATTTCTTGTCGTATGTGGTGCTCGGTCAAAGGGATATGTTTTGTTCGTTGGTGAAGCTCAGATAGCGTCAAACTCTAAGGTATAACCGGTAGAAATTCCACCGACACCCATCTTCATTCTATACCTAGCATCGATGCGATCAGTGATACCATGGGGCGACGCTAGTCTAGGGAGGACCTGATCTACTAAAGGGAGGAAGGAACCTAGCTATTCAGGCGGGCAGGGGTCAGCATCGGAACTTGTGAGACCTACGTGACTCCGAACTAGGCCCTTTTGTTTTGATGTAAGTTGCAGGAGGTCAGATTTCGGCCTTTTTCAGCTGGTTTCTCTGCATTCATAGATTCAAGCAAATAAGGTTTACCAAGTTCGGTATCGCCGAAATCTCAACACGGAAAGTCTCGCCCATTATAGGAGAAATAATACAGTAGTTTATACTCTATTCTATGAAAGTTATTAAACTTCGGGTTTAAGTTCCTGCAGGCTAAGGATATGTAAAGTGCCGAGAATTCGGTAACGTCATTAGCGAAGTATAAATATACTCGATGACCAAGGGTGATAACCTATATGAATTCGAGCAAAATCGACAGGAAGTGATCGATAACAGTATATATAATCTTGGTTATAGAGAAATATTTTCTTTAAAAACCGTGGCATCAAGGGGTCGAGAGATTGTAACGCAAGTTCAAGCGGGATTGTCCAATCTTCGACAGGCTGATGCTTAAGTCATACACTCCGCCGCGTGTTTTCTATCTCTCGTGATGTTCTGGAACGATGACAAATTTTTCATCGCTACTACGTTCGTATTGCGATAATAGAGAGCCCGAGCTTCGAACTCTTGAGCAACTCGATCAACATTTTGTCGCTCGACCAGCAATGCTAAAGATGCCTGGCAATTGAAATGCCTGCATTATCTATTAACGCAGATGCCTGCTTAGCGGCGAGATGATAGAGAAAGAGGGACCTTTGCATTGTCGCCGAAAGCGGTTTCAGCAATAGATAGAGGGGCTCCTCTCCTAAGAAGAACCTCCCATACCAAGTCTGTCGAAGATTATCAAGCAGCGGATTTGGTAAAACGTTTAACTCTAGCAAGAGTTATCATATCAGAAAAGAAGGAATAGAGCAAGCATGCATCTGCTAGAAGAAGTAAAAGAACATCATGCACTCTTTCCAACAGGCTCCTCTTAGCTTTCAGAAGCTCAATAGTGAACTAGCAAAGATCAAGAGAGCGCTTCAAAGTCCTCGACAAGACAAACTCGATAAATGTATACTCAGGTATGCATTCAGATATAGAAATCATTCGATCCGTCTGGGGATTAATCATGGGGATCAATATAGTGGTTGTTCATGCACAGCTTTACATTTCTCGCCGTTCGCCGAGTTATGCACTATACGTGCTTACGTGCTCTGAGCTGGAAATGCAGGATAGCCTCTTTTTATTCAAGACGTATGTAGTCTTTGTTTGTTAATTCCCCTATCTCTACTGAGACCTGGTAACTTGCTTACTGGCTAAATACCTTTTTGTTAAGATCGTCTGCAGTGGTTCATGTGCTGTTAACTGTTTATACTGAGGTTTCTTTGATCTTTGCTAATTGTTTTTGCGCGATGGCTTTCACCTCTGTTGACGGGTTCAAGTCGAGAAGGGAGATCAGATTAAGCGTATTACAAGAATCATGATAGGGAGAGCGAAATTGATAGTTTAAACAATCACAGTTGCCTCATCGTATTCAGCTCTGGTATCCCTAACCCTTATAGGTAGGGCGAATCTTGGCTCTTTTCGAAACTGCTTTCAAGTTCCTTGTCATCGGTAGTGGCCTTTTTATGGAAGCCAGTTCTGCAGCCTGCGCGGACCATTAGACGACCGTTAAGGGAACAGCTCGAGCGAGAAAGGGCTGCAGCTATGAAGTATTCATTGCCTGAGTTATGTTGCAGCGATTTTGACATGTTTGTTTCAATTTAACTTGATATATAAGTGGTCAAAGCAGTATTTGCGCTGAGCGAACACGACTCTAAGAGGCCCTCTTGCCCTTTCATTTGACTTCCAGGCTTTTAGACACAACTGTGCAGCGAAGACGGCCACGCTCCTCTGTATTAATTATCTGCTGCTTCATTACTACTTCATTCATCCATGAGTATAATGTATTCCCCCATAGTTAAATACTATGTCGATCATCCACGGGCTTCAGAGTCCCTTCACCGTGTATGATATGAACACGTCAGGCACTACGCAAGTCGAGGCAACAATTATGTTTATGTCGCCCCTATTGTAACACAACGTTTTCTATGAACGGTACAATGAGCTGCCTCACATCTACTCCAATACAAACGTGAATCAAACTCATATCAAAATGCTCGAGAACATCATTGGGCACAGCATGCGTCACAAGCTCGGCGTGTATATGCTTCACAAGCACGACGATATTTCAAGAGGACAACTCAATCTTGAGATGAGGCTGAAGATCGTCTCCGGTAAATGCATCAAGCCTCTTCCCTTTGACTCTCTTGATCTCGGCAAAGTCCACCGAATGATCTTCAAGCCGATCGAAAAAGAATGTTCGCGTACCGCTACAACTTCGCTAGGGGCCCCTGGTATGATCTCATGTGCGACGCGGTTAACAGGGACTTTATTAAGGACGTTCTCAGTTGCATCACTGCGAATAGCCTTGTTAATTCGATCGCGATCGAGTTCTGGGAGCTAGTCAAACCCAATCATGACAAGGAATCCGATGTTGAAATCGAAGTGGGTAAATACGGAACCGTCGTAATCTCGATATATTTGACGGACCGCGATGAAGACGTCCAGTGATTGGGAAATGAAGTTCGAGGCTATTGCTGCTGATAAGCTACCTGTAATCTGCCAGTACTGTCTTGAATTGCATGGGAGAGCCCACTAACATGAGTTCAGATGTCATCACACACAACAAATACTCTCTATGGGCTGTCAATGTGCAAGGTTTTTTCCCAAGGGTTTCACTTTCATCTTGTACTTTCGTACCTCCAATATCGCTCTCAATCTGGCCCAGGTAGTATCTGTATCACAGGCTTCATAGTCTTCTGGAGTAACGTCTCTCGAATCTTGGACGCGAACGCCAAGTTCCGCAACGCTCGAGGGCAAAACCGACAATGGAAACAGCCTTTCAACAGCTCTAGTTAACATTGTCTCCTTGTACACTGATTCATGCTAATGCCTTCAGCCTGTTAACAAAGCCAAATGACCAATGCCTACAATCAACGAGTTCTGGACCAATTATTGGCGTTATGAAAGCATTGTTCTAATCGGTAAAGTCGAAAGTTTGAGGTTAATAGTAAAATTGTTCTATGACCGTGTGCAGATCTCCGCAAGCTAGCTTCTTTTCAAGGTATTCCTTTGCCTCCTTGATATTTCGGATCTATCAAGTCTCAACAGAACAGTGGTCCAGGTGCTGCAATAAGCATGCTCGTCTGAAGGCGGAGTTTATCTGCTGTTTATTGACAGCACCCATATTCGATTTTCTGATACCCAATGCATCAAAAGGATCAAATATCATGTTGCTTTCCATGATTAATAAATGAAGAAGGCGAAGGATATTCGGTTAAAGGGGCTGGGATATGATGAATAAGTTAGTATGAATTACGTGGAATTGACGAAGTGGAAGTGACGAAGTGGGATTGACGAAGTGGAAGTGACGAAGTGGGATTGACGGAGTGGAACTGACGAAGTGGGATTGACGGAGTGGAGCTGACGAAGGAGGATTGACGAAGTGGGATTCGACAGAGCATAAGTATTAAACACTGGATACTGCATGGGTAAAGTGGAGTCACGGTGGGCGCGCAAACGTTCTGGCAAGAATATCGCAGACAAGCTCATCTGGCGCCGAGCCGCATCCTCACGATTCCCTACCCTGCAAAATGAACAAAATCATCATCGATCAACTCACATTTACTATGATGTAATTTTAAAGATACTGCTACTTCTATCTGGCGACTTCGTGCGTTATGTCCTGTCCTGCCGCAGACACAACATCGGGTTGTTCTGACCCTGCCTTACGCTTGAGGCACCCCTTACCGCGACTTTCTTCTTTTACTTGCACGTCATCCTTTTGGCCCTGTAGATCTTGGTCCTGACGGGGCTTTGGGCTTCCTCCTTGCCTCAAACATTTCTTCTTGACATGTCAACGCCGGCTAAGCTCATGGAAGCCAGCGCTCATCATATGTCAATCCAATCAATCAATCAATCAATCAATTTGTCGAGTTCTTCCTTTCAATCAAATCAAATACTACGTTTCTCAAGTTGAAATAATTGATATATCGTACCTGCACCAAGTGATCGGCTAATCTGGAGGGAAAATCTGGATTTTCCCAGACAACTCACTACCCTATATCAGATGGTTGCAGATGCAAATTTACTTTCAAATGGCGGCCCAGATAACCGCATATTAAAATACTTGCTATCGCAGTCTAACATGCAGCCCCACCACGCCCAAGTAATCTAGAACGCGTTTTTTTCGTCCATGTCGCGTCACCAAGATGGCTCCTTCTAAACGCGCTTTTCATTCCATTTCACTAGCAGAATGTCAGATTCGCCACTCTCTTCATCGCCAGCTAGCTTTCCGGCGGCAATGACGCCTTGTCCCATACCTCCCCTTCCATCTTTCTCACGACTGACTTAGCTCAAAACGGTTGCCAAGCAGCTAGAAGAGGCAGCCGTCAGAACGTTACCTCCCAACCCGACCATCGAAGATCTGCCCAAAATTGCCTGGAGGAACCGTCGCTTGGTCCAGGAGGATTTGCTGGCTCGAAAAGGTGCAAAGGGCAGGAAGAGCTTGATAAGGTCGCATGGAACCTTCCTTGTCGAACTAAACTGTCAGGATCTACCAGTAGGCCACGTCTAGTGCTGCGATTGATGTGATATGAGAGGCGCAGCGGAGTTTTTCTCGGTGCAAGCCACATCTTCCGCAGCAGATCATCTGCGAAAGTTTGTGCTTATCCCGTCCAATCTCATTCACGAGATATTCAGCAGCTAACAGACCTGCGCAGAGCTCACCGAATCACTCAAGCCAGCCAGTCCAGCGAGCCAAGTCCTGGCGATGAAAGTGCCATTGATAATTATTCTAGTACAACACCCAAAAGGCACCGGCTTGAACAGAGCGTCATACCAGAAGCAAAAATAAAAGCCATCCAGGAACTAAGCGTTGGGTTCATCATTGATAGCGATGTGCCATTCACCATCTTCGAGCATAGCTTTCTTCGGAAGATCTTCAGTCATTTCGACAGTGATTTAGTACTCCAGATGACGTGGAGTGGTAGTTCTGTCACTAGAGAGATACATGGACTCTTTGAAGCGAAGCGGGACACCATTAAAGCAGAGCTCCGCAATGCTTTGACAGCGGTACACGTTAGCTTCGATCTCTGGACGTCACCGAAATCGCTTTTCGATCACGGCTGTATTTGCACATTTCATCGACCAAGTGGGGCATCAGCAATCCCGTCTACTAGCTCTGCGTCGTCAATCCGCATAGCGGCGAGAACCTCGCCGGTTCTCTAGTCGACATCGCCCACGAATGGGAGGTTGAAGGGCGTGTTAGCTGTGCTATCTCCGATAGCATGACGGCAAACGATGCTTGTCTGTACCATATGTACCAGCGGCTCGATCCATCAACGAGGCCTGTTGATATCAAGGCTCGCCGGATGCGATGCTATGGGCACATGCTCAATCTCGTCGCTCATGCCTTTCTTTTTGGCAAAGATGCCGAGTCATTCGAGTTGGAGTCTGACATCAACAGCATGCGTGGCCTTGTGGAGCAGGATCTGGATGATTGGCGCACGAAGGGACCCATTGGGAAACTGCGCAACATTGTCAAGTTTATTCGCTCATCGCCGCAGCGAAGCGAACAGTTCAAGCGAGTTGCCCGTGAGCAGGATTACGAGGAATACCGGCTATGCGAGGAGTCCACGGCGGCCGAGCTTGAGGTTGTCATGAACAACGAAACGCGGTGGAACTCCACTTACATGATGATTGAGAGGGCTTTGCGAAAACAGACAGATATCAGAGCGTTCATCTTTACAACTCAAGAGGAGGAAGACGGGACTAGACGGGTACCGGCCGAGGACATATTGTCTAGCGAAGACTGGCGGGTTCTCGGCGAAGTCAGCGAGATTCTCAAACCCATATACCTTCAGACGATGCGGACGCAAGGCTGGGGTAAAGGTGACGGACATGGACGCCTGTGGGAGGTGCTGATAGGAATGGAATATCTGTTGGGGCACTTTGAGGACTGGAAAGCCTTTTATAGTGAGGTCACGGGGGAGACGATGGGAGAAACTGAAGTGGAAGTTGCGGAGCGGATTGCCACGGCGTCAGCAAATTTCCAGGAGTCCAACGGTCGGCCAAGCCAGCGTTCGCCGTCTTCCTGCCCGCTTTGAGGAGGATGAGGTCTACGCGCTACCACCACAGCGGAGTCCAGCTCCGAGATTCGTAGAATCTGCCTTACCGTTGCATTTTCGGGCTGATTATTCTACGACGGAGAAAGGATCAGCGTCCGAGACGTCGCAAAAATGCACGCTACCAGCAGACCATCGAGCCTACATCCGGGCGTTAATCAACAACGGGTGGAAGAAGCTGAATGAGTACTACAATAAGCTCGGAGAATCTCCCTTGTTTGCGGCAGCAGTCATTCTCCACCCAAGGTTCGGGGTTAGCTGGTTAGAGGCGACTTGGGTTCGTGATGCCAAGGCTGGAATCAAGGATTACTTTGCCCGTTGGTACGACGCAAGCCAGGGACTGTGCGAGGAAGCAACGAAGTACGACGCAGCGCCAAGGAAGATGGGTCAGGAGGATGATCACTACACTCAGTGAATTAATAGCAAGACAAAGAAGGCGTTTGCGATGGGTGGCAGTGTCGGCGAGCTCGAGAAGTATTCTTCGCCTCGAGCCGCAGGATACGCAGGATGCCATCGGATGGTGGAGAGGCTACAGGGCTTCGTTTCCTTCACTGAGCAGCTTCGCCCTAGATGTGTTTACTATTCCAGCGATGGGTAGCGATTGTGAGAGACAATTCAGCCTAGTGAAGCTGACATTGACTTCTTAGGGGCTCTCGATGGGTGCAGATACACTGGAGCATGTCCAATACCTCAAGAACTGGGCCAGGCAGGGCGGAGTAAGATTAGGCCGTTGGATGGGCGGCTTGATGTTGGCGTACACGAGGAGATGACTTCGGGTAAGGGTCTGCACTCATGGAGTTGAAAAGAGTATCAATCAAATCAATCAAATCAACTTTGAGCTCGAGGGCTGTCAATCAATTCAACTTTGGGGGTAAAGATGAGATCTGATGGAAGCGAAGACGCACCACTCGTCCAGATCATAAACCGCGTTCTTCGGGTATGTTTGAGGGACCAGCCACATGATCGTGAGGACATAGAAATTGCTGTCAAATACTTCCGTCAGCAGGGAGTTCTTTGCACAGATCTCTAGACATCGTAAGCCGCCTACCCAGGCTTATGTCAGCCAAAACTTTGATGCGCACGTCGAGAAAGTAATACGAGACAAAGTGGAGGATTCCTTCAGAGGATGTAGCATGTTGCTTTGAACAGAAAAAGAGCGCGACGGCTGCTTATAGTAGGGTTGAAAAAAAGTCAATATTGTATCCTTGATTTATCCTTTTCTAAAAACGAGCATACCTGATGGTAATGAATCAACGACGGCGACCATTCTCAGAACTCTAGGACAGTCTAGTCGCAAGATGGGGCAGGTGCTGTAACCCTGGAACCACAAACTGAAAGAACGCTGCAACCTTAGGCCACATAGATCTCCATGGATCACCCGGATGTACAAATAATCGTCCAATGCTGCCAATAAGCGCGGCGATGCCAAGAAGTGACAGAGGAACCTTTCTTGATAGGATATCTTCGCTAGCCCACCACAGCATTGTGCCATATCCCATCCACATAGTCCCTTGAACTAGAAGTACAACGTGTAATAGTCCTCGATCAGATGGTGAAGGGTGATATCGTTGAGAGAGCGGACAGTGTAGCTGGCCACCGAAGAGCGCATCAACGCCAGTGGCGATTGAGAAAACGGCATACGTCTTTAAGCCACACGAGAGCAAATGCGATGAACCATACTCAGACATAGTGCTAGGTTGGAAGCGAACTTGTTAGGACTGAGCAGTATATGAGAATGAAGAACTGTCACGTATTAAGGTGAACCGTGTATATATCTCGATTCTGTCGCAATTGAAGGACTATGGAGAACTTATATCTTCAACTAGTTCCTTCTAGGATTTGAGTCCTAGAAAGTCCTGGATGAAAGTCATCCGATGTCCTGAAGTTTAGAGCGAACACTCCAACATCCAATAAGAACGCGTGGTTTAGATCCTTCGCACGGAGCCAAATATAAGATCCGAGCTCGGCCCGACGGTTCCGTCAGTCCTCACTGAACCAATGATGTACGGGTATCTGACCCACGGAAAGGTTACGACCTAAGGCAACGAGTAATGATGAAAGTTGGGTCCTCCAGGCAGATGCCGAGGCTTGTAAAGATAGATTGTGGGTCATTTTCTTCCTGATTATACGGAGTTTTGGAAAATCTCTTCCACACGCATCGTATACTTATCTTAGAGCAATGCTTCCAGATGGAGCTAGTCACTGAGGCTGTCGATCCTATGCACGCAAGCCCTAGTGATTCCAGGTCAAGGTAAGCTCGCCATCGAGTAGAAAGACCAATACCAACACCACAAGTATGATTTGCCGCGGGTTTAACATCTGTGGATTCTAATGATGTCAATTGTGAGGCAGCCCAAAAGCCAAGACACCGGTTGTGCAGCGTATGATTATCCCTGCCAAGCTGATAGCCTCGCACTATGTATTGGGAATGCCAAGATAGATCGAATCGCTGGTCAAGAGATGAAGAGAAAAGACGATTTCTCTTGTGAAAGGAGGCGGTATGAAGTGTTTGCTCAATTGGCCTTCTACCGAGATGTTCCAGTTTAACAGTTCATGTTAGCAATTTTATGCCGATTCTCGCTCTTTAACAAGACCCAAATACCAGTAGCTCCAGGCTTATCGCATCATTAAGTCCTTCAGTCGTGGTTCTCAAGCACAAACTCCCTGGCGGCTCATGGTGTAGCTGAAGCTCTTGATATCAAATGGCCTAGTAGTCAATTATGTTTGTCGTTCAAAATCCTCTTATCATGTCCGCTTACTGCTTCGCTCGGGGCCGCCGAAGATGGCTCCGTGTAAGACAGTCTCCGTCAGGCTGTCAAGCTGAGACTACCGTAAAAACTCGACTATTTGTGATGGGGCTGTGGAGTCGTTTCAACTGCCGAATCTACAATTTAACCAATCTGAGAGAGGTGGTTTGAAACTTTATCACACAAATGCATCAAAGATCGGATCCAGCCTCATTTCAAATGGTCGAGTTCTCACGGTAGTTACCGACTCAGCGACACGATGCGCTAGCATGCCTTAATGTGCAATAAGTTTGTGTTTATACTAGTGACTCAACCTAACCGAGTACGGAAGGCGAGAGGTTTCAGCGTGCTAAAATTCCTGTCGAGCCCGATTGTGCATAATTGTCCTTGATTGGATTCAAATGTTGGATGTAATGATGTGTACTGCCGTTGTTATTATTTATTCCTTCGCGAAACCTCGCTAAGGGGAAAGTGTGAGCCTGCGCTTTCCTAATTGAGCCCAGTGCCATAACGTGACATACTTCAAGGCACATGGTAGGCCATCAAATGTGACGTCTGTGACGCCCTGCCCTATCTAGCGTGTTAGTGCTCTTGTTAAATACCATTGGTCCGTCATCTCGACCGGATGGCCAAATTTGAGATCTTCACTGAAAGCCTTTATCTCTTTTCATGATTATTTATGGCCCCTACTTGAGTTTTGCTTCTTCAATTCGCCAATATCTCACAACCCATCTTGAAACCTTCTACGCATCATCAATAGCCTTGAAGGATTATGGTAGCAACAACAAGTCCTGTCCCAGTGGACCAACGCCACCATTTCATGAACTATCCAAAACCGACACAAGGGTCAGTCGCAAAATAGCAAGTCTATTGAGTGAGATCTAACAGCTAGAAGACCGGATACCCCGTTACGGCCTAGAAAGCTTGACAACCCAGTTGTGAGGGGCCGTCTATTGGTCTTTGTTGCTTTGAGGTGAGTTTAACTCACTTACATCCCTGGACTTAACTGACCCGATCAAGCATCAATTTTATCCGGTTCATTCGGGAAATCGTCTGGCACAATGCAGGTTTTGGTTCTCTACGGAAGATTCGTGAATCGTTGGAGTTGTACGAGGCTCGATATGATCCAGCAGTGGTGCCCATATCAAACACGCCAGCTCAGCTGGATGAAGAGAGTCAGAGGCCAACAGAAACACCATCAACTCCTGTCATAGGATCACCACTAGTTGACACGCCGTATTATTCAGTGGCTGATTACAGAGCTATGTATCTGTCGAGCTTGACAACTCCAACAGATGTCGCGAATACATTGCTGCGTCTCATTCGTCGAGACATCAGGCCTCCAGGAAAGCATTCAGCCGCCTGGATCAGCACAAGAGTCGATCTGGTTTTGAAAGCTGCAAAGGAATCAACCATTCGGTACCGTGAGGGTAGACCTCTCAGTCCTCTGGATGGTGTACCCGCAGCTATCAAGGATGATTTTGATATGGACGGGTATGAGATGACAATGGGGTCGAAGACCAACTATGCCGGCAAAACAGTCAGCAGTGGGTCAATTACAAACTGGAATGTAAGAAAGCTGCAGGAGGCAGGTGTTATCGTTCTGGGAAAACTCAATTTGCACGAATTTGGAATGGGTAAGTTGGAGATCTGGTTATCTGGATGCGAACGCTGACGTGATGTAAAAGATACAACCGGAAACAATACCAATCACGGCACACCACTTAATCCGTTCAATCTAACCTACTACACCGGAGGTAGCTCATCTGGCTCGGGATACGCAGTTGGAGCAGGTCTTATTCCCATTGCTCTTGGTGGAGATGCAGGCGGAAGTATTCGCATCCCGGCATCTTACTGCTCCGTATTCGGTCTGAAACCAACTCACGGGCGTCTCTCATCATTCCCAACACCGAATCCAGCTCCAACCTGTTGTGTGCAAGGACCTATAGCAGCAGACATGTATTCTCTAACAGCAGTCTATAATGTCATTTCGGATCCTCACCCAACCTCAAGTTTTACACAGCTATACAAGGAGCCCTCAAGACCACGGACAAAGCTGCTTGGTATTTACGAACCTTGGTTCGACCTTGCAGCTCCCGGCGTAAGGAGTGTAACAAAAGCCATGATCAGAAAGCTCTGTACGGACTATGGCTACACAATCGTCCCTATTAGTATTCCTTTCACGGAAGAAGGACAAACCGCCCGCGCTATGACCGTTTTAGCCGACGCAGCCTCCCTCCTCCCCAAATCCGCCAACATAACTCCCGCAAATAAACTTCTCCTTGCTATCGGCCATACAACCCCAGCAGGCGATTATGTCCTCGCCCAAAAACTCCGCAACCTCTTGATGCAACATCTCTCCCACCTGTGGCAAACCTATCCAGGAATGATAATAATAACTCCCACAACAGCCTGCCCTGGCGCTCCGATCCGCGGCGGAGCCAGTGAACTAAAGCACGGTTTGAGTGATGGAAACCTGACGATAGAGAGTATGACGTATGTCTGGCTGGCCAATTTCTGCGGCATGCCGTCTCTATCCGTTCCCGCTGGATTTGTGATACCTGAGGGACAGGAGAGGGCGGGTGAAGAAGCGGACAAAGAGACGGTTGGAAAAATACCAGTTGGGTTGATGGCGACGGGGGAGTGGTGTAGCGAAAAGGCGCTTTTGGAATTTGGTGTTGAAGCCGAGGCCGTGGGGGTTGGGAAGAGATGTAAACCGCCGATTTGGGAGGATGTGCTGTTACAGGCGAGGGTTGGTCCTGTTGAGCAGGACGAGCAGGACGAGCAGGAGAAGAGACGTGACACGGCGAGTTCTCAAGAATGGCTCTGGATTTGGAGTTTTGGAATATCTACTTTTTTCAAAAGGAGAAACGCTTAAACAGTCAGAATTAGGTAGAATAATAAAATTTGAATACAGCGTAAGAGTCGCTAGATATTTCGATATTTGTTCGAACCTAAACAGACTAGACCTTACTAACATTACCAACTTTATTGTGACGGCCATTCTATGGATGGACACCCAGATATTTGGCAGCTTATAAGACCTTTGTTGATAGAAATGAAAATTCCAATGGGTTCGTACTTGTCGTTGCCGGGGAAGCCGTCTGGTCACGATGAGATGAGTGCAGCCAAAGTGATGACCTGAAGTTTGAGTTGTACCAGAACAATACGCAAGACTAAAAGCAGCTACAATATGTCGTAAGCGCAAAAGGTTTCTTAGCTACCTCTATTTAATTCAATAAAATCCATAATGTAAGGCCAAGATTCCCTCTCTGGGGGAATCCACTGTGATTTGACTATGCTTTCCTAAAGCCACATGCACGTCGCAAGTCAAACACACCTTAGTTTGTAAAAAAGAGAGGTTTTATTTCTTCTTAGATTTGAAACCTTGATATATCTCCTGGAAGATATTGAGCGATATTCAACGAGAGATAAGTAAGGCCAAGATTAGAAAGCACCTCATCGCGAGCTCGGATCTCTAAGACTTTCCGAACATTGCACAATCCGGCAACCCACGATATGAGATACTTGGCATATGCATGAACGTGATTGGCTGTCTATGGATAAAAACAATGTTACTATGCCGTTTACTCGCGAGCCATGATTGGCTTACTCTATTTCCCCATAGAAGCTGGCAATTTCAATTGCTAAGGGTAGATCACTCACAGGCGCGGTCTCGCTAATCTTTTAGACCTAATTACTGCCTACTTTGCCACAATAAAAATCATCATAGGTGTATTAACATGTGAACCTAATTGATCTTGTAAAACGGGGCAAGAGCAACACTTTACCACCACTAGTCTTGCCATTGGCCTCGAGAATCTCTACAGCGTGACTTGGAAAGGGACATACCTGCAAGCGATTAACTCTAGATATATGAGACATGTACACTATAAGGGAATCTGGGCGCACTGCGAGCCAAGTGTGACGGTGGAGTATCCAAACTTGTAACCTGGTCTGTACTAAGTTTATGTTTGCAGATGATGTAGTGTGTGACGCTGAGCTTGGTGAAGTGCCACGTCTGTTAATGGTAGATTCAATGCGGGTTGGGCGTTGGATTAATGTAAAGAAGTTTTTTGATAGCTGGTGAGCTAAGCTATATTGAAGTGCTAATGAGCGTGTTCTATATACCAACCTACTGCCACTGGTGGCTGTAATAGAACCATTTAAGAGGGACTCCGAGGTTTATTATAAATCAGGCCATGGCAGACTTCCTCATTGCCGATCGCCAGTATCAGTCGCCAAAGTGACTGCGGTACAGTAAATTAATAACATAGAGCGACAGGGAACTTACCTGGTGTTTTAGAGATTACAAGATGGGAGCACAGGCTATTACAGGAGCCTTTCACAGAGTATTGTAAGCGGTCGCAGAAGTAGAGGCTTGTTGTCCAGATAGTAAATGGATAATACACCTAAGCTATTATCAAGCTGTACATTAATATTCAAATATCATCAAAGACATACCTACTTACAAGGGTTCAAAGGTTAGCAAGCCAGAGATACTAATTACTACTTGAGAGGCTCGTACTTGTACTTGGGAACAGTGGGACGAGGTAAATACAAATAATCCAAGTGTATAAAGAATCACTATAGCTTGACCAAGTGTTACTTATAAGCGAGCCTGACTATAAGGCAGTGACAGTAGTGGCCAATAATGCTAGTTATAGCTATCGTGATTGTGATTAGAACCTCTGATAGAAAAGGACTTATAGAAACGGGACACTGTAAGTGGCTAGAGTGAGGTTATGAAATAATAATTCATCTCGTGTATCCATACTTTTAATATTAAGCATAGGCAATGGTTGGATATAACAAAGTCTATCGACCTATTCGCCATCCGATGCATATCCTTATCTATAATCATTCAAAAGGAAAACCATCATGCTTGAGAGTCAAGGAAGCGATTGCCTTGCATTCTCCCTATCAATTTCGTAGGGATTACCCTCACATGACCTCGGCCACGAAGCGTGGGGGTAGTGAGTGTGAGTTGACGACCTATCCCCATGAAGAGTCACAGAAGCATAAACAGGCTCGTCAACCTCCGATAATGCCTCATGGTTATGCTACTTCTGCAGCTCCTTGGTGTTCGTGTCACCATTCTCGGCTTCCTCAGCTACAGGAACTTGATCGGCTTGCAACTTGCGCACAAAAGAGGCTGACTGAGCAGAAAACTTGTATCTCTCCCGGATAGAGGCTCCGTACCTATAGAAGAAGAAGGGGAAGGGAACGCAAACAAGAGATAGGAATGCCGGAATAGATGATGCCCAGTGAATTCCCAAATCCCGGTACATGTAGCTTGTGAACAATGGGAATGCGGCACCAAAGCAAGATCGAAGGATTGAATTTGCAGCCAAGACGGAAGCGGCAAAGATAGTATAGCTGTCAACGAGATAGTTCATGACACTTAAAAAGACAAGAACCATGCCGAAACCGAATGGCACACCTGCTGCAACACTAACCATCCAATGGATCGATGGTGAATTTGTCCAGGAAAACCAGAAAAGACCAACTGGAAGTGCCACACAGCCAATAAGACAAGGAGGAAGACGAGCTTCTGGAGGAGCAAACCCTCCGTGCTTCTCCTCGGTCTTGATGTAGCGTGAGTTGGCGGGAATAGTATATCCAAGGGCGAGAAATATGCCAACCATAATGCCAAGGAAGGGTAAGCTACCAATACCCTGGTTCCAACCGCGCTCTTGCTGATAAATGATAGGGAATGATGCAAAGAGCATATAAAGAGTGCCATAGATGATAGCCATATAAATAGATAGGAGCAGAACAATAGGCTCCTTGAAGAGTAGGATCCAAGGACGCGAGAGCGCTGTCTTAAGGGACTCCACCAAGGTCACCTTACCTCGCTCATAGTCCACCTTACTGATATAATGCCTCCCCATTATCTTAGAGAGTTTTGCGGCTCTCTTTTGAAGAAGGAGTGGTGCATAAGTCTCGGGAATAAGGAGAGAGCCAATAATCCAGACGGCGCCTGAGAATGCTGCGAAAAATCCCATGACCCAGCGCCATCCAGAATTCATGCTAATAAATCCGCCAATAACAGGGCCAAGGACAGGTCCCAAAAAGGGAGCAGCAGCAAAGAGAGCCATGGCCAAGCCTCGCTGTGACGCAGGAAACATATCTGCGATTGTACCGCCGGCGTTTGTTAAGGGTGACGATCCAAAAGCTCCAGCAAAGAATCGGAAGATGATTATCTTTGTTTTTTCCCCCCCCCCGCCCCCTGCATTAAATGCAGTGAGTCCAGCGTACGTGCCAATGAACAGAATCTGGCGCCCAAATATCTCGCTAAGGGGCCCCCAAAAAAAAGCCCCCAGCAAACACAACAACAAAAAAGGAACCCCCAAACCGGGCCCCTTCCAAGCTGATATGGAATTCTTCGGCAATCTCAATTATGCCGCCCGTGTAAGCGGATGAGACAAGAGACATGGCAAGTGTAGCAAAAGCCACGGCCGTTGTGATGAACCACTTAGTGGATTGGCTAAATGTCATGGGATTTCGGGGGTCATTGGGGATCATTTGACAAGGTATGGATCTTCCTTGGTTCCAGAGCCTTCGTACTTGAAATTTTGTACTTCGGGAGTAATGCCGGCTTGGTCGGTCACTAGTCGCCAGTAGGGTATGGTTACCATAGTAGGGGCTTCGATGCAGCTAGGTTCACTCATTGTGATGATTGTCGAAATATTGCAGTGCCGTGCTGGTGCGTTAAGCCAGCTTCAAATTCCCGGAATCAAAATGACAACACTATCTTTTATGCCCTATTTACAACAATTTCATCGGCCACCGAACTTGCCGACATCCCGGAATAGCACTGGATCTATTGGAGTAAATGCCGGCCGATAATGTTATTATGATGAGCCATTTAAACGCAGATCAACTCGCACTAGATACTACTCGGGCCTGGAGCAGGTACTTTCTCTCTTATAATAGACTCGGGCCGAGCATCGTCAATTCATCGAAAGGTCAAGCGCAGGCATCATGCATTAACTCAGCTGGTCAGGGAATATAGACCGGAGCCACTCTATCCAATTTCCGACAAGTCACTGCTTGAGGGCTTGGGTATTCAATGAGGACGGATCTACTGTGTGCGGGCCCAAATAAAAACTAAGGCTGACTCATGGGCATTTAGACCATCATTCTTATTCCCAGCTGATCGGGCAATAGGACCTGACCTATGCTAGTTTCTTTCTAGTACGACGACGACGATCTTCGTTGTCTTGATACCTCGGCAATGATCGGTTTCCTGAAGCTTGGGAAGGACCCACCATTTCTTTTCGGGATCAGCGACAGAGTCGCTTATTTCTTGAAGTAGGCGAGGCCGATAGGAAACTCCCTGACCATTGCTCCAGTCTGATAGTGTTGTAAGGATTACGCCAGGGATGCTGGGTATACCTGATAGAACGGAGGTTATTATTCTTATTGCCGTGACGAGAACTCCTCGGCGTTCTGTATATTGCATCATTCCATCTAGGACTTGTAAACTTTAAATCTAGGGCCTCGTGACCCTAACGCGAGAGGGAATCTCCAACTTATTCCAACTCTTCATTACAAGCCTAGTCGCTATTAATTAGCAGATTCCAAATCTCGCGATGGCAACGTATTCTCTCATATCTATAACAATCTTTAGTAGATCGAACGTACTGAAGAAGAAGCCGAAAGTGTTTGCGGCGCCATCCCACTGAAACCACGCGAGTTAGTCACAAGACCTAACTTCACAACAGAGAGCAGTAAGCCAGCGCCTGCTCGTATACTCTATATTTAGCCCCTCATTCGTTCCCGTCCTGCGAATTTACCAGTGGAACCACTGACCAGCTGAGCCTGTTTTGTTAAAAAGTGGACATTCCTGTCACATTCTAATTTGGTAAGCTAGGATGTAATGGAGGCCACACTAAAAGCAAGATTCTTCTTATCATACAGTATTTCTATAGCACAGCTAGTACCTAGTTAGCAGGAAGCTAACAAAACAGACCCCTGCAGCCTGTAGGACATTGATATGGTGGTCGTCAGACTCCACCGATCGACATTACGCACGCCCGCAGCCCAGGTGTCAGACTGATACAGTGGCGTAAGAAGATCCCAAGAGGCTCTGTGAAGGGAAATGACTTGACCTTAGACTTCGTTTTGAATAAACCTATGATCCGCGGTACTGAAGTTGGTAAAACCGGTAAAGTTAATCATAAATCAAATTAAACACAGCTGTCCACCGTTCCTGGAAGAAAGCTTCTACGTGAGGAGGTACTTGCGCCAAGCCACAATATTCCCATTCCATAGCTACCCGTGATAAGCCTCCCAGACATCAATCTCAGACGAGTTCTCTTCGTGGCTCCAGACAAACACAATCATCCCCTTATACACGACTGACTCTTGTCGTGACCCTAGAATTCAGTACCGTATCGCTTTCTATTCTAGCCAGGCAGACTTCTTGGTTTGAAGATCAGCGGTAATGGAGCCGACACCACGGTGAATGTGTCCTGCTTAGCACCCAGGAATGCCTCTCTGGTGTGCCCAGGAGGGACGGTAATATCATAGCGAACTAAAAGCTCAGCGATAACGCGCCGAAGCTCTAACATAGCTAATCGCTTGCCGACGCAGGCATATGGTCCTATTATTTATTACATCACGTTAATACCTCTCATGCTTCCATATGCCAGCGAATATCGCTAAGGAGCAAGGATAACAAACCAATATTGAAGGGAATGAAGACAGATTTGTTGATGATCAAATCAGGATTGGTAGTCCAGCGCTCTGGAACGAAGTGGTCGGGCCGCTTAAAACAGCGTGCATCTTTGTTGCGACATGTCTCAGTCACGCGTGTCAAGCTCTTATATCGGCTCATATGAGACGCACCTCTGAAGATAGTGTACGAGGGGACCTGCACAATTGTGTTGCCCGGTATACGCCGGCCGCCAATCATCAGTCCCTCAAGGGGGTCACTCGCTGTGTTCCAGACGGAACCGGTGGGTGCATCCGCAACGTCTCGTTGATGATAGCATCCAGAAGGGCCACACTCATCAGTTTATCGTGGTTAAGACTCGGCAGAGTATCCAATGCCTTTTGTAGGTCGTGTGCGACGTCGGGATGGTGTGCGAGCTCAAAGAAGACATGAGTAAGAGTAGCTGCAACCGTGTCGCTTCCTGCAATGACGATCAGCTGGGTGTCCCCATGGAGGTTATACTGTTTAAGTAGCGTCTTTGGACCCTTGTTGTAAGCGGTCAAGAGCCAAGAAAAAATATCTGGCTCATGCGGTTCGTTCTGTGCGACGATTTAGCCAATTGCGAACAGTGTATACTGACGATAGCTTACAAGGACTCGTTCATTAATTTGGTTCTGGATGCAATTCCAGAATTGAAGGTACCCCGTGTTGAGAAGTGGTATTCTTTTGAGGAAGGGGAGAAGCCACGGTAAGTGTGCGAATAGAGCGATATTGAACAGGTCAGCGCGGATCGTCTTAAAGACGTATGCCTCCTTCCCATCCCGCAACATGTGTGAATTCTTGTTGAAGGCTAGGTCCTCCATGACGTCAAAGGCAAAGAAGTTGAACCACTTGCTGACATTCACCGGGCTCTCATGGTTTCTTTCGATGACATGAAGGAGGTCACTAATGGCCTTTGTGATACGATAGTCATACCCATTGATGGCTTCGGTATGCGTCAGCAGGGCATCTTCCACTACGTCACTTCTTAGAGCTCACCGCCTTACCTTTCGTTGTGAATGCTTGATCCCACACCTTGCGGCGACGCGCATGCTCCGCTTTGTCGCGAGCCATAAAGAGTGGAGTGCGTGGCTCTAGCAGTGTATACCACGGCCCTTTAGACGTCGACGAGTGGCCACCATAGATAGCCTGGACAGCCTGGGGGTCGGCAATGGACAGTTCAGAAGGACCTTCTCTTGTGTGAGTCAAGACTGGCAAAGTGGGGGTATTGGGTCCGTCAAAGCCGGGGCACTTGACTAACCAAGTCGCACGTAGTCGCCATATTCTAAGTGTAGCTTTCGAACCTCTTCAAATAGTTGAAGTTTCTTCATGGATCGTGCTGTGATGTAAAAGTTACTCAGACGGGCTAGAAAAGGGCCTGGATAATCGCGAAGCCGATGGAAGAACGCCCGGTAGATGAGCATGCTGAGATAGAGAGTTGCGATAGCGATATAGCAACCTGCCATCTGGGCCACATGCCCAACCGATATGGCAAAGACTCGGCTCGATATAATAGCAACAAAGGTAAAGGCCAGAAAATGGCCCACAAAGATTGAGGGAGATTGAACATCCCACTCGCCCCGGCAGAACACGAACAAGTGCGCCGTGACACCTCCTAGGACGGCTAGAATGCTGAGTTGAGTTTGACAGTCCATCTTTGAGTTGCTACTACGGTACAGCGTGTGAGGGAGGTAAGCCATTATTAATATATCACTGAAGAACATGACGCGATTTTGCACTATGGTCTAGGGAACTTTTACCCTTGGCAACTGACCGAGCGCAAAGGGGAAGGTGAGCAGCCACCAGACGGGCGCTTCAGCAGATGGGCGCTTCAGTCGACAGCCTGAACCAGCTGACCAAGCATAGCTGGTGGGTAGTGACGACTAAACCCAATTAGGTTAGAACTGAACCCTTCTTGATTCCAGATATTTCAAGACTCCTTGTGAAATAGGCTTAGCTCATGTCCCTAGGATCATGGTTAGTAGAATGGTTTTGGAGGTTTTCGATGCTTCTGTCCTTGGGATCGCCCTGCTGGTACCCGACCCACTAATGAGATCACTGACTTCCTGCCAACGATATCGGTCCATCAAGTTCCATCAAGCTCCCACAAATTTAACTTTGTCGCTGTCCTTCCGGAAACACACAGAAAGGGCATTGGTTGGTCGGGGTACCCGATGATCCGTGATCAAGAATCATCGAAGCCATAAAAATATCTTAGATGTTCAGCTGCGCGACGGGACTTAACCTTGAATACCCTCCGTCCATTCTAACATTTCACATTCTATGCAGCATCGTTTTCAAGGGCCATTGAAGCCAGAATAGGTCTGAACTCAAACATGAGCTCTTCAGTGTATACCTTGAACGACGGCGAGGCGGCTCTGGAGAGGGATCGACTTAACTGGCAGCACGACTTTTTCAGGTCCGTGACGAACGGCCAGCTACTCCCTGATGAGATTGCCGCACACCTCCAATCAATAGAAACACCTTCAATCGCAGATATTGGCACGGGCTCTGGAATATGGTTACAGGATCTTGCACGCCAGCTAGCCACCTCGGCTAGGCTTGACGGGTTCGACTACGACACCTCCAAGTTTACCCCGGCTCAGGCTCTACCGAAGAACATCAACCTTTCTCATGGGGACGCCTTGTATCCGTTTCCAGAACGTTTCCATGGAAAATATGATTTGGTGCATCTGCGTCTTCTCTTGTACGCTTTCAAAGCGGAACAGTGGGAGACTGTCGCAGCCAATGCCAAGCAACTGCTGAAGCCTGGTGGCTGGATACTTTGGGAAGAAGGGGGTTATCCCGGTTGGACCTCTGTACCCATGGGCCCGTCGTTTTCAACTTGGATCGCAGCTGATGTCGGATATGCGGCTCATGTGGGACGAGACATTATGTAAGAGGTCTTTCCATAGGACGAGTATCTCAAAAGAGCACAACTGACGTGAAAGCCAGGTGGCCCTTGAGCTTGAATAAGCTTCTTGAAAACAGGGGCTTTGTTCACTGCACCCAGAAAGTATTTAGTATGTTCAGCCAAGGGTGCGGGATAGACGCAGGAGGTATGGTCACTCTAAGGGTCGCCGAGCAGTCCATGAATGGCATGGTACACAATGGGGGATACAAGGAGATACAAACAAAAGAAGACGTCAGAAGACTTGTTGATGGGTTGGCCAAGGAGCTACATCAAGGTCATGAAATGGGGGAAATGTTTGGTGGAACTTTGGCCAGCTTCCGGTGGGTGTAATTTTGTTAAAGACGAGTGGACCAAACTTAACAGCTCCAAGTACTGTACTTTAAACGCAGAACCTTCATCTGGGACTTTATAGGACTTGAATGCTAGGACGACTCAATGATAAAAAGTGGCTTTCAGGTCATTTGAATGAGGAGAAGTGAATGCACACCATTCGTATTTTATTTGTAACCTCACGTAGTCAAGACATATAGAGTGTCAAAAGCCAAATTGTGTAATAGAGGGCATTACGCTACTTGATCTCTGTTTAACGGACTGTCGAAACCACACGAAATGCGCCACTCACAGTAGGCTGATGTACCTCATGAGTTCGATCACCAATCTAGGCAACTCGTGGCCCTCGGAGTGGTAAATCTCACCGCTGTAGTTTCTTGGATCCCATGAGACCTTTATTTGAAAAACATATATCGATATCAGGATCCGTTTGGATGCTCTCTGTTCCAGTACTACCCTATATTCACATAGCTCCCGAGACATCCGACTTACTTAGGAGTGGCTCAACCAATGGTGGCTTTGTGGTCCGAGGGCTTTAGCTATTTCATTGAGGCGCTTACAGAATGCATGGCATAGCGTCGGTGTCTGTTATCCCACGCTTGGGATAGACACTAGGCCATTCCTATAACATTACATACTGAGCCACTCTGCATCATGTGTACTCTCTAGTAGTTTAACTCAATACTACGCTTATTCTGGCAGTTTCTAACTACTTGGGTTTGAGCATCCCATCAGACTCAACACTGCCTTTATGAACCCATTGAACCCTAGCCTTAACGAGCCAGCCGAGCAATTTGGAATCTTGACTACGGGCTGCTGGCGGGGCATGCTCTCGCCTAGTCTGTTTGAGGAAGGTGATATCTTTACCAAATACGAAGTGACAAGGACCTCCTAGCTTTGTTCTGGAAGCGCCAAGCTAGCACCGAGTCTACGCGAAGTTTTAGTGTATATCGAGCCCCCGATTTTTCCGATTAAATTCACCATTTAGACCCTTGACTAGCTGAGCCTGACGCGGCGGTCGCAAAGTTCCGCCGAGTAGCAGGACGCTGCTTTGCCTCCCTTAGAGCACAGCGCCCGCAAGTTTCAGACGATGCAGGAGCGTCCGGAAAAGGGGGACTCCGCGATGCTCTACAGAGAGAGATTATTTGGCTCTAGATATTTTCACTGCATCAGTTCGTGGTTTTCTAGTAAGGCAGGGACAGGGAATAGACTTATTGGTAGATAATGCCTGATATTATTCTCTTCGCGCAATCAGACCCGGAAGACTGAAAAATCATCATTGGCACTGTCATACTGGATTAAAGCCAACCTAACTCTCTCATCACCTCGTAGGCTCTCCTTCAGTTCTTGCTAGAGAATACACATATCCAGGGCAGTTTTCGGGGCTGTTCGACTAACCCATTTTGCAGCGCTCGGCGTCCTATTACAGTTCCTGTGTCTCCCAGTCAGAAACATGATCGAGCCTAGACGCGCCGCAGAAATCCTGCTGGCCCCGATCGGGCTCGAGGTCACTTCTTGCACCTATCTACAGACACTGTGGGCCGGCTACGGCCACATCTACACCATCACCGCGAAGGCCTCAGACGAAAAGGCTGCCTCGTCTATGCGGCGCCTTTGCAATGAACCTGGCAATATAAACACGTTCCGCCTGGTACTCAAGCTCATCTCTCCTCCCCATGATAAAGAAGACGAGGGTCACCTTCGCAAGATCCTGAGCTACGATGTTGAACAATACTTCTATGATGAGATTGCCCCGTGTCTAGAGGACGATGTTGCGGTAGCGCGATGCTTGGCGTCGAGCAGGTGGTTAAAGAATCACAATGGTGAGCTCAAGGGCGTTACGGCTACAATTCTGACGGATCTGCGGACCCGGTTCCCTGCTGCGGGTGAAAACAAAGTTGCCCTCGATCCTCAGCAGATCCGATCTACGCTCGAGTGGCTCGCCAGATTTCATGGTGGCCCTTGGGAATCATTGTCGGCAAACCTGTGTGAATTCCTACTGCCGCCTCTTGAGGAGATGCAAAGAAGGCAAAGGTCGACTGGCGGAGATAAACTGTGGTTGAATGGAGGCTATACCTACCTGGCGACACGTCGAAAAGAATATGCCTCTCTCGCTCGAGATACATATTCTGAGTGGTACGTACTCTTCTGCGATCCCTCCAAAGCAGGCTCGAAAATGTCAATTGCAGAGATGGTCGCTGAGTTTCTCACCCCACGAGGCCGCCGATTCGAGACTTATATCCACGGCGACGTCAAATCAGAAAACCTCTTTGCTACCGAATCAGGAGATGACGTCTGCTTATTTGACTTTCAGTATACCGGCCTTGGCCTTGGCGTGTGCGACCTAGCCCAGCTATTTACATGCTCCGTTCCCCTCAACATGTTGAGCGATCACCCTGTACCGTGTGAGTTGCCGATGAGCCAGGGCGAGAAGAATCTGCTACGCTGGTACCACAGGACCCTCCTCAACCGTCGGGGGAAATGGCTAGAATACCAATGGGAAGTATTTGTCCGGCACTGGGAGATAGCTTTGGTCGATTGGTGCCGGTTTCAAGTGTCATGGGGATTTTGGGGTAATACTGAATGGCTTAAGGCAAGAGTTAGATGCATTCTGAAGGATAAGGGGTGGAGGAACTGGCTAGATCGAGAGGTTTCGAGCTTGAGAAGACCTAATAAAATGTATCAAGGTCATATTCAGTAGTAATTGATGTTCGTACTATATATCACTCCTTCAACGATGACTCACCAAGACCATGATTTTAGCTTTACATTAGTATAAGTTAGTTATTACGATGTATTTGGAAAATCTTGGGCAGTCGGCGGACGGCGTTATTATAACTCCACTCCCGGATGGAGTTCGGACGTGCGCGCTCGCACAGCTCACCGGGTGATCCTTTGTCGACCAGATAGGTGAATGGATTTCGCACGTTGTAGGTGAATCCGCTTTGAATTATGGTTTACTGCCCCCTTGCTTAGCGATCGGCCAGACCTTTTGCCTACACTGAGCTTGAATGATGTCTTTTAGTCTGTCAGCTAATTGGCGCAAACCCCACCAAATCGCGGCTAACCCGACAATTTGGCAAACACCCATCGGCGGTTCTCTAAAGACTTCGACAAGATTTTGCGTCTCGATTACCTTGAACAGTGAACTGAGCTATTGAAGATTAGACTGCGCTTTGCCAGAGACTATTTCGTCTTTCATTCACTCTTCACGCCAATCTTGCATCATTCCAGTTGTGCGGCTCGTTCTTTTAAAGCAAGATGTATCAATTCGACTCTTATCCGTAAAATATCCAGCACAAGCAAGCGTATACCCCCAATCTCGATGATCGACCTCTTAACAAGGCACAGGCGCTCATATCTTTTCTCGCTTTAGTGACACGAACATACCAGCGCAGTCTGCATACAGAATGTCGTCTTGATCCTTCACTGATACATCCAATGATATCTTGCGCCTCGAGGTACTCTTGACATCCACTTTCACCCGCACAACAGCTGGCGTCGTCAGAGGCTTATAGAACTTAACATTCATGCCTGCTGTAAAGGCGGGACTGCCATTCAGATCGAAGATGCCTTCGGGCAATACCTTTCGCATTTCATATTGCGTCTGGCACCGGCGGTTGACAAGGAGGAAGTCTACCATTGCTTCATCCATAACAGAAACCAGGAGGCCCCCTGAACAGTCCCATTGAAGCCGTTGACTCCAGGATGAAGGTGAAAAAGTAAAGAGACGGATTCTATGAAAAAGATGGACCTTTGCTGGTCGAGGGTCGTCGTTGTGTCGTGAATGACAGGTTTGGCTTATTGTAAAAGCCGACACAATGTGGTACTGCATCATCTCGTAACAGAATCTTTCTGAACAGTTGATCCTTTGTGCCTTCGTCGGTAGCAGCTTTACTGTCCAAACGGCAGTGGGGAACGAAGGTAACGGTCGATGGCTCGGCGAGAAGGCCGGCACACCACGGAATGGTGCTGAAGTGCTTTATGTCGCCGCGGACTGCTTGGTTTTGATTCATGATTAGATCTGTTATAGTCCTACCTGAGGAGTATCGGAAGGCTGATGGCACTGGGTAGAGATGTTATTGTTTGATGCGGGTATCACGGACTGTTGAGTTGAAGAAACCGGCAAGGCAACGTTTATCTTTTATACTTTTGAACTATCCTCAAGCTGTAGTGCTTGCTTTATGTTAAGGCTATATTTTCAGATCTGATTGAAGTGGAGGGGAACCTGTCAATCCCTTGTGCCCTAATCCAATGACCTGGGCGGCAAGAAACGTTAAAAATTCGATCTGAGCGCCGGCCTCGCCTTGCTTATTAGTGGCATTCCTCTAGGCCTGAGTACCCTAAGCTTTATGCAAACTAGAGCGATATATTAGGGCATCAACTAGCCAGACGGTAATGGTCCCGATTCGACACATTTAAAATCGGCTGGAATTTCTGCTGCTTTCTACCTTTGGTTAATAGATCTGCAGACCCAGGAGAGCTGAAAGGCCGTGTTTTTAGACCTACTGGGGTTATTGAAATGGGACTGTATTCGTGGCCTCGACTAACCCCTACCTTCTGACGGCGAGGCCGAGCAACTACCCAAACAGTATAACTGGGAGTTAAAGCTCCGTAGAATCTAACTCTAAGAGTCTTGTATTTTCGGGATTTCCGAAAATTTGATCGACGCACGATGGGACCTCGCGGACTCAAACTGCTACGGAGGATAACCCCCTTTCTTTTTTGGTTTTTAAACGTGGCGAGCATTGTGAAGGCCTGTTAGCCAACTCGCAAAGTAGGCTACGGTTACGTATCGTTCTCTCGGAGTTCCATTCGGGAGACCCGTTACATGTTTAAACCTATCGGGTGAAAAAAGTTCAAATGACAAGCGCTGTCAATGAAATGCTCCATCAGGAATGGTCGAACTTCGCTTAGACATTACTGGAATAGTGTGGTGCGTGCTATACGATTTGTTTCCCGTGATAAATTTAGTATGACACCCCTGACACTCTCCTCGTAAACAGGTTCCTCTGAAACCGCCTGGGAAGGTCAAACGGGTTAGGGATGGCCACATATTTAAGCGCTAAACCGAACCTACAACAATGGATCCTTCACTAGGCTTAACTCACCGGCGAGGCAAGCAAATACGAGCTTATAAACTAGTATTCTGAAACCCGCTTCTCAGCAATCTTGGACTTTGAGGGCGTTCTTCGCTTTCTGCTTCGCTCCTCTTGCTGAATGACAGGGACTGCAGCAGGGACGAACTCAACTCCGCGGTTACGGCCGTTTGGTCGTGCATGTAGTTCGCGGTGAGTGTTGAGGTTGTCTTGGCGGTTGAATTGGTCTTTTCCGCAGAACTCGCATGAGAAACGGTTTGGCCCTTCACCGTGTAAACTGTATTTTGTTAGTGAATGTTTTCAATTCTTATGAACCTCAGTAACTATTCACGTTTGCTTATGACGCTTGAGATGCTCTTTTCGTCGGAAGGCTTTGTGGCAGCCAGGATATTCACAGTTTCGCATGGTTCTTCGGGCAACGTCAACCGAAACCAAACCAGGCTTGATCGCTAGCTTCCTTGGTGATCGGATCTGAGCTCGCTGAAGTCCAGCACTCTTCTGTTGAATCTCATGCATCATCAACTTGCTTTGAGCACAGATGCGGCTGGGAGAGTCGGGGTCATGAAGACCACAACCAATAGGTGTCTGAGACTGCCGCTCTAAATCAGAAGTGTCAAAGCCACTAGAGAATCGTCTGTTCGGAAAGAATGAGGTGGGTTTATCGTTGGCACAGGACGATGGTGAGCCAATCTCGACAGCCTCAGAGCCACAGATGCTTTGGGCTGGTGTCATCGTGAAAGTGGCAGGTCCTATAGAAGCATCAGGAGAGTACGAATACATGCCGAAAAAGTTTGATGGCGTCAATGAGCTCATTGATCCGTGATGCGCCATGTTCGTGTCCGTCATGTGCTCGTACTCCAAGCCGAGTTGCTCTCGCTTGATGTGAGTGCTGGGGAGAGAGTCGGAGAATGATGTATGCTCAAGCTCAGGCTTGATAGAGCCAGACATGAACTTGCCCATTGCTGATGAGTCAGGGGTCAGCTCTGCTCGGTGGGAGACAGTGTTGTAAAGGCCACGAAAGTTCATATTGCCGAATTCATGAGGTGTTGATCAAGATGTAGGAGTACATGGGTCGTAGCCTGATGAGGCGGAGGAGAAGCTTGAAGTGGTGGAAGAGCAGGACATGGGTGACTACAGAGGCTAAAGCAGTCGTCCATGTCAAAGCGGTAATCCGACTTGAACTGCATTTTACTATGATAATGAAGAAAAAGAGTGGGGACAAGATGAAGTGATATTTCTGGGCTAACAGTGATCAGAACGAAGATACCTGAAGGATGGCTTTCTTCGTCGAAGGGCACGGGGCTTCTGTTATATAGTGACTTGGCCATCAAGATCCCTCGCCATTCGAGCACTAAATCGTGCGACATGGGCTAAGTTGGAGAGCTCTGCAAGTCTTAGACATAGAAATACTACGAGTCTCATAGAGAGCCCCTGGATGCTATCCGATGCTGCGTACTGCAGGGGACCGAGCGGCAAGGATCATCTGCAAAGGTCTAAAATAGCTTGATATCAGAGGTCGAGATGGTCCACAGAGACATTGCACATACAGAAGATCTGACGATGGCATAGGTCATCGTAGTTCGTAGCCTGCATGAATCTAACTACTCTGTGATGTATATATACATGCCAGTTACCATCATACTCTTGCTGCCCGTCGCTTGACAAATCATCGACAGCACCTCCGATCCCAAGGTTCAGTACAGGGGGTACCATTAGGTGAGAAACAGGAACGAGATCAGTAGGATTGATTGAAATGGTACCACCTGATTTCTGTCCTGGAGCCACCCACGATCGATTATAAACCCAATTAGCATTGTGATAGCCACAGAGTACCAAAGGCAGAACGCCACAGATCCTTTGGATTTTAATAAGAAGGAGAGTAATAATTATTGCCCTCCTTACAAGTAATACTGAGGCTCCGTTTACTTGATCGATAGCAAGGACACAGTAAATGGTCCGGCCAAAAAGCTAGGCGATGCTGCAGCACACGATGGCGCGCTATGCGATAGTGTCAGGTTCTCTGTCAGGGGTCTTATGCGAGCAGCTGATCTTCATTCAGCTGGTCGAGGTACTCTAATGCTCCACCGGGTAGCTTCAAGCGGACCAACCAACTGTCTGCTGCTGAGATGATGCAGCAATAGTCTGATGCTTTCGGCTAGATCATGGAACTTTACGGCTGATGATGTATTGGATCGCAGAATCTGCCTAAACGTGGAGATCAAACTCTAAGTCAGCTGCTATCACGTAGCCATTAGACCTGGTACAGTCGCCATAGCCTGCCTCAGCAATGGTCCAGTCAGCGCCGGATACGCAGATCTGTAGCGATTCCCAATCATAAACCGCTGCTGACTATAGCTATGCATCGCAGCCACTTGGCCTTTGCAAAGGCTGTTACAGTAGCCAGTGACATGTGGTCTGGTATTTTCAAGTGGAAAGTGCTCACAGAGATCTTAACCACTACTGGACTACGTATGAAGAGACGATTGTGTCCGTCTTACCTGGTAATAACTGTGAGTCGCGGCTCGTGATGGCTGACAAGGGTTTTTCAAGTAAGGTGAATCTCTCAAGCTTCTCAAAAATCATCGATGGCCAAGTTAGACACACCCCGGCTGCGCGACATGGTGTAAACCCATCAACCCGTGAAGCTTTGCCGTTCTGTCCTGTGCCAACCCAAGCAGACGTCGATGCAGCTGTACATGCAGCTCGAGCGGCGTTCCAAGAGTGGAACCAGACGCCTGTTGAGGTTCGCAAGGAGAAGATCAAGGGTTGAGTAGCCGAGTTCTTATCAAAGGAAGAAGAATTCGCACGCTTGCTTACAGCGGAGCAGGGAGAGCCAGCATGTGCACATCACTAACTCGGAGGATGACAAAAACTGATATTTTCAACACGCAGTTGGCATGCCTTGAGATTACCCTGGCTGCGCAATGGCTTGCTGGAACTTGCCAACTTGATATTCCCGTGGACATAGTAGAAAACGACCCAGAGCGACAAGCCGTCACTCGTTATGTACCTTTGGGAACAGTTACTGGGATTGTTCCATGGAACTGTACGTGTTAAGGTCCTATATCTTGTCTATATCTTAAACTGGTCCTGCTATATAGATCAGCAATAGGCGAAAGACTCGAGATAGAACCCTCAGGGCTAAGGGTAGGAACCAGCAAGTCCATCCACTCATCATGGCCCCTACTACGGTTCCTTCAACCCTACGAGACTGAGCCTCGCATTACAAAAAAACATACGATCCAATTATTTGATGGACTTCGTGACATTCCGCGCATGGCCATCAACGCCTGGCTAGTTGAACTTTTGTATCGTCGATATTATAGGCAATCTAGCATATGGAAACTCTTTTGCACCCTGCGAGGGGGCGCCAAGAATTATCTTCATGACTGCTCTACATAACTCAATAACGATGATTGGCTATCTTCACATGTTACCTGGATACTAACCGTCTTCAAGCTGATCCCAGCAGTGAGTGCTTAGGACCAAAGAATTTGGAATTGGTGTGAGAGTCAAGTTTCAGTGCGATCAAAGGTACGGTCTCTCTATCTAGAATCAGCTTATAGAACTGATATAGATGATAAGTAGTTGAAGACCAATAACCCCGATGTGTTGCCCTATATTCTCAATGGGTATGAGCGTAGTACCAAGAAGAAAAAAAAATAAAAGATAAACCGTGTCGGTGAGGCATATTTAATCGCAGTTGCCGCCGGAAGGTGGGTGAATAATATGCCTCAAGGTATTATACACAATTATTCAGAACATAGTGGTACAATCGCAGTGACTCTGGCCGTTACCCTATTCCAACTTGCATCCAATCCATCTCACGTCGCCGAGCTGAGAGAGGAGGCTGGTAAAAATACTTCAGTCAGAGGGATTATGTATATTCCACCTCACTTCCTCCCCTAACTCATCTCAGCGCGATTATCTACCAGTCTCTTCGATTATACACCCCTATACTTTCAGGTTCACAGAGACTTACTCCACCACAAGGATTAATGATAGGCAACACCATGACCCCAAGAAACACAATCGTTCAGGTGCCCATGCATACTATACAGCGGTGTATGTTGCTCTCATATATACCTTATATTCCTGATAGTAAGTAATTAATTTTCTAACATGAACGACATTTTGCGAGACTACAAAAGTTCATTCCGGAACGCTGTATGACATCCCTGGAGTTTACCATGAATGACACATTCCTGGCCTCCTTTTCTATTGGTAAGTATTGGTAAGTGGTATGTTTCTTGCTTTCGAAGCAATGCTTCGAAGCCCGACCTTGCCCTGAAGAGGACGATACTCCTGTGTCGGACAGCAACCTGGTCTAATAGAGGTCAGATACGTTGTGGCACATCGTATTCGGGGTTTTGACATAAGTCTGGCTGGTGGGCAGACCAAAGAAGGCTTTCAGCGATCCAAAATGGATATATTTACACTTGCCACCCCTGGGCTTCGCGTACCTACGTTCTACGGCTCGACCCTCAGTGTAATCCTATCAATCAATCTGGTTGAATTTCAAACCTATTAACTTATATGTCCTTTCTCTGAAATACCTGAGGTCTAGTCTGAATTCGAAATCTATACTCGACACGACACGATTTAATACACCTGAGTTTTATAATGAATGCATTATGTGCGGCCACCAGGCAATGCTAATTAATAGTTATAGGGCCATATTTAGATTAAGCAGAATACTGAACGAGAATAGGAAGCAGCATACCACACAAGCACTTCCTATTCGTTCCTGATTGCTCTGCACATCCAACACGGCACAAAGATCGTGATTGAATTGGCATAGTATGAAAGTTATTATTAGAATCGTTTTATAAATCAATTATAAAGCAACAAGATCCCGTCTTTTCCCGTAATGCAGTAGGAATCTTCCTGCCAATTACTTACTAGCCATGCTTTTCCAAGCACTAGGCTAACCAGCATTGCAAATTGTTTGCTACTACTTTCAACAGCCAGCTATCAGATTGCTCTAAGCGTAGAATCTTAAACCAGGTTGCTTAAAGCAATTCATGATCAGCTGTCGTCGTCGAGCCTATCTCGACATTATTGCAGTCAACGGCTCACATCAAATGCTCGAGCACGCCGCACTAGCATTTTGCATCTCTGTCCTCGATGACTTTACCAAAGTCGCCAAGAACAATAGCATCCTAGTCAGTTTCTTAACCGTACTTGGTCTTCAAGATAATAAGACCTAGGGAACATTTGCGAATTCTAACCCCAAACTCTCAGCCATCATGGCGATCTCGCGGGTACTTTTCATTAAGCAAAGCAGACGGTCAGTTGAGCAATAGGGATGCGATCTACAAGGGCGTTATGTAGGCGTTCTTGCCATTCAGTCTGTGCTGCAGGCTTCTCTACGAAGATCCAAGGCGCTGTTATACAAGCATCTACTTCTCTGTGATGAATAAAAAGACTAGTCGCCAATTGAGGTTGCATTGTTACAGATTCCGTGGGATGAGCTTGTGGATAGTGCAGCAGACGCAAGCATAAGTTATACATTTTTTTAATGATCTCTCCCAGCCGCTACCAGAAAGAAATGGCTGGGCGTTCTACAAATTGTGAACCATGCAGTTCTACGAAGTATCCTCTGTTGCTGTGGGATTATCATGATTGCAGCTGGATACTACAAATTATTCTCTAAAACTCAGCGTCTTAAGACTATACGCCGCTTCCTGCCGCACGAAGTTAGTGCCTTGGCCATTCGTTTCTTGTGGCCTATGCTGCTGTTGTAAGAAGATGTACAAGCAAACACCAGGGACAAACCCGAATTGTCTTCCAACTTCTGGGCCCCTGAAGAAACCTCGATGATTTAAATGACGATGATAGGAGAAATGGGTATGGAACTGGCAGTGAAAGTGGGACGGAAGAGGATAGTGTCTAGGAGGCACAATCCTGTCACAACTCCTTGACTGCCTTGACTGCCTTGACTGCAGGATTGGTGTATGGCAGGCTAATCGCGGAAGGGTGCTGTGAGAGGAATGAGCAACGCGTCATTTTCGGTTCATCAGTGAGGAATGGCATCGCTTACTGGGTTTCCCGTCCGCCGTTAATGGATTTGGAGAACTTCTCACACCAGGTCGCAAGCGGAAGACGCCAGCACTGCTTTATGAAGCAATGAGAAGTCTACAGCTGAGACGATGGAAGACTCTCCGGAGAATCCGGAGAATCAATTGGCCCGGAGCTATGTCTATACGGAGAATAAGCCCGGTTTCGCGGCAAACAGCGGGAGGCAGTGGGAGCGATTATGATGAGCAGAAGCCTCGTTATTGTCGTTGCGGGAACGGGTAGTGGAAAGATTAAGAGCCATTGTTTCATTGACGGTGTTCACATCTCCGCAAGCTAGCTTCTGTTCAAGGTATTCCTTTGTCTCCTTGATATGACGGATATGGGGGAATCGGCCTCGGGTCTCCACAGAACAGTGGTCTGGGTGCCGCAATAAGCATGCTCGTCTGAAGGCGGAGTTTATCTGCTCTTTACTGACAGCACTCATATTCGATTTTCTAATACCCATTGCGTCAAAAGGAGCAAATATCATGTTAATTTCTATAATTAATGAATTCAGAAGGCAGAGGATACTTGGTTAAAGGGATTAGGATACGATTAATAAGATAGAATTAATCAAGTGGAATTGACGAAGTAGGCTTGACGAAGTGGCGTTGACGAAGTGGCGTTGACGAAGTGGCGTTGACGAAGTGGCGTTGACGAAGTGGCGTTGACGAAGTGGCGTTGACGAAGTGGCGTTGACGAAGTGGCGTTGACGAAGTGGTGTTATTAGATAGAGTAGCCCTGATCGGGCTAGCTTCCTGGACAAGGATAGGGTGCTCCATATGTACAAAAGGAGCTCTACTCTTCCCATCCTAAGATAGAAATCGAGGCTCTTTTAACCCTTCTTATGTGACCCTCTACTGTGCGCGCCGCAGCTCCGGCTCCAACAATCGCAACAGGCTTGATGTTATAGTTTCCAATAATCAATTGCCAAAGTCGATAATATTATCATTATGAGAAAGATAAGTGTTTGGAATTTATAAAGCGGCAACAACCGCTGATCGAGTTCATATTTCTTATCGCAACACGCCATATGATGAGATCATTCATCATATTCGTCATGTCCAACATCTATGTCACCATCGCGCATCACGTGAATCGTTACTGATCATGTAACGTCTGATATGGTAGATGATACGATGGCCGGGCATAAAAAATGAAAAGCACTATTAATTCCACCATTATCCTCTCATTCCATCTGATCACTAAGGCTTTGGGGTCGACTTTGCCTCTTTCAGCTTTCTTTCCAACACGTCTATACCACCAAGTTGTTTGACAGTCGAGTCGAAGGTACCTGTCGGAAACAGAGTTCTTAGGCGAGCCAAACCAGCACTACCGCCTTGAAATATCAGATAAGGTGGTTTGCGTTGACTCAGATCTCCAGCGACTTGTTTTGCCCAGGTCGCGGCATCAGCTTTGTTCACCCCTGCTACATTGCCGTTCATGGTAGATTCGATAGCCTCCTTGGCGATGTTGTATATGGAGTCCTTAGGAAGCTGAGCATCTGGTGAATTGCTGTGAAAAGTGGATTTAACGCCATCAGTGAACAGGTTGATAACGCGAATGCCGAAGGGTGCGAGTTCAACCCTCAAACTCTCGGTCACACGGGCTGCAGCGGCCTTGGATGCTGCATAAGTTCCTTGGAATGGGATACCAGCTCCGAGAAGAACCGATGCAGAGGTGTTGTTGATAAATAAGGCACTGTGGGTAGAATTGAGAAGCAGAGGGACGAAGGTTTGGGTGACCCTGATGGTAGAGAAAAGATTGAGTTCAAACAGTTCATGGCTTTTGCTGATGTTAACATGAATAAGAGGCATGCTGTAGCCAGTGCCGGCATTGTTGAGCAATGCGTCTAGTGAGCCGCCGGTGATTTGCTTGACCTTTTTCGACGGCTGCTAAGACGGATTGATCCGAGCTAACATCCATTTCGATGCATTCGAGACCGGCTTCCTTGACCTTTCCTAGCTTCGCTAGGTTACGTCCCGAAGGGAAGACCCGCTATCCCCTATCTTTTATTGCTAGTATTATGGTAGAGTTAAGACTGTCATCTGAGTAGCCTATTATCAAGATGGTGCGCTTGTCAGACATAATAAAGTTTGGTGTTACGCGATTTTTAAGCCAATGGGTGACGGGGAAACAAAAGGGTTAATGATGGCTAATGACACTGGTGTAACGGAATGAATCTATTTATACGATATGTTTGGTCCATGACTTTTACTTCCCTTCATGATCTGTAATAGATTCCGGCTACGCACTCGCATGTATCACATACCGCAGAGTGGCGTACAGGAGGATCTTCAGTTTTGTTATGATTTGTCTGAAAGTGCTGTTTTTGGGATGTTACGGTGGTCGGAGCGTGTCACTGAACCTGTACGCTACTGTGCATGAAAGCCACCTGATTGGTGTATCTGTGTAAAGAAGGTATTCGCCGTGCCGTGCCGTGCCGTCTTGTGTTCGGTTTAGCGGCTATGACCATCCTATCGCCAGCCCCACGCCAGCCGATGCACAAGATGGGAAGCAAGGTGTGCAGCCATACATCGATTAGGATACAATATGATTGGTAACCTTTCTTTTTGCTAGGATGAAAATCGGTGTCGGTGGGAGCAAAACGGATAACTAACCTGGAGGCGGTGCGAGCGACTGTCAAATATGCGTTGGGTGACAGGAAGATTGAGCCAGGAAGGAATCTGAGAAAGGACCGAACATTAACATGATAGTGAATTACTAGCAACAAACAGCAATCTGCTGAAGAAGGATGCTGAACACTTAAAAATATTTTAGTCGGCCTTCAAGCAAGCCTGTCAAACGGGGCTAGAAAACAGAGGCTGGGAAGAGCAGTAGGGCTTTCGTTGGTGTAAACTAGATGAAAAGTGGGGATGTGTGAATAGCTTAGCGTAGCTTCAGGCCCTATGAGATTTATTCTCCCGGGCGTAATTAATACTAAGACTACCACCCTGATTAATTACATCACTGGCCGACACAGAAACGCCAGTTCCATCCACGATTCCATCTCCGAGAGGAAGCTAGCGTTTGTTAATCGCGACACCCGCTCCCACGTTTGCACTTATGGCAGCGTTTAGACCTTGGACCACAGCAGCTACAGCAGCTGACTGCACATCCGAGACGACTGCGCACTTTGATGAGAGTTTCCCGGAAATTAGTAGGTCGGTTTGCGCGCCGGCCGCCGACAGGGCAGTCCATGCCTTCTTTATGCTCCTTCTTCATGTCTACCACAAACCTATTGTCAGAACTGTCAGATCAAAATCTGGTGTGACTGACCGCTTGTAGTGTCTTTCTAGTAGGTCCTTACGATGAAATCGCCTATGGCATACTGGACATTCGAACTGAGGCTCTTGGTGTGAAGCCTGATGCCGCCTGTCAACTGGTGAGCTCTTCATCTCCATTGTATCTCTATACTTTGTACCTCAGATGTTCAGCTCGAGTGTATACCTGGTTGTGTTCGTAATTAGTTATCTCTAGTGTTTCAATTAGAGAGGAGTACCTTTTGACATTCACTGCAAACATGGACTGGCTTCCCTTTCTTCGCCTTCGATACCTTGCCAGTAGGCGTATTCGGTTCCGTGCTGGTCATTTCCAAAAGTCCCTTGTAAGACGAACAAGTCAACATAGGGAAACAATAAAAAGCTGACAGATATCTAAAGACAGACTGCCTCTCACTTCTGTCGTTGTCCAAGTCCCTTCCCTCAAACAAGGCCCACTTCAGGTGTCGGACCAGACTCGCTACGTGGGCGAATCGTGCCTCTTCATCCCGTCGATCTTTAAAATAGATACAGCGCTAATTGACGCTAGCATGGTTTTCCGACCCAATAGCATGGCCTAATGGTTGAGTTTTCAACACAAGGCTGAGAGGCAGTGACTCAAACAACGCTCTGCAGCTTGACCAGGATAGAAGTCACTTACAGTCTCCTAGTGAAAACATCCAGCCCCAAAAACTGCTGGAAGGACTTCAGAGCGTTGATCCTTCTTTGCGACGAGTGTCTGCAACGACTTCTGGGCTTCACGAGTCTGCGACATTCCAGCCTCTGTGCCCCGTAACACCGACTTCTGCAGCTTCAGCTGCCCAGACGACATTCGCAGCATCTTGGTGCTTGACATTGAGGTTCATCGCACCCTCACTCTTACTCCCACCTTCGCCTGCAATTCAACGCTGCCTCGGCCGACTACGGCAGCTTTAGCAGCCCGAACAACACAAACAGCCTTCGGCTGCTCGACTTTCTAGGCTCTCTGGTACCCTCAACTTTGAAGCACGGATCCTATATGGTCCATTGCCCTTTTGCAGCTCGGAAGCTGCTTGACCGATCTCTATAGTCGCGTACTGCCCAGAGACCTTCTTCTTCTTCTTCTTTGCGGCCTCGGCTGCTGCCTGGAACACCACCAGGTTTTGACAATCTGTCTCACTGGCTGAGACCTCTAGACCAAACTGTTGGGTCGAAACGGTACAGAGCTTACCTGTACACCGTGGAACGAGGCGACTGCCTTGTCCACAGAGCAGCGTTCCAGCCGCCTTGGGTTTTTCTCTGCGAGGAGTTTCCCCAAGGATGTACGGTCCTAGGTTGCAGCTCCTGGCGATCTTAGGGGATTATGGACTTCCTGCCTCAGGGTATGGAAAGCTACTTGATCTGTCTGTGCAAGAGAATTCTAGGCTGGAGAGGAATAGATCCCGCTGACGGGATGCCCTCTTGAAAGTAAATGCGCCTTTGTGCCGATGATATACTAGATGAGCTCGATGGGAGACGCTGCTGAAGGGAAACTCTGCTGAAATCAACTGTATTGGTGTCTAATGGGATGTGCCTCACTGACAACTACTGTAGGGCCGGCTACGAGTAGAGAAGTGCCTTCTGGGGGAATGAGTAGAGAAAAAGCTCGAGCATGTATACGGCTCCGACGCAAAAGGCCTTGCAAATGACATGAGCGAGGACCAGCACGGCAGCGATCGTAAATCATTTAGCTCAGCACGTCCTGTGCTCCCTTGGGAGACTTTTCGGGGCCGACGCCTCCCCCTCCACCCCCCGGACGAAAAATATACATAGCATAACATGGCATAGTCTAGGCGGGAAATCTGCACTTCTTTCTGTAGCATAGCATCCTTAAAATAAAGCTAAATATAATTCCAAAATTCATTTCCTACCTTTTTGTTTGCAGTCTAGATCAGCCTGTTCTAGTATAGATCTTCTAGAGGCCGGCAACAAGACGATCCTGATTCTAACGAGACACGTTTCCGGAAGCGGGCCGGCCTAAACATCACGCGAGTGCATGCACGTGAACCTAAGCTTTGCGCTTGAGGTTTAATCCATGAACAAGCGGCGTCCTCATATCATATATACACGGTCGAGACCTAAGAAGCTCCTGTAGAGTATAATTTTCATAAGATATCACAATGTCATTCTCTCAGTAATTCCATGAGCGTGATCAAGAGAGTCATTTGCTGGAATGTAACCAATTCGACGACATATAATGGAGAAAATATTGGCTAGATCGCAAAGAAACATCCAGTGCTTGCAAATGTGATTCATCGACAGGAGACATATCGCCGGCGGATGTTAATGGCTTCCCGATAATATTAGACCTTGTCATTTGCAAGGATATTTCGGGTTAGGTCTGCCTCAACGAGAAAATCGGGAATTACCTAATTGGAAAGGGCCGGTCTCTTAGTTGCTTACATACCTTTTAGGTTTTCAAGTGCATTTACCATCCATCACTCAGTCAATAGGCTCCTTTCAGACACATTTATATCCGCCGTCATCCTTAATTTGGTTTTCGATTTTTATGTTAGTACCCTTAGTGGTGGGGATTTTCTCCTTTTTTTTCATCCCCCTCTGGTAATTCCTTTATTCTTCTCTTTATTCATCATCGCCTGCATTCCTTTGGTTGTCTCATGAGATAAGGCTGCTATTACCATAGCTGTCCTCATTCTATTGAGAATAAAGAATGCGACATAGCGGTGTTTAGGGAGTCCACAAACGTTCGTACAACATTATCTATGCCGTCTCGTCGCTCCCACAAAAAGTCTCGCGGGGGCTGCAGGAGGTGTAAGCAGAGGAAAATAAAAGTGAGCCCTCTTATGTCTTTCTTTTGCTTCGACGTATTGATTTTTTGTCAACTGTTATATGCCTTGATTTGGAGTGTCTTTCAACGAACAAACTGACCCATATTGCTGGTCCACTGTAGTGTGATGAAATTGTTCCACAATGCGGCAATTGCTCGAAGCACGGTGTTCCTTGCGACTTTAGTAACCCCCATGTTCTTGAGGAGCTTGCAATCTCCGAGTCCATTATTGCCCAGAGCATTGCCGCCCCAACAACCTTGTTTGTACCCACAGTTGACTCTAGCTATAACCAAATATCTGGATTGTCACCTCCGCGCAGTCCCGTCAGAGTTACGGGAAAAAACATCGTCCCCTGATTTCTCCTTTATCCCAACCTCTGGCAGGTCCATCCTCAATGATCGCGGATCATGGTGGAAGAATACTGGAACTCCGCTTGATACACCACTACACTCACGTGACATCAAAAACGTTCTTAACCAATTCGACTGCTGCTCAGAATATCTGGCAGTGTGCTGCACCCCAGATGGCCTTCTCTGACAATGGCACAACGTACCTCGCCGACGCCGTCTTATCTGTCGCAGCCCTTCACCTGCTTTCTATGTATCCAAACGATAATTCCTTGGTTAAAGCATCACAGGCCTACTCAGCTTCGTCCCTTTCTGCTTTTAATACATCACTAGGCTTAGGTATCACATCTGAGAATGCGGAGGCTCTATTCCTAGCGTCCAGAATGATTGCCTTCCAAGCAAGTGCATCGCGTATTTTTATTAGTCACAACGGCAATGCTTCACTCGGCAACGCAGGAAGCCGATATGTACTTCCTATTTCCTGGCTCAACGCTTTTCAGGGCGTCAAAACAGCGCAGACGAAGTTATGGCCATGGATCCACACTAGCGATATCGTCCGACTAATATTGGACTGTCAGCCGAGCTTTCCACTGAGTTGGAATACACAGTCATCTGACTCTTTTTTGGACATATGCTTGGAGGGTTAGAAGATGAGCTGGAAAATGAAGAGCCTCGTTTCATCGATTCCACTGTCGAGGCATATTCGCATGCAATTAATGTACTCAACTGGGCTCACAATAATAATCACCCAGCAGCTGCACTTGCGTTTCCAACAGCTGTTTCGCGACGGTATATCGATCTTGTGGAAGCAAAACGTCCTCGAGCTCTTGCTATTCTTGCCTCCTTCTTTGCTTTGCTGAAACGTATAGAATATATCTGGTGGCTTCGAGATATGGTCCGTCAAGAAATTATTGGCCTAGTCAGCTTATTTAAACCTGGCACAAAGTGGTGGCGTCATCTAGAGTGGCCAATAAGATTAGCATTCCTAGATGATAGCGACATCCCTCCAAGCATCTGGCATGCCAACCTAGGGGAGCGAATACAAGGTGAGTAGAACGATACTACCTCTACTATGCGGCATATTAATATGCCCCAGAAACTTCACATCAGCAAGCGCGACCTCCGATCCTGGTTGTGGGCGAAAATCTCATGCTAGCGAATTCCTCAGCATGGGGATACTTAGACGATCATGCGCATGGTGGGTGAGATGCTATAGAACAAACTTAGGCTTGAGAAGTTCTCACGCTCTTAAGCAAAAACAAAAACAAAAACAGAACTAAAGATTCGATTGAAAAGGAATCTTGGTGCACCACTTGTTTTTAGCATCACATTAAAGGCAATCTTGAGCCAGTGCTTTGACGGCCGACATGTCAACATCACGACTGGGATGAAATTTTCGTGTCTGAGATGACCAACTTAATTGGCGAAGGTTTTATCGGAAACTAACAGGTAAAAGCTTATCATCTCTGAAGGGGGATGGAGGAACTGAGATTTCATACTACTTGTATCAGCGACACACTACCCAGGGGTGTCGAAAGGGGGTGGAGTTCTGTCGGTTGTACTACGCAGTAGTGCTGGGTGAATATATATTTTATGAATTTTGATTGTTCATTCTGAAGATGCGAGTTCTTCTCAGATTTACATCTCCAGCTGAATTCCTCTAGGACTTTCAGACTGTCAGTCTGAATGCTGAAGGGAAGGGGCCCCCGAATTTCCTAACGGCCGGGGCAACGGTCGTCACGAAGTGTTGCTTGGCCATAAGCGGGGGCAGTGAGTGCATTTAACCTCCTTAGATACAAGGTCACAGAGAAGATTGTAAACTGGAGGTTGAACATCTGCTATGCTCTAATAACACAATCAAACCCAGAATCTCTCTTAGTACACAGTTCAGACTCAAGAGACTCTACCTTGAGGGATCCGGGAGAAAAGGGTTATAAGAAAAAGGCAAGATTGAAAGAAACTCAAGAAATAATCATCGCTAACTAGCTAAAACTACTGGTATGCTACATTATGAAACAAGGAGGTCAGTTGGCGGCTGATATTCCGCAATCTTGTCTGCGGTTATTATGTAAAGCACGACTAAGAATAAATTAGGTATGATTTATGCTCTGGTACCGGCCCTTGCCACTTCGGTAATTTATATCATTATATTCATTGTCCTCCGTACTTCCAATCAGCGTTTCTACGCGCCTCGGAACATGCATATGCACTCTGCGGGAGTAGTAGGTTGTAAGACGGCATTAGCATCTTGAACATGAATCCTAACCATGTTCCAGCGAACGAAACCCTGCGCTGCCCAATGGATTCTTCTGTTGGATAAGGGCTTTTGGAAAGTACCAGATGCTTATGCCCCCGTAAGTTGAACATTCAAGTTATATATATTGAAACTAATGAGACTAGCTACTAACAGTAGCAGTGTCGAAGGCTTCAAGGACTCCTGTTCATCCCTTGGCCGATCGCCTGTTTGCTGTATACTTAGCATTGTAAGTCTAATTGTTCTCAACTAGTTATAGTATTTCTAACATACCTAGGGTATCGTAGGAATCCTCTGCGCTCCTGTTGCCTAAACGACAGGCCTAGTTTTAGCCAAACTACCGTTCGGGATTTCCGGCACGGACCAATGAACCGTGAGGGGGTGCATACGGGGGCGGGTCCAGGACGCGGAGAGGGGCCAAACTACAAATGCCAAATACCATTTCATGCTGTAGTCAATGAGAACACGGGAAAAGAGGACTCAAGGTTAAGGAAAAAGCAAACAAGGGAAATTCCTAAGGATTGAGAAGAGGAGCGTGTCTCTGAGTCTTCTAGGCCTTTCCTTTCCTTTCCTTTCCTTTCCTTTCCTGGCCAGTAAAATATATCCCGACAGCAAGAAAGAAAAATAAAACAAAAAAGACACGTAATACAGTATAACGTGATCCATGAGCGAGTACCGCACTTTCAAGCACTGCTCAGCAATTATTCTCAATTACATCGCCATTACACTAATAATCGACAACAATTACATCGGAAATAAATGATGCCAATGATTCTGCAGTCTCTGGGCAAGCTCGCGCATTATGCCCAGGTTTACCGCAAAAAGCCATCTCTATAATTGTGGTCTTTGCTTTGATTATTCCTCTCCATGGTGTCATGTACGGCTCCGTTGCGTAAGGAGCTGATATCTTGGCTGTCTTCTGGATTTTGACCTCGCTGTTGCGTGCTAGGCTCAGTTCCCATCCCATCGAAGCTTCTCTGTATCATTATATATCTATCGTATTGCCGACAAATTCTTGTCACGAAAAGTCTTTCAGGCCTCTTTCACTAACAGGAAGATATGAAATTGATTTTTAAATTATAGAACCATGGGCAAAGTAAAGCGTTGCTAGATTGGCTTGAGGGAGTCTCATCCGAAGGGCCTAAGTTAGGGCGTTTCAGACAAAACTTATATCCCATGTAACATTCGAATTTCCTTTTGGTGGTGCTTAAGGCCCAGTCTCGGTCTGAGTATCTTGAGAGACGAATCAAGTGGCGTCATAGAAGCTCCTCAGAGTCAATTCTAGAAGCTGTGAGGTCTCTTACTAAGGTAGTGAAGGGAAATATGCCTGAGATGGCATTAATGAGGGCTGAGCTTCAAGACCTTTGACAATCAAACGAGATACTAAACCGCCGGTGGAGGACAAAAAATGCGAGACTACAAAAAGCCCAAGGGCAATGACAATGAAGGAAGACAGGAAACTAATTGACCAGGTGAAGGGGGTGGGGAGGGGGTCAAGGAAGGTCGGCGCGACCGGATGTTTGGCGCTGTGGGGTACGTGGCAAAACGGGGGATAATGAAAGATGTTAAATTATTGTTTCAGTGTCTGAGAAGGACTGTGGCAGTTAGTGTCAACTGGTTAGGAATTTTGTTCTGTTTTGTGGCGATTTCCATCTTGAACGCTGATGTTTTTGTCACACTCCCTTGTCTGTAACACTCGCTCATCATGTACGTTAGTGTACCTTGTACTCATGGATTTACTAGAACATTGCTTTCCAGAGCAAAGTGTAAAATTATGAAATAAAGATAAAATTATAAGATATCAAATTCAACAAAAGTTGAATAACGTGAGATGTGACGTCAGTCACAGAAAACCAAGGAATCGAAGATGTGAAAAGATGGACTCGGCTTGTTCCTTTTCATGCGCTTGGATGCCGTCCTTTAGTCTCTGATCCTGCTGCTATGTCAGGACATCTTTCTGCCGGATTACCAAGCCAGGCTACTGTTCAGCATCTCTTCCTGTTTCAGGGTTCCACAAGCACTACTAACGTATGTGTGCCAATGGGAACGAATCGGAGGATTGGATCCAAGCTTATAGGCCGGGAGCACGAGCGATGCAATGTGGTCATAATGAAGGACCATCTACACAGCAGATTCAGTGCTTGTGGACATAACCATTCGACTTAAGTTATTTAAGGTTATCCCTGGTCTTAATGGGTGTTTGTCGCAAGGAAACTTCCGGCTTTACGATGAAACTAAAAATTGGAGTAGATTTCGGATTAACGCGAAGGAGATCGTAGCAGGAGTGGCTTATTTAGTGGCCCTATGAGAACCTGTTCTCGCAGGCGTAATAAACTCTGCCAACACGCCCTGTACGCATGTGGACCAGATGAGAACTTTTCGGGCAAATAGTGCTCGTGTCGGCGATGAGCTCGTACATCTGTCGGAAAGTGTCTTTTAAGTCGGTCCGCTCGGGACATTCGTCATCCAATCACAACGTTAAGGAGGGGTTCATGCGAAGGAGTCGTAGTACGGTTAGCGGATTTAGCGGCCCTATGATATCAGTTCTCTCGGCATAATAAACTTGATCTCTCCACCTTTCAGCTCCAATGCGATGGTGCCCTGTAGTAACACTGAGTCTGGCTGATCTCATCAGCTTCTACACTTTCGAGTGAGGGGTAAGCTCCTGTACAGTCACTCGCCAAAGCACCGAAGATCTTTCTTGACATCGCATTTAGCCACATCCAGCGGAGCTCCTACTTTCCCTCTATTCTAACAGAGGCGGTTTGTTCCGATAGAAGGCTAGAAAGTGCGCAGCGCCAGTAAGGGGATCGCACCCTACCCAAGGACTTTTGTTTCGATCGACTGTATACGGGTCGCCCTATCAGACCCCGCACAGTTTCCTAGCTGCGCACGAACGCTACCTATTTTGGCTAGAAAATTGATAATGCGACGAGCCAGTATAACTCATGAGTGATAGGCAAATGCCGAAACCAACATCCCTTTCATAACTTCCCATTTATATCTTAGTGTCTCTTCATGATGTATCTCTAGCTCTTGGCCGGGTTTACGCTTTAGAATTTACGTTAACGGATGGCAACTTGCAAGGTCGTGGAACAATTTCGTATCAATTTCCAAAAGTACAGCCCTCAGATTGTTCTCCTCTGAAATAGCTGCATTCAATACTAAATGTAGAAGAAAATAATCAAAGTCTGGTCGGAGGGAATTGCATTAAGCATGAATTAGAAGGGTGTACATTGACTCCAATGAAAAAGCATGCTGTATAATGAGATAATAAAACTAAGAATATAAAGTTTGCCTAGCTGCTAAGTCAAGAATTATATAACAATCAGTACTGACTGTTGTTCCCCTGGACATCGAGAAAATCTCATAGGTCCTCACTCCAGGGATAAACATAATGCATACTATACTTGATCCCGGATGCCAAGCATCCAGCCAGACTCAACATAGTTGGTATGGTCTGGAGCAACAGCCAATTTCCTGGCCAGCACCTTCAATCACCAAAGCGGTTATTGTATGCATTCAGTACTTCAATACCAGAGGCCAACTGCCGAGTCACAATTCGCACGGTTTATCGCTCTTTCTGCAGCAGGTTTATGGCTGCGATCAAGAGAATATTATAATCCTTAACGACAAGTACTGTCGACCAACCAGCCAGCCGACGAAACAAGCTATATTGCGATCCTTATGCTGGCTATTTCAGAGGTGCAAACCAGGTGATCATCTATTCTTCTACTCCTGCGGTAAGGCAGCAAATCTCAATATTATGTACACGCAGACTAAATAATTGGCTAGGACATGGCCAACCAGACAGGGTTGTATTCCCAGTTGATTTTATTGACGAAGGATATATTACCGAAAGCGAGTTTGAGGGTATCATAGCTCAAAGACTGCAGCCGGGCGTCACAGCAACAGTCGTCCACGACTACTATGGCACTTCTAAAGAATCAGGGAAGTGGTTTGATCATCTGTTTCTTGAGGCGCCTTCTGCCAGTACTTCGAACATGACGGTTCTAGGCTCGACTTGGTAAATGAGTTCAATCCTGGTCTCTAAATCAGTTGCTCGAGCGGGGGCGCATATGTTTGTCAGGTTAGAGTGGCGGCTAGGAGACTGCCATTGAAATCTACCAAATGAGCCATAATAGACACAGCCATAGAGAAAGTAGACAGGATCGTGCCGCCGAGGCATAATTGACAGCCTGTAAATTATCAATTCCCCTCTGATCTCCATTTACATCTTATATTCTCTTCTTTATTACCATATTTCATGATTGATTTGGCTCATGGCTCGGCCCTGCCAAATCCTGTTTACAAATAATATGACACCCCCGTCCGCGACGCCCAAAGAACATCCAGTCTCGCTGCGCTTCAACACGTAAAGTATCCTTGTAAGCCGCCTCAAGCCAATATGGCGAAGAATAAACGCGCAAGGTGATGTTTTGATCTCTCAAAAGGGATCTTGCTCTCCCAAATGTGCCGAGGCTCACACAATCTTTGCAAACATACAAGCGCTTTCACGGTTTACAGCTATGTACTCACGAAATTTGCCGTTGATAGTCGCCTTATGATTCGGTCATGCTAAGAAACCTTCTTAATCATCTTATTAATGCTTTCTTGGATTTAAACAGCCGAACTGCGAACTGCCTGTTCTACTGAGGAGCAAGTGCAACTGTTGGCCGATCGCTACGACGCGAGTCCCAACTGGGCAGTTACCGAGTATGCTGGAACTGAAGGTCGGCAGTCTCGTTCCAGCAAACGCCGGCAATTTTCCTCACCTGCTGCTATAAACCGTGGAACTAGAGATGCAAGGGGGAAATATGCAAGTTTATGGACCTTGGCGCTTTCCTTCAGGCAATGCCGGAAGAATGCTCTCCGATACTATAGGCATGATTTCGTTCCGGGCCGAGAGGAAACACCCCTATCCGTCAAAACGAACTTACTGAACGTGTGTATATCCGCTATTTATTCTCCTTGTTGATTACATGGTGGTTACGATCATCTCCAACTAATCCGAATTAGGTACCTCGGTTTTAACAGATCCAGAAAAGCTTGTCCAACCATTAGTCCGATAACTGCATAGCCATAGGCACTATGGACCACCTTGAAACATTTAGTATGTCGGTGTAGGTTCTGAATCGCCAGGGCTAACATACATAATATCGGGAATTCTACCTTGCCCCACTAGCATTTGTTGGCAACGACGGTATTGACAACCACTAGCCACAGCCGATAAGGCCAAGAATCGACTGGAATTTGGGAACCGAACCTGCTATGTCCTCGTCGTATCACGGAACAGTTGGTTCGCCACCTTGGGTATTCTACTGAACCTTTTAGTTGCACGGAATGCTGGTCCACGAAATGCCTCACCGGGGGAGTAGTCCCCCATGGGGTATTCTTTCATGCACTCGGAGTGCCAACGCAAGTCCTGCTGAGTGAAACATTTACTACACCCCTTGTTAGGAACGTGAAAGATATCCCATCACCTTTGTGTATTTGTTCCATAATATCCCCGTTTTGCAGTATCCTAAAACAACACAGGGCTTTGATTCCTGCTCTAGAGAAATTGCAAGAACACAGGATTGAGTTCTAATTCATTAGCTGGAGAATTGTGATCGACAATGATGATCCTAGCGGCCGCCCTGCACCTGACAGCAGTCTTAATCAAAGCATTATGATTCATCAAGAGCGAGTATGAAAGTTGAAGATATGCCTTTTAGATTATGTTTATTTCATCTGATTCTTAGGGTTGAATGTTATTGATGGCTAATAATTACCACGTATTCTATAGACAACAAGTCGCCTGATCATCCTATTTGTAAAGGCCGAATATCCCCATTGTCTTTCCAACAATAGATACAGTGCAAGCAAACCTGACAAAGAACCTCACCGACCCTCGACCGCTATCCTACAGACAAACATTCTCATACATCACCACCTGATCGCGCCGTGCTTCTTGCCCAGCCATACCTCGTATCGTACAAGGCCAAAATGTCCCGACACAGCTACCAGCCTCTTAGAACCCCAAAGGCATCTGAGACTTCGGCCAACATGGCCCGTCACAGGGTCAACGTACAGTCCTCAGTCCTGCTAGACCATGGTTTGATCCCTGATCGCTCGCTCGCCGCGAAGACCAAGATTACAAGCTGCTCATTGTCTACTTTGGTAAAATGCCTTACAGACTGTGAGCCCATGTCACACAGAGACCAGTTCGTCTCAGCGTTCTTTACGACGTCGGAACTCTTTTCCACTCCAGAGGGGATACTGTCTGCTCTCATCAGTCGGTTTGATGCCGCCGATTACGCTAACGCCACTAAACAAGGAAAGATCCGTCTTGGAATATGTCGCGCACTTAGAGTGTGGCTGGAGTCGAACTGGAATCCTACCATAGACCAACGTTGTCCTTGTATCGATCCGACACTTCATAACACAGCGAATACATAACGCCCTACCCATGTACTCCACATTCTTGCTGTACCTTATCAAGGATCTCCATACAGCCGAAACGAACAAGATAAATGACGATCTCGTGCCCGCTGGCGACGAGAGGAACACATGCCAACACGCAAACCTGGTTACTCTAAAGATGGCAAACAGCTTCTTTAACGACCAAAGCGACCAGCTGCCCATTCTCGACCTGTGACACAAGCAGCTCGCTTGCCAGATTACCATCAAGCAGATGAGCATATTCTGTTCCATTCAGAGGAGTGAGCTTCTTGCTGACAGGTGGATGCGTAGCAAGTCAAGAGACACTCCCAATGTAAAAGCTATGATGCAGCTCACTGACGGGAATCTCAAATTGGGTCAAGCAAAGTATCCTGGCCGGCCTTAATCCTAAAACTCGAGGCCACATGATAGAGAAATGGATTCTTGTCGCACAGCATCTCTTCCAGTTAAGCAACTTTGACGGACTGGTGGCCGTTACATCTGGCTTAGACGACATCCCTGTGACTAGGCTCAGGGCCTCATGGAATGTAGTGACGCTACTGGCCAAGGAATCACTCCGTTCTCTGCGGACGCTCATTGACCCTTATGGGAATCGCAGTAAACTGCAAGCCTTAACCCTGGCCTCCTCAGGCCCGCACGTCTGCCTGTCCTCCGCTCATATCTCGGTGAGCTTTTCTTCACGAATTCACGGTATAAAGACATATCATCCAGAGAAGCAAAAGGGTCTGTCAATTCTGAGAAGGTTATTAATTGGGACAAGTATGCACGGATCGCGTCAATTGTCAAGGTGCTAACAGACAATCAACATCCTTACGATATCACACCGGATACTGATCTGCAGAGATGGATCCACCGGAGCATCTCTGAGCTGTGGTGTAAAGACCAGTCTTGCATTGAGGAGGCATGTCACCAAAGAAGCAGGTTTCTAGAATCAGGGGTGCCAGTCCGCAAGAGCGAAACATTGTTGCGTGCTATTTTTAAGAAAAAGGATGAATAAGATAGCTGGATTTCTCTTCCTCTTTTCAGTTTCTTCAGTTTCTCTTACTTTTCTTTCAATAATAACCAACTAACCTTTCTGGTTAATTAAAATGAATTAATACCCTTATTCTCGGTGACCCTAATTCCTAATTTCCTCTCGGCAACTCCTTGAATTATGCCCGGCCTTGCCGCAAGTCCGGCAATGCCGAACGACCTGTCCGACTAACCTTCCTCGGTGTTCCAGTCGTCGTTTCATCCTTTCACGGACCAGAATCAAACCATAGATTCTGCTCCTAGATCTCGATTTTAGTTATTTAGTTTCCCGCCCGCCAGAAAAAAAAAAAAAAAAAAAAAAAAAGATCAATGATACTTAACTAACTTATTCTATTTTACTATACTGAGCTATAATTTTATCATTTTAGATTATTTAGATTTTCTTATATTTACAGCATTTAATATTAATATCTATTGAAACTTGACTAGTACTTCCGTTCTCGGCATCATGAGCCTCCTTCCCTCCTACAATGTCAAGTTGGCTGCGATGCTCCTACATATATACTGCGAGTTACTCGATCGGCGCTCATTTCCATGCGCGCCCAAGGCAAGAGTTATATCGACTTCAATATCTCATGTCCATCACCCAGCAATTGAAGAGACGTTGTCAGCTACCCCGAATCAGTGAACGATGCACTTTTGACTTGTCTTGGATGAAGGCTCTGGTCTATTTGTTTGGCTGTGTGTAGTTCCTTACTGCAACGAATACTCCGGTCAGTGGACATCGTTACTTTGAGCTTACTCGTGCTGATTCAGCCTCACACAATCAGTTAACAGCGTGCTTTCCAGCTTGTAGTCTCAATAGAGAAGGCCTATCTGAACATCTTTAGATAGCTCTTCAGTTGTTTCGTTCTGGCACCTCTGTGGATTGAATGGAGGAGTGCTTTTTGCAAATACCTTTGTTGGCACAAGTACCCTGAACCTCTCTGATGATTATTCGGATATTGCGACATCCCTGGCAACGAACAGGCCGATAAGCTGGCAAAAGCACCAGCATCGCTCCCCGAGCTTGTAGGCACTCAATCAGCGCTGGTTTACCTACGAAGAATCGCAGGACAGAAGCCCAAAGGAGCGTTCCTGAACTACTCTAGTGTTCTAAAAGCCGTGGGAACACTAGCCTTCTATGTGTATCTCACTGAAAACCTCAATCAAATTCCATCACATCAAGGCCTACAGCGAGTGTCCCTTGTTGCCCACCTAGTCTCTGGAACTCGAGGCTGAACAGGAACCCACTGGCCGGGTCGCGGATCCCGCTCTTTAACACTTGGCACCAGGGGTGGGCCCGCAGGAGTGTGGCCTTCCATTCTTCTCAGTGGCGGCAGCCTTTCGCCGCTGGCCGAGGATGCCGTATATGATAGTCCCGGTGGGCCACCATAACCTGACATGGGTATCGGAGGTAGTCCACTAGGAGATGCACTCGGGTGGCCGCTCGAAGGGGGACCCGTATGCTGGCAGCGAATATTCATTGTGGTCATCAGCTCGACGGCGTTGGTCTGGCCTTACGTTCGATACTACATCTCCGTAACTCATAGACCTAGCCGGACCTGATGCTAATGATCCGGTCTCTGTACAAGAATTGCTTGTCGAAATAAGAGGACTAGGAAGTCTAGCAGCAAGGCCATTTAGTGATGGCGTTTGTGCGACAATGTCTCGTAAACGGTTACGCTCTTCACGGTAGAAGTCTCGCTGTTGAATCAACTCCTCAATCTGTACTTCCCTGAGTCGCCTTTCAACCCGAAGCTCTTGTAGTTTTTTTGAGTTTTCCTGCTGCATGATCTTCTTCTTCCTCCTGTGCCTTGTTGAAGCCACTGCATTTCTCTGTCTCTTCTTGTCTGCTTTCTTAGACGCTTGCAAAAAGTCCATATCAACAGGTATAGGTGCCTCGCTTCCCTGAAGTGCCAACATGGCTTGCTGTCCCTCGACGCCAAAGAGGGACCCTCCGATCCTATGTCTTCGCAGTGTTTCTGACCATGGCGAGGCGGACTCGCTTGGGGCCCCGGACTCGGGAAGGCTTGACCAACCTGCATGTCAGGAGAATATGAAGTTTGGGATTGTGCCAGAGGCGGTCGGGTGCGGCTCAGCGCATGGCTGGAGGAGAGAGTAGAAAGAAGAGCTTGTGTTCTAGGAGAAACGAGCGGCTGTAAATACCTCGCTGAGGGAGGACTAGTGGGCGCTGCTGGAGGAACGTGGCCATTACCCATTGAAACCAGTAGTCGTGGCTCTATAGGGCTGGGTATGTTATTGACACCAAGGGTCTTTTGGTGGACCTGCGGTAATGTCTCCTCGCCGTTTGTATAGGCAACGTTACTCGCGTCTTGGGGCAGATCGCGTTCATGGGGCTGCCTGTGTCGAACTGAGGAAGGCGAGACTTGGTCGTCTCCCCAGGGGGCCTCGAAGAACGACATGACCCATGCTGAGATACTGGTCCAGTATGCGGCATTGAGGCTAGACCGCCTATGCACACCTGACCACGAGGGCCAGCACATCGACCCTCCCCGAGCTTGCCTGGAGATTGTAGTTTATGGTCCCGGCTGGCAGCTGGTTTCGATAGAGTGAAGTCTCTAGAAGGCCAGGTTGCTGTCAATGGTGTCGCCGGAGAGTTGAACGATGCGCCGCTAAAATTTGTTCCGGCAGATCCTGGTCCACTCGCAGGGGTTATCAACATGTTCGGTGGGAGTTGTTCAAAATCGATCTGATAGGTAATTTGAATAGCCTGGCTTGAATTCAAGCTAAATTTTAAATATTAAGAGCTTCAGAGGAAGTGAATGTGTCGTCAAGGTTTGAGATGGAAGCAAGATATTGGTTTAGGAGCCACTGTAGTTGGTGACTTCGACGGCAGGAGAACAGGCCAGCCAAGCAGACGGGAAATTGTTGGCGAGATGTTTCGTCAAGTATCTTCAGCCTGTAGCAAAGAGGAAGATGAGAAAGGAACAGAAGTAGAAGAAGAGTGAACCGTGACAGATCGCAGAAAACCTCTAGCTGTATAGAATGGTTGGTCAGCACAAAAGTGGAGAACACTCAGGTTTAAATCACCATTCTTCAGGCACGAACCGTGGTTTGCTTTTGTAAAGCCTCAGAACTGGTGGTTTCTTTCAGGACAACGGTCCCATGATAAACATGTCGTGGTCTATGCAGACCCTCTTGTGATTCCCTGCCAGCCGCGGAGCACATCCGTTCCTGCAAGAAGCAAGACATCCTCAGACCAAAGAGCTGCATTAGCGTAGTGTGCCGTCCCGGATGTGCCCCTGCTTTCCATGCTGCATTTATGTTGATCTGCAGTTAGCACTTCCCATGTCAACCTGCAACATCTCAAGAACAAACAGAAGTGCTATCCCCGCTGCAGGCGCTTGGTTTCATTGTGGGCTTTTGTTCCTAACATATTTGGCGGTTGTATCGGCGATGCGAACTTGTCAATAGGGATCGCACGTTTTGCAAATTTCTTCACATGATGTAATTTGCATATTTGAGATATGTGACAGATCGGTTGAGTTGCAGAAGCTGCATTCTTCCAAGCGCTAGATGTATCAATTGTAGCACGCGCCTTGATCTTGCTTACACACGACGTTGTGGACCAAGCTGGCTTCGCCGCCAATGAGAATCCAATTTCAAGAATGTACCCTGGCAGGATCGATCAACGGTGGGGGGGACTATACAGCCAGTGAGAGGGTTGCAGACCTTCAAAACGGAGCCACTTGAGTAATGGGAGTCAGTCGTTTTGTCCAAGATCATATACAACTTATTCCTTTAGAGACAGGACGCCGAGCTCTCTACCTGTTCGCAGAGGGTAAAGAGCATTACTTAGAAAAAAGAATTCTAAATTGCCCAGCTCTTCCTGATTATAGGAGCCCACCGTACATCAGGCCACCTGACCTCTGCTAGTTAACTGTTTCTTTTCTCGTCTCGTTCAATGTGCCATTGTTCCCAGTATGCTAGACAATGGGACAGGACACAGTGCCAGAGACAAGACTTGCGCCAGTGGATTCAGAACAGGGACGACCCCTCCATGTTTAGTGCAAATAACAGCGGTGAAGATGTGTGCACGGATAACCCAGCAACGTGCACAGGCCAAATTTGTTGTATTTCGTCGAATTACCACCATGACTGCGTACAGTACAATACGGCTTCTTTTGTGTAAATTGCACGAAAAGAGGGCATACATGGACAGTCTAGCGTAGCCACAGGCCCTATGAGATCCGTTCTCCCGGGCGTAATAAACACTACTACTACTACAATACGGCTTATAACTATTATAAGACAGATAATGCATAACTATAAAAAAATACAATAATACCATGAGCGAGTTATTGAAAGTAATATTACATTACATCTAACTTGACATGTAATTTGTAAGATGTGTCAAGCCACAGCACCATCAACTTAACGTTCTCTAGTATTTATGATGGTCTAGCTAGTCTATCTAATGCTTGCATCAACTGCCCGACACGCTCCTCCGTTGCCGTGGCTCTTTTCTGTGCCAGCACTGCACATACTGTTGTGGCGCTATGGGATAGGCGGTTCATGAATCGGCGTAACGCGACAAGATGTAAAGCTACAAGACTCGACACCAATAACTCCCGCTCAGGAGAAGAGTCAATTTCGAGGTCTCCAAACCTTAACACGGTACATTCTTTCCCACCCAACTGCGGTTGTAGCAAGCGCTCTACCATCTTTTCGCTCAGTCGGAGTAACCTGTCCGACAGGAAAGTTACAAACATCAAATTCTCAGGCTTCCGCGTGCAAAAGGAGCAAGACAAAACATTTCGCCCATAATCCACAGCTTCTTTATGCGATGCCAGCTGCCCATCCAAGCTCTGAACTTCTACTGTCTCGAGCTCGTGTAAGAGAAATGCAACACGCTGGAGGCACGAGCACGGCGGCTTAGGAGGTGGAGGTGTCAAATTGGATACTGAAGTCGTAGCCAAGGACCGTCCTGGCTTAGACAAGTCAGCTGCTGCTGAAGGAGTAGCCTGAGTTCGAGATCCTGACTGCGGCAACACAGTACTATTGCAATCGATGTCACTAAGCCAATAGTCTATCGACATTCCGAGCCCTACAAAACTTGCGGTGGACGTAGTCTCGGAGTTATCGATTAGATGTGGCAGAGCCCCAGCTTCATGCTCATTCAGAAATGGGGAAGTGTTCGATCCTGTAAGGTCCTCCGGGACATCAATGTTAGTCCAATCCAGCAGAGCTTCTATGTCCACGTCCATAGGCGAGGCATTGTGAATATCCTCGCCGTCAGTAGCTGAAGGACCACAATATCGCTGGTCTGTGGGGCAAGCGGCCAGTTCTGGCTGTATCTGCTGTACCGAGGCCTGCGGCTTCTCAACGCCTGTGTCGATGGACTTCCTTGCCTTCGACTTCCTCCCAGTACGTGCAGTATAGATGCATGGCTTAGATAATGCTTGGCACCGGTCACATCCCAATCGTTCACCCGAGCACTTGACCTAATTCGAACGTTAGCTCTATGAAAGGACATGGCGACAATGAAAGGGAGTATCCCGATCGCTGCTAGACGCTTTGTAGAGTACCTTCTTGTGGCGGCATGATTGGCACGCCTGTTGAACGGCTGGCCGAGCATTGACTGGGTCTACTGGCTTGTGTGACAACTCAGCTTTGGAGTTGTCTTTGTGAAATCGTAATGTACCGTACATCGAGACGTTGCGCTTAAGAGTTAAGAATAGTTGAACGGAACATGATGGATCCAGTTGAACCCCGCCTGAGATATTTAAACCAGTTATGAGCACAAAGTATACCCATGTATTCGGCTGCAGAGACAATCATCACCTACATACCAAAATCCAAGCAACAGCCTGGTCCATTGTGTTGTAATGGCATGACCCACCAACGCTTATCATGTCTTAGTGTGCCGTCTTGGCGTGGCGTGGCGTTTTTGCTAACTCCTTTTGTTTTTGTTTTTATGTGTTGCCAAGCCGTCCCGCGTTTAGCAATTGCTACTTCTCAGTCTGCTATTGGGGTTTATGCTTTTTTCTGAATAATGGGCACACCGCTCATGAATTTGCTTCGAATTTGCTTACCGGTATATTTCAGAAGGGTATAGACAGATAGAGAGAGAGCTCCATAATAATGTATGGACTGTAGTCACTAACGCTATGCTACCGTTAGGATGTTCCGCTTAATATTTGTCATCAAGAGTTAGGCTAGGGTTGCCCAATGTATCATCGATTTGGTGAGCACAAACTGTGGCTTTGCATTAGTGCTTATTAGTGGAACATTCCGTTGCGGGTTCTAGATAGGATACATGGATTGTGCAGGTCGGCTTTAAGGACGGGCGCTAACAAGGACAATCTTTGTACTCCGGGCCGAACCTAGTAACATTATTATTAGTGGTCAAGCCAAAGGTGCCACTTGATGTAGACAAAACCTCCCTACTTGAAGAAGGGATAAAGCCACTTCGAAGCACTCTTTTTAAAGGACTCAGCTATTGCCTAGACGATCTCCGAGACCGGATCCTCCATATAAATAAAGAATAGCTGGATATTCGCTTTGGGGGTGCCTCTAGGTCCTTACTGACACCCCCGTTAGGGGTCTTTGTAGCTTCCTTCCTTCTATTGGTTTAGAGACTTAACTTGTAGCAACCATATAACGATGACGTCTATGACTTATCACAAATCAAACTCTGATAGGTTTCCGCCAATTAGGTTGGAATGTGACCACACGTTACTCGGACCGTTTGCCCCGAAAAATGGAATATGAACACACTGCCACCAATCCAGCCTCAATTAATCATTTCCACTTTATCTCCTCATCCTAAGCGAAGGAGTTGGAGCTAGACTGGTTGACAGTTGTATGCCCGATAGTGGTGATTACACGGGTAATAGCCAATGTCATCAGATAGAGAATAATTAATTCAAGCATGATTGGTGTAGGATATGGAATGTGGTAAACCACAAATATGTAGACGGCTCGAGTCTGGTTGAGACTGACAGGCATAGAAGCCAGCCAAGTAAGTCCACCGGTCTCAAGGCAAGTATCCTTGCAATTCGGCACTTATGAACAGATGACACGCCCTTGCAGATCACATCATTGCTTTAGTTACTTCTATACAATTCTATGATATCGAGACATTAACTTGACCGAAGTACGCAACTACACGTGTACGGTGGTGATTGGTAGGTTATATCATAGGCAGAAAGCCACCGCAGTTTGTGTTACCGGTGAACCCATCAGACCTCGGCGAAAATTAGCTCGGGAATCATGATTCAGGATGCATTCCACGGAAGCGGTGAGAGCTGTGTTCTCACACTCTTCCTGATTGCATTCCGTGGTGCATTCTTGGATAATAATCTTGGTTGCGATGTTCTCTCGGGCGTCATGAGATCAAACTCCGTCTGGGTGGCCCCGTGGTCTGATCTATGCTCGATCGGATGGATGTCATCTGCAAGTGTCGCGTGGAGAATTGCGGCGCTCGCTGATGGATTACATTACATTTCTTTTAAAAGATTAAAACAAAAAATGAAAATAGGTTACTTATTGAGGTATTTTCGTTTGAAGACTTGATGATAATCTTGAACTTTTAAGAGTTTTCTACTTCCTTAGACATGATTAAATACTTATTCTGAAAGCTCAAAGCCGATTTCCCCAGATCCGACATATCAAGGTGGCAAAGGAATATCTTGAACAGAAGCTAGCTTGCCGAGGTCTGAATACCGTCAATGAAGCAAAGGCTCTTTCCACTACCCGTTCCTATGACAACAACGAGGCTTTTTTCATCATAATCCCCCACTGCTTCCCGTTGCTTGCCGCGAAACCGGGCTTGTTCTCCGTATAGACTACAAAGCCCCGGGTCAATGTTGATTCTCGGGAGAGCTTCCATCGCCTCAGCTGTAGACTTCTCATTGCTCCATAAGGCAGTGATGGTGTCTTCCACTTGCCATCTGGTGTGAGAAGTTCTCCAAACACTTTAACGACAGATGGGAAACCCGGCAAGCGATACCATTCCTCACTGATGATCCAAAAGCTGACGTGTCGTTCATTCATCTCAAAGTACCCTTCCGTGATTAGCCTTCCATACACCAATCCTGCAGTAAGGAGCTGTGAAAAGATTGTGCCTCCTAGACACTATCCTCTTCCGTCTCACCGTCACTGCCAGTTCCATACTCGTTTCTCCTATTATCGTCATTTAAATCATCGAAGGTTCCTTCAGGGGCCCAGATGTTGGAAGACAATTCGGGTTTGTCCCAGGTGTTTGCTTGTACATCTTCCTAGATTAGCAGCACGGGCCATAGGTAACGAATGACCAAGGTACTAACTTCGTGCGGCAGGAAGCGGTGTGTAATCTTAAGATGCGGAGTTTTAGAGAATCCCTTGTAGTATCTAGCCACAAGCCTGATAATCCCACGGCCATAGAGGATATTTCGTAGAACTGCATTAGTATACAATTTGCAGACTTCTCAAACAATGCTTACTGGTAGCGGCTGGAAGAGATCATTAAAAACTTTATAACTTATGCTTGCGTCTGCTGCACGGAATCTGTAATAATCCAACCTCAATTGATGACTAGTCTTTAGATGCTTGTACAACACGCCTTGGATTCTTCAAAGAGAAGCCTGCGGCACAAACTGAATGGCAAGAGCGCTTACACGAATGCCTTTATAGGCCACATCCCTGTTGACCCAACAGACTGTGTGTTTGAGGAAAGGCACCCGCGAGATCGCCATAATGGCTGAGAGTTTGGGGCCAAAATTCGCAAATGATCCCTAGTTCTTATTATCTCGAATACCAAGTACGGTTAAGAAACTGACTAGGATGCCATTGTGCTAGGTGACTTTGGTAAAGCGGTCGAGGACAGAGATGCAAAATTCGAGTGCGGCGTCCTCGAGCATTTGATGTGAGCCGTCGACTGCAATAATGTCGACATAGGCTCGACGACGACGGCTGACCATGAATTCCTTTAAGCAGCCTGGTTTAAAATTCTCCGGTTAGAGCAATCTGATAGCTGGTTGTTGAAAGTAGTAGCAAACAATTTGTAATGCTGGTTAGCCTGGTGCTTGAAAAAGCATGGCTAGTAAGCAATTGGCACGAAGATTCCCACTGCATTACGGGAAAGGACGGGATCTTGTTGCTTCATAATAGACTTATAAAACGATTCTCATGACAACTTTCATGCTATGCCAGTTCAATCACGATCTTTGTGCCACGTTGGATGTGCAGAGCAATCAGAAACGGATACAGGAAGTGCTTGTGTGGTATGCTGCTTCCTATTCTAGTTCAGTATTCTGCTCAATCCAAAAATGACCCTATAACTGTTAATTGGCATTGCCTGGCGGCCACGGCACAATGCATTCATCATAAAACTCTGGTGTATTGCATCGTGTCGTGTCGAGTATAGGTTTCGAATTCAGACTAGACCTCAGGTATTTCACAGAAAAGACATATAAGTTAATAAGCTTGAAATTCCAGCCAGATCGATTGATAGGATTACACTTAGGGTCGAGCCGTAGAACGTAGGTACGCGGAGCCCAGGGGTGGCAAGTGTAAATATATCCATTTTGGATCGCTGAAAGCCCTCTTTGGTCTGCCCGCCAGCCAGACTTATGTCAAAAGCCCGAATACGATGTGCCACAACGTATCTGACCTCTATTAGACCAGGTTGCGGTCCGACACAGGAGTATCGTCCTTTTCAAGGCAAGCTCGGGTTTCAAAGCATTGCGTTGAAAGCAAGAAACATACCACTTACCAATACTTACCAATAGAGAAGGAGGCCAAGAATGTGTCGTTCTTGGTCAACTCCAGGGATGTCATCCAGCGTTCCGGAATGAACTGTCGTAGTCTCACAAAACGTCGTTTATGTTAGAAAACTAATTCCTTACTATCAGGAATATAGCTATATCTAAAAGCAACGTACATCGATATATAGTATGCATGGGCACCTGAATTATTGTGTTTCTTGGGATCATGGCGTTGCCTATCATTAATCCTTGTGGAGGAGTAAGTCTCTGTGAACCTGAAAGTATAGGGGTGTATAATCGAAGGGGCTCGTGGATAATCGCGCGGAGATGATTTAGGGGAGAAGGCGAGGTGGGATATACATAATCCCTCTGACTGAAGTATTTTTCAGCCTCCTCTCTCAGCTCGGCGACCTGAGATGGACAGGATGCAAGTTGGAGTAGGGTAACGGCCAGAGTCACTGCGATTAAATATGCCTCACCGTCACGGTTCATCTTTTTTTCTTCTTCTTGGTACTACGCTCATACTCATTGAGGATCTAGGACAACACATCAGGGTTGTTAGGCTTCAACTACTTATCATCTAAATCAGTTCTATAAGCTGACTCTCGATAGAGAGACTGTATCTTTGATCGCACTGAAACTTGACTCTCACACCAATTCCAAAACCTTTGGTCCTAAGCACTCGCTGCTGGGATCAGCTTGAAGACGGGTAGTATCCAGGTAACATGTGAAGATAGCCAATCACCGTTATTGAATTATGTAGAGCAGTCATGAAGATAATTCTTGGCGCCACCTCGCAGCGTGCAAAAAGAGTTTCCATATGCAAAGATTGCCCATAATATCGACGATACAAAAGTTCAACTAGTCAGGCGTTGATGGCCATGCCCGGAATCTCACGAAGTCCATCAAATAATTGGATCGCATGTTTTTTGTAATGCGAGGCTCATAGTCTCATAGGGTTGGAGGAACCTTAGCAGGGGTCATGGTGAGTGGATGAACTTGCTGGTTCCTGCCCTTAGCCCTGAAGGTTCTATCTCGAGTCCTTCGTCTATTGCTGATCTACATAGCAGGATCAGTTTAAGATATAGACAAGATATAGGACCTTAACACGTACAGTTTCATGGAACAACCCCAGTAACTATTCCCAGAGGTACATAACCACTGACGGTTGTCGCTCTGGGTCGTTTTCTACTATGTCCACGGGAATCTCAATTGGCAAGTTCCAGCAAGCCATTGCGCAGCCAGGTTAATCTCAAGGCATGCCAACTGCGTGTTGAAACTATCGGTTTTTGTCATCCTCCGAGTTACTAATGTGCACATGCTGGCTCTCCCTGCTCCGCCATAAGCAAGCGTGCGAATTCTTCTTCCTTTGATAAGAGCTCGGCTACTCAAGCCTTGATCTTCTCCTTGCAAAGCTCAACAGGCGTCTGGTTCCACTCTTGGAACGCCGCTCGAGCTGCATGTACAGCTGTATCGACGTCTGCTTGGGTTGGCACAGGACAGAGCGGCAAAGCTTCACGGGTTGATGGGCTTACACCATGTCGCGGAGCTGAGGTGTGTCTGACTTGGCCATCGATGATTTTTGAGAAGGTTGAGAGATCCAACTTACTTGAAAAACCCTTGTCAGCCATCACGAGTCGCGACTCACAGCTATTACCTGGTAAGACGGACATAATCGTCTCTTCATACGTCGCCCAGTAGTGTTAAGATCTCTGTGAGCACTTTCCACTTGAAAATACCAGACTACATGTCACTGGCCGCTGTATCAGCCTTTACAAAGGCTAAGTGGCTGTGATGCATAGCTATAGTCAGCAATGGTTTAAGATTGGGGATCGCTACAGATCTGCGTATCCGGGGCTGACTGGACCATTACTGAGGCAGGCTAGGGCGACAGTACCATGTCTAATGGCTACGTGATAGCAGCTGACTTAGAGTTTGATCTTCACGCTTAGGCAGATTCTGCAATCAAATGCATCGTCAGCCGTGAAGTTCCGTGATCTAGCTGAAAGAATCGGACTATTGCTGCGTCATCTCAGCAGCAGACCGTTGATTGGTCCGCTCGAAGCTACGCGGTGGGGCATTAGAGTGCCTCGACCAGCTGAATGAGGATCAGTTGCTTGCATAAGACCCCTTACGGAGAACCTGACACTATCGCATAGCGCGCCGCGATGTGCTGCAACATCGTCTAGCTTTTTCGTCCGGACCATTTGCTGCGTCCGTCCCATTGATCGAGTACACGGAGGCTCAGTATGATTTTGAAGGAGGGCAATGATTATTATTCTCCTAAATACTGGAATCCAAAGGATCTGTGACGTTCTCCCTTTGGTAGTCTATGGCTATCATAATGCTACTTGGGTTGATAATCGGTCGTGGGAGCTCCAGGACAGAAGCTAGGTGGTATCATTTCAATCAATCCTATTGATCTCGTCCCTGTCTCTCAGCCAGTGAGACCCCCTGTACCGAACCGTGGGGGCGAAGGTGCTGTTGATGATTCGTCAAGCGTCTGGAAGCAAGAGTATGATGGTAACTGATATGTGTATATATAACATTGAGTAGATAGATGCATGCAGGCTACGGACTACGATGACCTATGCAGTCGTCAGATCATCTGTATGTGCCATGTCTATATGGACCATGTCGGCCTCTGATATCAAGTCATCTTAGACCTTTCCAGATGGTCCCTTGCCGCTCGGTCCCCTGCAGTATGCAGCATCGGAGAGCATCCAGAAGCTCTCGGTGAGACTTGTAGCGCTCTCCAATCTAACCCATGTAGTATGATTCAATGCTTAAGCGACGAGGGATCTTGGTGGCTAAGTCACTATATAACAGAAACCCCGTGGCCTTCGACGAAGCAAGCCATCCTTCAGGTATCTCCGTTCTGATCACTATTGGCGCAGAAATATCCCGTCATATTATCCCCACTCTTCTTCTTCATTATCATAGTAAAATGCAGTTCGAGTCAGATTACCGCTTTGACATGGACGACTCCTTCAGCCTCTGTAGTCAGCCCATGTCCTGCTCTTCCACCACTACAAGCTTCTCCTCCGCCTCATCAGCCTACGACCCATGTACTCCTACATCTCGATCAACACCTCATGAATTCGGCAATATGGACTTTGGTGGCCCTTGCAACACTGTCTCCCACCGAACAGAGCTGACCCTTGCCTCATCAGCAATGGGCAAGTTCTTGTTTGGCTCTATCAAGCCTGAGCTTGAGCATATATCATTCTCCGACTCTCTCCCCAACACTCACATCAAGCGAGAGCGACTCGGATTGGAGTACGAGCACATGACGGACGCGGACATGGCGCATCACGGATCAATGGGCTCATTGACACCATCAAACTTTTTCGGCATGTATTCGTACTCTCCTGATGCTTCTATGGGCCCCGCCACTTTCATGATGACACCAACCCAAAGCATCAGTGGCTCTGAGGCTGCCGAGATTGGCTCACCATCGTCCTGTGCCAGCGATAACCCCATCTCATTCTTTCCGAACAGACGATTCTCTAGTGGCTTTGACACTTCTGATTTAGAGCGGCAGTCTCAGACACCTCTTGGTTATGATCTTCATGACCCCGACTCTCCCAGCCGCATCTGTGCTCAAAGCAAGTTGATGGTGCATGAGATCCAACAGAAGAGTGCTGGACTTCAGCGAGCTCAGATCCGATCACCGAGGAAGCTAGCGATCAAGCCTGGTTTGGTTTCGGTTGACGTTGTCCGAAGACCCATATGCAAGTGTGAATATCCTGGCTGCCACAAAGCCTTCCGACGAAAAGAGCATCTCAAGCGTCATAAGCAAACGTGAATAGTTACTGAGGTTCATAAAAATTGAACACATTCACTAACAAAATACAGTTTCCACGGTGAAGGACCAAACCGTTTCTCATGCGAGTTCTGCGGAAAAGACCAATTCAACCGCCAAGATAATCTCAACACTCACCGCGAGCTACATGCACGACCAAACAGCCGTAACCGCGGTGTTGAGTTCATCCCTGCTGCAGTCCCTGTCATTCAGCAAGAGGAGCGAAGCAGAAAGCGAAGAGCACCCTCAAAGTCCAAGATTGCTGAGAAGCGGGTTTCAGAATACTAGTTTATTGGCTCGTATTTGCTTGCCTCGCCGTTGAGCTAAGCCTAGTGAAGGATCCATTCTTGTAGGTTTAGAACTTAAATAGGCCATCCCTAACCCGTTTGACCTTCCCAGGCGGTTTCAGAGGAACCTGTTTACGAGGAGGGTGTCAGGGGTGTCATATTAAATTTATCACGGGAAACAAATCGTATAGCACGCCCCACACTATTCCAGTAATGTCTAAGCGAAGTTTGACCATTCCTGATGGAGCATTTCATTGACAGCGCTTGTCATTTGAACTTTTTTCTCCCGATAGGTTTAAACATGTAACGGGTCTCCCGAATGGAACTCCGAGAGAACGATACGTAACCGTAGCCTACTTTGCGAGTTGGCTAATAGGCCTTCACAATGTTCGCCACGTTTGAAAACCAAAAAAGAAAGGGGGTTATCCTCCGTAGCAGTTTGAGTCCGCAAGGTCCCATCGTGCGTCGATCAAATTTTCGGGAATCCCGAAAATACAAGACTCTTAGAGTTAGATTCTACGGAGCTTTAACTTCCAGTTATACTGTTTGGGTAGTTGCTCGGCCTCGCCGTCAGAAGGCAGGGGTTAGTCGAGGCCATGCATACACCCCCATTTTAGTAACCCCAGTAGGTCTAAAAATACGGCCTTTCAGCTCTCCTGGGTCTGCAGATCTATTAACCAAAGGTAGAAAGTGGCACAAATTCCAGCCGATTTTAAATGTGCCGAATCGGGACCATTACCGTCTGGCTAGTTGATGCCCTAATACATCGCTCTAGTTTGCATAAAGCTTAGGGTACTCAGGCCTAGAGGACTTCCCCTAATAATCAAGACGAGGCCAGCGCTCCGATCTAATTTTCAACGTTTCTTGCCGCCCAGGTCATTGGATTAGGGCACAAGAGATTGATAGCTTCCCCTCCACTTCAATCAGATCTGAAAATATAGCCTTAACATAAAGCAAGTACTACAGCTTGAGGATAGTTCAAAAGTATAAAGGATAAACGTCGCCTTGCCGGTTTTTTCAACTCAATAGTTCGTGATACCCGCATCAAACAATAACATCTCTACCCAGTGCCATCAGCCTTCCGATACTCCTCAGGTAGGACTATAACAGATCTCATCATGAATCAAAACCAAGCAGTCCGCGGCGACATAAAGCACTTCAGCACCATTCCGTGGTGTGCCGGCCTTCTCGCCGAGCCATCGACCGTTCCCTTCGTTCCCCACTGCCGTTTGGACAGTAAAGCTGCTACCGACGAAGGCACAAAGGATCAACTGTTCAGAAAGATTCTATTACGAGATGATGCAGTATCACACTGTGTCGGCTTTTACAATAAGCCAAACCTGTCGTTCACGACACAACAACGGCCCCCAAACAGCAAAGGTCCATCCTTTTTCATAGAATCCGTCTCTTTACTTTTTCGCCTTCATCCTGGAGTCAACGGCTTCAATGGGACTGTTCAGGGGGACTCCTGGTTTCTGTTATGGATGAAGCAATGGTAGACTTCCTCCTTGTCAACCGCCGGTGCCAGACGCAATATGAAATGCGAAAGGTATTGCCCGAAGGCATCTTCGATCTGAATGGCAGTCCCGCCTTTACAGCAGGCATGAATGTTAAGTTCTATAAGCCTCTGACGACGCCAGCTGTTGTGCGGGTGAAAGTGGATGTCAAGAGTACCTCGAGGCGCAAGATATCATTGGATGTATCAGTGAAGGATCAAGACGACATTCTGTATGCAGACTGCGCTGGTATGTTCGTGTCACTAAAGCGAGAAAAGATATGAGCGCCTGTGCCTTGTTAAGAGGTCGATCATCGAGATTGGGGGTATACGCTTGCTTGTGCTGGATATTTTACGGATAAGAGTCGAATTGATACATCTTTCTTTAAAAAGAATGAGCCGCACAATTGGAATGATGCAAGATTGGCGTGAAGAGTGAATGAAAGACGAAATAGTCTCTGGCAAAGCGCAGTCTAATCTTCAATAGCTCAGTTCACTGTTCAAGGCAACCGAGAAGCAAAATCTTGTTGAAGGCTTTAGAGAACCGCCGATGAGTGTTTCCCAAACTGTTGGGTTCGCCGCAATTTGGTGGGGTTTGCGCCAATTAGCTGACAGACTAAAAGACGTCATTCAAGCTCAGTGTAGGCAAAAGGTCTGGTCGATCGCTAAGCAAGGGGGCAATAAACCCTAATTCAAAGCGGATTCACCTACAGCGTGCGAAATCCATTCACCTATCTGGTCGACAAAGGATTACCCGGTGAGCTGTGCGAGCGCGCACGTCCGAACTCCATCCCGGAGTGGAGTTACAATAACGCCGTCGGCCGACTGCCCAAGCTTTTCCAAATACATCGTAATAACTAACTTATAGAAATGTAAAGCTAAAATAATGGTCTTAGTGAGTCATCGTTGAAGGAGTGGTAAATAGTAGGAACATCAATTACTACTGAATATGACCTTGATATATTTTATTAGGTCTTTCTAAGCTCGAAACCTCTCGATCTAGCCAGTTCCTCCACCCCTTATCCTTCAGAATGCATCTAACTCTTGCCTTAAGCCATTCAGTATTACCCCAAAATCCCCATGACACTTGAAACCGGCACCAATCGACCAAAGCTATCTCCCAGTGCCGGACAAATACTTCCCATTGATATTCTAGCCATTTCCCCGGCGGTCGAGGAGGGTCCTGTGGTACCGCCGTAGCAGATTCTCCTCGCCCTGGCTCATCGGCAACTCACACGGTACAGGGTGATCGCTCAACATGTTGAGGGGAACGGAGCATGTAAATAGCTGGGCTAGGTCGCATACGCCAAAGCCAAGGCCGGTATACTGAAAGTCAAATAAGCAGACGTCATCTCCTGATTCGGTAGCAAAGAGGTTTTCTGATTTGACGTCGCCGTGAATATAGGTCTCGAATCGGCGGCCTCGTGGGGTGAGAAACTCAGCGACCATCTCTGCAATTGACGTTTTCGAGCCTGCTTTGGAGGGATCGCAGAAGAGTACGGACCACTCAGAATATGTATCTCGAGCGAGAGAGGCATATTCTTTTCGACGTGTCGCCAGGTAGGTATAGCCTTCATTCAACCACAGTTTATCTCCGCCAGTCGACCTTTGCCTTCTTTTCATCTCCTCAAGAGGCGGCAGTAGGAATTTACCCAGGTTTGCCGACAATGATTCCCAAGGGCCACCATGAAATTTGGCGAGCCACTCGAGCGTAGAATGGATCTGCTGAGCATTGAGGGCAACTTTGTTTTCACCTGCGGCAGGGAACCGGGTCCGCAAATCCGTCAGAATTGTAGCCGTAACGCCCTTGAGCTCACCATTTTGATTCTTTAACCGCCTGCTCGACGTCAAGCATCGCGCTACCGCAACATCATCCTCTAGACACGGGGCAACCTCATCATAGAAGTATTGTTCAACATCGTAGCTGAGGATCTTGCGAAGGTGACACTCGTCTTCTTTATCATGTGGAGGAGAAATGAGCTTGAGTACCAGGTGGAACGTATTTGTGTTGCCAGGTTCATTGTAAAGGCGTCGTATAGACGAGGCAGCCTTTTCGTCTGAGGCCTTGGCGGTGATGATGTAGATGTGGCCGTAGCCGGCCCACAGTGGCTGTTGATAGGTGCAAGAAGTGACCTCGAGCCCGATTGGGGCCAGCAGGATTTCTGCGGCACGTCTAGGCTCGATCATGTTTCCGACTGGGAGACAAAGGAACTGTAATAGGATGCCGAGTGCTGCAAAATGGGTTAGTCGAACAGTCCAAAAGACTGTCCTGGATATGTGTATTCTATAGCACGAACTGAAGGAGAGCCTACGAGGTGATGAGAGAGTTAGGTTGGCTTTAATCCAGTATGACAGTGCCAATGATGATTTTTGAGTCTTTCGGGTCTGATTGCGCGAAGAGAATAATATCAGGCATTATCCACCAATAAATCTGCTCCCTGTCCCTGCCTTACTAGAAATCCACGGATTGATGCAGTGAAAATATCTAGAGCCAAATAATCTCTCTCTGTAGAGCATCGCAGAGTCCCCTTTTCCAGACGCTCCTGCATCGTCTGAAACTTGCGGGCGCTGTGCTCTAATGGAGGCAAAGCAGCGTCCTGCTACTCGGCGGAACTTTGCGACCGCCGCGTCAGGCTCAGCTACTCAAGGGTCTAACTGCTGAATTTAGTCGGACAAATCGGGGCTCGATATACACTAATACTTCGCGCAGACTCGGTGCTAGCTTGGCGCTTCCATAACAAAGCTAGGAGGTCCTTGTCACTTCGTATTTGGTGAAGATATCACCTTCCTCAAAAAGACTAGGCGAGAGCATGCCCCGCCAGCAGCCCGTAGTCAAGATTCCAAATTGCTCGCCTGGCTCGTTAGGGTTAGGGTTCAATAGGTTCATAAAGGCAGTGTTGAGTCTGATGGGATGCTCAAACCCAAGTAGTTAGAAACTGCCAGAATAAGCGTAGTATTAAGTTAAAATACTAGAGACTACACATGATGCAGAGTAGCTCAGTATGTAATGTGATAGGAATGACCTAGTGTCTATCCCAAGCATGGGATAACAGACACCAATGCTATGTCATGCATTCTGTAAGCACCTCGATGAAATAGCGAAAGCCCTCGGACCACAAAGCCACCGTTGGTTGAGCCACTCCTGAGGAAGTCGGATGTTATGTTATGTTATGTGTATTTTTCGTCTGGGTGGCTGTAACGAAGCCAGATCTCCTACTGGAGCAAAAGACGTGCTGAGCTAGCTAGGTACAGGGAAACCCCGCTTCCTTCACCATCCAGCATACCAAGGCACAAAAGGCGCTGTGTTTTCTCGAGCCCGTCGCCCGTCAGCGGGTTCGGGGGCATACTGTCGACTTTTTCCACCGACCAGAATTCTCTCACGCATCACTACATCTGCTGATGCAGTCCACAATCTCCAGTAACCAAGTTGTAGCTCGTAGTCGTATGTCGTGGCGGCAGGGAAAACCTTGGGAAGGAATCAGAGGCCGACGGTGCGGCTTGCCTTCAAAGGGGAAAAACCCATCGCAATCGGCGTCGTTGATCGGGAGGATGTCGCTACCGATGCCATGGGCACCGTCCTCCGATATCTAAGGCGTTCTGGTTCTGAGGTGCCGCCATTAGATCCGACAAAGGTGTTGCCAGAGAAGGCGAACTCTCCAAATTCCTTCTCTGAAAACTGCTGTTAGGGAGCCGATGGCGTCCCCGCAGTTTTATGTGGTCGCGTGGCCCGTAGAAAATCCCGCTCCTAGCATCGCACTAACAGTGCGTGCCAAGAAAGAATTTTTACAGGGGAGAGTGATCATTGATTGAATATGTTATGTTATGTTATGTTATGTATATTTTTTCGTCCGGGGGCCATAGGCCCCGAAAGTCCCCTATTGGGGCACAGGACGTGCTGAGCTAGAGAAATCGGCATCTATCTACACACCAATTACAGAAATGCTATTGGACATAAAGGATTAGTCGCGAAATTAGTCTTCGCCATGGTGTCCAATTTCTGCAAACGCGTCAGTGAACCGCACTCGATCCAGCATATCAACGGCACAAATGGCGCATCCTATCGAGCCTGTTACCCGTCAGCGGGATGATCAGGCGCGGCCGAGGAATCAGAGCCGCTTATGGAAACCTGGTGTCAGGAGGGCTGAGATCAGCCTATGCATACGGCAGTCCGAGACTGCCTCAAAGTAGTCACGGCCAGATGGAGGGCGTGATGGCGCCCTTCATCTGGTCGAGCACAGGTGAGAGGAAGATAAAGAAAGTAAGAGAATGTGTACAAAAGAGATGTGAAAAGAGAGGGGGAGAGAGTCGCAAGTGCTTCTCTGGTCGTCGTCGCCTAATAGCGAGGGCAGATCTTTCTAAAGAACGCGCTGTTCTTGGACAAGTTGACAAATTTGGTGAAGTCTTTTCCTATTGCAAGATTGACTGCTGCATTCGGTGATGGTGATAGTCTCATCCGGTAGCGCGGCGGTATCTTTCTGCAGTAGAAGATGTGATCCGGTGCTTTGCGTCGGCCACATGAGCAGACCAGGCGTGCATCGTCGTGGTTGAATCTTTCGTGGTACGCGGCGAAGTCGCCGTGCAGGGTTCTCGCTGCTAGTAGATAGTGCAAGGCTGCTCGTGGGAGCGAGAGCTCCGGCGGACAGCCCGTGGTCGCCTCGAGGTTGAGTCTCTTGTACTGCTCAGGAGCGGCAGTGGACCACCATGCCTCGAATGCTTCTTTTGGCTTCTGTCTTGCGACCTTCCGCAAGAACGCCAGGGTTGGTCGTGCGTCTTCTGGCTCGGGCATTAAAGATGCTGCTTTCGCCAGTCGATCGGCCTGTTCGTTGCCAGGTATGTCGGTGTGTCCCGGTACCCATCGTACGTGCGCAGACCCGTGCAATGTCGCTAGAGCCTGGAACTCAAGGAAGACGTCTTGAGAAGAGTCGGATGGTGTGCCTCGCAAGCACGTTGCGACCGCGAGGTTGTCTAGGCAGATGAAAATGTTTTGTGATGCTGACTCTCGCAGGTTTAGGGCTGCCTTGAGGCCTTCTAGTGCTCCTCTGGCTTCAGCATCAAAGACCTCGGCTGGTCCAAGGCGACCTGATCCGTCAAATATAGTCAAGTTGTCTTGATGAATGGCGAAGCCGTAGCTGGCAACCCCTTTCTCGGACAGGGAACCGTCCGAGTAGACGACCAAGGTGAGCGCGTCGAGTGACTTGACCCAGCGGAGAAAGGCCTTGGCTGTCTTCTCCTTTGATGCTGTCTGCAGTGGTGGCATCTCTTCTTGTTGGAAGCGTTTCTGGAGGAGCTTAGGACGCCTGCACGAGACAAGAAGCTCATCTGTGCGTCGGAGTCGTGTTCTAAAGCTATTTTCTGCCTGTTGATACCTTCGCTTTATGAGATCGTGGTAGGTAGGTTGACGGGTTGGCAACGTTCTCCGCACAAGAGGATGAGCGTCGTCAAGTGATTTGAGCCGCGCGGAGAATCTCCATCGCCGTTTTTCCAAGAGTTGATCAACTGGCGGTATGCCGCTCTCGTGGTGGAGGATGGTGATGGGCGTCGTTTTCCAGATGGGCAGTATGGCTCTCATGGACTGGTGTAAGGCCTTGTTCATTCTTTGTATGAGATGTTGATTGCTCGATGGCGTGTCTCTATTAGGCTGACTCCATCGCGGTCTGGTGGTGCCCGGGTACCAGGCTTCAGATCCATGCAATAGTACCGGCTCGACACAAGCCATGACGGCACTTCGCACGGCGCTTGGGAGAGGGCCGTGTATCGTGTTGGCGAGACCCCGTAGATGATAGGCGACGGCATGCGCCTTGGCCGCCCACTTTTCGACGTGAACGCGGAACGATAGCCTGCTGTCAAGCCAGATGCCGAGCCAGCGTATGGCTGGCTCGGGGTGCTTCTCGACATCGCCGTGGCGTATAGCCGGCGTGGTCCTGAGTTTGCTGCGAGAGAAGTGCATGACTTCGGTCTTTTTCGGGTCAAACGAAACGCCATTTGCTGCACCCCATCGAACCATCTCGCCGATGGAGCTGGAGGCCGTTGCAGTGGTTTCATCTATTGTGTCGCCTATAGAAAGGATAGCCGTGTCGTCTGCGTAGCCGAAGCGGCCCTGAGGGTTGCCTAGTCGGTGGATTGGCTCAGTGTAGAGCAGGAAGAGGATGGGCGATACTGGTGAGCCTTGAGGCAGTCCACACTGGAGAGGAGCGAAGGGCGTGAGGGTGTCTTGATACCTCACGCGGGCTGAACGATCCTTCATGAAGGACTCGGCCCATCTGGCGAGATGGTCGGGCCAGCCCTGTTCACGAAGACGCAAGACTAGTCTGTTGCGCATGACGGTGTCGAAGGCACCTTGGATATCCATCGTGACCAGGGTGGCCACCTTCTTGCGTGCGAATGCTTCTTCGATATCGTGGATCAAGGCGGTCACCAGGTCTGTTGCCGACCTTTTGGGAGAGCGCCCGCCTGTTGTGGATGAAGGACGCCATAGTGAACAGCTGCCCACGCCAAGCGGCGAGCGATCAATCTTTCCAGCCCCTTTCCGAGACAGGAGAGCAAGGAGATGGGTCGCCAGGCCCCTGGCTTTGTGAGGTCTCGTCGTCCCGGCTTCGCGATCATGACCACCTCCGCCTGCTTGAATGGTTCCGGGTGATGACCCAAGGAGAGGCACCTTTCGAACAAACGACGGATATGCGTCCCGACGATGTGCCACACGGCTTTGAGAAGATTGACGGTGATGCTATCCGCCCCAGGGGAAGTATTGCCTGTATGGATAGTCGCATGCTGTGCCTCGTCTAGGGAGACTTCGGGTGAGAATGTGATCGATCGAGGAGGAGAGACTGGTGTCCAGGGGTCTCCAATATCGTCATCAGAAGTTCGGCGTTCCAGTAACGCTCCCCGAAGTGCGCTCGCCTTGTCCATCTGAGTTTCGTATACAGCGTCGTCGACCTGCAGGGGAGGCGGCTGGAAGGGCCCCGGAGATTTCAGCCACCGGACGGTCTTGAAGACAGCACTGCTGCTGGAGAAGCTATCGATGAGTTCCCGCCAGTACTTTCGTTTTGCTCGGCGGACCACGCGATGAAAGTCTCTCTTGGCGATCTGAACATCCTGATTGAAGCTGAGGGGGTGCCTCCTTCTGATGGCCCGGAATGCAGCCGCGGCACAGGCGCACTCTTCTGTCCACCATGGAGCTGGGCAGCCACCTTTCCGTGAGGGCCGACCCGCTGCCTTCGCTGCTGATGTTAGCAGATTTACAAGTGAAGACGCAAGATTGTCCAGCTCCGCGGGCGTTGAATCTCTGAGGGGGATCTCTGTGGCTCCAAGCTCTACGATCTCGACGAATCGTTTAAGCTCATCTTCTGTTGTCACTCGAATCTTGCCCGGCTGTAGCGGAGCGGGCTTGATGTTGGGGAGAGTCAAGCTGAGGGTGAAGTGGTCGGAGCTAGTGGCGAGATGGTCCTCAACAGTGGCTTCAGCAAGTGGGATGTTGGCAAAAGCGAGATCGATTGTGTTGCCGTGTGGGTTTGTCGGGATATCTAACGTGTTAAGCAGGTCGATGTCATTCTCTGATGCCCAACCGGCAATCTCTTGGCCGCGGTCCGTAGTCTGCCCTGTCTGCCAGCTTCGATGTCTAGCATTGAAATCGCCAGCGACGAGGCAACGTTCCGGGACAGGCCATCGAAGCAGCGTGTCAAGGGCATCCCTTTCGTCGTTCTGGCGGTAGAAGTTGACTACAGTCACGCCATTGATTATAATCCAGAGAATATCGCGAGTCTGGAACGGTCGTATCTGGTCAGCGAGAAGCCTTGGGTCTCGTCGGACATATGTCATCACTCTAGGTCGAGTATCGTTACTGTCCCAGGACTCTACTGGCGTGAACGTGTCGTAAGCAGGATGGGTCTTCGTCAGGCAGCGCGTTTTCGTATGGGCTGTCCACGGCTCCTGCAGGAGCACGACGTCATATCGTTCCGAGTCAGCCAGTGCCAGAGCGCAGTCGTGAGCCGGAGGGATCTTGCCGACATTGGCCTGGAAGACCTTGAGCGGCTTCCTGTCGTTCTTTCGTGTCTGCGAATATCTATTCCTGGTCATGAGGACGAGTAATGAGTACAATTCGACGCTTTCGTGGCGAGCCTGGTCTAGGATGCTCGGGCTCCTCCATTTCATAACCCGCCCTGGGGGCGGTGGCCACCATGATGCACGAAGGTGCTCGTGACGCGGCCGGGCTCGAGTCTCGAGCGTCTGGACGTGATGCAAGTCGAATGGCGTGCGTTCGACGTGGTGCAGGGTAGGCAGGTGTTTATTGGAGAGAAAAAGTGGGATACACCGTCTCACGTGTGTGGATGGTGTTGGGTCGTAACATATATCTCAAAGCTTGAGTATAGATATTAACTTATTTTATATGGTTTTGAACAATATAAAAAGTTTTTACTTACTTTTAGATAGGTATTATAAAATAGAGTAATTTTAATTTTAGTAATATAAACTATTTATAGTTTTTAAAGTATTCTTACTATTATATTTAATGTGCAGTAATATAATATTTAATTTTTTACTTTATTATATAATTAATTTAAATTATTTCATAAAGTAAAAATATTTCTTTAAAAAAATATAAATAAGAAGTAAATAAAGTAAATAGAGTAAATTGTTACGACCCTAGCGGTTACGTCACATGCAGACACAGTACCCCACCAATTCCACCCAATAAGCGCTGCAGTCCAGGACAGACGGGAAACCCCGCACGGCCGATATTGGACCAACCAGGATTGGACCGATCAGCATTGGACCGACAGCGTTCCAGGACCGCGTCGTTCCAAGAACGACGACGGCCTCACATTCAGTCGCTCCCACTCAAGAATACAAGTATATATACACATTCATTTAGCATTAGATAGAACTTAGCTCACCAGCTATCAATAACACTTCTTTACCTCAATAAGCCTTACAAGCACTATTGACTATTAAGAGACGTGACAACCCAACGTGCTCAGTACAAACGCCTTACGTAACCTGCAAACATAAACCTAGTACGGACTAGTTTACCTGTTTGGAAACCCCAGCCGTCACATTAAGATATCCTATAACTGTTTTTTATTTTAAAACAGTTCTTTATAAGCAAAGTTGTCTATTTGTAGTAATGCCTTTTTTTAAAAAGTTTCATATATTTTTACTTGACGAAAGGGTAGAGGTGTCGAATTGGGGGCTGCGTAACCTTATTGTAACCCGCAGACTAAACGGAATGGCACGGCACGGCACGGCACGGCGAATAGCTTCTTTATATATCAGGTGTCCTTCACGTATAGTACCAGTAGTGTAAAGGTTCAGTGACACGCTCGGACCACCTTAAGAGCCCAGAAACAGGGCTTTTAGACAAATCATAAACAAAACTGAAGAGCCTCTGGACCCGTACGCCGCTCTGCGGTATGCGATTAAACCACTGCCCACCTTCCCAACGACCAACGACCAAAGAGCAATGATAGTTACTCACAACAAGAAAAGTCTTACCCGATTGGGCCTTATATACTTTCATCCGCTTAACCTGGGTTCATGGTATGTAATATATTATACATATTGTCTTTTCTACTGGTTTTAAAACTGGAAGATATTTAGTAGGCAGATGTACATTTTTAAATTCCCCAGTAGTTATTACCGTACGATGGTAGGAAGGGCTTAACATATGGCTATTAAACAAACGGAAGAAGGAGAGATCATCCGCAGCTCTGTTTAGTCTAATCATTCGTCATGAATGTCGTACAGGCTCTCAAGTACAATAGCATACAGATCCAGCCTCTCAGTCAGTCTGCCCATGGCCGGTCTAAGACACTACCGGTAAAAGCCACACCATAATTGCCGTTGTTCCTTCGATAATCAAGGTCGCTTGACTACCTCTGGCTTGCCACGCTTGTACTCTTATTATAATTGTATCCGTTAGAGTTTACTGTTTTCCACATGGTCTTGCCTGAGCGGTCATCGCAGACTTGTTGCCTGGTCTAACGCCGGTTTCGACTCATCATCATACATGCCTATGATCCGCAGTCCCGTTCATGCCGATCTAGCTGATTTCTCTTACGTTAGATTTCTCCCTTCTGTATATTCCAAGGTACTCCACCTACCACCCGACTCATAAGTCCTCCAGGTATGGCGGAGGGTGACCCGAGGGCGCTTCAAACGCACCACCATTAGCGTTATGACATGCTTGCATCTGTAACACCATCGAAATTAAGTTTTCCATCATTCCAGTCAACTGCACCACGTTGCCCTCCAAGGAATCAACCAGTACAGTCAATCGGTAAACAGTGTCCTCTGAATCGGCAAGCCTCTTTACCAGGCCCCCGACTCTCCCTTCATAAGCAACCTTGTCGTAGAGCAACGCTTGAATCTGCTCCTGAAGAGTGAGCTTGCTGGAAGGCAAGCACTCGCGGGAATCTTCGGCCTTTATACGATTGTCCGGTGGCTTGTCTGTAGTTAATATTTGAAGCAATCTCTGATTCAAAGAGTGAAACTTGCCTTGAAAAGACATAAGGCATTATTTTTCCAATTGTCTACCAAATCTAGGGTTGCTCTGATCGCGCTTTTGACTGTTTCATTGACATCGGAACCCTAGATTTAGATTAGTTTTGTGATAACTATAGACTGTTGGGAAAGTCTGGAGGGCTCACCGCATCTGGATCCTGTTCTCGTTGGCTATCGTGATCCATACTTGTGCTGGCTGCGTTGTAAACAAGACCTGGAGCCCTTTCGATCGTTATCATCGACCGATCGTGATCAGAGCCAGATAGGTTACTGATGTTTTTGGATGTATGAACCTCAGTTTTCTCCATAACGCGATGGGTAGATGGATTCTCACGATAGGTCAGCCTGCCCTGCTTACACGTTGCAAAACATTTGAACATGGTTGGAGAGAGCAGGCTCTTACCGTGGGTTGGATAGCTTTGTCTGCCGAACTTTCCGTACTTCCTTTCTTGCCAGTTTCTTAGAGCACTCTGCTTCTGACTCTAGTTGTGACGTTAGAGTTAGTACGCTAATCGATTTCTATTGGATATCTCTATCTGCATGCGGTATATATGCTTATTCCGTGTAGTAGACAAAGGTTGCGTGGAGATGTAGCCCTGGTTAGCAGTATGTAATGAGACATACTTAGTGGCTAAAGCTACATATATAAGATAGTCTCAATATCTATCATAGGAATATAGATTAAAAGAATAGAGAGGAAGTATTTGGACTCTTCTAACCATCTCCCCTAAATTCAATGTTGTTTTCTCCGGCCGCTAGAGGCTAAGCCGTAATAGGAACGTGCAGAAAAGTTAGGATCGGATCACGATGAACGATCTCGGACTGACGGACTAGATTCGTTAGTACATTGTCAGCCGCTTCCCGGTGAGACAAGTCCTACGCTAAGGGACGCTAGTGACGGGGCCGGAATTACCCGGGCGTAAATCGAGACTATCGAATGGCTGTTGGTGGAGCCTTGTGTAACCCCAAACACAGTGCCGTCATCTTGAGGCCGCAGAGTTGGCAATCCCTCTTTGATACTGTATTAGGGAAAAGCCGAGAGGGGAGGCTTTTCCTACTTGGAAGCGGAGTTAGCCAGGAAGGGAAGTTTCCAGGTTAAAGATAGGTCCGAAAAAAGCCGAGAACCTGAGACAAACTTTCTTCGTTTTAAAATGTTAATAGGTTGGCAGGCTTACTTCAGACCTCCCTAAATATTTCCTTCTAGCCTTCTGATTGGTCGACATACTGCTCCGAGTCAACAGGTATATTTAAATTTTCGTGTAGAATTAAATTGAGCACCAGATGTAACGCACTGGCTATCATAAAACAGAGTTTCTCGGGGCTTTGACCTGGCATTTACTAAAAAGATCCATCAAAGGCAAGGAGGGAAGTTCATACATACCTGCAATATTTGTAAACGCTGATCAGACAATTAAGCGCATAATCCGTTATTTAAGCTACAGGGTATTCTGGCCGGAATGGAAGAAGCTACGATGTTACGATACTACGCTTGGATATTTCCAGTGATACACATGGGCGACAAATGCGAGACCTACATTTGAGCATTGAGACTTTCCCTTCTGGCACCCACTCTAACGGATCTTTTTGTTTGTTCTCCCCTCTTCGGCGTCATGGGGGCCTGAGTTGAGTTTAGTAGGAATAGCAGGTAGGATTCGCGGTGACGACTAGAGCTGGTCACACTGAGGTGAGATGCCATGCGATCAGCAATTGTGCGTCATGCGTCCGGTAATTTTGGAGGTTTTATCTAATTAGACGATTCTAGATAAGACTAGTGGGCGTATCGATAAGCGACCAATCGCGAATTAGCTTAGATCCTCGTAAACACACCAATAGCATTGTGCCTTTTCGATCCCCAGGGATCTGCATTCCAAATGAGTTACGCTGCATAACCTTGGCTATGATAGCCGGCATGATGCTCCTTCAGTAGGTGGAGTGGTGGATAATCCTTGCGTGCTCTTGGGGAAAAAGACTATCAGATATCACATCTGGAGAATAGATTTGCCCTGCGATATGTGATCTGAAACTTGATATTGTATAGTAATAAATCTTACAGCTCTCCTTAACAAGATTGACGTTTAACTGATGAGGCCGCCAGCAGAGGACTGGCACTTTTCTCATCAGGATTGAGAGCGGTGATGAGTCAGTGCAAAGCCTCAAGTTCCGGGTATAGCCCCTCATGATGTAGTCACTGCTTTTTGAATGGTGAAATATAAACGTAAGTAGGGTTAAGTGGGGCATGTGACCAGTTGGAGGTTTGTACCGTACAAAGAGATAAGCTAACTGATGGGTCGTCAATACACCGACTGTATGTAAAACTCCACACTACTTGTGACGGCAGGATTTGGCGTGACTCTGCTACGCCTACCATGTCTCATTAGTGTGTAACCTTGGTGCTTAATGCATTTCATCTTACCAAACGCAGCGAACTCCGAAACTATCTTGCTGGCTGCCTCTGCGAGACCGCAAGTGGACCCTGATGCTAGGTTATGGAAAGGATAAGCATTCTCGTTACGCTCAACCCACCTGATTTATCGTCACATTAACTCTCACCCACCTACAAAGTCAGCAACAACCTGACCTGGATGAGCGATCGCGTCTCTCATAACTGGCTATTCACCAACCTCTTAATACAGAGTCAGAGTTCAAGATACTGGGCTGACAGACTCTCGGAATAAGTCAGTTCGAAGGAAAACCATGCTACGACAGAGCAACACTTTCTCCGCGGTTTTCGAGGATCAGTATCATACTCTGTTGAGACTTGATAATCATGACCTCCAGCGATCAGAGGATGCAAATAATGTTAGAGTAACAGGGCCAATCTTGCCACCAAGAGCCATTTCACCATATCCCAGGTTCGGGAATGCGCAGCGGAGACCGGGGCAGGAGGAGTCAAAACAAGGAGTGAAAATAAGATATCGACGCGTTTCAACAGCATGTAGTAAGCCAATACATATCCAGGATCTTATATACAAAAAGAAGCCGTCTAATATATATTCTCAAGATAGCTGCAGGCGCCGAAAATCCAGATGCATCCCATCGCCCCCAAATGCCCCAGTTCCTTGCGCCAACTGCATCCGCCAACTAAGGCACTGTAGTTTTATACAAGCGGGTGAAGAATCGCCAGTGACTAGTTAGAGAAATGAGCTGGGCGTTCATCTGCTATGAAAAAAGCAACTCTAGCATCCTCAGACCCAACGCGGCTACCCGAAAGACTGCACCTTGCCCCTATGCAAGCAAGCATGGAAGCGGCGAATAAATCTTCCGCCACGAGTGTCAGTGCAATGGGCACTCAAGGCTTTTACCCCGGTCTACAAATGTATTTTGAGATAACCCAAGAGCCTTTGGACTTGATGACTCGAAATACCGATCAAGACCTGGCTTTATATCTAGGACAAGATGACCAAAACCGCCACATGCATCGTACGGGGATGAATATGAGTACACATTTCTGACCAATTGGATTGACCACATCGTCGTCATCCATGATGACTACGGGAGTTTGGAGTACTGGATATTCTCACGACGAACACGCTGGCTAGGGTCCATATGAGCATCTTCCGGACTATGCGTGATATGATACGTAAGTCCCAGTCACACGCGGCGGCCAAGGACATAAACTGACGGCCTCCAGTTCAACACATAATGACAGATCCTTCGATCCATTTACGATTCAATCTATAGCAGTTGACAGTGGATATCGGGGTCCAACCGGCCATATGGCTTTTCACATGGGCCAAATTTACCCTGATCCAGTCCTAGACCAGTGCCAGGTACCCTGCATGGAACAGAGTCAATCACGCCCAGATTACAACTAATGGGGACATCGAGGCGCTTACTGTAGCGACTGGGCAGGGTCACTTCTCTCCTGTACTCCTCTCAAGTAAGGAATCAGTCTGATACGCCTGCCATAGTCTTATTAACATGATCCTCTGGCTGTCTATCTCTACAGTTAATAAGTGTGTTTACGAATAGTGAGATGATTTGTCTTAGGCTGTACTTACCACGATGATTCCTTATCGTTATATATTTTTTAATATCAAGATAGTCACTATAATAGATAAGAGAGGTATTTACAATAAAGGTATAATTAATAATATATATTTGAATATTATGTTTATCTTAAATTATTATAAAGTAATAGCTTAAGTAAACTAGTAAGGTAAGGTAATTAGTATTTATATATATATAAGGGCCAGGAATAGTATGAGAAAATACAAGTATCTGTTTAAATATTAAAAAGAAATTTATATAGGTTGAGCAATCTATTAAAATATATAATTTAATTATAATTTAGTTTTATATTATAAAGATATACTAAGTTATAACCATGAGATTTTCTTTTTCTTAAAATAAAACTTTTTGATTTTTAACTTTCATTATTTAAATTTTAAATATTAATTAAATAAGCTAATAATAATAATTTAATTATAACTTCTATTTTTTAAATAAAACTACTTTAATAAAGAGTTTTCTTCTCTTTAGCCTTTGCTTGATATTATACTATTAAACATCCCCTGCCTTTACTAAAACTAACTACTATAACAAAATTACCCTGCTAATAAATAACAATTATAGTTAGAGATCTCGGTATTTCCTCTTTTACTATAATCTAAGACATAGATCTGTTAACATGTCATCATATAAAGTGGAATACGTATAAGCCTTTAGCAGCAAGACAAGTAACTACTCCTTACAGTCTATCCACGCACCTGTTTCTTTTTAGCCTCTGTATTCCGCGAGATCAGGGGGCTAAGTATACATTAGGCGTTAGGGCCGTGGTATATACGCCACACTCTGGCCTCTGGCGTATGTAAGTTTTGACCCTGCATTGCAAAGCAAAGCAAACTAGCGTTGAAACAGCAGTCATAAGTGACACAATGTGATTCGGAGATAGCTCGACAGTAGTACCTAGGGTCCGATTGACGGTTTTAGACAGCGGATCTTCCCTTCTCTAGTAGCAGTTGAGGAGGCTGCCAATGGTGGCAATGGCTAAAGCGGCAAGCTATAACATCAAGTAAGCAAAAGGGCCTTAATTTATCTTTAGTGTATTTACGTAGAGTTTATTAAGGATTGGCTGGATAGACAGGAGACTAACTGTCTCGAGGTAATATCTCTATTGGATTTGGTTGGAAGCGTTGATAAAATAACCACTTATGTAGTATTATTGATATCCCTAGTTTATTAACTCTACTAATCACTTAAGGTATAAGATCTCAGCCACTAACTTAGATCCCATCTGTTGAGACTTCTCTCCCTTCAGGGATTCTCTTCCATATCTATACTAATTTAAATACATAACTCAGAGTGCTCCCCCACATAGACCTGAAATCTATTCTTTCTTAATATCTTCCCAATTTCACGACTTGAAAAACAGCGATATTGTCTATGTTATATATCTCGATTCAGCCTCCTGTTTCTTTATCAGGCGAATACATGGGGCTCGCATGGTCGCACTTTCTATCTATCCTGTCCTTATTCATTGCGACCGCTTCGCAGTTCCTCAATATTCGGGCTTCTGCCAACAGCCTTTTATCATGTCTTCTTACTACCCTGTAAGGTATCCCAATGATACTGAAATAGAAACGAGACTTCAAGGGCCTAGTTCTTCCAATACTTTCAGCTGGTATCAATCCGGTACCTCAAATACTCCAAGTTCTCATGGTGGCCAATATTCAAACCATGAATACCAACAGAGTCCACTTGATACACTCGGGCCCTCGGACATGACTCAGTGTCAAATGGACTTCAATAGAGTATTGCAAGAAGTGCAAGAGGTTAAGGAACCAAAGCCACCAAATACGAGGCTAAAGCTTGGATACAAGCGCGCTGCAACAGCCTGTAGTAAGTCTTATCCCCTGCGGTTTTGATTATCTAACTCTTTTTCCCAGAGCAATGCAGGCATCGAAAGATAAGATGCATCGCCTCTGTTTCAGATTCTCGAGGTCGCTGTATTAGCTGCGTTAAACTGAAGAGAAACTGCAGTTCTTACCTCACAAGCCAATCACCTGCTGATGGCGCCGCCCCAAAGCGAGTGGCCAGGATTTCTCCTACTCCAGATGAACCTCTGCAGGTAATTGATCTATCAGAGCCAGGTGTCGATATGTATCGATATCAAAAGAGATCAAGTCAAGCTTTGAATCTATCGGAAATGTGGACTTTGACTTCAGGAGCTCCCATGAACTGTGGAAGCCTGTGGACAGACAGTTTTCTATCTGGATCTGTAGGTACGGGACAAGTGAGTCTCAATATGCGAAGTCAGAGCCTTCCAGAATGGGATGATCCATATATGAGCCAAACTTTGTTTACAGGTATTGGGGATTTCGATACTATCCAGGATGGACAACTTCCAAACGGACTTGCATTACAATTTTCAGCATTTCCGCCTCCCTCTTGGCCATCAAATTCGTCAGTCTTGGGCAGCACAAATGCTCTGTTTCAAGGAGACGCAAACTTTCTGTAAGATACAAACTCATATCTACTACCAATGAGAACCATGAGCGGGTTTCTTGGGTTGACGAACATTGATCATATGTTCATTGGTGGCGCGGAGACTGGTTTCGACGTCCATGCTTCAGTGCAAATCAGTTATATCCTGCTGCAGTCAACCACACAGCACAGGGTCGCAGCCAGTCATTTCCCAATACCGAGTATACCTTTAATAAATGCATGGAGTACTCATCTACAATGAAAAGACTCTAAGTTCTAGTAGCCTTTAGTAGTTAATAACAAAAAGAACTCTAGTAGAGTTCTTTTATATGCCTCACTTTACAGGGGGTACTAGTAGTAGTATTTATGACGCCGGGGGGACAGATTTCATAGGGCCTATGGCAATGCTAAACTATTCACCTATCCCCCGCTTCTCGTCCAGTCTCGCTGCGTTTCAACACGTACAGTATCCTCGTAAGCCGCCTGAAGCCAATATGGCGAAGAATACGCGCGTAAGGTGATGTTTTGATCTCTCAAAAGGGATCTTGCTCTCCCAAATGTGTCGAGGCTCACACAATCTTTGCAAACATACAAGCGCTTTCACTGTTTTCAACTCTGTCCTCAAGTGGCCATACTGAGAAATAAAAGTGGACCCGGTACCGTGGCGATAACGACCTGATCGGAGCGACTATAGGTCACGGTGTTTGTTAAAACTGGTAACCTCCGTTCCGAAGAGATAGATGATGCGTGGGAGCTTTGCGCCAAGGGTTGTGCGGGGGTCGGGCTACCCTTTTACGGAGTAGTTTCTTCAGCCTACGGGGCAGAAATAGAGCAAAACCTGGTTTTCTCCATAAAAAAAGGTTATCAAAATTCTATAAAAAAATTAAAAACAAAAGAACAGGCTTGAATTAGAACTCTAGTTAGCTATTAGGCATAGACATATATTATGGTACGAATTAAGTGTTGAAAGCATATTTGTTTTTACCTCGAAAAGGACAAAGTCTGGCTCAGGCTTCGGGTTCAGTATGAGCCCGGCCACGAGTCTAGGGCCTTCCGCTTCTGACCTCATCCGTGTATTACGAACCCGCGTCTACGTCACGTTGCCCCCATAATTTCCACCAATCATATCAGGATCACTTCTCCCAGTAACGATCCTCTTCCCTCTAGTATAATAGACTTCATTCATTAGCACTTTCCAATAAGCCTAACGCGCGTTATTTAATCATTAAGAGACGTGACACTTCGCAACGCTCAGCATCATGCCCTACGCAATCTACAAACATAAACCTAGTACGGACTAGTTTCCCTGTTTGAAACTCAATTGTCACAGTATTCTGTTGTGTTGTCGGAACTTTGCGTGCCCACCGTGAATCCACTTTACCAGTGTTTGATACTTATATTCTGTGGAATTCCCCTTTGTAAATCCCACTTCATCGATCCCAGCAACTCCGTCAAAGCCACTCCGTCAAAGCCACTTTATTAATACTGTCTTTTTAATTATACCCTGATCCATTCAACCTACTATCTTTTGTCTCTTTACTTGATGAATTATGGAAAGCAATATGATGTTCGATCCTTTTGACGCATTGGGTATCAGCAAATCAACTATAGGTGCTGTCAACAAACAGCACATAAACTCTGCCTTCAGACGAGCATGCTTATTGCGGCACCCAGATCACTGTTCTGTTGAGACCCAGGGCCGGTTTCCCCAGATCCGTCATATCAAGGAGGCAAAGGAATATCTTGAACAGAAGCTAGCTTGCGGAGATGCGAACACTGTCATTGAACAATTTCGCCATTGGCCTCAAACTTTCGACTTTACCAACAAGAACAATCCCTTCATAACGCCAATCATTGATTCAGAACTTGTTGAGTGTGGAGAGTGCTATATGGTTATGAAAAAGGAGTCTTTAGAGATTCATATGGCAAATCATGGGCAAATGCTCTGCCAGTATTCCCGAAAGCCATTTTCCTACGCAACTTTGCAGTGCCACCTTATCGAGACTCATCAATGCTATGAATGCCAAATATGTCAGGTTACCATACGAACCTCAAGAGAACAGCACCGAGGCTACCACGAGTGCCCATTCTGCCCAACTCTAGTAGCAAAATGTAGTCTACTAGACCATGTCGAAAAAGAACATTCCGGGAAGCGATGTCCCCAGTGTCCTCAAGGCTCGTCGTTGGTGATGCACAGGAAGCTTATTCGGCATCTCAAAGAATCGGAACAGCTTGCGAGGCTGCGATGTCCATTTTGCCATGAGTATCAATTTTTGAATTGCATAGAGGAACATTTCGTGGATCAGCATGGACTTCAATGTTGGGACTGCTGCGATATTTCGTCTGGCAACTTTGCCGACCATATAAGCAGCATTCATGGACAACAAAAATGCCCTGTTTGTCTAAAGCTGATTACAGACAAAGAGGTTGACGTCCATCTGACGATGGGCCACAAACTTCACCCATGTAACGAGTGTGGTCCTGGAATTGATTTCGATCATATCAATCACCACCATGTCTGGAGAGAATGCCCGCAGTGCAGATATATTGTGGAAGAGTGGGCGTATAGACGTCACCTACTCCGTGACCACTCATGGGAAGAATGTGCTTACTGCGACTATCTTGCAGACAGCGGTACTGCCCTTGCTGACCATGAGAAAGCGCATGAGCCGCGATCTTGCGACGAATGTGCGTCAATGGTCATCGAACATGCATATGATGAGCATCTACGTGAGAGGCATGGCATGAAAGATTGTGTGTTTTGCGCAACGTATCCTCTCCCTCCTGAGTTGCTTAAAGAACATATTATGGAATATCATTGCCAAATGGCCAGGTGCCCACAATGCAATGAATTCCAAACAACAGCAGGGATGCCATCCCATCTTCAAGACAGTCATGGCTGGCAGAAATATCGCTTCTGTGACGATGTGATTGTTGGATCGAGTGTCCAAATCCATGTAGATCAGCATCACAGACCAGTCACATGCTTAGAATGTGGTATGGAGGTAGCCCTGACAGATTTCAACCAGCATCTTGTCAACATCCACAACTACACTGTTCAACCGCCAGTAAATCGTGGCCCGCAGAATGCCGGGCAAGCCGCAAAGAGCACTTTCGCGAACTTAAGCGAGAGCCTACGCGAGAGCTCTGTAGCTTCTGGGCGTAGACAAGACCAGCCTATTCTGCATTCCGCTCCAAGCTCAAATGCTGAGAAGGATCTGTATGGCAAGACGGAGTATTGTCATCTATGCGAGAAACATTATAAGAACTTATACGAACATCAAAGAAGGCAACATGATATACGAAAAAGAGACGGTAAGAAGTTCATAGAAGAAAGAGTCCGGTGCGTCGGTGAAGATAAAACGCACTCAAAGAGTAATGTAAGAAGGTGCAAACTCTGTCGGGACGCAAAATGGTTATGAGAGTAGTTTGACTATAACTTTCTAAGGAATATAAAGTAGTCCCCCGGTAGTGTACATAACAGGCACTGTCATGTTTAATGTCCCCACTGTACTCTGCACCGGATTCTCAGCCACCCCTACCAGCACAATCCAGTGTGAGAGGTGCTGGGGCTATCATTTTGCCCGCAGCTGTTACAGGCAGCCAGTTTGCCAACGCTGCGGCAAGACCGGCCAATCTGCAAGTGAATGTGCTGCACCAGAGTAGTGCGTCAACTGCCTAGGCCTTCATAATGCCAACTTTGAGAAGTGCCCAGATCGACTGAACCGAGTGCGCGGCGTGCTCCGCCGACTCACTAGAGAGCAGGGAGGCCATGTCCGGACCGTAGGTGCGGAAGCATACCGACAACGACAGTGAGAACAAGAACTACAACCTGATTCGCACCAAGAAGCCCGCAACGATACGTCTGGACGACAGATCGAGGATGGCCTATCACAAGATCAACCAAGCGCTTCTACTCCAAGCCCAGCTTTATCAGGAGCACCCTCGGGTATCATGGTGGCCACAACAACCCAGGTCGGCTACGAAGCGGAAGAGGAGCCTGAGCATCCCAGGCCAGGCTCACCGCGAAAGCGTCAAATAGGCGACACTCACAGCAGACACGAAAGAATGACAAGAAGCCGCTCAGGGTCTTCCAGGCTAACGTCGGCAAGATCCCTCCGGCCCACTACTGCGCCCTGGCGCTGGCTGACTCAGAACGATACGGCATTGTGCTCCTGCAGGAGCCGTGGACGTCTCATACCGAGTCCCGCTTTCTGACCAAGACTCACCTGGCATATGACACTTTCACGCCAGTCGACATGTGGAACAGCAACGACACCTGGCCTCGAGTGATGACATATGTCCGACGAGACCCAAGACTTTTTGGTGGCCAGATTGGGCCCTTTGAGACGCGTGACATTCTCTGGATTACGGTCAACGGCATGAAGATAGCCAACTGCCATCGTCAGAACGACGAGAGAGACGCCCTAGACACGCTATTTCAATGGTCTGTCCCGGAACGTTGCCTTGTAGCTGGCGATTTCAATGCCAGACATCGTAGCTGGCAAACAGGCCAAACTACGAACCCGGGCCAAGAGATAGCAGGATGGATGTCTGAGAATGACCTCAGTCTTCTCAACTCTTTAGATATCCCAGCAAAACCGTACGGCAACACAATCGATCTTGCCTTTACTAGCCTACCACTTACTCAAGCTATCGTCCAGGACCATCTCGCCACTAGCTCTGACCACTTCACGCTCAGCCTGACTTTCCCAGACGTCAGATCGACTCCGGTACAGTCAGGCAAGAATCGAGTGACGACGGAAGACGAGCTTAAACGATTCGTCGAGATTGTGGAGCTTGGCGCTACAGGAATCTCTCTCACCGATTCGACCCTCGAGGAGCTGGACGAGCTTGTCTCTTCACTTGTGAGTCTCCTAACATCAGCAGCAAAAGCGTCTGGGAGGCTCGCACGGAAAGGCGGACGTCCGGCTCCCTGGTGGACGGAGGAGTGTGCCTACGCTGCGGATGCTTTTCGAGCCACCAGAAGAAGCTCCCTGCTCGGGTTCCACCAGGATGTTCATATCGCCAAAAGAGGCTTTCATCGTGTGGTCCGTCGGGCCAAGAAGCGTTATTGGCGTAACCTTATAGATGGCTTATCTAGCAGTAGCGATGTTTTCAAAGCTGTCTGGTGGCCAAAGTCCTCAGGAGCCTTCTAGCCGCCACCTCTACAGGTCGATAACGTCGTGTATGAAAGCCAGATGGATAAAGCCAACGCACTCCGACAGGCTACGCTTGAACGAAGAACTGCGGAGGACGACGTCGCAAACGCATGGACACCAGTATTCCCACCTAGATCGATCCCATTCTCTCCCGAAATCTCTCTGGAGGAGGCGCAATATGCGACTTGTCACACAGGCAATACATCCCCAGGGTCAGACAACATTACAGTCGAACTTCTTGAAACAGTATGGCATACCACCGGTACACACGTCTGTCGTCTATTCGA